>CM072517.1:50740549-50858049 GCA_036898135.1 Oncomelania hupensis | reverse complement strand
CTCAGAATAATCTGCAAGAAATATTTACAGCACCAACAATACCTATATCATGTGATTGTAGACTTCAAGAAAGCGTTTGACTGAGTGAGTGTGCCATGTAGCTCTTTGGGCAACCATGAGAGTGTACAACATCAGCCCTAAAATTATTGAAGTCATCAAAAGCCTATATGACAAGGCTACCAGTGCAATCCTCCACAACAGCGCCATCGAAAACTGGTTCAAAACAATAATCTGTGTGCGACAAGGATACCTACTCTCTCCAACACTCTTCAATATCTTCATAGAGCGCATCATGTCAAATACCCTTGCAGATCACGAAGGCACACTCAACATGGGGGGGAGGGGTAGAGCAATCTCCAACCTCTGTTTTGCGGATGACATGGATGGATTGGCTGGAAAGTAACAAGAACTTGAACAGCTCGTACAGAGGCTTGACACCACCTCCAGAGCCTATGGAATGCAAATAAGAGCAAAAAAGACCAAAACGATTACCAACAACACCAATAGCATCAACATGGACATAAGTCCTAGGCCAATCCCTCAACACAGTGCATAGCTTCAGTATTTAGAGTATTTAGAAGCCATTGTATTAGACAATGGGTCCCAACAGGAAGTCCTCTACAGAAAAACAGACAGAAAAAGAGGTGGGATGACAACATTCGAGAATGGACTGGCTTGACACTGAGCGAAGCCATGTGGATTTCTGAGGACTGAGAAATATGAAGTTTGCTGGTTATACGATCATCTGTGGTGCCCCAAAGACCGTTGAGTTACGGTATAAGATAGGATGATGATGATGATTTGTATTACTATGAAGACAGAGGACTAACAGAATGACCAAGGTGCTGATGATTTTGACCTGCTGGTGCTGCAAGAGCTACCACGGATGCTGCAGCGGCAATGAATGTGACTAGGAACATCTCACCATCATAGCGCAGCGGCTAGGCCTCAATTGAGTCCATGTCAGCAGAAGAAAGTGCAAAAACAAAAAATTCAAGTGTCAATTGATCCAGCGTACAGAACGCGATGATTTCCGATAGCATAAAAAGAATTGAGAGAGAGAAATAAAATAACTAAAATACAAAAGTCAAGAAAGAGTGCAACCCTTGATTTTATAAATATTTTTCTCTGAATTTTTTGCTATGAATTCTCTTTAAAAAAAAAAAAAAAAAGGTTTATTTTCATATCTGTTACCAGGCAGCCAATTTGCGGATCTTTGTTTCGCATGAAGATGCTTTTCCTGAAGACCTCAACCTGGCTGTTGCAAGTCAGTCACTCGAATTTTCATCAAACGCAGCTGATACACTGATGAACTGAGAATGTATACAGCAAAATGGTCATCAATCTGTATCAATGACAGTTTCACAGACTCAAACCACTGGAAAGCAAAGAGGGAGAAATATATATTTTCCTATAATTCCCCGGAGGAGAGTAACTACTTACAATTTATATCAAACGTTTAATTCCCGCCCCACTTTCTTTTTTAGGCAAAACTGTAGGTCTTTATTATTATAATTATTAACAGGCCTATATGTTGCGAGTCTAAAGTATCAAAAATACTTGTAAACCTTACACAAAGATCAGTGGTAAAGTCAAGTCAAGAAATCTTTATTCACAAAAAAATGCAGTGAACATTTGGCATGTCATTTATGATGCGCAATAATTACATGCTCACCCACACACACACATAATGAGCAGGCTCACAGCTAAACAACGAATACACATATACACTCAATTAGTGCAGTATTACTACATGCGACATAAAACATATTATACACAAAACAAAGACTTCAAATTTACAATATGGAAAAACAAAAATAATAACATAAAGTGATAAAGGAATAAATTGAATTGTATAAATAGAAATGAAATGTCTTACATCAACACATTCACATCCTCCCCTCCCCCTCCACACACATATGCCTGCACCATCAACCTCACTTCTTACATATATATATGTCTGGAATTCCCTTTGTAACAAAATTATTTTCACCCAAATATAAAAAGATTTACCTAACAAGCACAGAATTGTTTCTTGAAAAAACTTTTTACCACGTCATGACCGAGTACTACAGACCAGCCGAACATGTACTTTTCCTATGGATGGTTTGTTGTTTTCATCAGGTCTACCCTAACATAAGACAGAATTTAAATATTAATTAAAAGCAATGAATAAATCAATCAAATCATTTTTTTGTAAAAATAAAATTAAAATAATGGGAAGTGGGGAAGGGGAGAGGGCAGACACAGTTCATAAAAATGTTATGCTTACAAGTGTTGAAAATGCAAATTCAAACTGCTATGAACCCATTTGTCGTTTCTGCAGAAAACAGTAGCACAATGGGGACAGAGCTTGGAGGTGGGAGTGGGGGTAAGGGAATGGGTGGAGATTTTGGGTTGTGGGGAAAAGGGGGATGGGGGGGGGGGGGTGAATGGAGGGGCTGGAGAGGAAATGGCATGGAGGGACTGAAAAGGCAGGTGGAGAGCGCTTCAAAATATACAGAACTGCAAAATTCATGTCCCTAGAAATGTCCTAGACAAATTAATGCCGTGATGGAAGCTTTGCCGAATTTGGACACAAGTTGGTCTGTATTCCATTCCCATCAATCACATTTGTCAACCCTCACCATGTGTGGCGTGTTTTCATCCGCACTGGTGTATATCGTGGATAGAAAATCAAAAATCTGCACAGCACACTTCTTTTTCTTTATTTTTTTAATTATATATTGCGGGTGGAAATCAAACCCGTGGCTTACACTATCCCTTTGACTAGTATGAGTGTATTTCGCCACATGATATATGAATAGAGGTATGAATGGATTTTTGTACCTTTGTATCTTTAAATCAAAATCAAGTTGTGAACTCCTTCATGAACATAACGTTAACATGGTTCCTGGAGAGTGCGTGAAGTATGAGGTTATTTTGTGTTTTTGTAAACGGCTCATTAGCAGATTAATGAGGGCAAATGTGAAGCTGTATGCAACTTCCATTCATGACATATGCTGAGGGTCGATCTCTTCAAAATTTAATATATTATGTACGCAAAAAAGAATCAATGAGTCCTTAGGTTCTTCTTATTCAATTGCTGTTTAGATGGTCACTCATGTCACTCTGTAGAATATTTCAATACTTTCATAAAGTCTTCTCAGCTGTGGTGAAGCAGGTCATTTTTCCAGTGGTGCATAGTTGAGAAGTTTCTCGATAAGGTCCACATGAGCCAGCAGCATTCTTCTGCAGCAGTACCTCTTCAGACCAAGGGCGTCCAAAGCATCTCTGGAAAAAACAACAACATCCAAATGAAAAAAACTAGAAGGGCAACGCCCATATGACTCACATCCTCCTTACGGAACTTCCAATATTTAACATGAAAATGAGTGCCCAGATAAAACTAAATGAAACAGCATTAAAATGCAAGATAATACCAACTTTGATCTTTCAATGGCCTTGACCTTGGTCTCCGACTCCAAATACAAACATGATAATCATATAAACTACAAAAGAAGCTGTAACATGCCAAAAACAGTGATCTTGAGGTGACCTTGAACTTCAGTGACTTTGACCTTAGGGTGATCTTGACCTTTATGTGACCTCTCGTGCTCATGTATGATCAAATAATCCAATTTTGACATGTGTTTGCAAAGCCAGTAACCTTGATCTTGGAGGCTGAATAAATGTGCAAAATGTCTTGTCTCATTGATATCTATCATGCATAAAAGAATAAGTTCAATATTAACAGCTTAGGAAATCGGTGAAATTTTGAAAAAAATAGTCATTTATTGACTTACATTTGACCCTGTGATCGTGATCTTGAATTGAAGTAAATTATTTACTAATAATTTATGAGGTCACTATCTTACAAAGTTTGGTTATGAAAGTTGAAATAGGTTCTGAAATATTAAGACGATGGACGAACATTTTTTAAAATTTTTTTTAAGCCATTTTTGGATTATTTAGGACTCATCTCGCATTTTTTTTTCTTTTAAAAAAATATCTGAAATTTTTTTTTTTTATGGGGGTGGTGGGGAGGGACGTAAGGGGGAGGGTGTGAGTGTATAGACCCCCATTGCTATGCATGTAACCCAAAAACCAATATAATTCAATGTAATAGTGTTATATACATACATAAATTTAGGTAATTTTATGTAAACAAATTTCTGTTAGAATGCAAGTCATACTGACTATTTAGGACCAAGATTTTGACTACAAAAAAAAACTGTTGTCTTGTTAAATTGCACTGTAATGCTAATAGACTGTTAGCCACTATCAGGCTGCATTTGAATGTTACTAACTTACAGAGGCATGCATTCTGCTAGCCTGAAGCAGTGGAAATGATGCTAACTCCAATCCCAGTCCGATCATTGATATATATTAGCTCTAAACTTGTTTTCAACGTACCCTTCTGTGTACTCAACTTGAAGCAAGCTGATGTATGCTTCCCACTTGTTACCAATCACCTTTCCACAGGTGAAACATCTCACAGGGATAATCATGATGATGGCAAGGAACTAACAAACCGTCTCAGAAACTTGAAATTCTGCAAAATATTGAGCTCATCATTTTGTTATCATTTTATATAGAAATGATTCTTCCTAAGCAGTAAAAACAAACAGTTCATATAAATCCAAATGTATGAAAACCAGTAACTACTGTTGTCCCTTTTAAAAACCAACCTACCATTAAAACCATGACAGTTAATCATAATGGATGTTTGTGACATACTTATCCTGCAACTGCAAGAACTATTACACTCTCCTGTGCATTTCAAAGGCATAATGCAGAATAGACTGAATACTGTTGGACACATAATATGTCTAGCCAGCAATTCAAGGCCCAAGGGTCAACTGTTATTAACTGCGTCTAAATCAAACTTCTAAGCCTTTTATTTATTTATTTCCTTTTTTAAAAGTAAGTTTTAGAAACCAAGCTCCAAAGACCAAACTAACTTACTAAGGCTGTCCAGTTTGGAGTATAGGAGAGGACGGAGTGAATTAATCTAAAAAAAATTTAATGGTGCACAATTGTTATTTAACAATTAACTTCTTCTCTCTTAAATTTTAATAATGTTGGAAACACAAGAAGCTGGCATTGTAAACTCATTATTACTTTTAATAATAATGTCTTTTTGAAAATTATATTATATAAATTAATGAATACACATATATAAGTAGTGTTTTAGTTTAACTAACTTTACTTTTACTCACTAGAGTTGTAACCTCATGGAATAACCTGCCTGCCGAGTCTGTGGATGCTGAATCATTTAATGTGTTCCTATTCATAATTATTAAAGATGGCATCTACTCCACTACTTTGGAGTCAAAATGCAGACCTGCCTACCCTAGTTTTTAAAAAAGAGTAGCAGCCAGTACGTAAAACCATAGTTTTAGTGTAAAAACCATAGCATGGTAACTTTTCATAAATTGACAAAATTTTTAACATCACTTATAGTATTATAAGTAACTGATTTGTGCCAGAATAAAAATGTATTAATACTTTGTTTTCTCAATCTGTAATTTGTTTAATAATAAATTAAGTGTCATCATTTATCTTAGTATTCTTTTTAAAATATCCACTATCTGATAATGCAATATGCAAAAAGTACACTACATGCATTACACTACAGATTAAATCTGTACAGTGTATAAATTTATTGACAAAAACAAATTAGATAATACATAGCACGCATGGCATGAACCAAATCTTCATCATCCCTTTATTGATCATTTGTTAACTGGTGGCATATGCAGGTTTAACAGCAAGTTTACAAGTACTCAGCCTTGGGAAATGCCTTGATTTTATTATGCAATATGTTTAATTGTTAAAAATGTAGCCTAGCTACATGTACCATGAAATGAATTAAAAGGATTAAAATATACTAATGCAGTGTACAACTTATTTGAATTTTATCAACTACAAGTATTATTCAGTATGCTTTTTTTGTTCATTTCCAAGCTTAACCGAAAATTCTTTATTACATACCCTACAGTAGGCCTATCCTATCCTATCCTGTCCGTAACTGGAGGTCGTAGGGGCACCACAGATGATCGTTTAACCAAATCAAAGAAGCCTCAAAAACGAAAGCTTCATGAAACAGACAGTTCTGGAAGTGACGATGAAGAAAATTCTGTGAAAGCTTCAACATTTTTGACTGAGTTTCGTTGACATTAGGCATGATGAACATTTTTTTTTGAAGGTAGCAAAGTGGGCCAACGTGTTGTGTAATCTGAAATAAATCTCTGTTGCATTGGTCGTGCACATTTTGAAGCTTAAACAGAATTTTCTTCATCGTCACTTCCCTAACTGTCTGTTTCATGAAGCTTTCGTTTTTGAGGCTGCTTTGACTTAGGCATTTTGACGAGAACAGCATGAGCAAATGAAAACAAAAAGAGACAAAATGGCGCTAGATGAATCTCGCAAAGTCTCACTCGCGATATTTTAAGCGAGATTACCAGGATCGACAACTCGCAACTCACGCACTACACCTGTGTGTTGATGGCTTTAAAAAAAAAAAAAAAATCACCAAAATTTTAAAAAGCGTAGTTTTTTTTAAGCAAACCGTAGCAGCGTAGCATGACGTGAAAAACCATAGTATGCTACGCTTTTTCGTAGCGGTAGGCAGGTCTGAAAATGGTTCCAACTTGGTAGGCACTGATGCCAGAGGTGATAGTCTTCTTCTGTTGGGGGCTGCCACCCTCAGCTTATTGAAAACTCTGCAGCCAAATGCTGGGTATATTCTTGTTACCGGCACTCACCCCTCTAGGACACGAGCGTCCGGATCTTTAAAGTCCGTTATGATGGAGTGCATGCGACACAGACTAGACCTCGGTTTATACTCTCATCCGAAGGAGTAGGAAACGGGAGTAAAGTGTCTTCCCAAGGACACAGCACAATGGCCCGGACGGGGCTCGAACCCGGGACTTTCAGATCCGCAAGCCGAAGCACTACCATTGGACCACCGTGCCTCCCTAGGCCCTCAATAAGAAATAATATGAGGGCCAAAGGCCGGCCGCTGGCCTCTATGCCACTCAATGCTATGCAGAGGTGCCAACCCCCTAATCTTCTTGTCAGTATTTCTGGATTCGTTTGTCAGTATTTTTTAACACTTGTCAGTATTTTTTTTCTCGCAAAACCCAGCCAATTACACTAAAAAATAACGACAGGCTCCCCTCTAAAACAGCAGGCTATTTTCAGTCCTCTAAAATTACGATGAAAATCAGCTTGTTGAACATCACACTTGTTTTACTCTAAAATCACCATGAATATCAGCTTGTTGAACACAGCGACGTTCAGTGAGTGCAGGAGTACTATTATGAGACCAGAACCCAGTACAGAAGCACCGATGGCAAAGATAAACGATCGGCAACTTCTCCTCCGTATTTTTATTAAAGCTACCGTATTTCCGTATTATTTTAATTCACTTCGCCGGAATTAAATACGGTCAATCCGTACTGGTTGGCACCACTGCCTATGCCATGCCATTCGGATTTTTGCTCACAGCCTTGTTTACAACTGAAATATCTTTATTCTGACAGTGACACAAGCGCGCAAATTAATCCACAGGCTCTGAAGTATTACTAAGATAGAACTACCAAGAAGATCCTTCCTAGGCCTGTGGTTTAGTCAGGCTCCTGTTTTACTTATATTAGGTACCGGCAGGTCAAAATTAAATTTTAGGGGAAGTGAATTAAAATGATACAATTATGAAAGAGGGCAAAAATACAAACACAAAAAACAAAACAACTTCTTTCTATCTCTACTAGAACCAGAGATACAGACCTTTAAATATGGTACATATTCAGCCGTTTTTGGCAAATTTCATGACAAGCTGATTTTGAGAAGCTGTAAGAAGCCACCATTTCCATAAAACATGTTCAAATTAATACAATTTGTTGCATTGTTTATGTACATTAACCCTATTTTTTTTTGAGGCCATCAAACCCATAAGCCTGACCACTGGCATGACCTAAAAGTTGCAGTTTCTGCAAATTTCACCTGCGGCAAGAGCAATTATGTGTATAAACTTCAAATAGATGTAGAACGTAATATTATTGCTCGATTTTCAAAATTCAAAGTGTTCTGTGTGTGTTTTTTAGAGACTTTTAAAATGAAATGCAACATGACAATATTCCTATATATAAGGAAATAACATATTTCCCCCCCCCCCTCCTCCCCCAATTTGGAAATGACAAGTTTTCAACCTTGACAGCAAGTTTTACTTTAGGCAACAAAGTACAGGAGCTTGAAAGCTGTGTACTGGCCTTTCAGGAACTTCAGGGATTCAGGACTGATTTTCCAAAGCCTTCCTGTTGTAGTGGTCAAAGGAAGATCTGCAGCGAGGACAAATTTTGCCTCCACGGTAGCCCGGTCTGCGACGTTCGGCCATTTAAAAACTGTCCCACATTGTGTCATGAAATTAATAACCCCTCTGTCCTCTTGCAGCACTTCTTCTACCTCCCCTACATAGAAATCATCTTCATAGCCAACTGCAACAAAGCCACCAGCTCTCTCAAACTTGAAGTGGAAGTCTGGCATCGGGACCGGAACCTCCTCATACACCTCATCATTTTCATCTGCTGTGTCATCAAGTAGTCTTCTTCTTTTTGGTGGTGTGCTTCCATCTGGCTCAGGCTCGGCGTAACTTTTATTGTCGCTCATTATTCCACCAAGGAACTGGGACAGGTTGAAAATTAGCTGAGGCAACTTCTTTGATGTCATAAGGAGGGGTGACTTGTGGCCTGCAATAAATTTCTGATACTGAAGTTCAGATTGAATGGCCTTCTTTTGGTCTCCAAGTGACTTGCAAGTGCGAAGAATGCGTTTCACGTCTGCTGCAGATGTGCAAGGTCCATGATGCTTTCGCAACTGCTCAAGGATCTGAAGCTTCTTCCGTCTCTTTTTCTCTTCAAGTGCTTCTTTTTTTGCTTTGGTAGCCTGCAGAAACTCCTTCCTTTTTACCAAAGCTGCTTTCTCTTCACTTCTTTTCTTTCTTCGCAACTTCTCACTCAGTGCTGACGCTCTTTGCAGTGCTGCCTTTTGTTCTTCTGGTGGCAAAGCGCAGAACCACTCTGATATTGTCTTGTTGCGCTTCATCATGTTTATGGAGCTGTGCAGATGGGCTGATGCATTCCTTCTCTTGAAGACGGAGTAGTCAAGATCACCAAAAGCCATCTCAGAAACCATGTTTGTAAGTTTTGAGTGCTGAAGCTTCTGCCGCAACTCTGGATCCTGCACGTTGTAGTACTTGCCATCGGGAAGGAAGTCATTCAGTTGGTCTTGGGTAACCTTTAGAAATCTGTGACACAGCGCTCTCAAAATAACATGGACAGCATCTTGTCTCTCCACAGGCACATTGAGAAGTGATCGAAAGATGGGATCATCGTACCCCATGTCAACCCCAAAAAGATCATCAAAGTTTGCATGAAAGGCATCATGTGGATCAATCTCCCATCTTTGTAAGAAGTCCTTCATCTGGACGACGTGAAGGTAGAAGTCAAGGTAGTGACCATTTTTGCCCAAAAGCAACCAGTAGGGCCCCGTGAGTCTGTAGAAGAGAAGACCCAATGCAATCAGATAGTTGTCAATGTCGGTGCAAGAAGAGTCGTGAAGGATGCCCTCCTGCTTCCAGTTCAAGTCTGACAAGTCCGTGAAAAATGACTTGATGTCATGCTGATGGTGGTGGATAGAAGCGGCAGCCTGAAACAGGTTATTGAACCTGTTTGCTTTAAACGACGTGATTGAGCAGTCAACACTGTTCATCAGACAGTATGCAAGCCAGTTCTCTCTACATCCAAACCGTTCATCACCTCTTGGGCCCAAACACGAACATACCTCGCGGATGTAACGTGTAGCTGGATGTTCTCTCTTGGCACCCCGCAAGAACTTGTCAACAGTCTCTCTTCCAATCCTGCGTCCATCAGCATCACTGAGGTCCTTGAACACTTTCTCCACACAGCTTGAAAGTCCCAGGAGAAAATGGGCATTGCAATATAAAAATGCGACATCACCATCATCATGACCCTCCTCCGTCAGCAGAATTTCACTTCTCAGGTCATTAAACCGTGAATTGAAACATTTCATCACAGCAGCTCTGTCAGACATAAGCCCACTCAGTTTTTGCAAAAATTCCAGAAACTTTTTATGTTTCTCTTCGTCTGTCTTGTAAACAATAGTCAGTTCTTCAAGGAATGATGTTGCAACATCCAAAAGAGTGTCAGCTGACTCCGAGGCAACAACAGTGAATCCGCAAGATAAGGTTTGTCCGATGCTTGTAGTTACTTGCTGTGTGACAACTTTCTTCCCCAGTTTTGTTGTCCCGTCAGTATGCAAGTCAAACCGGTCGCTGTAAGATAATGCTTCTGCAACATGCATTTTGCTAAGTACCTGCCCTGCATCAACACATCGACCCACACTTCTTGCAGAAGGGAGATCAGACTCTGGGACCCGGGCATCCAACAAATTTCTACAGATTGTTTCAATTACCCGTCCACAACGTTCAGCTGCAATTTCATGCTCACCAGAAAGAGACATCATGCATACTTTCGCTGCATCAGTGAAGTAACCGGTCTCTGGATCCTTCAGCCGCACCACCTTTTCTTCAACCTTGGCCTCAAGCTCAGTCATATGCTGACGTAGTTCATGGTTTTCTTTGTTGACCCGCACTTTCTCTTGTTTTTCGTCTCTGTTTTTCCTTTTTGTCACAGCCAACTGTGTTTGAACGTAGTGTCTCTTGTTGTGTGCTCTTTTTGTAATACATTTACTCTTTTGTAATCTCTGAAGTGTGGAAATCAAGTTTGCATTCAAAACTTCCATCCTTTTGAGCCTTCTTGCCACATTTTCTTTCTTCAATGAACACACTTGTGCAACCTTTGTCTTTAATTCAGCTTGAAGAGCCTTACACTTTTCTTTCAACTGAGATGATTTGTTTTTTTCGTCAGTAACTTGACGAACCAATAATACATTGGTGTCTTTGGTCAACTTCAGTTCATTCAAGGCTGTCTTTATTTCACTTGTCAAAACATCCACTTTCTGTTCGTGGGACTGGCACTCCTGCTCCTTTTCTTGGATCTGACGACGCAGCATAGACAGCTGTGAATACATGCCTCCAAGATGGTGAGTTGGAGAAGTTGTGTCGTGGCACCTTTCTGGTTCACAGTCTTTAAACATTCCTGGAATTACCACATTTTCATCCAAGAATTTCTCAAGTGTAGCTGCTCCGTCCTTTTTACTTTTGTTGCTTTGCAGCTTCTTTAGTTGTGTCATGAGACCATTTACCCATTTTTTGAATTTGGCAGCTGTTCCAGGGGGCAGAGCTGTAGAGACGCCAGTCAATCTGCAGAACCACTGTAGTAATGTGTCATTTGACAAACTATGCTTTTGCTGCAACCGTCCAAGCTCAATCAACAATCCATTCGAGGGCATGGATTCCCTAACGGTAAATGTGGAATTAAACAAGGAAGCTGTGGTGAAGCCTGCGGCTGTAAGACGTTCTCCAATTCCATCAAGATCTACTTTTTTACTCAAAAATGAGTCAAGTGTTTGCAACGTCTGTTTATCAACTTCTCTAACAGCCTTTTCTGTCAACGTGCGTAATTTGTCTTTAACCTGGGGGACATCAATCTTTCCTACTTTTTCAATAAATGCCTCAACATCTGACCATGACTTCCCACCCTCCTTTTTTAAAAGAAAAACCTGCAACAACAGTTTGTTGTCCAGCGACTGCGATACTTCTTTCCGTCTGCCCCGTCCTGTTGCCAAAAATGCTTGTCGAAGCTCATGAAATTCTGGTGAAGCATCTGTGGAAAATGTGTGAAATTAACAAATCTTCCTAAATATTTCTGGGGATGGGGGAGAGGTGCCTAAAAAAACCTTGAAAATATTTGCTAGGAAGAAGATTTATGCTGACAATTTCTGCTTATTTTCTTATTCTTTGCATTAGTTTCTAGCGCCTAGATCTTACAAATTATGCTTATTATTATCATTATTAATATTATTATTATTAGCAGTTTTGAAGATCATATTATTCATATGGGCCTTTATCTTGACTGTGTACATTTATAACAACACTACTGACATTTCCAAATACATTATTTTGAGGTAAGAAGAGTAAACAAGGATGTAAACTTCACTTTTGCTGATTTACATTCAGTGTAATAACATTTTCACAGTCTGTAATAGGAGTTTCCTATACCTCTGTACTGTTTATCGGGCGGATTACCTCCCTTGGAGATTTGTTTATGAAACTTTTGCAACGGATATCTTATTAAAAATTGAACATCCAGCGCTACAATTAAATCAGCAGTTATCTGAACTACTTATTGACACGTTTGATATTTTACAGTCCTTGTATTTATTGATTAAAACGCATAGTGAACTTTTTCATCGGGTACGTCAATACCATGTTTACATTTTCTCAACCGGTCAAAGGCAAGAGTGCCTCAGCGCCTTGATTGTGAACAATACAATATTTTTAGTGCAATTATTGCTGTCACGTTTTATATATAACCTTCTAACAACATTTACTGCAAAAATACATCGAAATATGTTTGATTATTTACCAAAATCGCGTCTAATCTGGCTCCAAATGTCCGAGTTCGATTCATTCATGTTCGCTGCCATTTTGACACAGACTGAATAGAACAACCAATGGCTGTGCTCGTTTCATTCAAAAGCTACGAGGCCCTGCTAAGGTTACAAGGATACCGTGTAGACCATTAGAAAGAGCGAAAATCAACGTTTTCAAAAAGTATATGCTTTGTATGCTTATTTTTGCGCTTTTTGGTCGAAAATGACTCCTAAAATTTGTTTTTTGTGATTTAGACTTTTATTTTTTTTAAATTACAGGCAAACTTAGTATCAGTTTGAAGGGAATTATCTGCACTCTCTTTCTGTGCTATTTTTAAATGTGTACATTGAATGGGGAGACGTAGCCAGCGCAAGGAACACACCGTGTGTTTTTTGTATCACTCGGCAAGCCACGCTCACAGCGAGAAATAACCATCCAGAGCCTTTTTTTAAAAAATTGTCAAAAATCACTCATTCAACATACAGCAAACAGAAATACATCATTGGAAAGGGTAAAAGTTCATCTTTATTGCGGTACAAATAATGTGGTAGTGCATGCACAAATTGTGTCATAACATTCGTGGGAATGCAACTGAAAAACAGCTGCTGAAGCGTTAGTCTTACAGTTCAAGACATAGCCTGCCGGTACCTACTTATATATAATATAATTACCAAAATATCAATTACTTTTGCTTTCCGAAAATCGATAACATATGAATGTAAAAGTAGATTTTTAAAAAATTATATTACGTCGTTTTCAAAACGGGATATTAAATATTAATAATATTTAAAAAAATAAAAACACTCCGAAAAAAGAAAACACGCGATATTCAAAGTAATCAAACGTAATTGTTTAAATTGATAGAATACACAAAGCTCATGCTTTAGTAGCGATTCCCAGCAATAGACCAAGTCACTGTTAAAAGAAAGAAAAGAAAATGATATAACCAGTATGTTCAGCAAATGAATCAACGTACTGATTGTGCCTGCTCAACCCAAGAAGAAGAAGAGAAGACGTGTTCTGTTGCAAATGTCAGGCCGGAAGTGTGAAGGGGGAACAATTTTGACTATTTATTACGTTTTCGTCAAAATATTTTATTAATATTGCATTTCATTAAATGAATTTATTTTTTCATATTTTCAACACCTCAAGACTTTTCCCATCCTCGTGAAAAATTTGGGATTTTAAATGATAAAATAGAGAGTTAAAATTAGAAAGGAACGGAAACAATATAATAAAATAGTAAAGAAGAAAGATTTGTACGAATAGTCATTGTTTACTTCCGAAAGCTTCCTAAGAGAACGAAAGCTCGTACAGTTTACCATGGCAGAAGTGCGAGACCTCTCGTTTGAGAAAAATGGGAATATCCTGATTCAAACAATTCGACCAGGCGAAGGCGACTTAAAGCCTCATTTGGGACACAAAGTTTTTGTCCATTACAAGCTTATGTTGAAAGGTGACACCACTGTGCTTGACAACAGCCGCGACAGAGAGGAACCTCTTTCCTTTGTCCTGGGAAAAGGTACAAGTACAGCCGACCCGACCCGACCCGACCCTCCACTTTCTCCAATAACTGTTGATATGGTTATCTCGAGAACCCTTTGTTCTCAAATAACACTCCATTTTAAAACTACAACTTAGCGTCCAAGATTAAGAAAATGTTATTTACAACAAGACATTATAAACTCTAGCACACCAGGCTACTCCTTCGGATGAGAGTATAAACCGAGGTCTAGTCTGTGTCGCATGCACTCCATCATAACGGACTTTAAAGATCCTGACGCTCATGTCCTAGACGGGTGAGTGCCGGTAACAAGAACATACCCAGCATTTGGCTGGACAGAGTCCTCAATAAGCTGAGGGTGGCAGCCCCCAACGAAAGAAGAAGAAAAAAAAGAAGAAGAGGAAGAGGTAGCTTCTCCGCCAGCTTTGCCCCTGGCCCTAGTCATATAGCCTATTTATTACGCCAGGTGACGTAGCCCAGTTGTATATATATATAGTTATTTTAAAGTCTCATTTTTTCCCCCTGACTGACAATTCAACCTTTGTCAAAAGATGGGGACAGGCACTTCTATTTTTCTTTCTAACCTTATGTATTTATTGTTTATTTATATTGTTTTTGCTTCTTTGGAGTGCATCAGACATGCTAGTAATAATAGAATAGCATACACCGAACTAGCTAACAAGTGACTGAACATCATCATATCTCATTGCATCCTGCAGTACTAGTTGACATTATAGTAATCAGACAGCTCAGTTGTGAGCGACAGCGCTGACATTATCATAATAATGACCAGCAGGACTTTCAGTTTCCATTTAAAAAAAAGAAAGTATCATTTAACTTATTATTAATAAGTAAACAAAATGCATAAAAATGACCGACAATACTCCTTCAGCGATAATTACTTTTGAGTGTTTATTTGAAAGAACAGCTGGCCAGTATTTAATATGAAAATCTCACAATTCTCTGACTATTCATAACTTATTTCCCACCTGTACATTCATAGTCGTACGTGATGAGGATAAACAGACAACTGATTGGCTATTTAGGATATTAATCTTGCAACAAGTAACTGATTGGCAATATATTAATTATTATTATATTCTTTAAACAGGTAACTGATGTGATTGGCAATATATTTTTGCAACAGATAGCCGGTTGGCAATATATTACATTTTTGCAACAGATAACTGATTGGCAATATATATTCAGCGCCTTAAGCAGTTCTTGAGTTGAAAAAGCGCTATATAAAAGTTAAAATAAATAAATAATATATATTTTCTTGCAACAGATTGGCAATATATTCTTGTAACAGGTCAGGTGGTCAAAGGATGGGACGTTGCGCTTCGACACATGCAGAAGGGGGAGATAGCAAGGGTTACCTTAGCACCAGAGTTTGCCTACGGTGCTGAAGGGTACCCAAAGTGGAAAATTCCACCCAATGCGACATTGGAGTTTGAGATTGAGCTCCTTGATTGGAAAGGTTTGTACCTTACTCCTTAGGCCAGTTTCTACTACAGGTGATCATACCCTTGCTTCAGTGCAAACAGAGTATCAGAGGTCTATAATCGAGCATAAGGTGGGCATGTAGCCTGTAGGGGTGTACCTCAACAAGACTATTTCCAAATGGCAATGAGTGATTCCCCTCAAAAATAAAAATGGGCTTAACCTCATTTAAAGTTCTCATTTTAAAAATATGCATTCACATGAAAGTAATAAGATGAATATTTTTATAGTTTACGTGAAAAATATTATAAAATAGCACTTTGTAAGAGACAGAAAAGCTCAAATTCTGTAAGCTAAGCAGCACATAATTTGTCAAGAAAAAAAGAAAGAAATTAAGCTGTATACACTTTTTTTTGTTACTATATTTTTTGCTGCTTGTAAGTTGTATGCATGTTGCCATTTGACCGTATATCCATGATTGTGATTTCAGAGGTGGACATAACCCCAGCGCAGGATGGAGGGGTAACTGAGCGCATCATCAAGCAGGGTGAAGGAATGGCAAAACCAAACGATGGTGCTACCGTCACTAGTAAGTCTTGATGGGAACCAACATGATTCAGTGTCAGATGTGTAGCAGTAATGCAACTGTCACTCTGTAAAATCCAGTATGGTGCATTTTTAGATGCGTACCTGAGCCACCATTATTGGTAAACATGTCTTGATAGAATCCGATATGATGCAGTTTCAGGCTTTGAGGCCATTGTCTGATCTGTTTTTTCAGTCATCAAGATACTATAGCTTAGACGCTAGGCCCTATTTAACCATTGCCTATGCTTATACATCGTTGCAAACTTTGGGCGAGTAGCATAGATTACCTATGTCACTATGTCGCTAAAGTGGGAGGTGCTGAAAGAGTTGTTATTGGATGACACTGTTTTAGTCTTGTCAATGTATTTGTGTGTGTGTGGTCGCGTGCACGTATATATGTGAGTATATATATATGTACTTCAATTGCTGTGATTGCCCAAGTGATATTAAAGTGCAATGACTGTTCTTTTGTAGTATTTAGTACAATGATTGTCTGTGATTTATATATGTGTGTGCAATATCTACCTTTGATTTGTGATATTGTTGCAATTTACTTGTGGATAAGTGATATTGATGTAATGACCTATTGAAATTGTGTTCATGCGTGCAATAAATAACACATTTTTTATCATATATTTATTCTTACGCCATTCTGTACTATGTGTTTGGCACCACAATGTAATTTCTCAGTGAAATAATAAAGTGTTTGTATTCGTATTTGTACTGCTTCAGTGAAAATCGGTCAGTCAAAGTTATTGAAAAAACAAAATCATCACACAAAAAAGTATTTCATAAACTGTAGGAAAAAAATTCATTGCTGACCACTGGGTGCTCCTGGTAATAAGTGTTACAAAGGAGGTCTGGTCTGTGCACGCACACTTTCATTTGCACAGACTTTAAAGATCCTGATGCTCAAACACATCCAGCAAGCCATAGCTTTCCCCCGTTGGGGTGCCGGGGGTTTCAGTATAAATAGTATCCCCACTTTCTGGAAATTTAGTGCTTTAAATTTCCACTGTCGCTGTCTTTCTCATTTGCTCTTTCTTATTCCTGCTCTTTTCTATCAATCTGCTATACTATCGTCTTCTTCGCTAGACCAGTCTCCTACCTTTTTTCTTGAAAACTCTTCCGGGACAAGACTCCTTGTTTGTGTATGGGGTCTGTTGGATCAGCTTGGGAGTATTGGACGCTTTCTGCCAGGTGGTCACTAGGGCTTCCTATGATGTTATTATTTAGCAATGTAGGCATTTTATATGTATGTGTTTTGTTGATAATTTGTAATGATGTTTGTATTCTATTTTGTTTTTGTAAACGGGGGTTCGATAAGTTGGGGTGAAGCCTCAGCCGTCCCCTGCGTGGGATGTCTTTATTGTAAAGTGACTGGCTGGTGGAGGGCATTCAGTTTTCCCACTAGGGTTGTTTCGGCAGATCTTTTATGCAGATTGGGGGTTGTCCGGTCCTGATTTGGCTCGGAAGAGTCCGCTGGACCTAAAGCAACAATAATGTAATGTAATGTAGCCATAGCTAAGTCCCTTCTCACCCCATGACTGGGCTGTGCTCAGTCATCTGAGCCCAAAGGCTGCAGATTGGCGTCTTGTGTGGCTTGAGTTAGTAGATACTGTATCGGCTGGGCCTTGAGCAGCTCTTGCACTGGAAAAGCTCTATTTATAAACATTTAAATAAATTAAATATATAGGGGAAAAAAATAACTGTAATATTAATTGGGAGCACATGGAGTTATATTGTTTCTTTTTCTACATGTCATAAACTGTATTGTGTGTGCGTGCGTATGTGTTGTGCGCGTGTATGTGTGTGTTGTGCGCGTGTATGTGTGTGTGATGGAGGTGATGAATGAAACGATTCTAAATTTTGTCATCTACATTACATAAACTGTAACGTGTGCGTGATTAGAGATAAATGAAATGATTCAAACCTTAGCTACCTGTCGACTGTTGCAGTCAAATACACAGCCAGCTGTGAAGGCAAAATATTTGAAAGCCGTGAGGTGACATTCACGCATTGTGAGGGGAATGAGCAGGGCATCATTCCAGCATTGGAGATGGCCACAGGGAAAATGGAGCGAAAGAAGCAGGTGGCCCTGACGGTTGCCCCAAAATACGGCTATGGCGAAAAAGGATGTCCGGAACTGGGAGTTCCACCCAACGCTACCCTCAACTACGATGTGGAGATGATTAACTTTGAAAAAGTGAGTTTTCTTTGTAGTTGAACTTACCTTGAAAGTTACACACATTGAGTTTTATCTCAGTTCAGATAACCTTGAAAAACATAGATTTTATTTGAATTTAGGGTTGAGATTTTATGAAACGAAATTGCAAAGGTCTTTTTTGCGTGGTCTTGCAGAAAAATATTTCATATTGTTGTGTAAGTTTTTATTAATCAGATTGACAAAAGTAGTACTGAGGCAAAAATATATGTAAAAAGTTATATTCATGATTAGGTTTTGAGCTTGTTACAGAAGTGGAATTTTCTTTCACTAGTGCAGTTTTGTATTGAGTTATGGAAAATGTTTGAGATCAGATCAGAACATCCAATATTTGTTGTTTTCTGTTTTATGAGCATTGTTGTAGTGCTTGTTTCTTTTTACATTTTTCTTTTGTTTATTTCTTGCTGTTTGCGAGCGTACATGTGTGTGTGTATGTGTTAAGTTAATGGATGGTATTTCGGGTCCTGTTTTGTTTTCTTAATGAAAAGTGTTTTATGTCCTTTGTGACAAACTTTTTCAGTTGGCCACTTGGAACATGGATGTTGGAGAGAAGCTTGCTCACTCCAAGACGATGAAAGAGAAAGGAACTAAAGTGTTCACGGTAAATACTGACACCTGATCTGGTTAGTCCTAGGAGGGGTAACCACGCTTAGAAGCAACCACCCACACCAAAATATTGTAACAAGCGCACGTCACACCCCAGTCCACCCAGTTATGAATGGGTACCTGGATCTGTTTAGAGCCGGGGAAGGTAAAGCAGCGTGGGAGAGGAGATAGGCATCGCCCTCATTAAGCTGGCCTAGAGAAAAAGGGAGGCCCAAACATTGTGGGATTGCAGTCAGGGTCCAAACAAGTATGAACAGCCTCGGAATGTTAACATTGGTTTTCCAGGCCTGGAAAGTCATGCAAATTCGCAATGAAGACATACAAAATTTAATAAGTGGAAAAACATGTATTTTATTTATTTATTTTTTGTGTGTGTGTGTTAGTTTGTTTGTTTTGTTTTGGTGTACTTACTGATCAAATCAAATGCTATGAGAAAGTCAGCAAAGGAGAAGAAGGCAGACGATAAGGACATTGATGCCAAACTCAAAGAAATGAACATGTAAAACTAAAGGCAAAAGATGTAATGAATGGGCTTGAGGTATTTGTACAATTGTGTGTTTGTGTAGATTTTTGTTGTTGTTGTTGTGTGGGTTGAGCAGTTCATCTGAAAACAAAAGAATATAATGTGGTCATGGGAAAGTCATGGAAATCTAGACTCATCACTGTGTATTTACCCTGTAGAAGTGTACTCTCCTTGCTTGATTTAGAACGGTAACTACCGCGAGGCTACCAAGCACTACAGGCAGATTGTCAGCGTTCTGGAACATGAGACTACTGGGCTGAAAGACGAGGAAGCGCAGGAGCGACAGCAGCTGCTGCTGGCGGCTTACCTCAACATCGCCATGTGCAAACTCAAGCTCCACTGTTTTGCTGAGGTGAGCCGGTTTTTCACTTCAAGGCCCAAGGAACTTTGTATCCATGACCGTTTGCCAGACCCGTGGCAAAGGAACTCCTTGGAGAAGGGTCTCCACAGCTTAAGTGATTTATCTAAACTCCATGCAGTACACACACAATTAGGATAAGTTGTTGTTGTAGTACAACACCAAGCACTGCTACATTTCATTATAAAATAGATGTGGGGGCACTGAAGAGATTTAAATAGTTAGCATGAAGTGGCCTATATCAGTTCTGTTGACAATTAACGTTTCACCGAGGGTTTTCTCCGGGCACTTCGGTTTCCTCCCTCCCTTCAATAATGGTACTGGACGCAGTCAATTTAAAATTTCAAAAATAAAAATTCGATCTTCTTTCCGTCTTCCAATAGCGATCTCTCTGCCTTTACACCACCTGTTTGAGTGATGGATGTGTATTTGTTGTGTGTGAGGGTGGATGAGACAGGTGAGCGTGTATGTTGGTACAGATCGCCACGCTTTGAGCCTGATTGATTTGGGGAAAGGCGCGTATATAGTATCCAGTATTATTATTATTATTGTTCTTTGTTTTGCTATGTAGTTTATTATATATGCATTCTTGAAATGAATCGTTCTCTGATTTCTATATGATGATGTTACTTCTTATGTGCAGGCAGGAGATGCATGCAACAGTGCTTTGGAGTTAGACCCCAACAATGTTAAAGCCTTCTTCCGTAGAGGACAGGTAGGAGACACTTTGAGTTTAATCTGTTGGTTTGTGTTCATTTGGTTTGCATCGAAGTGCCTGTATATGTGTATATACATGCGAGCATGCGTGTATACGCACCTGAGTGAATGCTGTTAGTCCATTACATTTATCCTTGAGAGGGTATTAATAGCACAGTGCCTTTTTAACTTCCTGCTATGTACACCCCAAAAACATGAAAAACAAAAGCTGCACTGTGTATTGTGTTCTTACATTCGCTACAATATTATAAATCGTTTTGAGTAGAACCTGAAAGTGAAAGCGAAGATGGAAGGACCCCTGTTGTTAAATGGCTATGCTAAGTCTCCACGTGAACTGACCTACCTCTTGGATTTGTGCAAACTGATTGTCTGAGAGATCTCTCAAGCAGATGCTTTTTGTGGATGAACGTACGCCTCGGCAACCTCTGATAATCATTTGGCACTCAGCATGTACAGGGCTAGAAATTAACTTTTTTCTTTGGGGGCCACCGGGCCCCTTGATTGAAAAATTTGAGGGCCCACAAGCAACTTTCGGGGCCCAACTTGAAAAATAATATAAACAAAAAACGAAAGAATTATTGACAATATAATAAGTAGAAAGTACAATTTGTCTGATAATCTAAAATAAAAACAATTGAATTTCCAATTTTGCTGAGTGATGTCATTTTTATTTGCATTTTCTTTCACTTTCAGACATTACCAACAAAAACGGGGGAAAAAAAAACCCACACACACACACACACACACACACACACACACATTCAGTGACATGCCATGGAAATCTATTTTTCCACCCTTTAATGTAGTTCCTTGATCTTTTTTCCTCTTCATACTTCTTTTTTCTCTCTTTTTCTTGTTCTTTCCTTTCGTCGACGTTTTCTTCTGGCGTCTTTCGCTTCCCAAAAATTGGAAAATACGCCATCGCCGATTGTTTTAGCAACTGTATGGCGACGATATGTAGCCATACTTTCGAACTTGCAAAGATGGACAATTTGCTTATGTTATGCCATAGCCTTTTGTTTATTATATTAAAAAGATATTGAAGTGTAAACTTTTGAGTGCAAAATTAAAGGGTTTTCGCTTCTTTTCTCTGTTGTTTTTTTCTGTCCAAATTTAGGGCTTCCCTTGGCCCAAATACGAAACTGCCGAGTAGAGCTAGCTGTAGCAGATGAATTATTTTGCGGGCCAAGCGGGCCCTTCGTTTTTCAACTTTCCGAGCCCGAAATCAACTTTGCAGGTTTTTGGCCCCGGGCCCCCGCTAATTTCGAGCCCTGATGTAGCACCTCATGTGTGGGCAGCTGTAATTTTGCAAATCCTTGACAGCCACAGCTTTGCCCGATCTCGAAAGCAAGCTGTGTCTTATGGTGTATTGTTTATGCTTTGTGGTGCATTCTGTAAGAAATATGTCTGTGTTTTTTTTGATTTCCTAAATTATTTTATAACTTTTCTTCTTCTTTTTTCTTTGGTTGAGCAATCACAGTCAGTACGTTGATTCATTTGCTGCTATTGTTTGTTATTAGTCACTTCTGGAGCGCTGGGAATATACCAAGGCGGCAGAAGATTTCAACAAAGTGCTGGAACTGGAGCCTAGCAACAAAGCAGCAAAAAACCAGATCATTGTCTGCAAACGCAGAGAAAAGGAAGCCTTGGCCAAGGAGAAGCAACTCTACTCCAACATGTTTCAGAAGATGGCGGAAAAGGTACAGTTCTTTCCCTTTAACCCTGAGCCCGTACACTCATACCTGTCCGGAAATAATATCGCTGTATCTCACTATTGTAGAAGAGTTGAATATATGGCAGTGCTATTTTCCAGTCAACGTGATATGACAGCTAGGGATGAGCAAATAATGCACACAGTGTACAACAAAGATCGATACTTTTGTTAATACAGTGGAAACTCCAGTATACGACCGTCCAAAATCTGAGAAAAAACGGTCTTATAATAGAGGTGGTCTTATACCGGAAACAAGGGATGGGGTGGGGGGGAGGGGGGTCAGGCTCGGAGGGGTATGTAGTCATAATTTTCACACTCACCAGCATGTATTCTCTGACAAAGGAAACTGTAAAACATGTTTCATTTTTAGCTATGTCATTTATTCACAACTTCAAAAATAAAAAATAGTCGAACCACTGCCAGACGCGTTCATCCAAATCTGTCAGTGCAGAAGCTCTCAGTTTCGATGTTTTCCTTTCGCCACTTTCTCCACTCTCGCATCGTAGTTTCACAGATTCCTTATCCTTTATGATGAGCTGAATTTGGGTCTTCTTAACGTCTAAACTTCTTGCAATAGACAAAAAACTCTCCCCATTTTCACTTCTTTCAATCACTTTCATTCTCTCTGCCAAACTCAAAACGTTCCTCTTGCGCGACGTTATTTTGACAAGCCAGTGTAGGCGAGTAATGTCCCTTATTTGCGAACCGGAAATAGCAGACAACAGCAGGCCTACACTAACATGAGAGAAAAAACGAAAGGTACAGACAACAAATTAACTGATATCTCTTTTAAATTGCCCTAAGACGGTCATATAAAGGGCTTAAGACACGGTCGCTGGTCGCATAAATGAGGTTGTCGCATACCAGAGGTCATTTATTATTGGAAGTGAATCCGTCAGAAGTTTTCAGGTCACATAACGGAGAGACGGATACCGGAGGTTCCACTGTATCCTGTTGTTTGGGATCTATAATGATTATATATACTTGTAACGTGCACCACTCTATGCTGGCAGGGTGCTTTAAAATAAAGAATGGGTAGGTGCACAGGGGCGCTAAAAACACAAATGTCCACTGATGCAGGTGAAGAGATAAGACTTCAACCGCTATCTAAGATAATAATAACTATTTCTTTTCTAAAGCGCAAAACCAAACTAAAAGCTTGCTCTAAGTCTAAGCGCTCGCACACATACTCACACTCATACACTTGCAAGGATAAATATTTAAACAATATGATACAACATTATAAGATAAAAGACATAAAACATTGTAAGAAACAATAACAAACATCACATCTAAGTATAAAAAAGGATTGATAAAGATTGATTTGAATATATCCAGTCTTCAAACATCGTTTTCACCTGTACCAAGGGACCAGTGAGCCAATGTTTGCTTGAAAATAAATTTGGTATTTGAACGGCAGACTCAACATGAACTCATAAAATATATTGCTTTGAAGTAAAATGGGTTGTTTTTGTTTTGGGGCTTTTGTTTTGGGGGCACTTCACTCATCATAAAGATCCACCATGTGGCTTGAAGTAAAACTTGAAATTAAAAAACCTGTATAAGGACTAGTTGTTTTTATACACAAGTGTAGTTCTTATTTATTCCTCTGTTTGACTGTTAGAGGTGTTAATTCTTTTTTGAGCATTTCCAGGTTTGAAACATTTCCTTGTATATTTTTTGCAGAGCGGAGGGGGTGATAACTTGTACAAAACAATGCCGCAGATCGAGGAGTGGAACAACGACATGGCGAAAGACATGATGCCGCTGCAGGATGAGGCTGATGCTTTTGCGGACGTTAGCGATTACTTGAAATATTGACCTCTCCAGTGATTCCTTGACACCGTGGCTTCGCCATTGATTCTTTGAAACATTGACTTTTCGAGGGATTTCTTGAAATGTCGACCTTTCAAGTGATTATCTTAAAATTTTGACCTTTCAAGTATTACCTAAAAAATTGACCTATCCAATGATTTCTGGAAATGTCCCCCTTTCAAGTGATTTCTGGAAATATGGACCTCTTGGGTGATTTCTTGAAATTTTGATATCTTGAGTGATTTCTTGACGCATTGACCTTGAGTGATTTCTGAAAATATGTACCTATAAGTGATTCTTAAAATTTTGACTTTTTGAGTAATTTCTTGAAACGTTGTCCTTTTGAGAGATTTCTTGAAACAATGACCTTTTGAGCGATTTCTTGAAACGTTAACCTCTTGAGCGATGTTTTTGGTTTTATAGTACCAAGATTGTAAGGGCCCAATATGACAAAAAGTGTTTTCACTGCTAAATAGCTTTTCTACAGTATGCAAGGCCTTGGCAATGTAAATTTATATAGAAATAAATCATCACAGCAAGTGTAGGAACCTGTGGAATGTTTGAATAAGGATTCAAACCAAAACAAGTAATGTTAACGCTTTTCCGAGTTTCAAGGGTTTTAATCATGGGACCAGGAGAGTTGGATGCTAGTTGTGGTCGCGAATGTGTTCATGTCTATCCATCTGAATGTTATTAATATCTTAAAAGATGAGAATGACTGATTGTGTTACATGTCTGAATACTGAGTATTCTAATATACAGCATTGAATAACTGTGCTGGACCAGTGATCAACATCAATATTATTGACAATCTTGAACAAAATATGTTTGCAAAATCTCAAGAATCTAATTTGGTGCAATGGAACGACCTGAAATGTTTTCTGTGTTAAAACATCACAGTCAGGGTGGCACTCAGATCTTTCCACATATCAGTCGCAATTGAATCTTACAGGTCAGGTTAAATCATTTTGTATATGTTGCAATTACCTGTTTAAAGAGCTGCTCTACGCACGTGTATGGTAAATTAGATAATTGATGTGATTTCTTCTAGCACTGCACTGTACTGACTCCAAGTGTTCTGCACAAACATTTTTGTGTCAGATGATAGTAGAGTTTTTGTGTGTGTGTGTGTGTGTGTGTGTGTGTGTTTGTTAATAATCATGTCTGAGGTATTTCAGTTTGAACTTATTACTTTGCTCATTGTGTGAAGAAGATGTTTTTTTGTGCTAATGGATTTGGCTTTCGTGTGAGGTGTGATTATCGCTTTTGCGTAAAATTTTGATTCTTGGTTTACAAGTTAAGTGTGAGTTTGGGTTATTGTTTGGCATGCAGAGGGAACATTGAAGTTTGTTTATTTTATCATTCTTTCTTTAGTGTTTTGCAGCTCGGAAGCTGCTAAAGATGCTTGCTAATACAGGATCTAACCTAAGCTGCCTGAGGTGGCCCACTTGCAGCTTTTGAGCACATAGTCTGACACACAGATGACTGAGCACAATCCTAGTTTAACATGTACACCCACCATTGGCCATAGGGCAAAAAAAAATGGGGGGAAAGAAGGGGGCTGACAGAGGGGGGATAACCATCCCTTTTACCCCCGTTGGAGTACCGGGGGTTTCAGTATTAATAGTATCCCCACTTTCTGGAAATTTAGTGCTTTAAATTCCCACCGTCGCTGTCTTTCTCATTTGCTCTTTCTCATTCCTGCTCTGTTCTATCAATCTGCTATACTATCGTCTTCTTCGCTAGCCCAGTCTCCTACCTTTTTTCTTGAAAACTCTTCCGGGACAAGGCTCCTTATTTGTGTATGAGGTCTGTTGGATCAGCTTGGGAATATTGGATGCTTTCTGCCAGGTGGTCACTAGGGCTTCCTATGATGTTATTATTTAGCAATGTAGGCATTTTATATGTATGTGTTTTGTTGATAATTTATAATGATGTTTGTATTCTATTTTGTTTTTGTAAACGGGGGTTCGATAAGTTGGGGTGAAGCCTCAGCCGTCCCCTGCGTGGGATGTCTTTATTGTAAAGTGGCTGGCTGGTGGAGAGCTTTCGGTTTTACCACTAGGGTTGTTTCAGCAGATCTTTTATGCGGATCGGGGGTTGTCCGGTCCTGATTTGGCTCGGAAGAGTCCGCTGGACCTAAAGCAATAATAATGTAATGTAATGTAACCATCCCTTTGGTATGATTTTGATTGTTAATTTTGTGGGATGTTTTATTAGATTGTAATTTCTAAGGAACTTGATGGAATTTCATACCACTTACTCTTTGTGAGTGTACGATAAATGTTGTGTTGCTGCAGCAGGCCTATTGTGAGGGTATTTATTGATGTGGCTTTTTTGCATTTATTTATTTATTTATTTATTTTATGTTGTATGCTGGTGCTAGTAGAACTAAAATTTCCCTTGCTGCGAGACACTTGACCCTGTATTTGGTGCTGATTTGGAGTGTGTTTTGTCGTAAAATAATACATTACAAAAAATGTTTAATGTTCTGAGCATATCCATAAAATAACATTGAGCAAAAAAAACAAAAAGAAAAAGAAGAGTGGTGTATTTGCTTTCCTATGCTTCAAGCTACTTTTTATATAACTTCTGTGAATGTGTGAGTTCAACATCATGAAATCCCCTCGTGGGGGTGCCGGGGGTTTCAGTATAAAATAGTATCCCCACTTTCTGGAAATTCAGTGCTTTAAATCCCCATTGTCACTGTCTTTTTCCTTTATTCTTTCTCATTCCTACTCTGTTTTATCAATCTAATATATGATATTCTTCGCTAGACCAGTCACCTACCTTTTTTCTTGAAAACTCTTCTGGGACAAAACTCCTCATTTGTGTGTGATCTGTTGGATCAGCTTGGGAATGTTGGACACTTTCTGCCAGAGGGTCACTAGGGCTTCCTATGATGTTATTATTTGATAATAAAGGCATTTTATATGTATGTGTTTTGTTGATATTTTATAATGATGTTTGTATTCTATTCTGTTTTTGTAAACAGGGGTTCGATAAATTAGAGTATAGCCTCAGTGTGGGTGGGATGTCTTTATTGGTGACCGGTTGGTGGATTGCCTTCAGTGTTACCACTAGGGTTGTTTCAGCAGATCTTTTATGCAGATGATTGGTAAGTCCTCTTTCAGCCAAGTTGTGGTCCTGATTGAGCTCTTTGCACTCCGCTGGACCCTTTAAGCAATAAATAACTCACTAACCAACCTGGATCCGTCTGCAGCATGTCATGAATATTGCAGCATGAATAGTCACACGAACGAGGCAGAGAGAACATATCTCACCACTATTGCTTGAGCTTCACTGGCTTCCTGTCAAAAAGTGACTTGATCATAAGATACTTTCTCACTTAAATGCATCCAATTTGGTGTTGTCAGTAGTACAAGAACTTCAACTGCCGATTTCACGAAATAGGCAAATTGCAAAATGACATATAAACTGTTATTTTGCATTTTGTCTATTTCATGTACTGGGCAAAATGTGTTTGCCTATTTCATGAAATCGGCAAGTGATTTGCCTATTTCATTAATTTGGCAGTTCATCTGCCAATTTCACGTAATAGGCAAAATGTTGCCTATTTCATGAAATCGGCAAATACATGGATTAGGCATAACATATACATTCAAGATTAGCGATTTTATTCACAGTCTCAGGTATATGAAATATTACCTCCACTGGTGACGTTAATCATAACGCTTGAAATCAATACTTATTTAGGGTTGTGACACTGATTTAGGCGCATCAGTAGTTAAGTTTGCAACATCAGTATATACGCTACTTCTCCCTTCTTTATTTTCGGTAGTACTAAGGTTTTCTCGTACACGTATATTCTTGTATACATTATTACATCGGTTAGTCGTTAACCTTTTTTTTTTTTTGAACCTCAGTTGCATGCAGATCGAGTCCTCCCTTTTTTTTTTTTTTTTTTTTTTTTTTTTTTTTTTTTTTTTTTTTTTTTTCTTCTTCAAATCAAGGGGTTTCTCAGATCTTCTTCATTGGTTCTTTTTTTAAATTAATATTTTTTGTTTTTTATATTTCTGTCTTAACTTTTCTTCTCTTTTTCTAAATAAGCAAACAAGAAGAAGAAAAAAAAATACCAACATAAAACAAATCACTATTACAGAACAGCGTGACTTGGTCTTCACAGCTATCTAAACAGGGACACAAGCAACAACAACCCCTCAGCACCGAACCTTCCCGAAACGAAAAGGAAGGGTAAGGTAAAGGGGAAAAAAAATAGTAATAATAATAACAATAATAATAATAATAATAACATACAATAAAATAAAATAATTATATAGCTACGTATTTCCTCAATACCATTTCATTGTCAAAAATACATATTGGGTTAAGTTTTTCTCCGTATCTGAATTTACTGATGGTCATTTTTGCAATCAATAATATATGATTAACAACTTTAATCTTATTTGAATTTACATTATTTACTTTGTAACCAAACAACACGTCCGTTTCTTTCAATACAACATTTTCGCCAGTAAAGGCAAACATCTGTTTCATTACATATTGCCAAAAAATATTTAATTTTTTACATTTCCAGAAAAAATGTTCGATAAAATCAGGTTCTAAACAGAAGTCACATTTATTGGAGTCTTTGATACCCATTTTACATAAAAGAATGTTTGTTGGATAGATGTTGTGTAATAGTTTCCATTGTATCAATCTCAGTCTCTCTTCCTTTGTGCTAATTTGAGCCAGAGACCAGTGATGTTTTTCGATACTTATATTATATTTGTTTTGCCAAAAGTTGACTGAACAAGGTATAGACAATTTTTCGTTAGTTATCATTTGACGAAAGTCTCGAGCACTAATTTTACTGGGATTGCAGCCTTCATTACACTCAGACTGCGTTCCTGCTTTCTGAACTAGAACAGGCTCTCTCTCCTGTCGTCGCCACAAAGCTTGTACCGCCGTTCTTATCGCGCTGTGCTCGAAGATTCTTGTCGGGTTAAAACCTACTTTAGCGACTATTACTTCCATTGGAGCAATATCCCCACCTACCCAGATATCTTCAACAAAATTAATACCGGCCTTTATCCAACTATCTATAGATAATATTTTGTTTCTGTATTTTATATCATTATTATTCCAAAGACATTGACCGAGAAATGGGGATTTTTTGTTGACCCACAAGTGTTTATTATCAAGCCATTTTGACAAAGCTTGTTTCCAGAATGGGGAGGATATCTTTTCCATTCCGATAAACAATTTGGAGGTTACTGAGGCGTTTAAACATACTAATTTATTACCATGCATGTTTAGCTGACTTATAGGAATGTGTTTCCATTTTCCACTGCTTATTTCATTAAGCCTTGCGATCCAATTCAGCAGGAAAGACGTTTGCATATCAAAGACATTTATCATCTGAAGCCCTCCATTATCTCTGCTACTGCACATTACAGTTCTTTTCACCTTTTCAAAAGCTTTTTTGTTTGAATATTTTTTCTTCCACAAGAATCGAAAAAGTATAGTGTTAAGCTTATTTAATATTGGTTCTGGAGCAACCAGTGCTTGCATAGGGTACACGAACTGTGAAATTAAAAAGGATTTTATAATACAGAGTTTGCCCGAGATACTTAAATTACGTTTTGCCCATTGTTGAATAATTCTTTCAGTGTTTTCTAGTCGTTTCTTCCAATTTTCCTCAATAACTGAAGCGGACATGTCATTTTTAAAAATAATGCCTAATATTTTCAGTTGTTTCTTAGCCACAATTTGGCCGAACTGTTCCTTATTATGTTTTACTGATCCGATCCACATTCCCTCAGTTTTCTTTTCATTCAACCTCAGCCCAGAAATAGCTGTAAAACCTGCTACAATAAGTAAAACCTGTTCAAGATCGTTCTTGTCTGATAAGAACATTGTTATGTCGTCTGCGTACATAGCCAGTTTAAGAACCTCGTTTGAGATAAATGGACCTAAATATGCTTTGGGAAGTTTAATGCCTTTTACAGTATCATCGCTTCTAATTTTAATGGCCAATAATTCTAGACCTAACACGAAGGCCATCGGTGAAAAAGGGCAACCCTGACGTATTCCGCATTCTGCCCCAAAAACCTCCGAGATCCATCCTAAATAATTAATACAGCTTTCCGTGTTGTTAGTTAATACCTTGATCCATCTGATAAAGGTAGACCCAAAACCAAATTTCCCGAAAGCCCAAGTCATATACTCTTTGGAAATAGAGTCAAAGGCACGGGAATAGTCTAGTGCCAGAACAATGCCGGGTTTATTATAACTATTCGTATACTCAATTGTATCATCAATAAGCCTAATAATATCACTCGCTTTTCTACCCTTGATGAATCCAACTTGATCTTCTGAAATAAGATCGGCTATCACCGATGATAAACGCAGAGCCAAACACTTTGCAAGGATTTTATAATCCGTATTCATAAGAGAGATAGGTCTCCAATTACTCAGTTCATCTCGTGGTAGCTCCTTTCCTTTATGTAACAAAGTAATAACTGCTCGTTTTTGTAAAGTTGACATTTCGCCCTTTCGGTAGGCATCTTGTATTGATGCTACCACCATTACTTTTACCCTTGACCAGAAAAATTTTAAGAAACTTGTAGTTAAACCATCCAACCCTGGTGCCGAGCCATTTCTCAAGCTTTTTAAAGAGTTACTTATTTCCTGCTCAGTCATCTGCGCGTCTAAGTTTTGTTTTTGTTCATCGCTTAATTGGGGAATACTCAAGTCTCTTACAAAGTGCTCTGCCTGCGCTTCATCAAAATCATCCTTACGACTAAACACATTACTATAAAAATTTACTTGCTGTTGTAAAATATCAGTCTGACTTACCAATACAGTGCCATTTTCAGTTTTTAGTCTGTCCATTATTTTTGCACTAGCTCGAGCTTTCTCTAAACCCAAAAAATAACGTGTATTTTTTTCGCCTTCAGCAATAAATTTTTCTCTGGATCTAACTTGCGCGCTTTTAGCCTTTTGTACTTCAAGTACTTCAACCTGCCTTTTTAAGTTTTCTTTTTTATGTATCAATTCATTATCATCAGTATTTAATGCTAACTTCTTATCAACTTCATTTAGTTCCTGTTGCAGTGCATTGTTTTGATGATCAATTATCTTTTTCTTCTGTTTACAATAACTAATACAGTATTCTTTTATCTTAATTTTACAAAAATCCCATTTCTCTTGTGAGTCCATTTGACAGTTTTCTTCATTGTACTTTTCTAATAAGCTGTTCATCTCATCCACGAATTTAATATCTTGAAGTAGACTGTCATTAAACTTCCAATACGACGGACCTTTCTTTACCGAAGACAATGAATACTTAACACACACCATTCTGTGATCACTCTGAGCAACAGTAACAATATCACAACTAAAACATTTTTCCAGTGCGGAATCTGATGTCAGAATATAGTCAAGCCTTCTTGCTACAAAAGGATTCCTCCTGGACCACGTAAACTCCTTGACGGTTTCGTTTTGTAGACGCCACACATCGTTAAGTTCCACATCCACCAAGAATGAGTTGAAGAGCTCAACATCAGGTTGCCTATGATTTTCTCCGCTAACTACATCCATTTGATTGTCTAATACACAATTAAAATCACCACAAACTATTTTATGACTAGTTACAAGCTTAATATTATTAATACATTCTGATAGGCTCTTTATGAAGGCCGGTTTTTCTTGACTTGAGTTTGGGGCATATGCATTAACAACAAAAATCAGTTCGCCATCAGTCTGCACAGAAAGACTGATGATCCGCTGAGAGTGAGTGGTCCAGTCAAAAATATAAGGAAATTTACTACGAAGAAGTATGACTTGACCCATGCTGTGACTAGTGGCAGATCTATGGAGAATTTTACCACCCCATTCCCTTTCCCACTGTTCTACGTCACTGTCCAATATATAGGTTTCCTGTAAACAAATAATATCGAATTGCTGTTTTCTAAAGTTATAAAAAAGTGTTTTTCTTTTGGTTTTGTTACGCAGACCACGTACGTTTAAAGAACAAATTGTAATACTTGTCATTACTACATTAGCATATATTCAATTAATGAAATAAGAACTCATTTGGGAGTGGGGGGGGGGGGGAGAGAGAAAATAAAGAGAGAGAAAACCATAGTCCGTAGAACGTTCCAAAGATCATCAGAGAAGTCCAAATAGAATATTCAAAGTCCGTAAAACGAGCAAAGTGTCATTTTATAGGCCTAACATGCACTGTGCTATATTTAGCCACTGTCAATGATGACAGTGCTTTCCTTCGACACAGAGTCATGATTTGGAATGGGCGGGGTACGCTTGCACGGGCTACCCTTTTCTGACGGCGAGGTATCCAAGGATCGTTTGACTGACAATGACCTTGATCGTGCGCCCAGGTCTAATCCATGTTTATAATGGCGAGGCCTACTTTTTCGCTGTGGCAGCTTTGAGCTTAGGCCTAAGTCATCATGCTCAGGGACACTACAATCGGCGCCGTTGATCTTATTGTTTTCTGTCTCGGTAATTTTGTCGCTGCTGATGTTGCTTGTTTCAATGACAGGCGGTTTGTCCAGAGCAGTACACTCAACCGAGCCTTTTTTGTGGCCCGGCCGTTTGCACTCAAAACACACCACTTCGTTGACGCACTCAAGTGAGGTATGACCCAGTTGCAAACAATTGCCACACTTTCGCTTCTGCTGCTGCTGCTGGCGAGCCAACTTTTGTTCGTAATGAAACAACTGTGCTTTGAAAGACCCTACTTCGACCCGCTGGGGTAGGGGTTGATGAGGACACTCTATAAACATAAAACGCCTTCCTGTTAGCCACCGTGTTAGCCCACCATTACTATCTCTGTCCCGTTCCATAAACAACGCCGATCGAGGCTTCCCTCCTATTTTCTTGACCATTTCCACAATTTCCTCATTTGAGAAAGAGAGGGGTAAGTTAGAGATGGTAAGCTTTGTTGTCTGGATCTCACTCTCTCCATTCGTTGTTATAATAACAAACGGGTTTTTATCACGAGGTGATATGAGACAGCCACGTAGAGTAAAACCTGACAATAGGAGTTTATTTCTTGCATCCGTAGAGTTGGGATAAAGTCTCCACAATGAGCCGAGTTTCTGCGCTCCAAGCATAGAGCCATAACCACATTTCTTTTCACAGGCTCCACAAATTTCATGCACACTGTAGGGCTTATTTTCTTCGGGTGGCAATGATAATTCTTGCACGAATACTGGCAATACAGACCCCGCCGCCATGATGGTTACACAGTAACTACACCCCACGAAAGTTGAGTGGATTCACAGCGAAAAAACCAAGCGATGGAACGACGAGTATCTACGGAAGCCACAAAATTGTACCAAAAGCAACTTTATGAAGTAGAATACACCAAAAAGACGACTGCCAAAACCAACAAACGGAGAAAATTCAAACAAAACGTCGACAGCTAGTGCCGCAAACATCCACCCGACATAGAGCAGATCACGTGATGTCCGACAGCAGCTTCATACCTTCATGACATTATTCCCTGTGACAACCCACAAAAACCCCCGTTAGGGTGCCGGGGGTTTCAGTATAAATAGTATCCCCACTTTCTGGAAATTTAGTGCTTTAAATTCCCACTGTCGCTGTCTTTCTCATATGCTCTTTCTCATTCCTGCTCTGTTCTATCAATCTGCTATACAATCTTCTTCTTCGCTAGATCAGTCACCTACCTTTTTTCTTGAAAATTCTTCCGGGACAAGACTCCTTAGTTGTGTATGAGGTCTGTTGGATCAGCTTGGGAATATTGGACGCTTTCTGCCAGGTGGTCACTATGGCTTCCTATGATGTTATTATTTAGCAATGTAGGTATTTTATATGTATGTGTTTTGTTGATATTTTATAATGATGTTTGTATTCTATTTTGTTTTTGTAAACGGGGGACCCCTTGGGGTCATGAGCAATCTTGCCACTGTAGATTGTTCTAACCTATAAAGGGAAAAGTGAAAGCCCCAGTTGAAACCAATTCACTGCGGCAACAGTACCCCCGTTGGGGTGCCGGGGGTTTCAGTATAAATAGTATCCCCACTTTCTGGAAATTTAGTGCTTTAAATTCCCACTGTCGCTGTCTTCCTCATTTACTCTTTCCCATTCCTGCTCTGTCCTATCACTCTGCTATACTATCTTCTTCTTCGCTAGATCAATGACCTACCTTTTTTCTTGAAAACTCTTCCTGGACAAGACTCCTTGTTTGTGTATGAGGCCTGTTGGATCAGCTTGGGAATATTGGACGCTTTCTGCCAGGTGGTCACTAGGGCTTCCTATGATGTTATTATTTAGCAATGTAGGCATTTTATATGTATGTGTTTTATTGATAATTTATAATGATGTTTGTATTCTATTTTGTTTTTGTAAACGGGGGTTCGATAAGTTGGGGTGAAGCCTCAGCCGTCCCCTGCGTGGGATGTCTTTATTGTAAAGTGACTGGCTGGTGGAGAGCTTTCGGTTTTACCACTAGGGTTGTTTCAGCAGATCTTTTATGCGGATCGGGGGTTGTCCGGTCTTGAGTTGGCTCGGAAGAGTCCGCTGGACCTAAAGCAATAATAATGTAATGTAATGTAATTTACCAAAGGATGTGGTAGGGTAACCATAGTATCATGAATTTGTATTTGTAGGTGTGTTTTTGGTGGATCCTATGCGTGTTTATGATCTTGTAATAGATAGATCCGTTCCGTGTGAGTGTGGTCCAGCTATGACCGCTAAAGGTTCAATGAACTCTATAAAAAAGAAATAAAATCAAATTAAATTATCATGCCTCGGGTCCTATAAGCCGCTAACGTAACTGTTACTATACTGAGCATGCTCAGTGCGGTTCAATTGGAGTAAGGTGCATGCCGCACTGTGGTCAATATACTTACTGTAATGCTTACGTCCATAAGAAAATGTAAGTACCGCATAAATCATGCAGCTTGCAAGGTTTCAGCCCAGGCTTGATATAATTATATGCTTGCAAGAATATGTTTAGTACGTTGATGAATCATGTTAATCTATATTCCTTGACAAGTACAGCGCAGGTGGTACATTTTTTTATGTCCAGAAAGTCTTAAGGCTAAAGAATAATCCTTGGGTTGAGAGTATAAACTGAGGTCTAGACGGTGCACGCACGCATTCCATTGCACGGACTCCAAAAGATCCTGACGCTCTTGTCGGATCTGTCGAGTGGAGTGGTCCAATGACTTTCGCGATTTGATTGTGAGAGTAATTGTTTTGTCGCCTCACCAAGCTACAGTCCTTTTGTAAAATAAGAATACGTTTATTTGACTTGACTTGAAAGTGGGTCCCTTTATTTTAAAAAAAAGAAAGAAAGAAATAAACAGGAAGGAACAAGAACTGTTTTCGTTTTAGCAAATTCAATTATCGATGATGTCACTACACTACAAAATGTCCCTGTTATGACTATATTTTGGGTCCATCCCCTCCCATCCCCCACCTCCCCCCCTCCCCCATTCCCGCAAAATCCTTAAAGAAGACGAGAAACAAAAAAATAGGAGTGAAAAAAAGCATATTGTTTATTTTAGCAAATTCAAATAAATATATTGATGTCAAGTATCATGGTTAACGACTAACCGATGTAATAATGTATACAAGAAAATACGTGTACGAGAAAACCTTACCGAAAATAAAGAAGGGAGAAGAAGTGTATATACTGATGTTGCAAACTTAACTACTGATACGCCTAAATCAGTGTCACAACCCTAAATAAGTATTGATTTCAGGCGTTATGATTAACGTCACCAGTGGAGGTAATATTTCATATACCTGAGACTGTGAATAAAATCGCTAATCCTTAATGTATATAAATTAAAAGAAGCTGGTATCAATACATGAATGTTAGTTAGTCACTGGAAGTTTTCATACTATTTCATTTAAAGCAAGACACAAAATTGTCCAAACTCGCGATGTCTGGGCGTGGCCTTTCTCTCCTGCTGGTTCTGTGTCTCGGCTTGGCTTCGAATCCCTCATCTGGTATGTATGTATAATGTATTGTAGTGTTAATGGTATGCATGCATTGTAGTGCTAGTGGTATGTATATATAAAACATAGTAGCGGTGTGTATGAATAGTACTGAGTGGTATGTGCTTTATTTTGTATGTTTAATCCGTGGTTTGGGTGTTCAAGAATCAAACGTTTTACTTCCCACAGACAACATGACTATTGTGGCTAATTTACTGTGAACAACTACTGCCAATATTTCCTAATCGTATTTAAATTCAAACTGTATATATATGCAAAGAGGAGGAGTTGGATTGAGGCACAATGGCATTACACGATGGGCGGATCCTCAATGACGCAGCAGTAGATACCACACAGCCTTGGTATTATAATTCGCTATTTATAATACAAAAGCTGTGTAGTACCTACTGCTGCGCTGTCGCGGATCCGCTCAACGTATAATGCTGAGACTGCACTTTTGCGAGTTGTAAGCGATCTCCTGGGGATGGTTGATGGGGGTAGTAACGCACTGCTTGTTCTTCTTGATCTCAGTGCCGCATTCGACACCATAGATCATGCACTCCTCTTGGATAGGCTCCATTCTGAGATTGGCGTTTGCAGCACTGTACTGAATTGGTTTTCCTCCTATCTGTCGGACAGATATCAAAGTGTTCATGTCAAGGGGTACACTTCCCCTGAAACTATTCTTTCCTGTGGAGTTCCACAGGGCTCTGTCCTTGGACCCCTTCTGTTCTCTCTGTATGTTCGCCAGTTGTCTAACCTCATAAGCAGTTTCTCCATTGATCATCACTTATTCGCTGATGATTCGGAACTATATTCCAAAATTCCAGTTGATTGTGATGCTGCTGTTGCAGCCGTCAGAAATGTCGAGCAGTGCTGTCTTGAGATCAAGATGTGGATGAATGCGAACAAGTTGAAACTGAATGAACAGAAGACAGAAGCTTTGCTATGTGGACCGCGAATTAGAAGACAATCTTGTCCCTTCCAGTCCCTGCGGGTCGGTGATGCTGACATTCAGTTCTCTCCTTTTGTAAAGACTCTTGGCCTTGTGCTTGACTGTGACCTTTCACTTGAACAGCATGTTTCCGCAGTAGTGAGATCCTGTTTCTTTCATTTAAGAGCTCTTGGTCAAATCCGTTCTTCTCTGACTCGTAGTGCAGCAAACACTGTTGCTGTCTCTTTGGTCTTGTCAAGACTAGACTATTGCAACAGCCTTCTTGCCAATCTGCCTAAAGCACAGATCAAACGCCTCCAATCTGCGCAGAATTCTGCAGCTCGATTGGTCACAAAAAGTCGTAAATCAGTCCATATCACCCCCATTCTTGAGCAACTCCATTGGCTTCCTGTCCACAAACGCATTAAACACAAACTGCTTTCAGTTGCCTATCGCGCAGTTAAAGAGCACACTCCTGAATACCTGTTCGAACTTCTGAATGTGTACGAACCATCTCGCAGCCTCCGCTCAGCTTCCAAGTCTTTATTTGTTGTTCCTGGGCACAAGCAGTGTAGGACTAAGAGGTATGGCCAGAGGTCTTTCAGATACACTGCACCGGTCTGGTGGAATGCTCTTCCAGAAGGCATAAAGAGAGCAGACTCTGTCGGTGCATTTCGCAGAAACTTGAAAACACATTTCTTCTCTTCTTGCTAATCTGGATGTATAATTATCTGATCTCATCCCAATTTCATAAGTCACTGCGTGAAAGTTTTGCATAAATGTTAATTGACTGGTCTGCCTGCTAGAATGTGTTGAGCGATAGTGAAGAAGTTAAAATGTTAAGTTATGATGTATGCACCCTTCCCGCCACTGTGTGTGTGTGTGTGTGTGTGTGTGTGTGTGTGTGTGTGTGTGTGTGTGTGTGTGTGTGTGTGTGTGTGTGTGTGTTTATCCACCTCCCTCCCACCAGCGCTGCGATCATGCCCGTCGGCGTGGAGATATTTACGCGCTTTATAAATTATTCATTCATTCATTCATTCTTCTACGAAATTCGTAGAATCTCATCCATCCGTCATTTACTTACTGAAGATTCAACTAAGACTCTTCTCTGTGCCTTCGTACTGTCTCGTTTAGATTACTGCAATGCTATTCTTTCAGGCTGCCCTAACTATCTTATTTCTAAGCTCCAAAGGGTCCAGAACCATGCTGCTAGGCTTGTCTTTCGCTCTTCTAAATTTGACCACATCTCCCCTCTCCTACACTCTCTCCACTGGCTTCCTGTTCAACAGAGAATTTCTCACAAGACTGCCACACTCTGCTATAAGTCCCTTGATGCTTCTGGCCCACAATATATATCTGACCTACTCCATCTCTACACCCCATCCCGTCAGCTTCGCTCTTCTGCAGACTCTCGTATCTTTACGATCCCCACTGTCAGGACAAAAACTTTTGGCCAAAGGTCTTTCTCTTATCAAGCCCCTGTTACCTGGAACCAGCTCCCCCACTTCATCCGTCATTCACCCTCCCTGCCAACCTTCAAAAAACATCTCAAAACTTGTTTATTTCCATCATAGTCTTTAATTTTGATTGTCTTTGAGTATGTTTGGTGTGCTTTGCTTCTCGCAGTGACCAATTTAATTGATTTTTGTTTTCTTTAGTATAGAAATGATTATGTGTGCGTGCGTGCGTGTGTCTGTGTGTGTGTGTCTGTGTGTGTGTGTTTTGCAGATGGTGGTTATCAGTGAAAAAATTATCTTCTTTTCTTGTTTTGTATGTTTTCTTTTTGATTAGTTGCAAAATTTTTGACTTTGTAAACGCTTAGGGCTTTGTTTAGATTAGGCGTCAATAGCCATAATAATAATAATAATAATAATAATAATAATAATAATAATAATAATAATAATAATAATAATAATAATAATAATAATGCCGCTGTGGTTGAAGTGATTTTCACTGGGTTTAATCGCAATACAACTGAATGCAAAGTTTCCCATAAAGAGACTTATTTTCTTTTGATGTTCTTCATCAAACGTCCACAGTAATGAACTGAATCTCCTAGACAGTTTTATCGATTGCAACACTCTTCCCCAACATAATTTTCGCCCTTTTTATAAACCGATTTTGTTTGCTGGCTCAAGGCGCTGGCTGATAATGGATCTAGCCTAAGCCGCCCGATGCGCCCACTAACTTGCTTAGACGCATCCATCGTCTGAGGTCCAGACGACTTTCATGAAAGACCAGTTTGGATTTAACAAACGTGGTGTATATATTTATCTTTCTGTTGTTTGTTTGTTTTGTTTTCAAAAGAGTCCCCTTCACCTCAGCACCCTACACCTTCCTCAGTCTTGCAGCTTTACCTTATCAGACGGCCTTGAGCAGCTTTTGAGCTGGTAAGGCGCTATAATTACAATTTACGTAGGTCTACATGTTAATATATCTTTACCTTGTCCTACCATAGCTCGCCAATTTCTGGAAATCCGCGTGGACGACTTGGAGAACGAAGTAGCAAGACTTTCCAAATTAATCAACGGTAAGCGTTTATTCTTTCTTTTAATCTTTTTTTCGAAAAATGATATTTTAATAACGGCAAATATGCACTGTGCATGTCTTGGGTCATGCAATGGACAGGTGTTATTTTGTTTTTTTAAAGATCTGCTTAATTTGGACAATAAGAAAAGAAGAAAGAACAATATTTAACTATGGAAAAAAACTCTACCACAGAAGTATAGAAAAAACTGTGCACAATTATATGCTTATCCTATCCCTATCCTGTCCTGTAACCCGGAGGTCGTAGGGGCACCACAGATGATCGTTTAAACAGCATACTCCATCTTTCTCTGTCCTCAGCAGCCCTGATGGCTTCGCTCAGTGTCAAACCAGTCCATTCTCGAATGTTGTCCTCCCACCTCTTTTTCGGTCTCCCTCTTCTTCTACATCCTTGCACCGTGCCTTGCAGAATAGTCTTTGCAAGGCCTGATGATCTGGTGACGTGGCCATACCATCGGACTTTCCTGTGAGCAGGTCATCGTGTTGTCCAATGGCTTGTGTGATGGTCTGTCGGACTTCGTCGTTGGTGATGTGCTGGGTATAGGAAATGCCCAGAAGTCTTCTGTAGCACCTCGTCTCCATGCTTTGTATTCTTCGTTGGAGATCTGCTGTGAGGGTCCATGCTTCGCAAGCATATACTGTAGGAAGATGGAGATGACAAGGGAGTGCAGCATCCTTACTTTGGAATGTAGACTGATGGTCCTGTCTTTCCAAATGGGCTTCAACCTTGTCAGGGCAGCAGTTGTTTGTGCGATCCTGGAGAGGACGTCCTGTCGGGACCCATTGTCTGATACAATGGCTCCTAAATATTTGAAGCTATGCACTGTGTTGAGGGATTGGCCTTGGACTTTGATGTCCGTGTTGATGCCATTGGTGTTGTTGGTCATCATTTTGGTCTTCTCTGCACTTATTTCCATTTCATAAGCTCTGGGGGTGGTGTCAAGCCTCTGTACCAGCTGTTCAAGTTCTTGTTCCTCTCCAGCCAATCCATCAATGTCATCCGCAAAACGAAGATTGGAGATTGCTCTACCCCCTATGCTGACTGTGCCTTCATGATCTGCAAGAGCATCATTCTGACATGATGCACTCTAGGAAGATGTTGAAGAGTGTTGGATAGAGTAGGCATCCTTGACGCACACCAATTGTTGTTCTGAACCAGTTCCCGATGGCGCTGTTGTGGAGGACTGCACTGGTAGCCTTGTCATACAGGCTTTTGATGACTTCAATAATTTTAGGGCTGATGTTGTATACTTTCATTGTTGCCCACAGAGCTGCATGCCAGACTCGGTCAAACGCCTTCTTGAAGTCTATGAACACATGATATAGATGTTGTTGGTGCTGTAGGTATTTCTCACATATTATTCTGAGGTTGAAAATCTGTTCAGTGGTACTTCGCCCTGCCCTGATTCCTGCTTGTTCTTCAGCTATGATTTGTTCAGCTTGGGGTTTCAACCTGTTGAGTATTATTTTCAGGAAGACCTTGCTGGGATGGCTGATGAGGCTGATGGTGCGGTAATTTTCACACTCCTGAAGGTTACCTTTTTTGGGAAGAGTGATGACAAGTGACTGGGTCCATGGTATAGGCCACTCCCCACTCTGCTAGATCTTGTTACAGGTAATGGTGAGAGCATCAATCATCGCTTCTCCTCCTGCTTGTAGCAGTTCCGCGGGTATGTTGTCCACTCCCGCTGACTTCCCTTTCTTTAGTGATTGCACTTCTGCCTCAACTTCTTCCCGGAGAATTGGGAGGATTTCTTCTTCTTCTCTGTTCTCGGGACATGCTAGAACTGATGGGTCTCCATTTGGTGTATGGTTGTAAAGGTCAGAGCAGTACTCTGTCCATCTGTCCAAGACTTCTTGTTCTTCTGTAAGGCATATGCCAGACTTGCTTTGAATCGTGGAGACTTTGGGCTGTTTGACACTTGTCAGCCGCTTCACAGTCTGGTAGGCCTTCTTGCTGTTGTTTTTGTTCAGACTGTTCTCTATTTCCTGGCATTGATCTTCTATCCAGTTCTCCTTTGCTGTGCGCATACCTTTTCGGATGTCATTGTTGATTTTTCGGTAGACATCAGCTCCCTGTGAGGTGTTCTTTTCTCTTGTTTATCTCTCTTCGTTTGTCACACAGATCCAAAAGTTCAGGTGTGATCCACGGCTTCTTCTTTGGTCGGTGCTTGCCAAGGATCTCAGTGGCGGCATCTGTCACAGCTGAGTTGAAGGTGGTGGTCATGGTGTTGACATCTACTTCACCAGCCCCCAAAATGAGCAGTGGTGCAAAATTTCCCTCCAATTGTGGCCTGAAATAGTTCTGCCACCTCTGGGTCTTGCAGTTTGTCCAGGTCGAACTTCAGTCTAGTGCACTTTGCTGTATTTACTCTCTTCAAGTGTAGCCGGAAAGACATCATCACGAGATCGTGGTCACTTCCGATGTCTGCTCCTGGAAAAGTGCGTGTCCTGCCTATGTTGATCTGAAGCGTTTCGTGACCATGATGTAGTCTATTTGGTTGTGATGCTCCCCGCCGGGACTGCGCCTTGTCCATCGTCTGGAATTTTTGTGGAGACAAAGCGTGTTTGCCAGTACCAGATTGTTGTATTTGGCAAACTCCAAGAGTCTCAGACCCCTGTCATTTGTCTCGTTGTTGCAGTGGGGTCCACATGTGTCTCCCCAGTTGTGGTGCGCATCTTGGCCAACCTTGGCATTCCAGTCGCCTTGCACTATGACTATGTCCTTCTTCGGCACTTGGTCAAGGACCGCCTATAGATTTTCATAAAAATCCTCCACTTCGGTTTCGTCATAGTCTGATGTTGGGGCATAGGCCTGTATGATGGTGATGTTGAAAGGCGGATGGTAATGAGTCTACTGGAGACTGGGCGCAACCCATGACAGTGGCTAGAATGTTCTTGTGGACCAAGAATCCAACGCCGTGTTCGTGCCTGTCATCTCTACCGCTGAAATAGAGCTTGTGGCCTTTGTCGGTCGTTGTTTCACCTAGGCCTTTCCAGCGCAGTTCGCTGATGCCTGGAACGTTCCATCGATAGTGGTCCAACTCGTGGGCCAGTTCTTCTAATTTTCCTTCCGCAGTTAGGGTCCTGACATTCCAGGTTCCTATGACGATGTTGTTTCTCGTGCGGATCTTGCTAAATTGTCCATCAGTAGCATACTTAACACCTCCGTCCTGGTGTCCAACGGAAGGCGCGGTCCTTGAGCCTGCGACGACCGATCCGGTATGGAATTAGTGGATAGTGTCATCATGTAGTGTGTCTTGGGCAAAAAAGACCTGGCGGTGCCCAATCCTCTCCATGCCTATGCCATGTTAGGAATATTACCTTTGATAATTCTGGTCTTTCAGATGGACCCCAAATCGGCGTGATTACTTCATCATTCAATTTAGAATTTAACAACGGACAGACAACATAATAACAATTAAATTGCTCATGTTTTATTGTGTATATTTGTTGTCCTTTCAGTAGTTTTTTTAAAATTCATTTCTATCTATCTATCTATCTATCTATCTATCTATCTATCTATCTATCTATCTATCTATCTATCTATCTATCTATCTATCTATCTATCTATCTATCTATCTATCTATCTATCTATCTATCTGTCTGTCTGTCTGTCTGTCTGTCTGTCTATCTATCTATCTATCTATCTATCTATCTATCTATCCACCTGTCTGTCTATCCATCTTGTGTGGTCAAGGGAACGCTGTCCTTAAGGGAGTTTAATGTATTAATTTTTATCTGTAAGTATATATCTTAAATGGTCCAAAGAACGAACCTTAATTGTTAATTATATAGGGGCTAAAAGGAGGTTACAAAATAAAAATTAAATACAAAAGAAGAAAAAAAAAGAGAACTTTTCTTGAGGCACAATGCCTTCTAACTGATCAAGGTTCCCCACGAATTGATCAATAAGGTCCTAAATATTGCAGCTATCCGCAACAGGGAAAACCTGTAGGGAACGGCTAGGGGCCGCTGTCCCTCCCGGAGCAACAGTCTGGCAGCCGACAAAGGAGCTATCACGGGCGGGCCGGGGAACCGGAGAAGGGGCTCCTCTAGCCCCGCAGCCAAAACCACTTGGCTGATTATACCCGGTGTCCAAGACACTTGCATCAACATCCTCCCGCACGGGGACGAGCGGGACCCGAGCAGCCAAGGCACGGACCATTTCGACGAGGGCCATGACCTGTTTGGGTCAATTTCTCAACAATGCCTTCTAATCTGTGTATGGCCATCCAGGGGTCGCACTCAGAATTGAACACTGGCTCATCACGGACAACCGAGGGTTGCGACCCCTCTTTTCAAACCCGATCAACGGAGGCCTCGACTCCAGACTTGAGACCTGCCGCCAGGCGTCGGGGCAATCTGGGCCGGCCAGCGCCGGAATTAAGGAATGAATATACTGTAGGCTCAGCTACGGGAGCCACGGCAGGAACTGGTGTCGCCGAACAGGCAGAAATATTCTTACAAAGCTGCGACGAAGCGAGCCTGAGTTGATTCTTTGCCAAGCTGAAGGCCTGGGCATGAGGCATGTAGGTTACCGCTTTCAGTTGGTTCGCTAAAACGCGCTTCCTTCTAACAGGGAACTTGTAATTAGAAGCCAAATGCTTACCATGGCAGTTTAAGCAGGTACGAGCCGTCGCCCTGCATTGAGCTCCAGAGTGGCCAACAACGCCACAGGAGGGACAAATCTGTTTGGATATACAAGTTTTCCTTGTGTGCCCATACCACTGATACTGGAAGCATCGAAGCACCGAGGCCACATATGGCTCAACTTAAAATTCCCTACAGTTAAGTACAAGAACAGAAAGCAAAGTCGAGGCCTCCAGGGTCTCCTCTTTCCAACGATATAGAATATGACATGGTTACTATTATGGGTTTGGATTATGACGGACTAGAACATAAAATGTCTAAAACATTCTACCCGTAACAAGTCTGGAACCTTCTTACAAATTCGCCTCTGTGTTTCCCTTCCGATTTGTATTATCCTATCCTATTCTATCCCGTAACTCGGAGGTCATAGGGGCACCACAGATGATCGTTTAACCAGCGTACTCCATCTTTCCCTGTCCTCAGCAACCCTGATTGTTTCGCTCAGAGTCAAACCAGTCCATTCTCGAATGTTGTCCTCCAACCTCTTTTTCGGTCTCCATCTTCTTCTACCTCCTTGCACTGTGCCTTTCATGATGGTCTTTGCAAGACCTGATGATCTGGTGACGTGGCCATACCATCGGAGTTTCCGTTTCTTCACCACTGTGAGCAGGTCATCATGTTGTCCAATGGCTTGTGTGAGGGTCTGTCGGACATTGTGCGATGTCCGTGTTGATGCAATTGGTGTTGTTGGTCATCATTTTGGTCTTCTCTGCACTTATTTCCATTCCATAGGCTCTGGAGGTGGTGTCAAGCCTCTGTACCAGCTGTTCAAGTTCTTGTTCCTCTCCAGCCAATCCATCAATGTCATCCGCAAAACGAAGGTTGGAGATTGCTCTTCCCCCTATGCTGACTGTGCCTTCGTGGTCTGTGAAGAGTTTTGGAGAGAGTAGGCATCCCTGACGCACACCGATTGTTGTTCTGAACTAGTTTCCGATGGCGCTGTTGTGGAGGACTGCACTGGTAGCCTTGTCATACAGATTTCTGATGACTTCAATAATTTTAGGGCTGATGTTGTACACTCTCATGGTTGCCCACAGAGCTGCATGCCAGACTCGGTCAAACGCCTTTTTGAAGTCTAGAACACATGATATAGATGTTGTTGGTGCTGTATGTATTTACAAATTCGCCTATGTGTTTCCCTTCCGATTTGTAAATCCCTATTAATTAATGTTTGATCTAGGCATCTACTGGTAGAGAATAAACTAAGACATCGGAAAATTTTTCATTTAAGGTCGTGCAGTGTAGAATCCTTGCTATAGTCGTTACCCAAAATTCTCTTCTTATCATGCGTTAGGAGGGAGTTACATCTAACGCTACACTGGCGCGGCCGGTCGGTTTTTAAATCGAGATCTAGAGACGTAACAGTTGAGGCTTAGGCTATATTAGCGCAGTGTTTTCAACAAAGTGATAGGCATCGTGCCATTCTAAACATCGCGCTCACCTTCGAAGCTGCTGCATAATCAAAAGTAAAGTTTATATAATTATTCTGATAGAGAATTTAGTACTAAGTCTAATGGTGATGGTCTTTAAGGGATCTGAAAAGTACTCCTCAATTAATAGCACTTAATAGTTTAAACGTGAGGTGTACGAATCGTATAGTCAGACATTCTTTTAACCAAGACGGCTACACTTATAATACCTTTAGCAAGACAAACGTGAACCTGACACAATTCCAGTGCTAGTATATGATACTGGGTTAAAAAAAATATTCCCTCAAATATTTTAATACTGCTTGTCACGTCACCCGAGCGGGATCAGCGACTTCAGTTCAACAGCGAGTGAAAGGGATAGAAACTCAAACTCAAACTAACACAAATGCCAGATGAACATTTACACTCTTTTATTCAACATACAATCACACAGAAAAATGGGGAATCTAACCCTACCTCAACCCCTAACCAGTCCCACAACCCCAACAATTAACCAACAATTACCTCCCTTGTTTAATCCGTAACCCCCTTGACACTGGACATAAGATGCCAACACAATCAAAATATGAAAATAAATATGAAATGATACCACTGATGGCTTAAGTGTTCAGTCACCAAGACTTGAAGAAAAGTATTTAATTATTGTCAAACTTTATACACAGTAAAACAGAACTCTCTTCAATCCGAACTGATTAATCTGTCTGAAGTTGCACTAAGGCTTTGCATCGAGAGAGAGGAGATATACACCGCCCTCATTAAGCTGGCCTAGAGAGAATTGCTCCTTGCAATGCACTGAGGACATCATCTGCTTCAATCTACGCCGAATTGAAAGCGAGGCAGTCGGTGGCCCTGGTGCTGACGACGCCTGCCTGGGTGGTGTTTGGCCTAGGCACCAGCTTCCAAGGATATAGGTCCCAAACGCTCCCCCCCACCCCCCCCCCAACGATGGAGAGTTACGGGGACACTTTTTACTTTACCTTTAATGTTTAATGTCGAATCTGCAACTTCGGACCTCATTTCCTTTCTCCTTAGTGAGACGTCCTGAGAGGTCGAGGAGATCTATCTCTCTATCCTTCGCTTAGCTCCACCCTCCTCCCCCCCCCTCTTCCCCCCCCCACCTCCGTCTCCGCCCTTTTTTTTTCGTCGTTATTCCCCACCCCCATCTTCGGCCCTTTTATTTCCATCCCAACCACCCCCTTTCATTTTTGTTGTTTAATTATCTGTATATTCTATATACTGACTTGTTTAAATTTTAGTTTTACATTCTAATTTTTCATCTTTTTTGTTTGTGTGTCCATTATCCGGTGTCAACACTGAACCAGTCACAACATACCCAAATACGCTCTTCTACCACTTCGTACCAAGCACAACAGTTCCCATTCTCGAGGGTGAATTTCTCCGCTTCGTCCCAGACCATGGCGCCGATATCAACATAGGGGGGACTTACAACGACACTGTGCCAAGGTACAAGTAGTGGCAATGCAGGTCTATCTTGTGGGTAGCGCCGTTCTGCGGCTGCCGTGCTTTCGCTTGAGAAGGCAACCAAAATGTTCGCCCGCTCCTGATGACAAATATGTTCCAGAACCAAAAATCTCCGTACCCTTTGTCATTTTTGTTTAAAACTGTTCTGACTATCCTGTGCAAGTAATTGTTTTTTTAGTCACATGTACGATTTTGCTGATGGTGGTTAGAGAAACACGAACCCGCGCGCTCGCACGCACACAAGCATATATACAACACACACATAACTAAGCAGGCACATGCACACACACACATACACACACAGTCATATCTAAACACACACAAACGCAATCTTACAAGTAGACACTATGTTTCAGGTTTTGTACTTTTGTTATCTTATACTATTGTATTTATTACGTAAGAGGTTTTATTTATTTTTTAAATTTATTTATGTGTGGTTATGCAAAATATAGACAAGATGTGGAGACAAACTGGGTTTTGTACGTGTGTGTGTGGGTGTGTGTGCGGGTGTGTAGGTGTGTGTGTGTGTGTAAGAGACAGACAGACAGACAGACAGAGACCAAGAGAAAGAGAAGAAGAAGCAGAAAAACAAAACGATGGCTCGATCCAGAAAGAGCAGTTGGTGCCTTGAGTGTAGTGCGCATTATCTCCACACACAAACACACCCACACGCACGCACACACACAACACACACACATACACACACACATGCCCGCACACACACAAAATAAAAAAAATTAAAATGTATATATCTTTTACTATGTAATTAATTGCTATTGTTTGACAGATACACAGTTCCTGCAGACGGACTCTATGTACTGGAGGTGGTCCTTCGCGTGGCTAGATCCTCCAATTCAGAGAATGGAATCGAAGGGATCGGACCAGAACTGACCGTTATAGTGGGCGTCCACCTTTACAACGCCGACGGCAGTTTGTCAAGTAATGACATAGTAATCGTTGTATATAGATACATTGACGTCATTTTTTTTTAAATTAAAAAATAATGAATACAAAATATTGCGGGGTGTGTTTCCGGGTTTCAGAAGTTACAAGTACTGACTTGCTGTAAATCGATTAATTTGATAAAAAATCAATAAATAAATAACTACAATTACTATTACTACTACTACTACTACTACTACTACTACTACTACTACTGCTGCTGCTGCTGCTGCTGCTGCTAATACTACTACTATTACTACTACAACTACTACTATTACTACTACTACTACTACTGCTGCTGGTAATACTACTACTACTACTATTACTACTACAACTACTATTACTATTATCAATAATAATAATAATAATAATAATAATAATAATAATAATAATAATAATAATAATAATAATAATAATAATAATAATAATAATAATAATAATAATGGATATTCGTTTCTTGTTGTTATCGATGACGATGATGAAGATGAGGATGATGATGAGGATGATAATGAGGATGACGATAATATTAGGAGGAGGACGACGACGACTACATTGCTGCTGTTGATGCAGTCTCTTTGTTTAAAAAAAAAAAGAACGCCTCTTGATCATATTTCTGGTTTTGTTGGATGTTGTTGCTGCTGCTATGCCTGCTGCTGATGATGATGATAATTCTGTTTGGTGCTGACGACGACGACAACAACAACAGCAACGTCGATGATGTCCCAGCCTGCAATGATGATGTCATTTGTGTGTGTGGGTGTGTGTGTGTTTGTGTGTTTATGCCTGTGTGTGTGCTTGTGTGTGTGTGTGGGTGTGTGGGTGTGTGTGCGTGTGTGTGTGTATCCAGGGAGCCTGACGTCAGTCTATGGCAGTGCACTGAGGACAGCATCTACTTCAATCTACGCCGCATTGAAAGCCGGGCAGTCGGTGGCCCTGGTGCTGACGAAGCCTGCCTGGGTGGAGTTTGGCCTGGGCACCAGCTTCCAAGGATATAGACTTCAAATTAAGTGACTTCCCCCCTTTTTTACCATCAAGAACCAGGCGTTTTCCTAATGGGCGTCCTGGTGTTTTTTTCTCAAAGGACGCAGAATCTGATCTTTTGCCACACTAATAGATACTATTTGACTGTATTTACTTCCTAAAATAATGTATACTATCTCATATTTACCGCATTTCACTTTTTTAAAAATCTACCAGAGCGCGTCCCTGCCTGCACTATATTATTATTATAGAGTGTACGCGTTCTCTAACGCTCTCATCCCAACATGAAGTGGACTTTAAACAAACAAAAAAGTTGTAATACGGTAAATTGTTTTAGGAAGTAAATACAGTAAAATTGTATCTTATAAAGCTTTTTTTTTTTTAAAGGTGAAATGATTTAAATATGTTTAATGAAGTAAAATATTGTCTTGTTTTGATAAAACAGCCCAGTTGAGTAAATAAAATTTTGCTTTGTATCTTCTAGGTAAAATGAAGTAGATGTAACTTGTATACAGCAAATGAAGTACTTTCATAATTGGAAGGTTAAAAATAACCAAGGCGTAAATTGCAGAAAGTACTTTATTTAAAAGTTGTTTCCCCTCCCCGCTATCCTCCCCTCTCCGCCCCCCACCCCCATTCATTCATAGTGAGAGTATCGTTTTTAAATTATAAATTGTTTCATTTCTATCTGCATTTAAATTTGTGTAGATCTGCATTGTGCCCCCTTAAGCCAGAAAAAATCATAAATTATTTAACTGTAGAAGTTGTGATATTTCGGCTTTTAGAATTGCACTATTCTAATGTTAGCATCCGTCTTTTCGAGTTGAAAAATAAATTAAACGTGAAAGACTATTTTGTTCTCTATGTCGTGTGCATACTGGCACTGTATGCATGTGAGTGTGTACGTGCGTGTTTGCGTGTCTGACGCCTCTCCCTCTCTCTCTCTCTCTCTCTCTCTCTCTCTCTCTCTCTCTCTCTCTCTCTCTCTCTCTCTCTCTCTCTCTCTCTCTCTCTCCCTTCTCTTCCTCTTCTCAAAATTCATTCAAAACACTCTTTTCAAACGCCAAATCGCCAGTCAATTCTGCAGAATATAATCGAAGTTTTATTGTTGTATACTATCGCTTCAAACATGCTCAAACAGTATAAATCAACCGTAAAGAAAGAAAACCAACATTTTGTTTAAATTATAAATTGTATTTCATCATTATCATACTCTCACGCGCGTCCATATCGTTCTCTAGCACAGTCAAACTTCGTCGCAACTTTGCTACCATATTTCGCATTTATTGTAATCCTTCGTATATAGCGCTTTTCCAGCCAAAGAGCTGCTCAAGGCTCTGGCCGATACAGGATCTAACTCAAGCAGCCAAAGGCATCCACCTGCTGTCTCAGGCGAATCGTCTCACGCCACAAACAACTAAGTGCATACAAATTAAACAATGCATGAAGTATGAATATTGGCCACTTGTAGTGTAAGCTTACAGGGGGCGATTCAACAAAGTGTTCACAATTCTTGCACAATTAATAAACAAACAAACAAACAAAAAACCATTCCCGCATAAAAATATATACTGTACAAGCAGATTGCGAAGTTTACATACACTCGACCACATATAAAAATATCTATAATATTAATTTTTTAATTTAAATTCGTCAAGAAAATTTGCCATTCTCGAGGTTCCTACTAATAATTTCTTGCCATTTTTTTTCTTATCCCGATTGCTTTGGGTTGTTAGTTTATACCCCCCACCCCTACCCCCCTCTCTCTCTGTCTCTCTCTCACTCTCTCTCTCTCTTGTCTTACTAAGTGAACCAATTAAAAAGTATAAACAATATTTCTAATAATTATTTACAAAACATAATTGAGAAAAACAAATTTTTTTCCCTGTTGTTTCCTTGTAATATTATTGTTTTGGATTCAGTTTTCTCCGATTGCTAATAAGTTTTCTTTTAATTGCTTCTAGTTTTCTCATTGCTGTTCTCGTATCATTGCTGGCATTGCTAACAACACAAAGGCCTAATTATTGTTCCAAAGTAGATTTGAGTTCCTTATTGCAATCATCGTCACCAACAACGTGTGTCACAGACGAAACAGAGCATTTTGGAAACGAAGCAAAACACTCTCTTTTTCTTTTAATACTGAAACTCAAGCACAGGTAACTAAACACAAAAACACAACTGCGCGCGCACACACATACTCACACACACACACCCACACACACCCACACACACATGACTATTGCAAGTCATAGATTGGTCATAACTAATTCCCAAATCTCTCTTTCTCTCTCTCTCTCTCTCTCTCTCACACGCATACACACACCACCCACATCCACACACACAATCCTATGTATGATAGATAGGAGCTTTATGTACCGCTTGCGCTATCAGGATCATCTGAAGATACCGCTTGCGCTATCGGGGATCCTCTTCATACTTGCGTAAAGCCCTGTGCTATTTGCTCTAGTTCTTCGTGATACGGAGTTTGTCGCAAAACTCGTCGTCGTCGTCGTCATCATCATCATCATCATCATCATCATCACCATCATCATCATCATCATCATCATCATCATCATCATCATCATCATCATCATCATCATCATCATCATCAACATCGTCATCAACAACATCATCATTATCTGGCTCTTGGCAGTCCGCGGGACCCTATCAACACTGAACGTCTATCTATCATCACGAAGCAAACTACGGGCTCAGTACGACAAAGTCTCTTGTCGCAAATACAAGGACAACAACAGCAGCATACCAATTAATTCCAAAACAAGATTAACAAAAGCAAAGGTTAAAGCAAAGTAGCCTAACTGCCGCATTTGACAGCTCAGAGAGGCTCTGAAGGCGCTAGAATGAGGCAAGCAGGTTCAATACAGCAAAATCACGTACGTGGTTTTGTATGTTTGTTTTTACATCGTTTTGTTGCATGAAATGGCAAGATCAGGACAACACAAACTTAAGTTTGGAAGGCTAAGTCGCAAAATAAAGATATAGGCATATAAGTATTAATAATGCAATGACTTCACAAAATGTACACAAAAATAATATAGAAAAGAAACGTGGTGATCAACTACATATTATATATCTTCATAATACATATAAACCAACTTGCATTACATTTTTAAAATTTAATTTTACTAAATGAAAAGTATAGATGCAACTTAAAACTCTAATTTATTTTTTATTTTATTTCATATAATTTAATATAATTTATTTTATTTTATTTTATTCCTTATAATATTGATCCTTGATTGAAATGAATAAGTTGAAATAACTCTTCCTTTTACATGCACACACACACACACACGCGCACACACACACACGCACACGCACGCACACACACACAAACGCATACACTCATTCTTCATTAAAATAATCGTAAATTCTGTCATCAGCCATAATAAAATTCTGTCATAATTTAAACAGTCGCCATTACATTGCAATAGTCAAACCCCAAGTGTATAGAAAGTAAAAGCATTCACCATCAAAATACTCGTAACTTCTATCACCAGCCACAAAAATGAATAAGCTTAATTAGCATTTAAATTGCTAACAATACATTGTAGTAATCAGAATGCGTATGCACAAATAATAACAACAACAAAAAATCACACTTCAAAATACTCGTTAAATCTATTATCAACCAAATTGATAGTAACGTCAAAGATCTCAGAAGAAGTAACTTGTAACAGCCAAAACTGATTGCATGCAACAGAACCCATATGTAACAGAAAAGAAGTAAACTGAATTGATAAGTCTCAATTGTCAAGTGTATAACCTTAAAATGCACCACGTGCATACAACTAAAACGGCAAAGCCCATATGACTCACATGCTCCGTATGGAATTCGCAATATTGAAGATGACAATGAGTGCTCAGAAGAAAAAAAATTAAACGGTGCCATTAAAATGCAAAGTAATACCGACTTTGATCTTTCTATCTTTCTTGACTTTGATATGACCTTGACCTCCAGCTCAAAATACACTTATGTACTATCAAATACATTACAGCAAAAACTTTATTATCCAAAAATACTGTGGCCTTGGGATTACCTTGCTCTTCGCTCTTCAGTTACCTTGACATTGGGTCGTTGGATGACCTTGACCCTCACGTGAACTCTCATGGATGTCTGATCAAATAACCCAATGTTGTTGCATACTATGGGTTAAATGAACAGTCATTCCACTGTACGATGATCTATTTTTTGTATGTTATTGCAAGGCCTAAAATGGCCTAGACCTTAATGATCAACGCAAAAACAGAACAAATATGAAAAATTCAATCTACAGTATCATCTTTAAATACCACAAGTTTGGACTTTGTATCTCTCAGTTTAGGGTCAGGGTCACTTCAAAGTACCTATACTAACTTACATTGGACAGCTCCGGTGACCTTAACCTTGAAGTGAAGTTGACCAAATTTGTATATGTGTGCCTCATTGACTCTATCATGAACCAAAGAATCATAAGTTCAATATTAATAACCTAGAAAAAAGTGAAATTTTGTGGAAAATTTTCTCTTTTTTTTGGGCTCTGTGACCTTGAAGTATAGTCAATCATTGGCTGATCATTTACGAGGTCTCATGGGTATACACCTTCTTACCAACTTTGGTTGTGATATTTGAAATAGGTTCTGAGATATTAATCCACTTGCAAGTTTTGCACAGGCAGTCGGTGGACGACGGACGACGGGGGCAGACAGACAGACGGACGGAAATTATTTTTTAACTGTAATGTTGGGACTATTTATGACTAATCTCGCACACAATGGCAAAAATGTTGGATTTTTTTTCTAGGCGGTGGGGGTGGCGGTGGAGAGAAGGAGGGGGTGAGTACATAGACAGACACATTGGGGTGAGTACATAGACACATTGCTATGCATGTCAGTCAATAAAACTGCACACATTAACAATCATCGGTACAATATATTGATATGATTTGCGAATACAATAAAACGTGTATTCGAAATTGATAAAGAATGCATTCGAAATTGACAATACACGATAAAACTAGAAGTAAAAAATAAAACAGTTGATGTAAAAAATGATATGTCATTTATATAAATGGAGACTCCAATTGCGAATAGATTAATATATGATGTCACATTGCATATATACATCACCTTTAAAAGCATAATAATGCATACAATACACATTATAAATATTGATTTTGTGTGGTTACAAGCGATATTTGTAGGCCTGTGTATCGCTAGGCACACTTTGTTTTCGAGACATGTGTTCCTACCCAAATCAAATGAAAATGCATATATTTACATCATCATCATCATCATCATCATCATCATCATCATCATCATCATCATCATCATCATCATCATCATCGTCGTCATCGTCATCATCATCATCATCATCATTATCATCATCCAAGGTAAACGCTTAAACAATGAGATTGCTCTTCCCATATTAGTAAAGAAACGAAGTTTACCTTATTATAACATCAACTATTTAACTAATAACGTGATGTGATTACGTAGCAATTAACAATGATGTGATTATTCATTATCCACATATATACACATATTATACACATATATACACACACTAATTGACACCGTAAGGTTTTTGACACATAGTATACACTTCTATTAGAAGTAAATTTTGTTATGAATAAATAAACTTGTGAAAATAGAGAACTAAAGCGATTGTATATCATTATTGGCCAAGGCAAAATAAGGCATTGATTTCTTGAAAGGTATTACACAAAGTTGCATATATATATAAAAGTTATTCATTGCAAAATAATATATACGGTTATTGAAATGGAATTCAATGCTATAATATATTATGTAACAAACATAAACAAGGATTGCAATATCAGTACACACACACGTACACACCAACACAAAAACCCAACAACAACAAAAACCAGTTTAATAACAATCAATGCATTTAAAAAAAAATATAAATGTGTCATGGTTATTTTAAACGTCCATTTGCAGACGGCAGAATAAAATAATTATAAGTGTTTTGAAGCTTCAGGTCCATTTTCTGAATCCACCACTTTTAGTTGTTGCATAGTCACTTTCTGATGACTACTTCAAATTCATTATCTAACGCCAGTGCTATTCGAAGATCCAATCCGTGATTTCAGGTGGTAAAGGTCCATTTTTCGTATACAGTAAGTATATAAGATCCATTTATCTCATGCCAGTATTCAAAGCTTATATAAAGATCCATCGCACGCCATATCTTCTGTATTTAAAGGCTTAAGGTTAATGTTTCTCTCTGGATGCCAGTTCTGTAGAAATTATTTTTTTGTACGCTGGTACTGTATAAAAGGTCCATATTTGTTTGTATCCAGTATATAAGATCCATTGTCTAATGTCAGGGTGAAACTCTCCTTTTCTGATGCCTTCGCTTAATTAAGAGGTCCATTTCTAATGCCAGTGTTAAAAGGTTCTTTTCTGTTACCAACACTTAAACTAAAGAGGCCTATTTTCTGATGTGCGTTGTGGCCAAGTGGGCTAAGGCGGGACTAACTTGCCTTGTCCACAGGCTAGAAACCAATGGCGCCTGACAGGTGTGGGTTCGATCCAGCATCTGGACGTTATGTTTCTCCGAATATTATTTTCTTTCGACTCGGGCAAAGTCTTGGGGTTTTCTCCGTGTACTCCGATTTGTTCCCCCCAGCAAAATTTCAAAAACACAACTAATATTAGGTAGGTTGGGTTTGGGCGCGCCACAGACTGCGACTATGCCTTCCCCAGAGGAGGCGGCCCAGAATTTCCCGATAAAAGGGAAAATAAAGCGTTACAAAAAAAAATAAGAATAATAATTTCTGTTCTGTTTCCAGTGGAATGTGTTCTTCTATTGGCCTATATATAATTCCAAAACAAGTATTTCTATGCGTGTATGAATTTAATAAAGTGTATCAATCCTTCCATGTACCATGTTGGCACCACAAGGGAATTTCTCTGTTAAGATAACAAAGTGTTCGTAAGGTTCTTTGCCGTTGTCAACACTTAAGAGGTTTATTTTCCGATGTCAGTATTCAGAGGTTACTTTCCGTTGCCAATACTTAAGAGGTCCATTTTCTGATTTTACTCTGCAGCGTGGTTACTTCTCTTATGCCAGTGCACTATTCAATGTTTCCAATTTCACTTTGAAGTGTTGTTTTCAAAGCGCCAATTCTTCGAACGAACATTGAGGTTTAACGTCTACACGTACACCCACCATTGGCGATATGGCAGACGGGGATAACTATCCCAGGGAACAAGGGGTAGGGACCTGAATCAACACTGAACCACCAGAGCAATCATACTGCTAAAATGAACCGTGAAAATGGCCACATTTTATATCGCCCACCACGGGATTCGAACCTGAGTCATCGGTGTACCAGGCGAATGCTCTATCACTTGAACTACGGCGGTGGGACCCAATACTTCACGCCAGCATTCTAAACAAAGACCCGTGTTCTGTGGCCGATAATAAAATGTCCATTTTCTGATGGCAGTAGCCCACCACAGGTAGACCCATTTTACTGAGGCCAGTGCACCTAAAGTCCAGTTTCTGCTATCAGTACGATTTAATTTTACATGGCCACTAGTACAGTTCACGCAATTGGAAATGCTTGATCAACCACTGCCAGAAGATAGGGGTGGGAGTGTAGGTGGAAAAGGTGGGTGGTTCCTCGTTAGAAAGGGCGTGAAACATGTCTCATTTCCACTGTTACAAACTTGAGGAAAAGCTCAGAAGAATTACAAGTGGGCGGATCCCCGAAGGCGCAGCAGTAGATACTACACAACCTTGGTATTATAAATAGAAGGGGACTAACTGTTTTTCTCCAAGTTTCCATGCTCTCACAAGAAATGTATCCAAACAAATGTGACAACAAATGCATAAAAAGAAGAATTCACGGCACAACATTACACTCTTTGCACCAATAAAGTGGCCAAAGATGACTTTTTTAAAGGTGAAATCAATAAGCCGTAATAACTCTACTTGGCTTTGAAACATCCTTACAACTATCAAAAATAGACCAATAAAGCTACCCTTGAAACCAAGTTACGAGTTTATTTCCTTGTTTGCTATTATATGTGTTTGTAAGATGTTTTTTTTTAAAGAATTACGCAGGTGACTATACATATTTAAATAATAACATAAATAAAATAATACCAGACCTAATATAACAGTCTCGCAGCAAGACCGAAAGTAGAGTATCTTTAACTTTTGAACTTCCAAGATAAAAAACGTTAACTTTAACGGTATACTTATTGTTACGTACTACTTTTAACGTGTATCAACGAAGTTGTGATTGCAGCTTGCTGCTATGACAGGGATTACATTTAAGAATGTTAATATATTATTATTTTATTACTAGTCCCGGCAGTGTGGCGCATTCGTTTCGCCAAATCGATGCTTTCTTTTCTTTCTTTCTCTCTTTGGTAGATTTATGTCCCCGGACAATGAGGGGACTTAAAAAACGATGTCAACATATATATATGAAGGCAAGATGTGGTGAATATGACGTGAGTAGGCTGAGAGCTCGAAGAAGCTGCGACATTGGTGTGGAAGATGCGCAAGAGGCCGGAAAGCAAGTCTACAAAGTCCGTTAAGCTGAGGGACACCGGCGGCCGGAGTCTGAACGCCTCCTTGGAGCAGGCGCGAGCTGTGCCAGATTTGACCGCTGCAGCGGAACTTGCTGGTCGGCTCGGCTGACCGCCGCAGTGTTAAATGCAGGTCGGCATGGGGATTGGGGCGACCTCCGCTGTGGAAACGCTGCCAGACGGCTGCTGGCTCCAGCAGTATTTGAGCTCCTGCACTGACCATTCGCAGAGGCGCTGATCGATGCTGAGTTAGTCCCCTTCTATCGATCTACAATACTAAAGCTTTGTGGTATCTACTGCTGCGCCATCGGGGATCCACCCTACGTGTAATGCCCATTTAAGAAAAGTCGTATTATTTCCATTTCGTAAAATGGTATAGTCTCGTCTGCATTGGTTCAATGGGTAGAAACGTAAGGGTCATTTTCACTGGCAACTTGAGTGACGGAGTCTCATCTTCGCTTCTGCACAATCACACAAAAGTTGGAAAATCTCATCTCCACTGATGATGACAGCAACTATGCCTCTTGAAGCTTCTTCTCCACTGATAAAACTGGGTATTAAAGAGCAAACTTCGCTTCTGAAAATGTAAAAATCTGCACTGTTTGAGTAGGCCTATTATAGCACGAAAAGTCTCATCGAAGAAAATGTTGGAGAATCATAATCTCCACTGATGAAAGGAGTATCTAAGAGTTTCAACTCCACTGATACATCTGATGTCAAGGGCGGTAATAAGATGGGAAAATCTCATTAATCAGCACAGTGGTGTCATTTCTCCGTCAAAATCAAAATGAAACTCATTGATGAACATGTCTGAGCGCAACAGGTCAGTCTTTGCCGTTGGGAGTAACTGCATCGTGCGCGTGTCAAGTCGTGTTCCGTGAACATTATAATACATGCAGCAGGAGGCTATCCACAAACAGACTCGCACCGCCTCGTCGGACGAAAACATTACCTCAAGCTTGGGTCATGATGTCAGCTTCTTTGTGAGTCTTTCATTCAGCTGATGATTGTAGGTCTCATTACAGTGGCACACAAACTTCAGCAATTATTTCAACTGTGATTATACAGGATGCAGGATTTCAACTGTTGCCAGACGAAACAGCAACTGTTTCAATATGCTGCAATTCTTTCAACTGTTTCTAAAAATAACCCGATACTGATTCAGGTCAGTGTCCCTGGAAAAAGGTTCCTACAGCCGGAAGCGCCGTTCGGCTGTCCGCGCACTGCAGACTGTATGCCGACGACATGTCCACTTCCGCTCCCATCATTCCCGAGACGTCCATACCCAGCAGATCTTCACCCAGTTGTCCGTTGTGGTGGACTGCGTTTTGGACAAAAACAATAATAATCATAACGTGAAATTCAAGAGAAATGCTAGCTTTGAGTTTAAACACAAGATTAAGACAAAATGACGCGAACCTGATAATTAGGTGCAAAGTGAAACGAAAATATTTATTATTTAAAGATCACGCAACCAAACACAAGGCTTTCTAACAAATTCCAAAGATGCAACCACCTCTAAAAAAAGTAAAAGAGCCTAACACATTCAAGGGAGACAAAACGTTTGTGTAAAACAAGTTTAAAGTTTCACGTTTATTCAAAGGTCTAGCCTCCGGAATGGCTTTCAACCAATTCAAATAAACATAACTTCCGAGACATAGGAAACTAAGCGAGGGGAACACTGTGATCTCCACATTCCATGAATTCAATACAATAAATATGACATTCAGGCAGGCCTATTACACGCAATCAACTTATTATACAAATGAGAAGAGAGAGAGAGAGAGAGAGAGAGAGAGAGAGAGAGAGAGAGAGAGAGAGAGAGAGGGGGGGGGGGGATCTTCAAGCCTATCATACTGTTTTTTTCACAATACTTGTTCCAATGTACTGTAATCATTTGGAAGAACAAAATTTCTTATGTCTTATTTGAACAGTAACAAAAATAATATAAATAAATCGATATACATTGTTTCTCTTCTCATCAGAAGTTGGCTGTGTTCGCCAGGCCATTAAAGTGTATACTGTATTTACATGAACATAAACATAGGAATAGTAGTCGTCTAGACATACAGTCGAACAACACACAGCAATTCACCTTGTCTCTGTGGACTGTGGCACGTTGCCGACACACCTCCTAGCCCCATCCCCATTCCGTTGACTCTGTGGCCCCTGTCCAGCAGGTTCAGGGGGTCCGTCAGATCCGAGCTCCCGTACTGGTTATGGGCTGCGTGTAGGTGCGACGTCAGGCTGTGCATGTTCGTCGACTGAAGGGAGTGGTGTGATTGGGCGGAGCCTCGTTGCTGGATGACCGGAACGTGCTCCACCAGTTTCGGTGTCTGGAACGTGGGACTGCCGTAGTAGTCTGAACTCCCCAAAACAAAAAGGTTGTATTATTTTTAACTAAATTGTCTTTAAAAAAAAAAAAAAAAAAAAAAAGGAAACATATGTTCAGTGCACAACAAAATAAAATAAATAAATACACCCACCCAATATTCTGAGAAAATGTGTGAGACAGACACATGTCACAGTCACACAGAACGACAGACAACTCGAAAGCAGTAAATCTATCCTATCCTATCCTATCCCGTAACTCGAAGGTCGTTGGGTCTCCACAGATGGTCGTTTAACCAGCGTACTCCATAAATTTCTCCGACCTCAGCGACCCTCATGGCTTCGCTCACTGTCAAGCCAGTCCATTCTCGAATGCGGTCTTCCCACCTCTTTTTCGGTCTCCCTCTTCTTCTGCCTCCTTGCATCGTGCCTTGCAGGATGGTCTTTGCAAGGCCTGATGCTTTGATGACGTGGCCATACCATCGGACTTTCCTTTTCTTTACCACTGTGAGCAGGTTACCGTGCTGTCCAATGGCTTGTGTGATGGTCTGTCGGACTTCGTTGTTGGTGATGTGCTGGGGATAGGAAATGCCCAGAAGTCGTCTGTAGCACCTCATCTCCATTTAAGTAAGTCTATACCGCCTGGATTCACATTACATGAATAGAGGCGGCCTATGAAGATGACAGCTTGGTGTGAGTTATTTTATACGTGGCCAGTTTTTACACTTCAAAAACAATATTGCAAGCCATTTAAATGTTATTATTTAATTATTTATTTATTTATTTATTTATTTAAGCCTATTTATTTATTTATTTATAAGGCGCTTTCCCTCGCAAAGATCAAAGCGCACACAAACACACCCACACACACCATGTGTACCGCACAGACACACACACACAAATAGCAGCAATTAAAAAAAAAATAGCGTTTCAGCTGTATGTGGCAGTAAAAAGGTATGTCTTCAACTTTTTCTTTAAAAAGTTGTAGGATTTCGCATGGCGTACATCGACTGGGAGGCTATTCCATATCAATGGTCCTTGAAAAGAAAAAAGATCTCTCACCACATGATTTGTTTTTAAATGCTTGAGGTTTTAGTTTCATGGTGTCATTACCAGATCTTGAAGGTGTGTAGATATGGAGGAGGTCTGACAGGTACCGAGGGGTGTTTCTCGATAGTGCATTGTAGTACATGCATGCTACCTTATACTGTATCCTTGCAGACACTTTGAGCCAATGGAGTCCTTTGAAAAGGGGGGTAATATGTTGGCGTCTTTGTAATCTTAAAATCAAGCGTGCTGCTAATTTTGAATTTTTTGAAGTTTCATTTTAAGGAAATTTGGGGCTCCTGCAAGTATATTTCCATAGTCCAGCCGCGAGAGCACAAAAGAGCCTACAAGAGTCTCAGTTGCATCAACTGTTATTGCAACAACAACAACAAAAAAAAGCAAACAAACAAAATACTGACCGTTGTTCTGATAGGAAGGGTGGCTGGCAAACGATGTTGTGGCACTCTGGACGATGTTGAAGGCGCTGCCTGTGTTGCCGGCACTCGTCAGGCCCACGGTGGCGCTAGGGTAGCTACTGCCTTGACCCATGTACGACGCGTAGGAGTAAGGATCAGAGTTAAACGCCTGTAGGAAAAACAATTATAAATTATTTCGTAAGTTAGAACTGTTGTGTTTGTTTGTGCTTGTTGTTGTTGTTGTTGTTGCTGTTGTGGTTGTTAAGTTAAATCCTGTATCGACTAGCGCACTAAGAAACTCTTGAGCTGAAAAGGCCCTATATAAGAACAATGTAAAAAAATAAATAAATAAACAACATTATCATCATCATCATCATCATCATCATCATCATCATCATCATCATCATCATCATCATCATCATCATCATCAACACATCGTCAGTCTTTTTCTCCTCCTTTGTACTTCTCCTCCTCATCATTTAATTTTGGATTTCTATACAAAAGCTCACTTGGTCGTAAGAGAAGGTCTCCAGGTCGTTCTTCATCATGTAGCTGCCGCTATAAGGGTTAGGCCGGAAAACACTGCTCGCGGAATGACCGTAGTTGCTCAGGTAGTTGCTGCTGTAGTCACCCTGCTGACCTGCACACACAATACGATGAGGTGAGATGAGACGGAGATGCAATATTCAAGATATATTTATTGTTGCAGAGATATCTATCCTGATTGTTGCTATACATTAAATTTTAGTATGTGGCGTGACAATTTCCAATCAAAACAATTAATACATTAAAAATACAATAAAACCTGTGCTTTAGTACACCACATAAACACTAAATGTATAGCCATACAGTGCATTAAAAAATAACGATACAATACGATACAACACGGTTCAACACAACACAACACAACACAACAAGATGCGATACAATACGAATACGAATACGAATACGAATCTTTATTGTCCATAGTTAAAATACAATAACATGGACATTTGTCTTTAGTAGCACAAAGACTAAGACGGAAAGATTAAAAACTAAAAGAACTATTAACAGTTTTTGTTATATAAAACATTAATTAAGACAATCATACGCATAACAAATAGCTTACTTCATTGCACAACTCACATCATAATACATTACATCATCACAGTACACAGAAGAAAAACTGTAGGTAACTGGGGGTATTACAGTTTGCTTAAATTTAAGATGCGGATTGCATTTGGTACATAAGAGTGGCCATACAAGTTTCTTTTCCAGGCCGGGGTTCTAAACCTCCGACCTGAGGGCAACAGTTCAAATGATCTACACATGGGATGACTGTTATCAGACATGATCTTTCTAGCTTTACTTTTTACAGAATCTTTATATATTTCTGTTATTGGCTTTTGTGTCTTTCCTATCACTCTGCTAGCTAGGTTTACAATGCGGTTGAGTCTGTTCCTGTCTCTAACGCCAAGATTTCCGAACCAGGTAACAATGTTAAAGCATAGAATACTTTCTACTAGAGATCTGTAAACTATTTCTAAGATATGCACATTGACCCCAAAATTTTTTAACTTTCTTACTAGATACATCCTTTGATTGGCCTTTTTGCAAATAAAACCAGCATGATCACTGAACAAGTTCTTGTCTAAAACCGTCCCTAAATACTTAAAAGTTTCAACCTGTTCTACATTTTCAGATGCAATTTTCAGGGGGCGAAGCAGGGCAGGATCTCTCGCACGGTGTTCTTCAAAGCAAATTTCTTTAGTTTTAGTTACGTTTAGCTTTAAATAACTGTCACTGAACCAGGTAAGAAGAGTACAAGTAAAATCGAAGTATTGCGAGAGAGATTGTTCATCTTTCAGCCTGCCTATTAGAGCCATATCATCCGCAAACTTTATCAAAGTAAAAATGCGACGCAACGCGATGAAAGACCGTGCTATACAAATCCATACGATACCATTCGACACAATAGAGAGCTTTAAGAAGGACAGAAACTTGGCTCGCAGATCTTTTTTGTGGGAACCCCCCCCCCCCCCTCCCCCACGTTTACGCCATAACATTTGCGCTTCCGGGAAGGTCACGACATCCTCATATTTGCAGTACGCAGAAAAATTTGCTTGAGTAAAAATGTGGAATTTTCATCATTTTGACGAATCGCGATTTTCATGTAGGTTTCTGGTATTTTTTGTATATATCGGGTCAATTGCTATAACCGTAAGCTTGAATAAATGCTTTGACTGTATTTTCTCACCATTTGTTGTTGTTGTTGTTGTTGATTAATAAAAATAGGTGTGCTTTGCTAAAAATGGATGCTGTTTTGGGGCTGCTTTTGCTTTCAGTTGTAAAATGACGGAGGAGTTGTGATTGAGATTTTCAACATAAGTTTTGCATTATGTCTAGGTTTCAATGTTTCCTATAGGCATGGTAAAGATGTAAAACCACTTTTCTGGTGTATTCTTAAGAGTGTGCACGAACAGCTTTTGGTTTTAAATGAGCCCTATACTACTAGTTTTGTAGGCCTAAACATGCTTGTTAGTAGGCTAGCGTAGGCAATAAACACAAGTTGGGGCCATAGAAGCTCTCTAATTTGTTGTTTTTCTTAAAAGGAGTAGAAAAATTACCAATGACCTATCCTAAACTTCAACTAAACTTTCGTTGGTTAAAGTGTCTATTTTATTAGCACACATTAACAAACATCTACACAATGATGACAATCACGACGACGACGATGATGATGATGATGATGATGATGATGATGATGATGATGACGATGATCACGACGACGATGTTGATGATGATGATGACGATCATGAAGACGACGACGACGACGATGATGATGATGATGATGATGATGATGATGATGATGATGATGATGATGATGATGATGATGATGATGTTTTGTACAGCGCAGGTCTCCACAAAACCAGTTCATGCTCTAATGCGCTCAACATCAAGAACAACAACAACAACACAAATTAAAGAACGCGTCCATGACAAATAATAAAAAACGATATGATAAGATTCAACACAATGATGATGATGATGTGATGTTGTAAGGCGCCAAAAATCCATGTACGTAGTGTTCATGCTCTATGCGCACTAAGACGGTGATTCAGCCATATTAAAACAAGTAAGTTTTTAGTCCTTTCCTAAAGCTTGGCAGGGATGGAGCTTGCTTCAAGCTCAGGGGAAGGGAGTTCCACAGAGTGGGTGCAGCATTTTTGAAGGAGCGCATTCCAAGAGTCTTTTTGGTTGTGTTGCTTGTGCGCACACTGGGGGTTTCAAGTCTACACTGAGTCCTTGACCTGAGTTCGCGTCTGGGTTGATAAGGGGAGACCAGTTTTGTGAAGTAGGTGGGAGCAGTGCTCGTGCAGCACTGATAGGCCAGTGCCAGGATTTTGTAGTCCAGTCTTTTTTCAACGGGCAGCCAATGAAGAGAACGAAGTCCAGGTTAAATGTGCTCATTCCTTTTTTGTTTTAGAACAATCCTTGCTGCAGTATTTTGAACAAGTTGTAGTCTCTGCAGTTGTGTTTTGGGTAGTCCCCAGAGGCAGCTGTTACAATAATCCAATCTAGAGAGGGTGAGAGAAGTTCCAACTGATCTGGCTGTTCTAAGATTTAACAATGGGCGAAGTCTGCCTAGCATTCTGATGTAAAAGTAGCATGTCCTCACGATGAAACTAACATGCGTTGACAAAACAATACAATACAATACAATACAATACAATACAATACAATAATGAAATACGACGCAATGCGATAGCGCACCATATACAATATGGGTAGGGGCCAAACCATACCAGCAAATAAAATACAAATATCAGTAAAAGCAATACATAGCAATACAATGCAGTACAAAACTCACTGTCCTATCCAAGACCCCAGGCATGAATGGCCATGTACCATGAGATTTTGTGCGGTATACATACCAGAATTAGAAGAAAAAAACGAGTATAGCTTTATTTCAACGTGCTGTGTTGTGCGTGTGTGTGTGTGTGCGCGCGCGTGTCTGTTGCTGTGTGTTTGAGAGAGAGAGAGAGAGAGAGAGAGACAGAGAGAGACAGAGACAGAGAGAGACAGAGATAGAGAGAGACAGAGATAGATGTGCATGCTTTGTGTGTGCATCAGTGTACGTGTGCTTGTACGCGCACGCACCCGGTGTGACATCGTTAAATGGCCGATATACCTTATTTTGACTGGGAGCGACTGGGAGCATTGTGATTGGTCGACGCATTACACAAGTCGACGCATGCGCACAGTGCTATCGTAGTCTTAGTAAGGATTAGGGTTTGGGTCAGGTTTAGGTTAGGGTTAGGGTTACGACGCCTAAGAACATCATGACAAGGCCGGTCCGATTTGACCTGGCGCATGCGCAAAGGCGCCCGGCCAAAAATAAGATTCTCGGTCCAGCTGCGATGTTACACCGGTACGATTTCTTTACCTAAGTAAGAGAAAGAGGAGGGCCCCAACGAAGAGGCGGAGCCTCCGTACGTTGCCATGGGTACTTGGCTGATGACTGTGCCGCGTGGGTTGATGGGATTGGGAACAATTGGCGAAATGGGCGGAGTCAGCATCGGACCGGTCACGCCCTGGAGAAAAAGGAAAAAAAACAACAACACAAAAGGTGAAATTATGGAGATATTGATGAGTCGTGTGTTTTTCAGCTCATCGATTGTTTACAGCGGGTACTACAGTTTCCGTACTACTGGCGTTTATATGCAGTAAATCCAAAACTCAACATATGGTGTAGTTTCCTTTCAGTATTCTCCAATTGCGACTTCTCTTGAGACTGAGGAAAACGCGCGTGTATTGCCTTCTGTAGTGTTAATATTACGTGGAAATGATATTTATATTCAAATATGGCCAACGACAATGACGACGCAGCCTATACACAATTCAGTAAAAATCTTACTTTACAGCAATCTCAACAGATCGCCGCGCTTTGAACTCGATTGAGCGAAAAATGGCGTTTATAGTATTCCGTTTTAATCATATTGTTGAAATGATAGACCACAGAATTTAAAACATGACAACTGATAATAAAGCCACAGCCTATCGACATTGCAACAATACAAAAAATTTAAGTTCTACATTCTTCCACTGTTCATGAAACAGTAAAACATGGTCCTCCTCACAAAGACACAGACAACATAAGACGCAAGATTGTCTTAAATTATTATTCGCTTAAAATGTTTGTCAAAGCCCCCCCTTACGGTCCTTCGTTTCTCTTACCATAAAGGGGAACTCTGAGCAGTGTATGCAACCATACGTGAACAACGGATGAATAGATAGAGACAAGTATTACGTTGGCAAAATAAAACAACAATTTATTCACATGAACATAACATGGAGTCGTAAATGAATAACTAAAATTTATAAAGGTGATAAAATCAAACGACAGAATGAAATGTTCTTTGTTTTAAATAAATTAAATGGTTCTACACAGTATTCTCGTTCAGTCTCTTTGTTTTCCTTTTCTACTGTTCACTCATTGTTCGCACACAACCTATGCACTGTTTACAAATTTGTTGCTACTACTGTTATAACGATTTCAGTTCACAAGTCCCGTTTTACAAATACATATCACACTCCTGCGATCAAACCTTTGCAATACGAAATTGCATAATAACAAAAACGTCCCGAAGACACTAGAGCATGAACTCGCTCAACGCAGGAGTGAAATGTATATATGTCCCGGGAACACAGTAGGCAAATAAACTAAAAATTGTCAATGCACTAGATGTAATCGATAAGTGCATACACCTCGAATGTCACTGGGACTGTAGCTGCTACGATTAGATGCATCCGCCGTGGTCATCCAATATTTCAAAGTCTGTGGTGAAGAAGCGAAGGCAAAAAGTTCACTGGCAAAAAGTCTATTATAATACAATCGGTGAAAAGTGATGGTAAAACCAAAAACAAAGTCGAAGTTAAAGTTGAAGTTGAAGGTAAAATCGAAGTTGAAGATGAAACCAAAGGCAAAAAGCGAAGGGTACACTGCAACATAACCCATACAAAATCTTCTAAGAATTTGAGTAACAATTTATACATGCTTCCTGATGCAATTGAAAACTCAACCATTTTCCTTAATAATAATAATCGCTAACTCTTGTATTGTAACAATCACAAATGTAAATCTAACGCATGTATGAATGAATGACTGCAACCTTGAATGTTTTGTATGCTTGGAAGAATAATGATTGTAATAAATATGGTATCACTTATTCGAGTATAATACTTCCCCATAATATTTTAGCCCCACAACATAATGATAACCAACAATGACACGACAAAATACGGACCACAGAAATAAATGACAACAAAGAGACACCCGACTAGCCAGTGAAAACACCCAAGTCCACACTTACTCAACTACCCGTGGATTCGGGTGATGCGGCTAAGGTCGGATACGTCTCCTCATCCGCAGCATTCCTTTTGGTACAGGTAGGTCAACGGTCAGGTCTACTAGTCGTCTCGATCTTCATTGACTAAAACAAACAGTCGAACTTGCACCAGTTTCAAGGTCGAACTCTTTCTCCCTCATCGTTCTCAAACGACTTCTGGTGAAAACTCAAGTTCTTGTCGTAGGGCACCGCTACGTGAGGATATCACGTACGTATTTCCTTAAGCGTACAGTTGACGGATAAAGGATTAGCAGGGACGAAAAACGATTCAACACACTGCTCCTAGATTCACTGTTCCTGGGACCTCTCTGTAACGACCAAAAACCTGTCTTCTTTCTCTTTCGTCATTTCCTCTTTTCTACGACAATAAGTTACGTCACACTTTTCATTTACTTTTGTCCCGGCTTATTCAAAGGCACACAAAACGATGATTCATAGGCACTTGCGAGAAGACCACCTATCTACAAACAACAATATAAAGTTCAAACTGAGTGTGGGTCGTGACATACCCCCCCCCCTCAAGACAAAACCTTGGTTTTGTTCAAACTCAAAGTTCACGACTTACACGTTTCTGCTCAAAAAGTCTGCAGTGACGTTTTCCTTTCCAGGAATACTTTCAATAACCAGTGGAAACGACTGCATCAACAGCGCCCATCTCATCAACCTGCTGCTGGTAGTTTTCGATTTCTGAAGGTATTTCAGCGGTTGGTGATCAGTTTGTACGATGACTGTCCGATCGTACACATATTGCTGAAATCGTTGAAGTCCCCAAATCAACGCTAAACATTCCTTCTCAATCGTTGAGTAGTTCTTTTCTGCGGCAACTAACTTCCGGCTGACACAAGCCACTGGTTGGAGTCCGTGACCCTGATCTTGGCATAGTACTGCTCCAATACCTGTGTCTGACGCGTCTGTTTGCAAAACAAACGGTTTTTCGCCATCTGGCAGACAACATACAGGACTAGAGCACAGCCTTTCTTTCAAAGTGTTGAAAGCTCTTTCGCATGCTTCCGTCCATGCGACTGGTCCTGTTTTTCCTCCCTTCGTCAGATCGGATAGAGGTGCGGCTATGGCTGCAAAGTTTGGTACAAACCTCCTGTAGTAGCTCGCTAACCCCAAAAACGACCTCACTTGTTTCTTTGTAGTTGGTTGTGACGTTTCTCCGATGCGATCCATTTTCTGACGGTCTGGTTGAATCTTACCTCGCCCTACCATGTGTCCCAGATACTCCAAACTCTGAAATCCTAGGAAACATTTTGACGGTCTTGCAGCTAACTGCACTTCGCGGAGTCTCTGACACAACGCTCTTAGACATTCCAAATGCCTTTCTTTTGTTTGAGTAGCTATCATCAAATCATCCATGAAGTTGTCTATTTCAGGCATGTGAAGGGGGTGCCAATAACTTCCGCATCATTCGGGAAAATATAGCTCCGGCAGTCTTCAATCCAAAAGGCATCACGCACCACTGGAACTGACCTTCAGGAGTGGTGAACGCTGTCTTTTCTTTGTCCTCTTTTTTCATTGGGATTTGCCAATACCCTTTTGACAAATCTATTTTGCTCAGGTATTTCGCTTTTGCGAGCTTCGCGAACAAAAAATCGATATCAGGTAGAGGCTCAGCGTCGAAGACGATGTTACGATTCATTTTGCGAAAATCAACGCAAAATCGTATTTGTCCATCTTTTTTTTTCACTAGCACAATCGGTGAGCTATACGGTGACGTTGCTCTCTCAATGACCCGTAATTTCATCATCGTTTCTACTTCATCCTTCACCACCTGCATTTGCGAATGAGGTAAAGGGTATTGTCTTGTACGGACTGGCTCTTCATTGATCATCTTTATCTCGCACGTATCCAAGGTGCATCGTAAAGGGAAATCAGTGAAAATGTCTGCATAGTCTGACACTATGTTTAGGATGTCCTCATGAATTTCTGGACATTCTGGGTCAACGTGTACATCTTTCGGACCCTCGGTCGCCACTAACGGACACGTTGGAATGTCGTTGCCCACTTGTTCTTCTTTCCATTGATCGTCTTCTGTCACTACTGCATCGACTGTCACTCTTTCTCTGCATTCTTTCAGCAGATTGACGTGGAAGAGTCTAGTTTTCCGTCCTACTGATATGCGATAATCGCATTCGCCAACTTTTTCTATGACTTCATAGGGTCCTTGCCAAGCCATTTGGAGTTTATTATGTTTAGTGGGTAGCAACAGCAACACTCTGTCGCCTGCTTTGAAGACCCTGGGTTTCGCTTTTCGGTCAAAGTAGTGTTTCTGGCGCTCTGCAACACCTTTCATATGTTCTTTTGCTATCTGGCACGTCTCCTCGATGCGATTGCGTAGATCGACTACGTATTCACTGCTTACTTTCACTTCTTCAGCAGCAATCTCCTTCGACCATAGCTCTCTCAACACGGCCATCGGTCCTCTGACTGTTTTTCCGTATAGTAGCTCAAACGGTGAAAATCCAGTAGCCTCTTGAGGTACCTCTCGGTAGGCGAAAAGAAGAGCTGGTATGTACCGGTCCCACATCCGTGGCTGTTCTGTAGTCAGTTTTCTCAGCATGGTCATCAGAGTGCCGTTAAACCGCTCAACCAGCCCGTTACACTGAGGGTGGTAGGGTGTGGTGGCTTTTCCATGGATGGCCAACAATCTGTTCATTTCATCCATGACTGCTGACATGAACTGCGTCCCCCTGTCGGTTAGTATTTCACGAGGGATGCCTACCCTCGACCATATGGTCCACAGAGCCTCTGCTACTTTTTCAGTGTCAATTCTTTTCAACGGAACTGCTTCTGGGTATCGTGTAGCGTAGTCGACAACTACCAAAATGTATTGGTTACCTTGTTCCGACTTTGGTGCAATCGGACCTACAATGTCGATAGCCACTCTTTGGAATGGTTCGTCCATCAAAGGCATCTTTTGTAGGGGTACCTTGCTGACTCGACCCCTTGGTGTCACTCTCTGGCATTCAATGCATGATGCACAGTACCTGCGAACGTCTGCGCACATACCTGGCCAGAAAAACGTATTCCATATACGTTCGCGAGTTCGTTTTCCTCCTAGGTGTCCTGCCATGGGAGGATCATGAGCTAGCCTCATGACTTCTTTTCGTAGTTTCTTGGGAACTACTAGCTGCGATGTCTCCACTCCTCGCAACTGATGCAACCTGTATAGTAACCCTTTCTTTCGCGTGAATTTTACTGTAGCATTTCCTGACTTCAGTTCGCTCTGGGCATCAGCCAACGCTCGAACTTTTTTAAGACTATCGTCTTCTTCTTGCAATGCAGCCAACTCTGTCGGTGTGACTTCCACTCCTAGAGTTTTCGATACCTGCAAAGGTACTGTCGCTCGTTTTTCACGTTCTATTTGTCCTCTTGTTTCGACTGCTGCTGCCACGGCACATTCACTACCATCAATGGTAACTGGGCTTCGGTAACCAGATGAAAATGTAATCCAGTTACCCAGAAGAATGTCAGGTCCCATGTGGTCAAGGACGAACAGTTCAACAGTCCCTGTCACAAAGCCTGATTCAAGTTTCACCCATGCTGTAGGGTACTTTCCTGTTTTTGTCTGGTCTGCTAAGTACACTTCAACACTCCTCCCTGTGTAATCTTCAGGTTTGACCCATTTTGAAGCAACTGCTCCCATCTCTGCTCCAGTATCACGCATGATGCGTACTGTATTTTCGTTGATCCGACCCTCACTCCACGGGTTATAGGGTTTAATAGATCGGACGTCTATTGGCGGAGTATAGATCGGTAGGGTGTCGGTCGCAATTGTAACCTGACTGACTGCATGCGTTTTCACGCATTGCCTGGCGAAGTGCCCCTTACCCCCACACTTATAGCACTCGTCTGAATTCCTCCTGTCTCTTTCATCTCTACCGACAACTGGTCTCCTAATAGGTTCCCTCAATCTCGTTTGTGACTCGTTCGGTCTACGCTCGGGTTGACTGCTCGGTGTTCGTGGACTCGCTCTTTGGAAAACAGGTCCTCGGGATACGGCTCGTTTTACGTCCAAATGCAGTTGAGCATATTCGGCTGCTTGTGCGGCGTCTGTCGGCAATCGTTCACGCACGAACATCTCGAGCTCAGGATTCATTACTGAATATATCTGTTCAGCCAAAAACATGTCTAACACAGACTTCGCGTCATCGATGTCTTTGTCTGCCAAGGAAAACCATCTTTCTACAGACGTCTGCAACCGGATGAGAAATTGCGGAAAAGTTTCATTTTGTTCTTTCTTGGTCTCTCGGAACTGTCGGCGATACCATTCCGCATCGCGGCGAAAACGACGTAACAGCGCGTTGCGTACTTCTTCAAAATCTTGAGCCTGTTCGGGTGTCAGACGCAAATACGTATCGCGCGCTTCTCCTGACAATAGTGGAGACAACCTTGCTGCCCAGCAATCTCTATTCCATCCTTGTGATTCAGCTATGAGTTCAAAATGACGCAGATAAGCTTCGATGTCTTCTCTACCATCGAAAGGGTGAATTTTCAGTCGGTAACCATCATGATGTTCTCTACGAGTTGAACGGTCAGCGAAAACTTCGCGTTCTTCTCTGATCACCTCCATCTGCATTTTCATCCGTTCTTTCTCTGCCTCCATTCTGATTTCTAATGATCTTCGTTCTTCTTCTTTGTCTTCCTCGCGTCGGCGACGTTCTTCTTCTTTCTCTTCCTCTCGTCGGCGACGTTCTTCTTCCATTTTCCTCTCCATCAGACGTCTGTCTTCTTCTCTTTCCTCTTCTCGTCGGCGACGTTCTTCTTCCATTTTTCTCTCCATTAGACGTCTGTCTTCCTTTTCTTCTTCTCGTCGGCGACGTTCTTCTTCTTTTTCTTCTTCACGTCGGCGACGTTCTTCTTCTTTTTCCTCTTCGCGTCGGCGACGTTCTTCTTCTTTTTCCTCTTCGCGTCGGCGACGTTCTTCTTCTTTTTCCTTTCGCTCTTCTTCCATTTTCCTCTCCATTAGACGTCTGTCTTCTTCTCGCTCTCTTCGTTCTTCTTCCTTTTGGATGCCATCCACGACAAATCTCGCTAGCGCCTCTTCTCGCAGGCCTAGGCTCATACCTAATTCTCTATACTTCACGGATACGTCAATCACTTCGGACGTCTCTTGGTTCCTTGACGGTTCTACGGCTACCGCCATGCGAGGGAAACCTAATACAGACGTACTCAGAGTCTCTTCTCTCGTCAAACTGGACATGGTCGCTTCTCCCGATGCTCCCAGTACAATATCGGCTGAGTCGCTGCTAGGGGTGATCGATGTCCCTTCCCCACCAATCGTTTTCTTGGCTCCAGCACGTTTTGTACCTTTCCGGGTGGCGGACATTTTGCTAGCCGACCACCTTTTCTTGTATAATTGGTAAACAACAAATCTATTTACCAACTATATATCTCAGAGTTCAAATAGCTCAACAGTTATACCACGGTTTGGCTCAGATGACACTAAGTTGTATTATAGTAAAGTGTGGGCTTGGTTGCCTACCTTATTACTGTCGGGTGCTCTAAGTGCGCCCACGCGATTCAAAACGCTCCAGCACCCGCCAACCACCCACGTCACTTACTCTGATTGTATGGTATAACACAACAATGTCAACGTAATTCTATCTCCTCCATTCATCCGTTCGATCCCACCGCTGCCACCAAATATGTCAAAGCCCCCCCTTACGGTCCTTCGTTTCTCTTACCATAAAGGGGAACTCTGAGCAGTGTATGCAACCATACGTGAACAACGGATGAATAGATAGAGACAAGTATTACGTTGGCAAAATAAAACAACAATTTATTCACATGAACATAACATGGAGTCGTAAATGAATAACTAAAATTTATAAAGGTGATAAAATCAAACGACAGAATGAAATGTTCTTTGTTTTAAATAAATTAAATGGTTCTACACAGTATTCTCGTTCAGTCTCTTTGTTTTCCTTTTCTACTGTTCACTCATTGTTCGCACACAACCTATGCACTGTTTACAAATTTGTTGCTACTACTGTTATAACGATTTCAGTTCACAAGTCCCGTTTTACAAATACATATCACACTCCTGCGATCAAACCTTTGCAATACGAAATTGCATAATAACAAAAACGTCCCGAAGACACTAGAGCATGAACTCGCTCAACGCAGGAGTGAAATGTATATATGTCCCGGGAACACAGTAGGCAAATAAACTAAAAATTGTCAATGCACTAGATGTAATCGATAAGTGCATACATCTCGAATGTCACTGGGACTGTAGCTGCTACGATTAGATGCATCCGCCGTGGTCATCCAATATTTCAAAGTCTGTGGTGAAGAAGCGAAGGCAAAAAGTTCACTGGCAAAAAGTCTATTATAATACAATCGGTGAAAAGTGATGGTAAAACCAAAAACAAAGTCGAAGTTAAAGTTGAAGTTGAAGGTAAAATCGAAGTTGAAGATGAAACCAAAGGCAAAAAGCGAAGGGTACACTGCAACATAACCCATACAAAATCTTCTAAGAATTTGAGTAACAATTTATACATGCTTCCTGATGCAATTGAAAACTCAACCATTTTCCTTAATAATAATAATCGCTAACTCTTGTATTGTAACAATCACAAATGTAAATCTAACGCATGTATGAATGAATGACTGCAACCTTGAATGTTTTGTATGCTTGGAAGAATAATGATTGTAATAAATATGGTATCACTTATTCGAGTATAATACTTCCCCATAATATTTTAGCCCCACAACATAATGATAACCAACAATGACACGACAAAATACGGACCACAGAAATAAATGACAACAAAGAGACACCCGACTAGCCAGTGAAAACACCCAAGTCCACACTTACTCAACTACCCGTGGATTCGGTGATGCGGCTAAGGTCGGATACGTCTCCTCATCCGCAGCATTCCTTTTGGTACAGGTAGGTCAACGGTCAGGTCTACTAGTCGTCTCGATCTTCATTGACTAAAACAAACAGTCGAACTTGCACCAGTTTCAAGGTCGAACTCTTTCTCCCTCATCGTTCTCAAACGACTTCTGGTGAAAACTCAAGTTCTTGTCGTAGGGCACCGCTACGTGAGGATATCACGTACGTATTTCCTTAAGCGTACAGTTGACGGATAAAGGATTAGCAGGGACGAAAAACGATTCAACACACTGCTCCTAGATTCACTGTTCCTGGGACCTCTCTGTAACGACCAAAAACCTGTCTTCTTTCTCTTTCGTCATTTCCTCTTTTCTACGACAATAAGTTACGTCACACTTTTCATTTACTTTTGTCCCGGCTTATTCAAAGGCACACAAAACGATGATTCATAGGCACTTGCGAGAAGACCACCTATCTACAAACAACAATATAAAGTTCAAACTGAGTGTGGGTCGTGACAATGTTATACATGGAAGAATTTGTTTTCCCTATTTGGGAATAATAAAATTTTTAAAAATATACAAGAAAAAACGCAATAAAAGTATTTTATCCATTCACTTACATTTCATATGCACAAAGCACTCCCAACACACGGCACAAAAAATGCCGTCACAAAACATATGTAGCCGAGCGGAGTATTTGACTCCCGTCCCTCGGGTAAGCCCTTAATAACACAGCCCGATACAAATATTTGCCCTGCAAGGCGGTGAAGCGTGTTGATAGTAAACCGGTTTGCCGGCTACTAATGCCACGACACTCCATACAAGTCACTGCCACTGACTTGCCTAAAATGCCCGCCGACAGTGTAGTCCTGCTTACCACCAAAAGCAGAAGACGATTGGTCAGGCGGGGTAAACATTTTGTCGTGTCGCCTTGGCCTGCATAAGCCAATGGTCACACCAAAGCATTCTGCACAGCAATAGCCACCCATGGCTAACCTAACCAACAAATGGAAGGTTGACAACCTCTCTCCCAAGCGCGAACTAGTCGCCTCTCATTTTATGCAAGTCAGTGGCAGTGACTTGTAGGGAATGTCGTGGCACTAGTGGCCGGCAAACCGGTTTACTAACATGCTTCACCGCATGAAGGGCAAATATTTGTATGTCTCTATAATGAGGGATAAATGAAAATAAAAGTTCGAATCGGGGCCGTGTTCTCAAGGGCGTGGCCGAGAGGCGGAAGTCAAATACTCCGCTCGGCTACCCAAAATACAGACTATAAACTACAATAACATATTGATGGTTCATTCCTGTCATTCTCATCACCAATCACAGAGATTGAAGAGGCATTGTGTTCGGCTAGGGCCTGCCTGATCCACGTGTGAACAGAACGCACTCGATTGGAACACGCACAAAAATGACAGCTAATATTTTTTTTTTATCCTATCGTCTGACTGTATGTACACTTACCTGTCCCAGAGGAGTCAACTGTGGCGACATGCCGAAGGAATCCCTGGCAGCTCCGGCGAACCCTCCCAAAGGCGTGAAGGAGCTGCTTGTGGAGTCTCCAAACTGCTCTCTCTTCATCACGCTGCCGCTGCGAGAAGGCGCGCGATTCTGCGAGGCCACAAAACACGTGCTAGCTTGCTGCTGCAGCATCGGCTTCGTCCCCATGTCGTCTGCCAAACAACAGGATGCATTTTAATGAAATATGTCTAGGTCTTGGCAGTTTAAAATGAATAGATCTTTGCATTTGCAGTGTACATAATTTTCTTCTTCTTCTTCTTCTTCTTCTTCTTCTTCTTCTTCTTCTTCTTCTTCTTCTTCTTCTTCTTAGGATACGGTGTATAATCTTACTTCGTATGATCGAAGTTTCAAAAGGTCAATTATCTTCAAAAGTAACATTGAAAGATATTTGGTCAATTGACTGAAGTTATAATTTCTAAACTACAGTTGTAATGGAATAGATGTTTAGAGTGAGCGTGTGTATGTGTATGTATAGGTGTGTGTGTGTGTGTGTGTGTGTGTGTGTGAGTGCGTGCATGCATGCATGCGTGTTGAAATCTTATTAAATAAAGCCATTGTCTAGGGCTTTATATTTATTTGTGTTTAACAAAATCCAATTTTGTGCGCGTTTCAAACTTTCTAAGCGTCTCATAAGTTACCATCATCATCATCATCATCATCATCATCATCATCATCATCATCATCATCATCATCATCCTCATCATCATCATCATCATCATCATCATCATCATCATCATCATCATCATCATTATCATCATCATCGTCGTCGTCGTTACCATCATCATCATCATCATCATCATCATCATCAATCTTTTTCTTGGTCGTTTTCATCGCCGTCGTCGTCGATTTCGAAATTGTAATTTTAGGTTTGAGACTTCATGTGGGAAAACAACATCATTACGATATTACGTATGATTTCTCCCAGTCCGTCCATGCGTTCTGTTGAACTGGAATAAACATGGAACGTTTTTATAATGTTGGCACCCACCATTGGCAATATGGCAGACGGGAATAGCCATCCCATGGAAGAGGGGTGTAGGGACCTCAACACTGAACCACCACAGCAATCATACTGCTACGATTGGCAGTGATAAAAATTGCCACATTTAATAATAATAATAATAATAATAATAATAATAATAATAATAATAATAATAATAATAATAATAATAATTATTATTATTATTATTATTATTATTATTATTATTATTATTATTATTATTATTACTATTATTATTATTATTATTATTATTATTATTATTATTATTATTATTATTATTATTATTATTTATACGGCACCAGCCCTTCGAATATGGGCGCACTGAACGGGTTGGTATGAGCATGAGACACACATACATACAAACACACGCACATTTGTATACGCTGGCACCATTTATCTATCTATCTATCTATCTATCTATCTATCTATCTATCTATCTATCTATCTATCTATCTATCTATCTATCTATCTATCTATCTATCTATCTATCTATCTATCTATCTATCTATCTATCTATCTATCTATCTATCTATCTATCTATCTATCTATCTATCTATCTATCTATCTATCTATCTATCTATCTATCTATCTATCTATCTATCTATCTATCTATCTATCTATCTATCTATCTATCTATCTATCTATCTATCTATCTATCTATCTATCTATCTATCTATCTATCTATCTATCTATCTATCTATCTATCTATCTATCTATCTATCTATCTATCTATCTATCTATCTATCTATCTATCTATCTATCTATCTATCTATCTATCTATCTATCTCTATCTCTATCTCTCTCTCTCTATCTCTCTCTCTCTCTCTCTCTCTCTCTCTCTCTCTCTCTCTCTCTCTCTCTCTCGCTCTATCTATCTATCCACACACATACATATATACGCTGATACCATCTACTTGTGCTGACTACTGGTTTACTGCTGAAAGAGGTCAGTTTTGACGTTGGACTATCTTGCTCCACCACGGGATTTGAACCTGGATCTTGGCCTGGGGCCGGGCAGGAGAACGCTCTACGTCTACCACTGGGCTACGGTGGTGGCTGCATTCTGTTGGTTTCGTGGACGTAAGCTTACCTGCTCGGGTGTGCTTCTCAAGGAGCTGTTGCAGCTCCTGTTCTTTCTCGTTCTGTAACTGACTCTCCACTGCCAGCAGCACGTATTCGTCCAGCAACATCCGTATCAAATGGAAGGAACCTGCAGTACAGAAGCATTGATTGATTGATTGATTTATTGTTGCTTTAGGTCCAGCGGACTCTTCCGAGCCAAATCAGGACCGGACAACCCCCGATCCGCATAAAAGATCTGCTGAAACAACCCCGGTGGGAAAATTGAATGCCCTCCACCGGCCAGTCACTTTACAATAAAGACATCCCACGCGGGGGACGGCTGAGGGTTGACCTCAACTACGCGAACCCCCGGTTACAAAAACAAAATAGAATACAAACATCATTATAAATCATCAACAAAACACATACATATAAAATGCCTATAGTGCTAAATAGTACAATCATAGGAAGCCCTAGTGACCACCCGGCAGAAAGCGTCCAACACTCCCAAGCTGATCCAACAGACCCCATACACAAACAAGGAGTCTTGTCCAGGAAGAGTTTTCAAGAAAAAAGGTAGGTCATTGATCTAGCGAAGAAGAAGATAGTATAGCAGAGTGAAGGACAGAGCAGGAATGGGAAAGAGTAAATGAGGAAGACAGCGACAGTGGGAATTTAAAGCACTAAATTTCCATAAAGTGGGGATACTATTTATACTGAAAACCCCCGGCACTCCAACGGGGGTACTGTTGCCGCAGTGAATCTGTCTTGCCTATAAAGGAAAGACAGGTTTTCAACTGTGGCTTTCACTTTTCCCTTTATAGGTTTGAACAATCTACAGTGGCAAGATTGCTCATGACCCCAAGGGGTTACAGAAGCATTAATCATGAGCAAAAACAAACAAACAAACAAACAAAATTAGACTTTTGTTCCGCTAACAGACTGTTACTAAAGTTATAGAAGCAGCCGACCCGAAAGCGGCGCTGACCTCAATCTGAGTGTCGAAGACTGGTGAGGGCTTAGAGCCTATGCTTTAAAGATAGATCTCTGACACTCCGCTGGGGTCAAAGTCGCGTGTATAGTGGAAACTGGCCTGTTGAATTCAATTCAATTCAATAAGTCCCTATTACCCATCACAGGAAATATGTAGCCATTTCGGTCGCAGTGAAGATAGTAAAAAGGTCTGGAGAGAGAAACGTGATTATTTAAACTGTCCATGGACTGAAAAGACCTAACACTTAAACTAACCTGAATATAAAAGATGTCAATAATGTCTTTAAAATGCGCAAGGGATTGGTTTTTGCCGCAACTCTTTCTTCAACAGGTTCTAGGATGTCTCTTTCAACAGGGCCAAGTTCGTGAGGGCGTCTCCGTCCGTCTCCCTTTGTGACTTACAGTTCATCCACTGATGCTTTTTTGTTTACACTATATAAAGAATGAACATTGAATTTTACGGTCTTCACCTACCATTGGCGGTATGGCAGGCTGGGATAGCTATCCCAAGGAGGATGAGTTAGGGACAATTATACAAAGCATTCGCCAAAATGTATACAAACTCCAAGTTAATAGTAACTGTTTAGAAATTAGACAAACTACCTTTGAGAAGGAAAATGTAGCCTACATTCTGCTTTGGTCTGTGAGCTTAGTATCATTGCAAAGCGCACAGAGCTGTCAGATACACATGCGCTATATTAACTTGGCTATAAATGATGACTATGATGATAATGATGATGATGATGATAATAATAATAATAATGATGACGATGATAATGATGATGATGATGATGATGACACTACTACTACTACTACTACTACTACTACTACTACTACTACTACTACTACTACTACTACTACTACCAATAATAATAATAATAATAATAATAATAATAATAATAATAATAATAATAATAATAATAATAATAATAATAATAATAATAATAAAATTAAAAATAATAATAATAATAAATCAATAACTCAATAAATGAATCAATAACTAAATAAATAAATAAATAGAAAGAAGAAGAAGAAGAAGAAGAAGAAGAAGAAGAAGAAGAAGAAGAAGAAGAAGAAGAAGAAGAAGAACAACAACAACAACAACAACAACAACAACAATCGTTTCACAAAGCACTTCCGAGAAGGGGCACAACTGGTGGTGTGACCAGCAGGGAAAGAAGCGTCTCTCGTTGTGTTGAACTATACACAGAAGCAACCACGAAGCAGCGTGCAATAATTTATACATGAAAATGAGACTTACCAAAGCTGCGGGCATTGTTGAGGGTCAGGTTATGCATGACTCTGGCACCAAAGAAAGACCACTTCAACAGGTACTCTTGCGCTCGTTTCTTGAACGACCGGCCATTCTGCTTGCTAGGCTGGAAATACAACAACAACAAATTCATCAGAATCAGAATCACTAACATAGGATTTTCTTTGACTGTTGTGATATTCCGTCACGTCAACGGATAGGTCCTTCTTGGGTTCTCTTGCTATAGGCGGCCCACGAAAAAAAAGTAATAATAATCAGAAAGGGAATCAGAAATCTTTATCCGTACAAAAACACTATAAACATTAAAATTAACCTAACATTGGTTTCGATTGCTATATGATAATAATAATAATAATGGACATTTATATAGCGCTATTACTTGTCTTTTTATAGACAAAGAAATGAAAAGAAAGAAACAAACATGAAACAACTTACAATACTGCATTAGAAATTATACAATGAGAAAAAAACCCACAAAAAATCAAAAAATACATAAAGTTAACTTTCTGCAAACAAGTCATCACAAACACAGCAAATCCACAAGCATAGCCAAAAGCAGAACAAATCTGAGCTGCTGCTAGGGTCTATAGAATAAAGGATTTAGTCAGGATAGTAGAGTTTGAAGAGGTGAGATTTTAGAGCATTTTTGAATGAGGGTGTGGTCTGCTTGTGTCTGATGTTGGCTGGAAGAGTGTTCCAGTAGGTGCACAATAGGTGAATGCCCGTTCTCCGTACATTTTGGTGTTGTTTTTTTTTTTAATGCAGAGTGTGCGAGAGTCAGAAGAAGAGCGAAGAGTGCGAGAAGGGACATAGACAGCAGATCTGACAGGTATGAAGGGCAGGTTCCAGAGAAGAAATTGTGGCACAGTACGTACAGTTTATATTTAATGCGGGCCTCTATGGGTAGCCAATGAAGCTTACGGAGTAGTGGAGGGATGTGATCGCGCTTTTTTGCCCTGAAGACTAGCCTAGCAGCCTAATTCTGGACTTTTTGAAGTTTGTCTATGAGATGACTCGGGCAGGAAGCCAGTAGGGCATTACAATAGTTTAGCCTAGACAAGACTAAAGCACAGACTACATGTAAGGTGATGGTTGCTAGAAGGGTTAAGTAGCAGCGAATGGAGCTGATCTGACGCAAGGCAGCATATGCTGATTTACAAACTTGTGCAATATGGAAATGATACTCAGTGTATCCCTCCAGAATAATAAGTGCTTTAAATGTCCCCGAAATACATGACATCCGTTGAATCTTTGCAAAGTATTACGCACGGACTTGAAAGATCCTGACGCTCACAATGTCCTAGATGGGCAAGTACCAGCTATATCAATACACTCAATCAGCACTAGGGTCCTTCTACCCCGTTCTCGGTAGCTCAAGAAAGAAAGAAAAAAAGAAGAAAGAGGATGGAAGAAGAGCGGGAGAACGAGGAATTGTTTTCTGTCAATTGCTTTCTATTTTGTATATTGGCTAGGTAAGAAGGTGGGTTGTTGTTGTTGTTGTTGTTGTTGTTGTTGTTGTTGTTGTTTTTGTTGTTGTTGTTTTGGTTATTTTACACAAATAAACCACAACTTTCCTGCCTGTCAAGCTCTCCCAACCTTCGCCTGCTTCCTCCCCCTCCTCCTTCTTAATCTCCACCCTCCTCCCCTCACCACAACCCTCCGTTTCTCTTCCCTCTCTCATTGTTACACGATTATCAATGGTCAATACAGCCCCGATGGTTCAATCTCGTGTAACTCGAATTCGTTTGAATGAACATTGAAGTTTAACCACCACACCTACCATTGGTGATATCGCAGACAGGGATAACCATCCCAGGGAAGCCGAAGGGATTAAAGGTCAACCACAGTGCTCGGTCAAAAAATTTCTGCTGAAAGAACTTTACTAAATAATACCAGATGCAAAAAATTCGGTAAGCAAAGCTCTACCGTTTAATAGATATCGATCACTGAAAGTGGGATTTCCTACCTGTAATTAAGAGTAAGGGAAGTAATAAACTAAAACGCAGCTATCGCTGATCTCCCCTCGCAGTGACGTCAGCAGCTGAATACAATGGCCGACTGCGAAGAAGTTACAAGCGAGACAAGCAGTGTTTCTTCACTCGATCTGTCGTGTTACAGCAGTGCTCTCTTCTGTTAGAAACGAATTCGACCCCCGAGTACTAATTGTAATAATAAACAAATAATTATACGTTGTATACATGTATACCCTCTTGCGTTCCCTTTTCTGAAAAGCTCCTCTGACTTTCCTGACACACGGCAAACTGATAGCAGACGATGGATGTGTAGTAGCCACTGTGACTAGTTGAAGTTGAAGCAGTACTAGTAGGCCTACTACTAGTAACTTGAATCACTGTTGCTGTTGTTGAGGCGCTTGTTGCAATGGCACACGGACTTTGGATCGTTGGAACAGAGCCAGGCTTTAATGTCTGTATTGTTTTCATCCCAAACTTGGGGGGGGTAGCAGTCTTCAGCGAAGTGTTTTGCGCAAATTGCTGACGACGCAGTTGGTGTCCCGTACTTCGGACCGAAGTTTACACGCTTTTCCTGCACGAATCTCACCCACTTATTTCGCACTTCTTCGTTTTTTGGAAACCTATGCAATGTTAACCCATCCCCTTGTTTGTTTGTACAACCTCCTACGGCACAATTTAGGCCACTGCTCTTCGTTTTCCTGCGTTTTGGTAGAGAAGGGGCACTATCGGACTCTATATTGTCTCCAGCATTTGACGTCACGAGCCATGTGGTCACGTGAGCGGGCTTTTCGAAGGTGCAAAAGTTTATTCGAAGTAGATTTTATTAAATATTAAAAAAAAGGCAGTATTTTTCGGAAAAAATTTGTTTGGCATGTGACTTCTTTTATTATGTAGATATTTTGTGCTCAGTTTTATGTTTCAATGATGTTGACCTTTAAAATCAGCACTGAGCCACCAGAGCAATCATACTGCAATGACGGGCAGTGAAAATGGCCACTTTTGTCTTGCCCATCACGGTATTCGAACTTGGGTCATCAGTGTGCCAGTCGAACGCTCCTCGAATTCCTTTATCTACGCAGCCCGTTCACTAAGCAACAGGGCAGGAGTCGTCGTATAAAGTTTTACAACTGTATTCAGCAAACACCAACAACTGCATACAAGATCGCTATCCTAAAAATCACTTCTCGCAATCATCTTAACAATCCCTGAGAAGCTTAGAACATTCCAGAATGACGCAATAACGACAATCGAAAATAAAACTCGTCGCCGGAAAGGCGCACTTTCTTACGTCATAGAACATTCCACAGTATACAAGCTATCGCCAGATAGATCTGGAAAAGTCGATCGATAATAAACAAGTAATGCCAGAAAGTTCTCAATGCAACTAGAACAATATCGATCGCAGAAAGCTATCCACTTCTCTAGCAACAGCGCAGAATTAAATCAAAGGTAAATACCGGCTATGATTGCACACGTTGCAAACCAAACTGTTCGGAACTATCGTGCGCGTCTCAATCTTGACACCCATCTCTTTCTCTCCTCCCACCCTCCACCCTACCCTAACCCTCACTCCTCCACCAAATTCACCCTTTTTTATTCCTTCACTTTGCCCACATAAATTACCGCATGCAATTTAATAAACAGGGACATTCATACCCTGTCGTCTATCACCGATGCTCAACTATACAGCGAAAATATTCCGTACGTCTGTCCTGGCGCCGCCTACAATCTCCAAACGTTGCTATCAGCTGGCGGGCCGCGGTGCATACTCCGAGTGTCTCAACTTACCTTGTGACTCTCCGGCGGATGAGAGTATAAACTCAGGTCTAGTCTGTGCACGCACGGATTCCACGGCTCTGACTTTTAAAGAACTTGACGCTCATGTCCTAGACAGGTGAGTGCCGGCTAAACAAAATACACCCAGTATGCACTAGGTCCCTTCTCCCCATCCGCGGACGCCCAGGATTGTGCTCAGTCGTCTGAGCGTCAGACGATGCGCCCAAAGGTTGCAAGTGGGCGCCTCGAGCGGCTTGGGATAGAACCTTTATCGATCAGCTCTTTGAGCAGTTCTTGAGTAGGAAAGGCGCTATAAACCATTGATTAAATAAGTAAATAAATTTAGTAACTCAAAACGAGTTGTAAGCGATGTTTGTGTGGGTGTGTGCTGGTGTGTGGCTGTGTTACGTTTGCGACGCGCATGATAGATCCGATCGTTTTGTTTTCCAAAGCATGCAATAATAGAGTGGATTTACCTTTGATTTGATTTTGCATTGTTGTTAGAAAAAAGCTTGGCATAATGTTGATAGTTTTCGTTGGTCGATATTATTGGAGAATCTTCTAGGGTTGCTTGTTTACCATCGATCGAAGGATCTAGATAGATCCAATAGAAGCTGAGAGGTTCTTAAAACAGTGATGACGAAGTTTGTTTGGATTGGTTGTGGTGCGTCACGCTGGAGTGTTCTAAATTTTTCTGGAGTATAGAGAGACTATATTATGTACCGCACTGTTTCGAAAGAGGGTGACTTCTCTGAAAATCCTTATCGTGAAGAGAGGGGACTATAAACTGATACAACAACAAACAAAAAAAAGAAAGAAAAAGAAAGAGGGTGGAAAGTTGAAAAGTTGTAGAGTGAAAAAGTGAAAAGCGATTGAGCGATTGTATGCAGTTGTTGATGTACGCTGACTAAAATTGAAAAACTTCATACGACGACTCCTGCCTTGTTGCTGAGTGAACGGGTTGCGTGGATAAACGAATCCGAGTTACACATATCCGGATTTCAGCATTGGGGCTGAATCAACTACTGATAAAAACAAAACCAACATCAAGTGGGTGGGTGTGTGTGTGTGTCCCAGGTTTTAGTCTCAAAACGTCTCGTGGTCTCAGTCTTTGCATCACGGCCCATTTTATTCAGGTGCGAAAACGTATACTCCGGCACACTTCTGCATCTCTCCAACCTGTCAGAACTGAAGAGCAGGCTGGCGACTCTCCCGCTCGCACACACGCCATGTACATGCGTACTTTGGAACCCTATACACTGAAACCTAAAGCCCTTTACATATTGACTGCACATTGACTTGACGCATGCAGTAAGGTGTGTGCCTTTAGGTGCGGGTAAATAACACGTCAGAGAGAGAGAGAGAGAGAGAGAGAGAGAGAGAGAGAGAGAGAGAGAGAGAGAGAGAGAGAGAGAGAGAGAGAGAGAGAGAGAGAGACAGAGACAGAGACAGAGACAGAGACAGAGAGACAGAGAGAGAGAGAGAGGGAGAGAGAGAGGGAGAGAGAGAGACAGAGAGACAGAGAGACAGAGAGAGACAGAGAGTGAGCGAGACGGGCGGGAAGGGAGGGTTACGGAAAAGGTTGAAGTGGAAGACAAACAGGGGCCGAGACCGGGAGGACTGGTGAATGGGGAGCGATCTACGCGCAATCATTCTACCATCATTACAAGACAGAGAGAGAGGGAGAGGTGGAGAGAAGTGGGGGAGGGGGAGGGGCGGTCTACCATAATCATCCTTCCATCAAGTCATCGTTTCGTAAATCTAAATCCTTCCAGACTGCGGGATATGATCCCCCCAAATTCTTCGCAAAATGTGGAGCCGTTGGTGTCTCGTTGCTTTCTCAGGCAAAGCATTACAGCCGCAGTTCAGCGCTATCTAAAAGATAGGAAAGGAACTTAAACAACTCCTAAGACTTTCCTTTTTAATAATAACTGAAGCCAAGTTCAAAAATTAATTCTGGACCGCTTCAATTTGAACATAGCCTATTCTTAAACAAACATAAGACTATCCAATGAAATTGAAACCCAAATCCCGTCCGCCATTTCTGTCAATAATTCTAGAGCGTTTTCTTTTCATGGTTCTCTTTGAGAATGTCGCCGCTGCTCAATGGATTGCAAATTAAATCGCTCGGGGTCCTAATCCTCCTATCACCTGCGTTTGAAGTGTAGGTTTGCACCGCCAAGCGGTCCGCTCACACGGGAGAGGTTTGTAATATAACGTCTTACGTGCGAAATCTCGCAGGTCTCGGCCAAAATGATTGCCCGAGTTTATCACAGAACGAGATCTCGCTTAAATCAACAACAGGTCTCGGCTGATGAACTTGTAATTGGTATAGGCTCGGCTGATTTCAAGACTTTAGTATAGATCTTGTGTCAATAAGCCTTCGCATTCGAGGGCTACTTCCTCGTGAGATTAGCATATATGCAAGGGGTAACTCTTGAGGATTGTAGTGCTAATGTAACGCAATAAGTATAAAGGACTAAAAAAAACAACCTACTATATTTGATCCTCAATGCTATCTGTCTCTCTCCGGTTACAACATTGAGTAAATAATAAACGTCCAGTAAGGTAGTCCCAGTCAATCAAACAGCCTTGGTGGTTTTAGTTGCTGTTGAAGGTGGCTGACTCACTTGTGGAAAAACCCTCCTGAATTATTCATGCGATTTTGTCAAATCCTTAAGAAAATCGACACGGACATATTTAGTTTATAGATTGCAATGAATAATAAATGAGATCTACGTGCATGTAAAGGCAAGAAGTGTGTAGTATAAGTTGAATGGTATAGTTTTCTTTATTTTGTTCGCTTTTGTATTAACTACCGTGCAACACAATATAGTCATAAGAAAATGACAAAAATCAGAAAGAGAGAGAGAGAGAGAGAGAGAGAGAGAGAGAGAGAGAGAGAGAGAGAGAGAGAGAGACAGACAGACAGACAGACAGACAGAGACAGAGAGAGACAGAGATAGAGAGACAGACAGTGACTGGGAGATAGACAGATACACAGAGAGACAGAGACTCAGACAGACAGAGACATACAGATAGACATGGAGTGAGTGATAGAGACATAAAGAGTGACAAACACAGATAAATACAGAGACAGGCACATAACAACAGTACTAAATTACGAGGGCGAGTCAAAAAGTAATGCCATGTATTTTGTATTTCAGGTGAAGTTTATGAGGAAAAAAAACACGGCTGAGATTTTTCGCATTTATAAATGATTACATCATTTACGTTATGAAATATCCGCGAAATTGCGGTCTTGAATTTGTGGTCCTGATTCGGCTCTACTGGTCCTGATTGGGCTCGGAAGAGTCCGCTAGACCTAAAGCAATAATCATGTACTGTAATGTAAAGAAAATGGCATTACTTTCTTTTTTTTCACTCACCATCGTACCTTGACGATTTGATGTTCTGCAGTAAAGCTAAGCCATTGTTGTTGTTTGTAGATTATAGTCACACGACACTTTCGCATATAGGTGACTACTGGACCGATTTATACTGACACCAGCGGGCCAGTTGTTGGTAAAGGGGAAAATAATATGATCACACGTTGACCAATCCGGGATTCGAACCAGCGACCTTTCGGTTACTAGCAAGACGCTCTTACCAACTGAGCTACCCGGCCCCATTCTAAGCCATTCTGTGATATAGCCGTTCTTATACAGCGCTTTTCCATCTCAAGAGCTGCTCAAGGCGCTGGACAATACAGGATCTATCTCAAGCCAAGCCGCTGCCCGAGGTTGACACTTGCTGCCTCTATAGGCGCGTCTGGCACCCAGACAACTGCGCACAACCCTAGGCGATCGGGGATGTAGGAGAATTGACCTAGTGCATGCTGGGTGCGTTTGTGTGCCTGGTGCTCATCTGTCTAGGACATGAGCGTCAGGGTCTTTAAAATCCGTTCGATGGAATGCGTGCGTTCACTGGCTAGACCTCGGTTTATACGCTCATCCGAAAGAATATTTCACACATACATAAGCTTACATGCGTACATGCATACATACATACGTATATACATATATATACACATATACATATATACATACATACATTACATACATACATAAATACAAGCCTGCATGCATGCATACGTACTTCAAAAAAACATACTTATATACACATACATACACACCAACAAACATACAAACAAACAATATCAACAGGAATAATTTACCTTGATAACTTTCTGCTCCACCACGAGATCCAACCATTCCGTGAAAGCTTCGACGGTCGCTTGCTTCCGAAGCAGTTCTTTGAAATCTCTCAAAACTGGAAACAAGAACACAACTATCATTTTTACCTTAAAGGACACTGAAATTTCACGTCTACACCCACCGCTGGCCATAGGGCAGACAGGGATAACCGTCCCTAAGGAAGAGAGTAGTAAATCAACACTGAAACACCGGAGCAAGCATACATAAAGATGGACAGGGTAAAGATGGCCTCTTTTACCTTGCCCACTAAGACAATCGAGCCTGAGTCATCGGGATCCCGGATGCCAGGCGAACTGTAAAACTACCCCCGTTGGGGTGCCGGGGGTTTCAGTATAAATAGTATCCCCACTTTCTGGAAATTTAGCGCTTTAAATTCCCACTGTCGCTGTCTTTCTCATTTGCTCTTTCTTATTCCTGCTCTGTACTATCAATCTGCTATACTATCTTCTTCTTCGCTAGACCAGTCACCTACCGTTTTTCTTGACAACTCTTCCGGGACAAGACTCCTCATTTGTGTGTGAGGTCTGTTGGATCTGCTTGGGAATATTGGACGCTTTCTGCCAGGTGGTCACTAGGGCTTCCTATGACGTTATTATTTAGCAATGTAGGCATTTTATATGTATGTGTTTTGTTGATATTTTATAATGATGTTTGTATTGCATTTTGTTTTTGTAAACGGGGGTTCGATAAATTAGAGTATAGCCTCAGCGTCCCCTGCTTGGGATGTCTTTATTGTAAAGTGACTGGATGGTGGAGTGCCTTCAGTTTTACCACAAGGGTTGTTTCAGCAGATCTTCTATGCCGATCTGGGGTTGTCCGGTCCTGATTTGGCTCGGAAGAGTCCGCTGGACCTAAAGCAATAATCATGTAATGTAATGTAATGTAATGTAACTGTGAAACTCCCGGAGCTGTGAACTTGTTTTAGGCTACAGGAGAAGCGCATTACACGGCGTAAACTAACTTCTTGCTTTAGCTGTTGTGTAGGCCTGTGTGATAGTCTAAAAGTATTATTTCATCTTCCTTTTCGTTTTTATTCTAACAAATCTGTGTATCTGTCAACATCTTTGTCCACTGAACATTTTCTTCGACGGACAGTTGTTATCTTCGGAGTTGTTCTTCTCACATAGCTTTTCAAAAACAACAACGCGATTTTGTGTTTATTTGTAGAGGCATAACGATAGCCAGGGTAAGAGGACAGCCAGAAGGACAGGCTGAAGTTTGTAATCTGTCATCACTTTACAATCGAACGGAGAAACGATTTAAAACTTCACTTTGATCGAAAACGACTATAATGCCTATTCTTGGTTCTGTGTCTAATACATATAATTTTTATATTGGGGATGGGGCGTAAAGCAGCAGGAACAGAGATATGAAGAATCTGATGGTACAACACCAGACAAGGGGGGGGGGACTGGATGTGGGGGAAGGAGAAGAGAACATTCTTGCGGGAAAACTCGGGAAAACCCCGACCTTGGGGTCCCAGTTTTTGGGGCAGCCTTAGACGGGAAGGAATATACGCATGATGAATATAGAGATATGTTTCACTTGAGGGAGAATATTTACGTTATGCTCTTTTACGTTATGTAATGTGTTTTATGGTGTAAAATGAAATGCGTGCGTGTGTGTGTGTGTGCGTGTGCGCGCGCGCGTCCTTGTTTACACAGTATTATCTGGGTAAAACAGTGAACTTGTATTGACATGCCTACTTGTTTTGACGTCAGAACAATGATCCGTTAGGGTTAGGGCTGGGGTAGGGTTAGAGTTAGGGTTAGGGTTTGGGTTAGGGTTAGGGTTTGGGTTAGGGTTCGAACTTTGCAAAGTTCTTAAAAATGGGGATGAAATATGACCCATTGTCAGCACAACGTATGTGGCATTTCGGGAAAGTCATGATAATACTGTGTAACCTCGGTTGAGCGTGTGTGTGTGTGTGTGTGTGTGGGTACCCACAAAAGCGCACAAATGGGTAGCAGACCTTGTCTTTTGTAGTAACAAATGGGTTTATTTGCTTGGAACCCACTTTTTTTCCAGGAACACACTTTTTTCTAAGTGCGCGGGAGTGCTCTTTTAGTGCATGGGAGTGCAGTTGTAGTGCATAAGAGTGTTTTAAGTACATAGGAGTGCACTATCCGGGACGGAGAAAATACAGTGAATTTTTGGAAAAGTTTGAAGCAAAATTCGACCTATTTCGTCGCCTATAGGAGACGAAATAGGTCAACTTTCTAGAGAAGGGTTAGGGTAAGGGCTAGTTGCAGCGCTGCAACTAACCCTTGCCCCTAACCCTTTACCATAAAAAAATCCTACATTCTTAAATGAACCCATTTGTGATGTATTGCAAGTATAGGGGGGTGTGTGTGTGTGTGTATGAGGGGAGTTGCGAGTGCGTTAGATTTGAAATATGCCATGTGTGCTTAATTAGTGCGTTTTTATATTTTATACCTGTTGTTTTTCCAAGTTTGAATACCTTTTATCTATCTGAGCAACGATTAAGGCCTGTCATAATTCGTTGTAAGAGGTAATAAAGATTTGTTGAATTGGATTGAATTGGATTGAACTGGATTGAATTGGATTGACTTTGAATATAGACCTTGGGGGAAGAGGGAAAATATAATACCCGATGAACATAATTATAATGTAGACATGCTTCATTACAAAAGTAATATCACACTAAAATGTCCTTCCACTCACACTCTGCGTTAAGTTCCAAATCAGTGGTGCCATCTTTACACAAGGGCTGCGACTCTATGCAAGGGAGATCAATGCGGTCGATATCCGCGATCATGGCGTTGACGGTCTGCGCGTCGTACAGCACTGGACGAGCCGTCTGGAAAATAAAGGGAATTTGTGGAATATAATGTCTTCTTCCAAATCGTCACACACATCATCGTTATAGTGTCGCAGTCGTCGTCGTCGTCATCATCATCATTATCGTCATCATCATCACCATCATCATCATCATCACCAGTGTCGTCATCATCATCATCATCATCATCATTATCGTCATCATCATTACCATCATCATCATCATCATCACCAGCGTCGTCATCATCATCCTCATCCTCATCATCATCATCATCATCAGCAGCAGCAGCAGCAGCAGCAGCATTATCAATCATCATCACAATATGCGTCTGTTCTTTTTCTATCCCTCAATGCGTTCACTTCCATTATTATTATACTCGTAATTCAAGTTGTATCCACGTATCACACACACACATAGGCCTACACGTATTGAGAAATACTTAACAGTCAGTGTAACTTACAGCTATAGTATTCATCTTGGAGCTTACAATAATACACCTAATTGTAATACATGTATCGTCACTGACACTAACACACCTATGGAAAGACAACTGCAAAAACAAAAAACAAAAAAAGGTCGAAGGAATTTTTATATTAAAAAAAAACAACAGATTAAACAAAATTCTCCAGAACACGCATTTCGCAACCAAAAAAAAACCAACAGACATAAAAACCCATTCGTCAGGAGATGAGAAAAGATAAGATAATATACGATAAGATAAGATAACAATTTTATTTTAATAGGGTACAAGAGTAAGCACTGGATGTGCTTTTTAACACCTTGCCCTTGGGTTTGTAACAATAACAATTAGTATAACAAAATAACTTTATAACAATAACATCATAATGAAACAATACAATCAAGATCTGTGCACAAATAAACACATACACACACACATGTACACAGAAGCACGCAAAACGTATTTAAAACAATCTAATGAATGTTATTAATGTAGAACTCCAATAACGTAACTAAGTTAATGTGTTGTAAAAGGTGCTTTCTAAAGGATGTGTATTTAGTGACTGAACTGCGAAGAACGTCTGAAAAGTTATTCCATAAAGTGGAACCTGAATATGACAGAATGGTTTTATACAGACGAATTCTTGGAAAAGGAACATTTAGTTTGAAAATCTGGCAGTTTTCCTAGAAAAAAGAGAAGAAAGAAATGGGTGTGCATTACCAGAAAGGATCCTGTGCATGAAAATTCCTTTATTAAATTTTAATCTTTTTGGCAAAGAGGTAATACGTTGATCTTTTCGTAATCATTCGGAGAGATTTTCAGAATAACCATTTTAATTGCAATTGAATCCTAACTAAAGGCTTCATGCCGTTGTCACTTGCAGTATCCCAAATAGTTGAAAGTTGAAGACTAATCAATAAATGGCTGAATATGTTTCGAATAGAATAGTTCACGAGAATGCACATTTAAAAAAACACCGTGTAATCCTTGATAATTGATAAGTCCTTCTAGAAATAGTTTTACTAACATTTCAAATATGTTTCAACCAAGACAAATTATTGTCTAATGTCACGCCAAGACGTTTTTGAAATTGTACTTCTTCATCTTGTTAAAGGATGGAGTTTCATAGAGGAACTTTGCCTTGTTGTCTTGTTGTAATTAGCATGGATTTCGTTAGGTCAGGATTCAGTGTCATGTGATTGAATTCAGTCCATTCCTGTAGTTCATTTGCCTCTTTTTGCAAAGAGGAGGCTAAATTACGCAGTTCTGTGTTTTTGGAGTGTAATGTGGTGTCATCAGCAAAGGGTTCACACGAAGTAGAAATATGAAGGGGTCGATCATTTACATAGACAGAAAATATTAAAGGACCCAATATTGATCTTTGAGGCACTACAGCAACAGCTTCAGACTGTGATTTTTGGTTATTTATAAAGACGAACTGCTGTCTGTCAGAAATTACAGATTTTAGAAGATTAAGGGATTCGAAGCTAATATCATATAATCGTAATTTACGTAAAAGAAGGGCATGGTTTATTACATTAAAAGCTTTAACAAAGTCAACAAATAATGCGCCGGAAAATGTGTGTTCGTTAATATTATTAAGCCATTGTTCTATCATAGATGTAAGAGCTGCATGACAAGAATGCTTATCTATGATTTTCATGAAACAGGTTCGGTTGTTTTTTTGTGAAATGATATCTATAATATGGTTGTTAATGCGATTTTCAAGCGGTTTTGATAAGATAGACATAATTGAAATGGGTCGATAATCTGATGGGTTAAAAACTATCACCGGACACAAAAATTCGAAATAACTTTAGCTTTAGCGGTTTGACACTGAGCGAAACAGTCAGGGTTGCTGAGGACAGGGAAAGATGGAGTACGCTGGTTAAACGATCATCTGTGGTGCCCCTACGACCTCCGAGTAACGGGGTAGGACAGGACAGGAGGATATGAACTTTAGTTTGTTAAAACATGAAAGGAAAAAATTATTTGTCAATGTATAAATTATATAAAGATTACAGTTTCAATAATATACGGAGCAGACGGTTTTAATATTTTTCCATCCACTCCTCTTGAATTTGTTTTCTTAAAGTTTATTAGTGTTTTATAAACACATTCAGCCGACAAAAAAGGAATATAGGTTTTGTTTCTGATGTTTTCAGACTGAAAAAATTGATGTAGATTATTTTCTTTGGATTTGTCAGCAGTTATAATTATATGAGAAGTGTTGATAAAATGTACATTTGGAGTTACCTACGAGCCAATCTATAGGGATTTCAAAATGTCCGAGTCAGAGAACGTAAAGTAGGCCTACCTGCGCTAGGTGAAGAAAGGATGTTTGCCGTTTCAGCGCCAAGGAGAACCGTCTGGCTACAGGCAGCTTGCCGTTAGCGAGTGGCTCTGGCAGGTTCTCCAGGGAAGAGACTACCCAGCTCTCCCAATGCTTGGCGAAGTTCCGAATATCGCACAACAACCTGAAATATTTCATTGGCATCAAGTAATGACAAGACAAGACAAGACAAGACAAGTCAAGACAAGTCAACAATTCTTTAATCCAAAAAACAAAACGTGGAAGATGTGGATGACGTCAGTAGTCTACATTTACAAAGTGATAAATATATATAGATTAAAAATGAGAGGCAAAGAAAACACTAGACTTATCTCAAGCAAAACTCACTGGTCGATTAACAGGTATTGATGCCCACTAAGCTTATGAAGATAGGGCATTGCATAACCATTTATTCTTGCGAGTGTGTGTGCATGTGTGTGTATGTGTGTGTGCGGGTGTGTGGGTGGGTGTGCGTGTGTGGGTGTGTATGGGTGTGCGTGTGCGTGTGTATGTGTGGGTGTGTGTGTGTGTAAATGCGTGCGAGTTTAGAGACAACTTTTAGTTTAGTTTTGCGCTATACAAAAAAATCAATAATGATTATGATTACGAATATGATTATGATTATTATCAAGTCCCACGCATGCACTGACTTGCGCTACAACAATAGTAGGTACTTAGTAACATTCGTTTTCACCTGTTCATAGTAATATCACAAGTAACGAGTATAAAGGTTAAAAATACTGTGTGAATACAAACACTCGAGTAATTGTTCTACGCATGCGATTTAAAACTATCCTTCTGACCATCTGACATCAACATGTTCGCTCCATCTGACAGTAACAATGACTGCATCTGACAGTAACAAGATTGACTGCATCTGACAGCAACAGGTTGGCTCCATCTGACCATAACATGCTGACTGTATCTGACAGTAACAGGTTTACTGCATCTGACAGTAGCAATAACTGCTTCTGACAGTAACAAGATTGACTGCATATGTCAATAACAGGTTGACTGAATCAGACAGTAACATGTTGACCGTACTTGGCAGTAACAAGGTTGACTGCATCTGACAGTAATATGTTGCAAGTATTTGGCAGTACCAATAACAGGTTGACTGACTATCTTACAGTAACTAGGTTGACCACCTGGCAGCCACCAAGTTGACCATCCGACAGTTAAAGATTATATATGACATGCAGTCAGAGGTTAACCATCTGACGGTCAAAGGTTGACTGCATCTGACAGCATTTGTTGCATCTGACAGTAACAGGTTGACCATCTCATAGTAAACAGTGACAGGTTGACGACCATCTGACAGTAAACAGAAACAGGTTGACCGTCTGACAATTAAAAAGGTACTCACGTTTCTGGCATTTCTTGCATGGTCGCAGGAATTAAAACTTCGGTTAGAACCTGTTAGTACAATTTCTATAGTTAGTAGGAAAACATAACAAAATAGAATACGAAAATCAGAATAATGTTGTTTTTTTATGGTGGTAATAAGAATGGTAGCATCATTTTACAGTTAGTAAAATACCACAAGAATTCAAGGCAGGCAAAAAAATAAGCAGAGATAAGTTATGTCAGTATTAGCTGATGGCTTCTTTCTTTCGTTAAATGTTTTACATTGTTAATGGTAAAACACTTTCTTTTCCTTGTCGTTGGTGTTGTTGGGGGTGGTGGTGGTCTAAGATCGCTACGCGACAATAGTCCTTATATGAAAGAAAAGTGAAGTAATGAGGTAACCAAGCTAAAACCTTAATATTATATTAACAATAAATTATCGCAGTATACAATTGTTATACGTACACAAACAGGCAAAGTTTCATTTGAAAGGAAGCGGCGACACAAGCTCGAATTTGCAAGTGCGTCTCGTTAGCTTCCTGTGCGATATTAGAATTTAATAAAATGAGTAAAAATAACAACAAGAGCAACAACAAACTGAGCATACATACTCTTCACACCAAACAAAACAACAACAACAACAACAACAACTGCAGCAACATACACACCTTGTACAGTATGGAATCACAAATGCAGATGATGTCCACGATGACGCTGTTTTCCACAAGCGGCAGCAAATGCTCGGGAAGACCTTGCCAGAAGTGCAGTAGAAAATTCTGAATCTGAAGAAACCACATCATCATCATCATCATCATCATCATCATCATCATCATCATCATCATCATCATCATCATCATCATCATCATCATCATCACTATCATCATCATTATCGTCGTCGTCGTCGTCATCATTATCGTTGACGTGTCGTCTTCGCTATCGTCACCGTCATCGTCAACGTGATCGTCGTCGTCGTCATCATCATCATCAACAACAACAAAAACAAAAACAACAACAACAATAACCGATTACGCCATCAGTCAGTTTGATGTCAATGATGATATATATATAGTATTTTATTCATTCTAACCTCAAGGTAGGCCTATACACCCTCTCCCCTCTACCCCCCACCTCCACCCTGACCTCCGAAAGAATGCACACTGCACTATAATCAGAGCGTACGGCAAATAACTACAAGAACAGTAAAGTTAATGAAGGAATGGATCAAAGGAAGGAAGGAAGAAAGAATGAAGGAATGATAGAAACAACCAAACAAGTAATAAATAAACGAATTAAATAATATATAAATTTTAAAAAAGTAAACATGAATTTAAAAAAACAAAACAATAAATATATTGCTTAATGCATTGGTCGATTCAATACTTATAGTAAGTTTACCTTCATTCTTTCACAAAATAATTAATGCATTGATCAATTCTTTCATGAAAGGAAGGTGGCCTCAATTCTTGTAATTAATGAATTGATTACTTACAAAGAAGTTACTGATGAACATGGTTTACCTAACCCCGCACGTGCCGCGACCCAGATCGCCGATGTCGTCCATGAGCTACAAATGATCTCCCCTGATGCACCTAACTTTATTGCAGGAGATTTCAATAGCTGTGACTTGTGCACTTGTTTACCCTCATTTCATCAGTATGTGTCTATCCCCACTCGTCAAAACAATACCATTGATCGTCTATATGGCAACATTCCTGATGCCTATAAATCTTTTGTACTTCCATCTGTTGGTAAATCTGATCACGATTGTGTCCATCTCATTCCATCTTACCTGCCTAAAATCAGATCACAACCCATTGTAAAGAAAACAGTAAAAGTTTGGTCTTCTGAAAGCATTGAACAGTTACAAGGATGTTTTGACTGTACTGACTGGAACATGTTTTTGGAATCTAGTGATGGTATAAATGAAGCTGCTGATGTTATTTCTGACTATATTAAACTCTGCGAGGATACTGTCATCCCTACCAAAACTATAAAAATATTTCCAAATAACAAACCTTGGGTCTCAAAGTCACTCAAAGCCACGCTAAACGAAAAGAAAATTGCATTTCAAACTGATGATAAAGCTGAACGCAGGCGTGTTCAAGCAAAACTAAGAAAGGAAATTCAGGATGCTAAACGGCAATATAAGGAAAAGGTAGAATCACAGTTCGAGCGTGGTAACCTGGCTGATGCATGGAAGGGGTTGAAAACTCTGTCCGTTCAAGCAAAGCTGAAGTCAACTAACTGTGACCTTCCTTTTGAAAACCGAATTAAAATGTCAGAAGAACTAAATTCATTCTACTGCCGTTTTGAACGCGATGACACAAAAGACGACGTTGATGATATTATTTCTCGTTTAGAACAAGACGTGGTTGATGGTGATGCTGACTTTGAGATCGATGGTGCCACAGTTGAGTCCATGTTTAAAAGACTGAATCTGAGAAAGGCCACTGGCCCTGATGGTATAGGGGGTAGGACCTTGAAGTGGTGCGCTGCACAGTTGTGCTTAGTATTCAGTCAGCTATTCTCGTGGTCAGTCAGGGATTGTGTTGTACCTAGTGTATGGAAACACTCTATCATCTGTCCCGTGCCCAAAAACAGTAAACCCAAAGAACTCAACGACTATCGCCCTGTTGCCCTGACATCCATAGCTATGAAATGTCTCGAACGGATTCTTCTCTCTCGTCTTCTTTGTCACACTCAGCCTTTCACTGATCCTCTTCAATTTGCATACAAACCCAATCGTAGTACCGACGACGCTACTCTGACGCTTCTCCACAATGCGTATGATCACTTAGAGACCCCTGGTTCCTTTGTCCGCATTCTATTTATAGACTTTTCTTCTGCTTTCAATACCATACAGCCACACCTCATGGCTCAGAAGCTTTTGTCTTACACTGTCCCTCCTAGACTCGTCCTGTGGATCGTTCACTTCCTCGTGTCCAGATCTCAGGTTGTCCGCTTTCACTCTGCTGTCTCATCTCTCAAACAAACGTCCACAGGAGCTCCTCAGGGTACGGTTCTTTCTCCGGTACTTTTCACGCTCTACACAAACGACTGCAGAGGAACTGATGCCTCACCGGTCATAAAGTACTCGGATGACTCTGCCCTTGTGGACCTGTCCAATTCAAATGCTGTGTATTTCTCTGCAGTTGATAGGTTCAGCTCCTGGTGCAAACAAAACTATCTGGACTTAAATGTCAAGAAAACTAAGGAACTGGTCATTGACTTTCGTAAAAACAACACTCTCATTCCAGACCTTGTCATTGATGGTGTTACAGTCGAGAGAGTCACCCAATACAAATACCTGGGAACCATCATTGACGAGAAACTGAACTTCACTGCAAACACCCAGGCCATACACAAAAAATGTCAGTCTAGAATTTACTGCCTTCAAAAACTTCGAAATCTCCAAGTCAGTAGCCGCATCCTTCAGACCTTTTACTCTTCTTTTATTGAGTCCGTTCTTACCTTTTCTTTTATCTGCTGGTATGGAAGTTTGTGTGTAAAAAACAAAAGTATTCTGGATCGAGTAGTGAACGTCTGTGGGAGGGTTGTGGGAGTGAAACAAGAGAGTCTGCAGGTGTTGTATGAAAGACGTGTTGTGCGGAAAGCTATTTGCTTTGTGCTGGATAGCACTCATGTGCTTGCGCACCACTTCCAGCTCCTGCCTTCTGGAAGGCGCTACCAAACACCAAGGGTCAGAACTCTCAGAATGAAAAACAGTTTTATTCCAAAGGCTGTCTCATTACTTAACAAATGACATGTGTGTGTGTGTGTGTGTGTGTGTGTGTGTGTGTGTGTGTGTGTGTGTGTGTTTTGTTTGCCCAAAATAATCTCATTTCACATTTTTTTAATGTTAGCATGCATAAGTGTAATTCCATTCATATGTGACTGTGCATTTTTATCCTCATTGTCATTATGATTGTTGTTATTATTATTGTGATGTTTATTCCTTGTTGATTGTAATTGTACACCACAATGTAATTTCTTGTAAAAGATAATAAAGTTGTCTTATCTTATCTTATCTTATCTTACCTCTTCAAAGTTCCCATTGATAGCAGTGTCTAGAATGCACTGGCAATGAGTCTTATACATCATGATGAGTGTGTCTACCTGCAAACAAAAAATGTTACAGTTAATACAAATTGACGACGGCGACGACGACGACGACGACGACGATGATGATGATGATGATGATGATGATGATGATGATGATGATGATGATGATAATGACGACGATGATGATGATGATGATGATGATGATGATGATGATGATGATGATGATGATGATGATGGTGATAAAGGAGGAGGAGTAAGAGGAGACGAAGAAGGAAGAACAGGAGGATAATGACAATATTTTTAGGCAAATGCCACTAGCCTGTATATAAAGTGGGTTTAAAGAAACGAAGAAGAAGAAGAAAAAGAAGAAGATTAGTTAGTTAGTTAGATAGTTAGTTAGTCATTGTTTATATATAATCCAGCGAACTGCAAAGAGCCGAATCAGGACCATAACTTGGTTAAAAGATCTGCTGAAACAACCTTAATGGTAACATTAAAGGCACTTCACCAGCCGGTCACTATACAATAAAGGCATCCTATGCAGTGAACGCTAAGGCTGTACTCTATTTTATCCGAACCCCTGTTTACAAAAACAACATAACTAAATAATAATACCATAGAAAGGCCTATGGCAGTGACCATTTGGCAGAAAGCGTCTGTTACGTTGAAACGCGCACGATAGATCCGATCGTTTTAATTTGCAAAGCATCCAATAATAGAGTGTATTTATCTTTGATTTGATTTTGCGTTGTTGTTAGAAGAAGCTTTGTATAATGTTGGTAATTTGAGTTGGTCGATATTATTTGAGAATTTTCTAGAGTTGGTTGTGTTGAAAGTAGAGAAAGTTGTAAAGAGAAAAGGTTGAGAGTGGAAAAAGCGATTGTATGCAGTTGTTGATGTTCGCTGAATACAGTTGGAAAACTATATACGACGACTTCTGCCTTGTTGCTGAGTGAGCAGGAGGCGTGGATAAACAAATCTGAGTTACACTTATCAGGAGTCAAGCATAGGGGCTGAATCAACTACTGATAAAAAAACAACATCGAGTGTAACAGCGTCCAGTATCCCCAAGCTGATCCAACAGACCCCATACACAAATGAGGAGTCTGACCTGAGTCCACTTCAGTTCATGTTACGTTTTTTAAGAATTTGCAAATATTTAAAGTGAGAAACAACTTTTCAGCACATTCATTTTACAAGCATCGTGACACTAAATTCAAAAATTCTATAGCTAAACATACGATGTGTGTTGTTGGTTTTGTTACTATTGTTGTTGTTATCGGTGTTGTCGTTGTGGTTATTGTTGTTGTTGTTTTCAATTTAAAGTAAAGTAAGAAACAAACCTTTAACTAAAATTTATTATATACGAACCGAAACATCGGCGAATTTCAAGCTCCCCATTAAGAACGCTTTTTGTTTTGTGTGTGTCTATTTAAACGGGAAGTAAGAAAACAGTCCTTTTAATTAAAATTCGGAATACAAACGGAAGCGTCGGCGAATTTCAAATTTCTATTGAGATTCATTTCTGGTTTGTTTACACATTTTAAAGTACAATACGAAACAACCCTTTTAAATAAAATTCATTATATAAGTTTACCCGGAAACATCGGCGAAGTTGAAAACCCCATTGATAAAGCATTCTGTGGTGTTTGCCTGTTTAAAAGGGAGATAAGGAAACAAGCCTTCGACACTAACTAAAATTCATTATACGCGGAAGCCTCGGCGAAACTTCTAACCCCCATTGAGAAGAGACTGTTCTTTGTGTTTGCTTACACCATCTTTATCACTGCCACTGCTCCGAAAAGGGAGAGAACTGATGCAGGCTTTAATGACAGGGCAAGGGAGATAAACGGGGCTAAGAACGATAACCCAAAGAATGGCGGCCAGTGTCACATAGGAAGTGAGCTTTCAGCGTCGACACACATCAGCTTGATTTACGCGGCTATTATGAAATTGTTCCTTAGCTCACATGCTGAAGAGAAGAGCTGAACTGAAGGGGCCGAACAAAGATTATTATAATAAGAGTCAGCGACGCTCGCTTAGAAAAGGCGCAAGCTCGGTTGGTTAGTCCACTGGTTTCCTACGCCGTAAGTCGCGCGCGGGTTCGATTCCCGCAGGGGGGGTGGGGTGGGGGACTAATTTACGTGACTTATAGGTACGATATTTTTTCAAGCCCCAGAGGTGGTTTTTTTTTTTTTTTCAAAAAATGTGAATACAAAGAAAATTCGTTGGTGACGCACCGAGGAATGAAAACTAGCACTACGGAGAAGTCGAAATCAAGCCGTTAAAGGGAAGCAAGTTGACATATTTCAGGGGAGACAAAAGGTTTGTGTACAGGTAAAAAGGTAAAGGTAGTCCCCTAGCCTGTGGCCGTAGAGGAGCGTGATGTTGGAGATCACACTTATCTTGGGCCAGCGTAATGAGGGTGATGCCCATCTACCTCCCTCGCTGCTTTACCTTCCCCACCCTTAAGAGAGTAGGTACTCAGTCACAGTTGAGGCAACTGGGGGCGTTGTTGTTTGTCGCTTCACGTTTGGCGGTCACCCATCCAAGTGCTAACCGCACTGGACGGTGCTTAACTTGCGACACAGTAGCGAGTGCTTTTGTGTAAAACACAAGTAATAAAGGTGGCTCGGCTAAAGGGATAGGCTGGAGATTATCGATGGAATCTTGGACAAAATCCTTATTGGTTGCTGTACTCCATGGAATAAGGGGACGATAGTTAAAGATCTACCTCCCCTTATTAGCTGCCAGTGGTTTGCATTTGTGGATGTGTGCCATAGATACAGATGGCCATTTCGCTGTGTTCTCAGCTCGTCAGTGTATCAGCTTGGCTTGCTGAAAATCAAGGGACTGATTTTCCAAAAGTATGCGAAGACGCGTGAATGAAATTCTCAGAAAAATATCTTCATTAAAAAAAACCAATCCACAATTTGGCTGTCTGGCAACGGAGATGGGATGTAAAACTTAGGGTCGCAGTTGTTGGTAGGTTTGGACAGGGTTATGTTTAGAAAGTGACTGTTGGCCAGTGCAACAAGGGAGACAACAGGGTTATGTTTAGAAAGTGACTGCTGGCCACTGTAACAAGGGAGACAACAGGGTTATGTTTAGAAAGTGACTGCTGGCCAGTGCAACAAGGGAGACAACAGGGTTATGTTTAGAAAGTGACTGTTGGCCAGTGTAACAAGGGAGACAACAGGGTTATGTTTAGAAAGTGACTGCTGGCCAGTGCAACAAGGGAGACAACAGGGTTATGTTTAGAAAGTGACTGCTGGCCAGTGTAACAAGGGAGACAACAGGGTTATGTTTAGAAAGTGACTGCTGGCCAGTGCAACAAGGGAGACAACAGGGTTATGTTTAGAAAGTGACTGCTGGCCAGTGTAACAAGGGAGACAACAGGGTTATGTTTAGAAAGTGACTGCTGGCCAGTGCAACAAGGGAGACAACAGGGTTATGTTTAGAAAGTGACTGCTGGTCAGTGTAACAAGGGAGACAACAGGGTTATGTTTAGAAAGTGACTGCTGGCCAGTGCAACAAGGGAGACAACAGGGTTATGTTTAGAAAGTGACTGCTGGCCAGTGCAACAAGGGAGACAACAGGGTTATGTTTAGAAAGTGACTGCTGGCCAGTGCAACAAGGGAGACAACAGGGTTATGTTTAGAAAGTGACTGCTGGCCAGTGTAACAAGGGAGACAACAGGGTTATGTTTAGAAAGTGACTGCTGGCCAGTGTAACAAGGGAGACAACAGGGTTATGTTTAGAAAGTGACTGCTGGCCAGTGTAACAAGGGAGACAACAGGGTTATGTTTAGAAAGTGACTGCTGGCCAGTGTAACAAGGGAGACAACAGGGTTATGTTTAGAAAGTGACTGCTGGCCAGTGGAACAAGGGAGACAACAGGGTTATGTTTAGAAAGTGACTGCTGGCCAGTGCAACAAGGGAGACAACAGGATTATGTTTAGAAAGTGACTGCTGGCCAGTGCAACAAGGGAGACAACAGGGTTATGTTTAGAAAGTGACTGCTGGCCACTGTAACAAGGGAGACAACAGGGTTATGTTTAGAAAGTGACTGCTGGCCGGTGCAACAAGGGAGACAACAGGGTTACGTTTAGAAAGTGACTGTTGGCCGGTGCAACAAGGGAGACAAAAGGTTTGCGTAAAACACAAGTGATAAAGGTGGCTAGTCTACAGAGATGGACTGGAGTGTATTGGTAACATTTTGGATAAAAATCATTATTAGTTGCTGTCCTCCGTGGAATGAAGAAATGATAGGAAAAATCTACCTCCCCTTCCCTTCTGCCAATGGTATTCCAGCGTCACAGACCCTTTTCAAATTCACAGTGCTATAGAGTGCTGTCCCAGTGGAAAAAAAACAGCACAAGATTAAGACAACCCCCAACCCCCGCCCCCTCCCCTCCCAATTTTATTTTTCATATAATCATTTGTTTCTCACTATTATTTTACTGAATTTAGTTATTTGTTTCTTATTGTTAATGTAAACGGTGCATTTTTTCGTCTTATTCTAGTTAGTCCTCGTAAGATAGAAGTCGAAGTCGAAGTCGAAACCTTGAATTGGACAATAGCATTAGGTCCTGTGGGGTGTCGGATAGCGCAGTGGTTGGAGCAATCGCTACTGTGTCGCAAGTTAAGCATCGTCCAGTGCGGTTAGCACTTGGATGGGTGACCGCAAAACGTGAAGCGACAAATAACAACGCCCCCAGTTGACTCAACTGTGACTGAGTACCTACTCTCTTAAGGGTGGGGAAGGTAAAGCAGCGAGGGAGACAGATGGGCGTCACCCTCATTACGCTGGCCCAAGATAAGTGTGATCTCCAGCATCACGCTCCCCTACGGCCACAAGCTATGAGACTGCCTTTACCTTTTTTTTTCTTAGGTCCCGTGGACCTGTCTTACAGCTAATCCTTAATAAAATTGCAAAATAAATTAAAAAAATTAAATAAATTTTAAAAAATTTAAAAAGTTCAGAACAAACAAAATAATTAACATAAAATTGATTTGAAACTAACACAAACCTTAACAATGGTAAAAATAGAGAGAGAGAGAGAGAGAGAGAGAGAGAGAGAGAGAGAGAGAGAGAGAGAGAGAGAGAGAGAGAGAGAGAGAGGAAGTGACAGAGGGAGACACAGAAAGAGACAGAAACAGAGACAGAGGCAGAGATAGAGAACGAGCGAGAGAAAGAGGTAGAGAGAGACCGACCGACAGACAAAAAAACAGACAGACAGAAGGTGGACTAACGGAGGTACTGAGTAAGAACTCACAAACAGCCGCAACATCATCAAACAGATGGTTAATCACTCGCTAAACAAACCCGACAATTCACGTAGCAGGACGTGGAGGTAAACCGAGTTATCTCTCTTGACCCTTTGCCGAGTCCCATTGAGAAAGACAGTGGGGTTTATTAATTAGATTCATTACCCGTACGACTAAGGCGCCCACCTTCCGACGGGCTAACAGGAAGTGCAACAATCGAGGGACTCTGGGAAGCCGGAAGCCACGTCACGAGCCGGAAATCCCAGTCGTTATCTTTGGAGGACCAACTTACTCAAGATGGCGCCATGAATTTCATTCATAAAACCTTGTTTTTTTATTTTGGTTCTGACATCTACATGCGAATGGTGTTTAGTAACGATGTTTTAACAAGGGTACTTAAAGCAGCATCATGTCATGTGATTCATAGTATAACAACTACTGTTTAAATAATATCTACAGATTGCTAGTCTCAAAATTGTATGTGTGCATGTGTTTGTGTGTTGGTCTGTGTGTGTGCGTCGGTGGGTGAGCGTCTGGGTGTGTGTTTGTATACGTGTGTGTGTGTGTGTGTGTTTGTGTGTGTGTGTGTGTTGCATTCCACAGACTTACGTCTATCGTTGGTAAAGTTGGTTTCTGTAGACAGGTCCGTTTGTGTTTTCAGATCGTTTAAAAGAAGGGATGTTTTCATTTGTGTTTTCCGCTGCGAGTTTTCCAAAAAGGAGATTGGCAGGCTTGAAAATGTGTAAAACTGTTACTAATACACTTCTCCTCCTCCTCCTCCTTCTTCCCCTTCTTCTCCTTCTTCTTCTTCTTCTTCTTTTTCTTCTTCTTCTTCTTCACCTCCTGCTTCTGCTGCTTCTTCTTGTTCTTCTCCTCGTCTTCCTTCTTCTCCTTCTTCTTCTTCTTCTTCTTCTTCTTCTTCTTCTTCTTCTTCTTCTTCTTCTTCTTCTTCTTCTTCTTCACCTCCTGCTTCTGCTGCTTCTTCTTGTTTTTCTCCTCCGCCTCCCCCTCCTTCTATTTCTACTTCTTCTTGTTCATCTTCCTCGACCCACCGCGGTAGAGCGTTCTCCTGTCACACCCAGGTTCAATTGCCGTGGTGGCCAAGATAAAAAGTGGCCATTTTTGCGGCCCGTTTTAGCAGAATGATTGGTCTGGTGGTTTACAGTTTGTAGAGATCTCCACTTCCCGCCCCATTTTTCCTGGGTTGGTGGGTATCTCCATCTGTCAATATCGTCCAGGGTGGATATAGACGTTAAATTTCAATAGCATGGATGCCACCAAGAAATTTTCCAAAATCTGAAGGCAGGGGTCCGGGGCCACCCAGGCCCCGATGGGGTCCCGGCGCAACGCTCTGGTAGGAGGTTAGGGGGGCAACGCCCCCCGATAGAAAATTTTTACAATATTCAAAGCCAATTTAGAGGCCTCTCGTGAAAGCTGAAGAATGATTTACCACTATACATACAAGACACTCACATAGAACAAGAAAAAAACTACATAAAAAGACCAGGGCCTAACATTGGCAAAGGTGACTAAGTCCCCAGACTTAGTCAATGCAAATGGGAAACACATATGAACAATCAGAAGCATAGTTAAGATTGTTTAAACATTTTGTGAATGTGTATACTATAAGAGGTGAGAGAAAGAAAAGCAAACACACACAAATATACACAATCAGGGGCGGATCTTTCCATTGTTGAGGGGGTGTTCACAGTGCACTAATGCAAAGTGGCGTAGCCACAAGCGCGAGCCTGCGAAGCAGACGAGTGTACTAGGGGGGATCCGGGGGCATGGCCCCCCGGAAAAATTTGAACATAATGGTTAAAATCTGTGCAATCTGGTGCATTTTGGGCATTATTTTAAGGACGGAAAATAGTATTGTTTTGTGCTAAAAGTCCTCTTTAAGTTTAGTCCCCCCTCCCACACACACACACAAACACCCCTCTGCAAACTCTGATGATAAAATTTACAATAGCAGAACATCTTGCATAAAGGCTTATACAAAGACAGATAAAGTTACTGCAAATAAAACAAGAAATAGCCACTCACATCAGTTTTATTCAAAACTGACCTGATGCATGTACAAGTTTTGTCACACAAAAAAAAACAACAAAAAAAACTAATTTGGAGGTACATGAAACTGTGTGGTGAGTGAGAATTAGTAATTTTTTCCTCTTCTTTCTTCTCCTTTTCTCCCTCCTTTTCTTTCTTTTTTTTTTTTTTGGGGGGGACCGCCAGGGGGGTGTGCACGTGCACAAGTGGCACAAGAACAAGATCCGCCCCTGCACAAGAACAAAAAGCATTGTTTTGTTTTTTTTCAAACCAGGCTGATCCCATTTTCTCAGCCACAACCGGCATTCATCGCCATCAGGATCAAACTTATCTGACATCCATTCCCACCTCCACTTATTCTTCATTCCCTTATCTACCTCTCACGCTTTTTTCTTTCCAGTTTCGGTATTTTCCTCTAAAAACGGCATGATTGGAACACAAAGTCATAATATCCATGCTTCAGTCGGCCGGAAGTCATCAACCGGATACGCGGGTTATGCCCCTTTCAGCTGTGCATCTTTACACAAATCTGATACAAATCTTGTTTCGTTTACTTTAATATAATTTTTTTTTACGATTTTTTTTTTCGAAAAATCGGATTTCCGATTGTAGGCTTCAGCAAAAATCTGATTTTCCGACTGTAGGCGGAAAGGTGGCACCCATGCAATAGTCGTTTATTCATCCATTCATTCATTTCTTCTTCTTCTTCTTCTTCTTCTTCTTCTTCTTCTTCTTCTTCTTCTTCTTCTTCTTGTTTTTTGTCTTCGTCCTGTTTCTCTGCACCCGATACACATTGGTCGAAGGCTACTAGAAGCATGCTGTAGTAGTCGCCTCAACAGGCCATAAAGCATGCTCTCATGCTTCAGAGCAATGCTTCCTATACGCTTCAAGCCCTAGGAGCATTGACCAATGAACTGATGAAAATAGAAAATGTAAGTTTCGTCTCCTCTACGGGACGAATTAGGTCAAACTGTATTTGTTTCTAGGTCAACGGTCTTTTACGAACCGTTTGAGAGTGTTTTTGAACCGTTTGTTGACGCCGGATAGTGTCCTCACTTGGTTTCATACAATTTAAGAATCCAACAAGGCAAATGGGTTTTTGAGACGGAAAGAGCGGAATGCTGTAGAGCAACATTCTGTATATATTTACAGTGAAAATGCGCTTTTTCCGTCAATATAGAGCTTGAAGCGTATAGGAAGCAGTGCTCTGAAGCACCACTAAAGCATGCTTGTAGCAGCCTTCGACCAATATGTACCGGGTGTTCTCTTCTTCTTCTTCTTCTCCTTCTTCTTCTTCTTCTCCTTCTTCTTCTTCTTCTTCTTCTTCTTCTTCTTCTTCTTCTTCTTCTTCTTCTTCTGCTCGTCCTTCTTCTATACTTTTTTGTATTCCTAAAACAAAAAGGCAGCTTGGCATTTTTAAAAGATTTTAATTAGGTAAAACATGACACGTTCGTTTTCTTCTTCCCGTTTTGTCCGTGCGGTCCCTTAATCTATGACAAGGAGGAGGACAACAACTACAAAAACAAAAAAAGAGAAGAAGAAGAAGAAGCAGAAGCAGGAGAAGAAGAAGAAGAAGAAGAAGAAGAAGAAGAAGAAGAAGAAGAAGAAGAAGAAGAAGATGATGATGATGATGATGATGATGATGATGATGATGATGATGATGATGATGATGATGATGATGATGATGATGATATTGAAAATAACAAAAAGCATGATGATAATGATGATGATGACGATGACGACGACGACGACGACGACGACGATGATGATGATGATGATGATGATGATGATGATGATGATGATGATGATGATGATGATGATGATGATGATGGTGATGATGATGATGAAAATAACAAACAAAAAAAACAAAAAAAAACTTAAAAGAGCAGGACAAAACTTAAAAGAGCAGGACAAAAAAAGCAAAAGGAGGAGGAGAAGAAGAAGAAGAAGAAGAAGAAGAAGAAGAAGAAGAAGAAGAAGAAGAAGAAGAAGAAGAAGAAGAAGAAGAAGAAGAAGAAGAAGAAGAAGGAGGAGGAGGAGAACAAGAAGAACAAGAAGAACAAGAAGAACAAGAACAAGAACAAGAACAACAAGAACAAGAACAAGAAGAACAAGAACAACAAGAACAAGAACAACAAGAACAAGAACAAGAAGAACAAGAAGAAAAAGAAGAACAACAAGAAAGAGGAGAAGGAGAAGAAGGAGGCGTAGAAGAGGAGCTTTCAAATAACTAATAGGGAAGGGCGGACAAGAAAAGCCAGGTCAAAGGAGAAGGAGGGACCAATAAGGAGGGGGGAAAAAAAGAGAAACAGACATACATACATAATGTTGAGAACATCCTTCAAAAGAACTCTCTCCCAAACAAACGGGAGACTGGACATTATTTTGTCTCTAACGTCGACTCCGCGGTAATCTGGTATACTCATAGGATATATCCAGCTGTTTAACCACAAGTGGAAATTGTTTGTGGCTTTTACTTTACTATAAAGTTATCTTAGCAATAAAGACTCATCTACGTGCAAGTTTAGTTACTCTTCCAAGGCATTAGAGACTCCTTCACGCTGGTTTGGGAGGGTACGTACAGGTTCAGCTCCCCCTCCGTCCCTAGATACCGGGGATTGGCACGTGCCTTCTCACAAACTGCTGTACACCGGACAGCGTACTCATTAGTCCCCAATATCTCAATGTTCTAGCTCTACTCCCTGTAGGCTACGTATACCAAATACCTTTAGCAATACACATATCTATACCAATACCTATACCAATACCTCTACTTATTCCAATTCATGTATCAATACCTCTACTAATGCCTATAACTCTACCAATACCTATACCAATATCTTTATCTATGCTTATACCTATGTTTATACATATGCTAATACCTCTACCTATACCAATACCTATATCTCTACCTATACCCATACCTCTTACAATACCAATACCTCTACCTATACCAATATCTACAGAAAGAAACGGTGCTGTTCTCAAAGATAGTTAGCTATAATTATTTGTGGAACATTGCTTCTCCGAGGTAGCTATATTTGTGGAACATTGTTTTCCAAAGTAGCTATATTTTGTGGAACATTGTTTTTTCCGAGGTGGCTATATTTTGTGAACATTGCATATTGATCTCCGAGGTAGCTATATTTTGTGAAACCATTGATCTCCGAGGCAACTATATTTTGTGAACATTGATCCCCGAGGTAGCTATTTTTGGGGAACACTGTTTCCTCCGAGGTAGCTATATTTTGTGAACATTGATCTCCGAGGTAGCTATATTTTGTGAAACCATTGATCTCCGAAGCAACTATATTTGTTAACATTGATCTCCGATGTAGCTATTTTTGGGGAACATTGATCTCCGAGGTAGCTATATTTTGGGAACATTGATCTCCGAGGTAGCTATAATTTGGGAACATTGGTCTCCGAGGTAGCTATATTTTGAGAGCATTGATCTCCGAAGTAGCTATATTTTGTAAACATTGATCTCCGAGGTAGCTATATTTTATGAATAGTGATCTCCGAGGTAGTTATATGCTATAAACATTCATCTCTGAGGAAGCTATATTTTGTGAACATTGATCTCCGAGGTAGCCATGTTTTGTGGAACTTTGTTTCTCCTGGGTAGGTATATTTTGTGGAACGTGGTTTCTCCGAGTTTATAGCTACTGCTATATTTGTGGGAATATAAAAGCTGGGATTACATAGCGCTGGGAGTTGAGTGGGTGCAGGGTAGGAGCATAATATATGTACGATCCTGATGGTGTTCGTCGAAGGATGCGCCTCGTAAAGCAAACGCCACACTGAAATCAAAGTCAGTGCTTTAAGACAGCCAGGCTTTAAGTGTAAGGCCACAAACTGCTCAGCATCGCAGGAATTCTGAACACGGCGAGGATTAAAGGTAAACAGCCAAATACAGAGTCAATGTCTGTTGTACACACATTCATAGTGATTATGTGAGGAGTCTTTTTAAATTAATATTTTGTACTGTCCAAATACTTTTCGAAAGGTATAACTATGAAATGGATTAAAACGGATGACTGCTAACGTTCAAGCTTTACAATGATGAGAAACAAAATGTTAATCAACCAAAGGAAAGCTAACTTGGACGAAAACTAGACAAGACAAAAACAAGACAAGACAAAATCAAGACAAGACAAAAACAACGTAAGACAAAAACAACACAAAACAACACAAGACAAGACAAAAGCAACACAGGACAAAATGTAGAACAAAACATTACCTTCCAAATGAGGTGGAATTATAAGCTAAGCTTCGTTAAGATAGTTTTGGTTCTCTCTCTCTCTTTCTCTCTCTCTTTCTCTCTCTCTCTCCAATGCACACAAACACACACACACACACGCACACACACCACTTTATCTCTCTGCCTGTCTCTCTCTGTATGTCTGTCTGTCTCGGTTTCTCTGTCTGTCTCTGTCTCTCGCTATCTATCTATATCTCTATGCCTGTAACTCTGTCTCTGTGTGTGTCTCTCTCTCCCTCTCTCTTTCCCTGTCAGTCTATATATCTTTATCTCTCTGCCTGTCTCTCTAATTTTTTTATCTCTCACACACTCAACAAAAGCACACACACATACACACACACACACACGCACGCACCCACGCACACACAATTGTCTAATTTCACAGATGCGAATAGACGTTACATTAAATAAACACAGGCGCACACACACACACACACACACAGAGTTCTAACAAGGATAACAGGAGCTTTCATTGAAATACAATTCAATCAATGGATTAAAAGTCTGTTCACAAATTTTAGCTCTTTCAAGGATTGCTAGACTGTACACACATTTAAGCTCTTTCAAGAATGGTTAGACTTTAACAAATTAAGCTCTTTCATGGAGTTTTAGACTGTTCACATACTTAAGGTCCCACCGCCGCAGCGCAAGCGGTATAGCGTTCGCCTGGCACACCGATGACCCAGGTTCGAATCCCGTGGTGGGATAAATAAAAGGTAGCCATTTTTCTCTGTCCATTTTAGCAGTATGCAGTGATGGAGATCACGTACAATCGTACGTGTTTCACGTACTGAGTTGGGAAATCACGTAACAAAAATGTAATGAAAGGGTATAAACACGTACAAAGTTAGTGCCAAAGGGGTATGAAAACGTAAAGCTAAGTTGCTGGGAGGTATCATCAGGTACAACTATTTCGGTTGTGCGTAAGCTTTCGCTCGATTTGGATCGTGTGCCTGTGCGTCCTGCGCGACCGCCTACCACCCTCTCTCTACCCCTCCTATTCATTCTGTCGCTTCCGAGAAACAGCCAATCATATGCACGATAATATTCACAATTTTTTCTCGACGCTTTTGATTGGCTACATAAGACTGACAACAACCCAACATTAAACATGGCCGACAAGCAGCGATCTGAGGGGAAGCCGAAGAAAAGGAAAAAATAAAGCAGACAAAACTAATCGCTCAAAAAAAATTAAAACAAGATGAAGGAAAAGAAAAACAAACTTTTTTGTCAGCCATTGGCTTTGAGTGCTCGGTAAGAGAAGAAAAAGGTGAGCCGCAACCGGGCCCGGCTGAAGAAACTCAAACTGATGAAAAGACTTTCCACGCAAAGTGTTTATTACGTATGTTGGTGTACCCCCTAAAAAACTGAAAGGGGGTATAAAAACCCCCTTATGTTTGCAATGAGGGTATGAAAACCCCCACATGTTTTGGTTGAGGGTATAAATACCCCTAGCTTCAAAACTTTCTCCATCACTGCAGTATGATTGCTCTGGTGGTTCAGTGTTGATTTGGATTCATACCCCTTGTACCCTGGGAGGGTTATCCCCATCTGCCACATCGGTAATTGTGGGTGTAGACGTTAAACCTCAATGTTCATCTTCACTTAAGCTCTTTCAAGGATTTTTAAGACTATGGACTTTGTTTCAGATTGTAGGAACACTCATTCGCCTAAAACAATTATTAATCATAGGGGTATGAGAAGGGGACGGGGAAGCGAGCTATCGGGCTGTCCATTTAATTCTACCCACTTATTTCAGATAAACACGCCTTAAATCTCTTGCTCAAATAAGACAAAATGGAAGTGTCACATTGTCTGAAAACATCAGACGTGGTGCGTAGAAAGGAATTATACCTGCACAAAGCCCTGACTAGGTACCCCTAGCAGTGGAATCTACCTTCACCCCCACCCCGCCCCTCACCCACGCGATCATCACCATCCACCCAACCCACACGAAAAATAAATGTAACTTTTAAAAAGACCAAAATCATGAAGACGAAAAAAAAAAAGAAAGAGAGACAAAAAAAGAGAAAAGAGAAAAATAAATAGAAAAGAACTGAAGAACGATAAAGAAAGAAAGAAAGAAAGAAAGAAAGAAAGAAAGAAAGAAAGAAAGAAAGAAAGAAAGAAAGAAAGAAAGAAAGAGGGAAAGAAATAAAAAAAAGTAAAAATAAAGAAAAAACGAACAAAAGAAAGAAAGAAAGAAAAGAAACAAAAAGAAAAGAAAAGAAGTCGGGAAAAAAAGAAGAAAAGAAGAAAAAAAAGAAAGAAAGAAAAAAAGAAAGAAAGAAAGAAAGAAAGAAAGAAAGAAAGAAAGAAAGAAAAGGGAAAAGAAACAAAAAGAAAGAAAAAGAAACAAAAAGAAAGGAAAAGACGTCGGGAAAAAAAGAAGGAAACAAACACAAAAAAACAAAATAAGAAAAACGAAAGGAAAGAATAAAAAAAATGAAAAGAGAAGAAGAAAAAAAAAGAATAGGGACAGAAAAAAACAAAGAAAGAAACTGAAAGAAATAAACAAACAAACAAAGAAACTACGTAAGAAAACAAGCACGAAAGAACAGGAAAGGAAAGAGAAAGAAATAGAGAAATGAGGGAAAGAAAAAAGGAAAGAAAATTCAGTTCAATTAATTCCGCAATTTTAATCTAATTTATTGAAATAAATATATTGAATATATCATTAATTAATATATAATGTCCAAGCTGTCCCATTACAGGAAACCTTTCATTAACAAACAAACGAACAAAAGAGAATTGATTAATCAATTAATTAATTAATTAATTACGCGAACCAATACATTTAAATCTAGTGCCGAGTTTGTCCCCTTAGATGGGCTCTTTCGGACTGTGAAGCTAGAATGAGGTCAAAGAGGAACGATAATTTCCTGCTTCCGGTATTCAAAACATATTCAATCTATTTTCAAAAAGTAACGCGTAATATACTTTGTTTTTGTCACCAGAAAAAAGACAACAAAATAATCTGTTACGCAGTATGGATATATAACACATAAACATAACAAATAGTTTAAAAGCAAGACCATTCGCCATATTTCTTGTTCAATCGAATTTGAAGAACTGGTGGCGAGTGTTCTCAGCACCCCTAGGGTTGTAGTCTCTCAACGTGTTTTGTGGTCATCTCAGTTGCCCTGTTGCTTCAAGTGTTGGCAGACGACTCTCCATGCCAGTCTGGGTGTAAAACCTTCCCTCTCCCCGGGATCAAGCTGATTTCTCCAGCTGACTGAAAGATAACGACTGATAAATTGAAATTTAGCCGGGTTTTTATTCATCTCTTCGATATTGCCATCTTTCCCATTGGTGATTTGTTGTTGTTGGTGTTGTTGTTGTTATATCTCTTTTTTTTCCTTTGTAGATTGGATGTTGTTGATGCTCTTCTTCTTTTTATTGAAATGCTGAGGGAAACAAACCGGAAGAATTTAGAACGATTTTTTTGTGTTTCTTCTTGATTATTCTTCTTCATCTGAAATGCTCAGGGACAAAAAGAATACTTGCACATGAAGCTGAAGTACCTTAATACAAAAACAATAAACAAAACAAAAATCATCAAAATTCGTTTCAGGGTACTTTCCCGTTGTTAGATTTTTATCCATGAATATGACTCGTTTGCTGGCCATGTGAAATGTCGTTGCACTGAGCGCGTAACCTATCGCTCAGCAACCCACTCCTCCGTCCTTCTTCTTCATCTTCTAAAGTTCGAAAGTGTGAACACATTGTCCTTGGGTGGAAATGTATCCATACTTGATGCGCAGATGCTTTTAAAAAGCGTGGATAAATTGTTTTACAGTCGCGGGCAAACATTTCCTTAAAGGTGACGCTGTCATCTTCTGTGAAATGGATTGTTTAACAAGTCGACGGAGTTTGTGGCATGTGGGGTAAGAGGAAATGAGTGAGTGTGTGTGTGTGTGTGTGCGTGTGTGTGTATATGTGTGTTTAAGGACATTAATCTACATATTATTTTACCTTTGGAACAACATTGCCAGTCCTTTAATTTAAAAATAAATAACATATATGCAAACGCACGCCACTTTACTAACACTCCCTCTGTCTCTCTCTGTCTCACTCTCTCACAAACACACACACGCACTCCTCTCTTTTTCTCAATCACCCCCTCTCTATCTCACCATCTTTCTCTCCCACCCTCTCTCTCTCTCTCTCTCTCTCTCTCTCTCTCTCTCTCTCTCTCTCTCAGTCTTCATCTGATCTTCTCTCATCTCAATAATTTAATCCGTAACTAATCCGTTGTGAGCTGTGGCCCTAATATTCACTTTCGTGTTTTGTAAGGTTGAGGGGGGGAATCCTTTTTTTCGCCTCTTTTGAAGTAAGACACAAGCCGTTTGTTTTGCTGCACGGGACATAATCTCTCTTTGATGCGCAGACCTAATTCCCTCCCCTGGAAATTATAGAACAAACACCCATTTGCTTTCTCTCTCTAGTTCGGCTGATCAAACCCATGATAGAAGTTATTCATCCCTTATTTTTCCGGTCATTCATTTACTTCATTTAAGGTCTGTACACATTGTTATTTTATACCATAAACACACACACACAAACATACACACTCTCTTTGAACAATTAAATTATTAATAATGTAACAATTTAAACAAATGAAAAATATCTTTTAAAATGTTTCCGGTCTAGAAATAAAGATGTGTGGGGTATTTGGGGGTGGGGAGGTGGAGTGTGTAAACAAGGGTGTGGGTGACGGGAATGGGGGGGGGAGTGCGTAGAGGACAGAAAGAAAGATGGGTACAAAGGGGGAAAAAAGATAAAAGTCCAAGCTGACTTTACATTACATGGTTATTGCTTTAGGTCCAGCGGACTCTTCCGAGCCAAATCAGGACCAAGAACCAAGCTGACTTAAATAAAAATGGAAGTAAAAGAGCGATCTTAAGTTATTCTTGACTAATTCAGGCTCAAAGTCATTGATCTAACTTTAATCCCCTCTCTCTCTCTCTCTCTCTCTCTCTCTCTCTCTCTCTCTCTCTCTCTCTCTCTCTTTCTCTCTCTCTCTCTCTCTCTCTCTCTCTCTTTCTTTCTTTCTTTCTATTTTCTTTCTCTATCCCTCTCTCTCATTCGTACCCCCTATCATTACCACTTCACTCTACATCCCTTCTCTCGCTTTCTCTCTCTTCTTTCCTCTCTCCCTTACCCCTTCTCTCTCTCTCTCTCTCTCTCTCTCTCTCTCTCTCTCTCTCTCTCTCTCTCTATCTCTGTAGTGAAAAAAAAGTTGCAATTTGTCACATTCACAGCAGTATCTTAGCAGTATGGTTGCTCCGTAGTTGTTGTTCTTGCATCAAGTTTTATTCATCAGATTAACATAAGTTGTGCTGATTACTGATGCTCCGGTGGTTCAGTGTAGCTTGATGTAGAAGGTCCTAATTACGCCACTCTTTCCTTGGAACGGTTATCCCAGCTGCCAAATCGCCAACAATGGGTGCAGCTGTTAAACTTCAATATTCGTGTTCTCTCTCTCTCTCTCTCTCTCTCTCTCTCTCTCTCTCTCTCTCTCTCTCTCTCTCTCTCTCTCTCTCTCTCTCTCTCTCTCTCTCTCTCTCCCCTCCATATCGCCATTGGATATGTGTAGCCGGTAGCCGGTACACTTCAATGCTCGTTCTGTATCTTTGTAGCTCTGTATCTCTGTATCTACATCTCTGTGTCTCTGTCTCTATCTGTCTGCCTGTCTGTATCTGTCTGTCTCTCACCTTATTCACCACCACTTTCGCTCACATACTCTCCCATCTCTCATTCAATGAACATTGAGGTTTAACGTCTACACCCACCATTGGCAGACGGGGACAACCATCCCAGGGAAAGAGGGGTAGGGACCTGAATCAACACTGAACCACCAAAGCAATCATACTGCTAAAATGGACAGTAAAACTGGCCACATTTTATATCGCCCACCACGGGATTCGAACCTGGGTCATCGGTGTGCCAGACGAACGCTCTACCAATTGAGCTACGGCGGTGGGCCCGCCTTGTTCAATCATCAAACTCCTTATAATCTCCACCACCACCACCACCACCACCACCCTCTGCCACTCTTCTTCACACACCCTCACTCCTATACCCCCTTTCCCCTACCTCCCACACAGGTTATCAGCACCACGCTTCAATACAGGGGAGCGGGGGAGGGGAGCACTATCGCAGGGTCGCGTTATTAATGCTACCTAAATCCTAGCAGGGATCAGAGACCGCTAAATGGCGCAGAGGGAGCCAGCCACATAGCCTACTGGTAGGACCTAGCCCAAGCAAACACCAAGAACTGCCCAACTAGGACTTCAAAAAAACCACCATCCCATTTTTGTCATAGGCGGCCACCTATATCAACAACGGACTGAGTGTTGTGAGCTGGTTTTCCTATCTAGGAAAAAAGACTTATAAATATCTTAATTGTTGTTGTTGTTGTTGTTGTTGTTGTTGTTGTTGTTGTTGTTCTTCTTCTTCTTCTTCTTCTTCTTCTTCTTCTTCTTGGTCCTGATTTGGTTCGGAA
>CM072517.1:50733049-50735549 GCA_036898135.1 Oncomelania hupensis | reverse complement strand
GGTCCTTAAGAGAGCCAGGTATACCCATTCACAGCTAGGCGGACTAGCTGGGGGGGGGGGGAGCATCATGCGCTTTGTTCCGCTCTGTGGTTTGCTATCCGAAGCACGGTCACCCATCCAAGTACTAACCAGGCTCGACGTTGCTTCTTAACATGATCCATTTTGTAGCCCAAACCACTACGCTACTTCGCAACTCCACAATTGCAATCGAGTTAATGTTTAACAAATGGAGTAGGGCCAATAGTTCAGAGAGAGAGAGAGAGGGAGAGAGAGAGAGAGGGGGGGGAGAGAGAGGGAGAGAGAGAGAGAGAGGGAGAGAGAGAGAGGGAGAGAGAGAGTGAGAGAGAGAGAGAAAGAAAGAGAGGCAGGATGGTCAATTACACTCTGCAAACTTGCGTGAACGTACTTTGGTATTTTGCAAAAGAAGTTAACATCTTGAGCGTGCGTGGGTGTGTGTGTGTGTGTGGGTGTGTGTGTGCGTGTGTGTGTGTGCACTTGCATAAATGTACAAATGGATACCAGGCCTTGCCTTTCCTAGCTACAAATGGGTTCATTTGCTAGGAACCCACTTTTTTCTAGGACCGCATTTTTTTTCTAAGTACATGGGAGTACTCTTATAGTGCATGGGAGCGCAGTTGTAGTGCATAAGAGTGTTTTAAGTACAAGGGAGTGCTCTATCCGGGACGGTCAAAATGCAGCCTCTTTTCAGGCACATTAGGAAGAAAAGTCGACATATTTCGTCCCCTGATCTAGGTAAACTTTTTTTTAAACAGAAAGAACCAATTTTGCATCAGATTCTGACTTTTTTATATTAATTTTGCGCTCTTTCCGTCAAAAACAACACTTTTCGATTCCGACATTCCTAAATAAACCCAGTTCTGATGTATTGCAAATCCGTGTGTGTGTGTGTGTGTGTGAGGGTGGGTGGGTGTGAGTGTGTGCAATGTAGGAGTGCGCGTTTAGGTGTGTTGGGATGAAAACGAGGCATTGAAAGTCAGTTTGTTTTCTTGCTGATATGTTGTATTCCTTCCAGAGAGTGCAAAGAACAATGATTACATTTAAACATCTGCAATTTGTATTTGGGCTATGTGTGATTCATTTTTACGCTGTAACGTTTTACCACTAAGTAAGAATGTCGTGTAATAAAAGTAAAAATTTGGAAAATTTTATACTTTTTGTTCGGTTTCGTTTTCCTTGTCTTCTGTCAAAAGTTAATAGCTTAGAACTAAACGCAAATAGAACATCACAGATGTTCCCGCCGAGGAACGAGGTTGAAGTTCATATCTTGATTAATTAAACTTCTGCTGTATGTAAGACATAAAACTTGACAGACAAAAAAGACAGAAAATAAAGAAAGACAAGAAAGAAAGAAAGAAAGAAAGAAAGAAAGAAAGAAAGAAAGAAAGAAAGAAAGAAAGAAGGAAAGAAAAAGAAAAAAAGGAATAAAACAATCAGCACACACACACACACACACACACACACACACACACATGCGTGTACGAGGTACAAATGGGGTAATTTCACCAACTTCGCGGCCCTTAGGCGGCGAATTAGGTCAAGTTTCTTCAAAAAAGACACTTTTTCGCAAGAAGTTTGACCTAATTCCTCGCTCCTAAGAGACGAAGTAGGTCAAGTTTCTTCAAAAAAGCACATTTTTCGCAAAAAGTTTGACCTAATTCCTCGCCTATTAGAGACGAAGTAGGTCAAGTTTGTTCAAAAACACAGCTAGGATAAGGAACTTTCCTCGACGATTAGGGTAAGGCAGTGCCTCGACGATTAGGGTAAGGCAGTGCCTCGACGATTAGGGTAAGGCAGTGCCTCGAAAAGGGTTAGGGTCAGGGCTAGTTGCAGCGCTGCAACTAGCCCTGACCCTAACCCTTTTCTGGAACGGGTGCCTTACCCTAATCGTCGAGGCACTGCCTTACCCTAATCGTCGAGGCACTGCCTTACCCTAATCGTCGAGGAAAGTTCCTTATCCTACCCGTCTGGAAGATGCACTACAACTACACCAGGTCAAGTGTACTTGTAGTGCATGTGCACTACAACTACACTTGACCTGGTGTAGTTGTATGCACATGCACTACAACTACACTTGGGCAAGTGTACTTTAAGTGCATATGCACTACAACTGCACTTGGCCAAGTGTAATTTAAGTGCACATGCACTACAACTGCACTTTCATGTACTTAGAACAAATGAGCAACGCCAGACAAATGGGGAACGACAAAATTACTTCATTTGGTACTAAAAATGGCAAATTTCGTTCCCCAAATGTGACGTTTCACAACTACACACACACACACACACACACACCCATACACACACACATTCACACACAGAGTAGCATTAATATTCAATTCCAAACTTTTGGTGAACAATTCCGACCTCTCCAAAACATAAAAGCATAATAAAATAAAAACATTAACAGCAAGAAAAACAACAAAATAGGAAATGACAAGACAAGACAAGACAAGGCCAGATGACCCTCCATTCAACCAAG
>CM072517.1:50685549-50728049 GCA_036898135.1 Oncomelania hupensis | reverse complement strand
AAAGTCGTGATCGAACTCAGACGTCAAGCTAGGAAGACAAATGTTTGTTTTTTGTGGGTTTTTTTTTACAATATACAAGATTAAAAAAAAGTGTTCTGGACGTTTAAATCATAACATTACAAAAAAAGGCGTTAGGGCACTTACTGGTCAGTTTCTTTTTGTAAAATATATATATATATATATATATATATATATATATATATATATATATATATATATATATATATATATATATATATATATATATATATATATATATATATATATATATATATATATATATATATATATAGATATATATATAGATATATAATATTCTTTATATTTTATAATAATAATAATAATAATAATAATAATAATAATAATAATAATAATAATAATAATAATAATAATAATAATAATAATAATAATAAGTGTATTGATATAGCACTTTTTCCTAAATAAATCAGTTCCAAGCTAATAATTCTGAAGATTGTTTCGAAAGTAGCAAAATATTAAATACCCCCCCCCCCTTTTAGGGAGGAAACCGGAGCACCCGGATAAACCTGTCGGTGATCAATGGGAAATAGAATATGTTTCATCCTTAAGTTACATTTCTCGCCGGCGGGTATCGAACCCACAACCAACTCCTCCTTAAGACACTCCAGTGTGCCATGAGCGTATTGTCAACCTGGAGTGGTCTGCATGTTATTTTGTTATCATAGCCATCACTTGCAACAAGCTGACGCGCTGCGCAAGCGCCGTGGACCGCTGATCTCCGCCCCCTACCCCCCCCCCCCCTCCCTCGCCTCACTCCTTTAATCCCTTACCCAAGGTAATGCTTATCTAATATCAAGTAAAACTAGGCGATCATGGTCATGACGTTCTCGCAGTACTGAATCTTGCTACAAGCTCGCGCACTGTGGGAACGCGGTTGACCATTGAGCTACCCTGCTTGGCCCTTACCGAACATGATTATCTCTTAACTAGTGGTTTTTGTACCCTGGCAAGCCAGGGTACACAGGTTGCTGTTTAAAATGTAGACAGAGACAACTGTTGTCTGCGAGTTTCATTTGGACGATGATACCTCCCCATATCCACCTTGATACCTCCCCATATCCCCCTGGCCCTTGATACCTCACCATACCCCCCCCCCCTGAAATCTCCCCGTCCCACCCCCATGATGACTCACCATACCCCCTTGATACCTCCCCGAACCCACTTGATACCTCCCCATACCCCCTTGATACCTTCCGTACCCCCCTTGTAACCTACCTGTACCCTCCTTGATACTTCCCGTTGATCGTTTCGCAGGTATGGATGAAAGGAATCGACCATCACCATACCCCCTTATATATACCCGTATCCCCGTTATGCCTACCCATGCCCCTTTAAACCTACCCGTAACCCCCTTTTACCTACACGTACCACCCCATCCCAATCCTTGGTAATAATAATAATAATAATAATAATAATAATAATAATAATAATATTGAATATAGAATAATGCAAATAGAAATAATAAAAAACACCAGGGTTTTAGAATAAAATTTGATGTAAGATATTATAATTATAATAATAATAATAATAATAATAATAATAATAATAATAATAATAATAATAATAATAATAATAATAATAATAATAATAAAGTTAAAGGCAAAAAGCCTAAATTAAAAAGCAAAATATCCATATTGTAGTGTTAAAAAAAAAAACATTTAAAAAAAATATATGGCCCACCGGAGATTTGAACTCGGGTCCCCTGCACGGGAGGCAAAAGTCCTACCAACTGAGCTACCAAGCTTTCATGCAAAGAATATCAATTTTTTGGTCTATATGAGAAAACATGCTGAAACCTCGATTCGATTTTTAATTAATCAAATTTAATTAGTTAAACACAAAATTTTGTAAGATTGGTGACATGAGTGCAAAAGTGTTTTGAATGGAAATAAAACAAAATTTGCGGTATTACGGAATGGCAAGTTCTTGACACGGGTTGAATGGAAACCGCGCGCGGAATGAGGCTATTGCAGTTTGTGGACATTTTGTTTATTTATTTATCTCAGAAACGGTTAAACGTTCGGTAAGGAAATGTCGGCTATAACGATTTCGCAGGTTTTGAGCGCACAACAGGCCGAAACCCAGCACCCAGCACTTGCCCAGATCAGCGTCCATACCGGACAAACTTTACAGTAGTGTCGAAGAAGGACTTCCGGCTAAGCAATTTATATATATAGAAGCAAAAGGTATAAAACATGCAACGTATCTCGTATTAGGACCTAGTCTAATATGCCATATATCCCGTTATAACAGGCGTTGATGAAGTCCTCGCAACCCATAGTGGCACTGATATCTAGAGCAGAACCGACGCAATGATGGTACGAAACACTTTAAGAGCGTCGAGGCAACAGAAGTGTCACTGATAAACGCTAGTTAGTCTACGTCAAGCCCACTCAGAGGACTATCGAGTATCTCCAAGTTTCTGTCGTCCAAGATAATCCTCGTTATCCCATTGTTATCATCTCAATCAAGCTAGCAGCTGATGTCTCTATCATCGATGACGACGATTATCGACTTAGGCCCTCTAACTGCTTGCTTGCTCGCTCGGTAATTTAGTCCCTCTTGCTTGGGAGGTGAGGAGCTTAGGAATGGGAGGGAAAGGGGGTTGGGGGAGGGGTTAAAGGAGTCATCCGGTGTTCTTCTTTCTTTCTTCCTTTAGTCAATTAACGTCCCCGGACACACTGCGTATAGGGGACAAGTCTATGACATCCGGTGTTTCCCACAAGTTTATATTTGCACAGGCCTATGTTCTCTCACATTTACGTCTATTATTCCAGAGATCTATGTTCTCCTCAAAGGTTTTTTTAAGGACTATTTTTTCCTAAGCCTTTTTCCCCCAAGATTAATATTCCCCAAAGCTATTCCCCCAAAGGCCTTTGATACCCCCCGCTATTCCCCCAACTCCCACCCACTCTCACCCCTCAAACCTTGATTCCTCCAGGTCTATGTTATCCTAGGTCTAAGTTCCCGCAAGTTAATATGGCCTTCGCCACATAAGTTCATATTCATAAAGTAATTCGTGTTATAAGAAATTCACGTGTCACCATCCTTCATTCACACAATCACTCGTACGCACGCAAACACAAATAAAGTTGTTCGTAAAGATCCTAGCCCAGGGTAGGGGTGGGAAATATAATAGGGAACGTGGATCGGGGGGGAGGGGGAGAGCGGGAGGGAACTGGGAAATACAGATCTGGGGACCTGAGGACAAAAGACCTGAGGGAACATGGACCGGGGCGAACACGGACCTGCGGTGACATAGACATGCTACCCCTTGCATGATTGCGCGGTTACTTTGCACTTGGCTGTAGGCTGACAGCGTTAATCTTATTTACGAGATAAGGCATCTGTCGATAGATAAACCCGCGTGTTGTCAGAACTCGTGATGTAGATGTGTTGACAGGAAACTTACCTGTTATATAGTGTCTTAAGACAGGTACTTGTCCAACAGGTATGAAACATTGTTCTAAATCACTTAGGTGGAATTTGACAATACAGGAGTGAATGAGAAAGAAGTGTGTTTTGATTATTTCACAGATGAAATCAATAGTTTGTCGGAACAGGTTAAGAAATATTGTTTTAGACCACTAGACAATAAAGTGGTAAATAAGTACGAAATACGGGTTGTGAGTATTACTCATATAAAAATGCTTATATAAATAGGGTTGATGCATATAAAAGTGGTTAAAAAAATAGGCATGTTTTACAAATAAAGTTGTGCGAAATACAAATGAGCGACTATTTACAACAACAAAAAAAGCATACCTCATTTTTCAATTTGCATCCGGAAAACCTGAAAATAAATATTCATTATCAAAAAACAATATCTATGTCATTTTAAGTTTAACAAATGACGGCATAATAAAAAGGTTTAAACTCCGAATACTGTAACCCATCACTGTAATATTTTTTAAATTAAACAATGACGTATTAAAGAATACAAGGACGATATGAACTGTGTTTAAATAAACTCAAGAACAAAAAAGGAATGGGAAACAGAAACAGAAAAAGAAAGAAAACAAATATCAAACAAACAAAAAACCAGTTTGTTATGTTTTTTCTACTGAAGTAAGGCAGCATTGCTTATGAATATAGGACGAGAACTATGGAGAAGAACACTAGTGGTGAAAAAAACACCATTCTGTAAAGCTTTATGAAGTGTGGATTTAAGGCGCGCTAGCAACGACGAAGGAGGGACCAATAAGAGGCATTTGGGGGCAAATCTTTCAGCAAATATTTTTATCATGGCACTGGTCTGCAAGCCTTCTGAGCTTGCTAAGACCCGTGTCGCACATTGCTAACTTGTTTGGCTATAATTTTTGTCCCTGCTGTCCTTCCAGGGGATTACTGCAAGGATAGATGTTCTTCCCGTTATTGTTTTTGAAGCAGGTCCTTGCACAAGCTAATTTCGGCTTTGAGCGTCAGACCCAAATTGATGAAGAGTCTCCCGCCTGGGCGTTGCAGAGCCCTGTTATCGTTTGTGGAATATGGCATAATTCTATTGCTAAATCTAATGGTGTCATAGGGAGCAAAGCAAACATAAAGTCACCAAATGAGCCCAATTCTTTAGCGTCAACATCGTCGTCCGTGGAATCAAAGAGAGTGCATCTCAGAAATTACATTTAAAAAAAAAACAATTATCGGGAACTTCATTGCGGTACAATGATTAGTTAATATACATGTCAGAATTATCTTTTGAAATGACCAAACACGTACCTCGTAAGTCCTTTACCGGAATAGACGGAATGATAATACTGACTGGTTTCTCGTATTCCAATTCCGTAATAATGATACCTGGAACCGTGACAAAAAACGTATTAGAGTCAATATTCATAAAAACAAAACAAACATTGAACGCAACTGCATGAACCGATCATAACTAATTAAATAACTAAATAGTTTAATAAATAGTTTAATAAATAAATAAATAAATAAATAAATAAATAAATAAATCATAGATCATAACTAATAAATAAAATAATAAATAATAAATAATAAAATAACTAATAAATAAATAAATAAATAAATCATAGATTATAACTAATTAAATAACTAAATAGATTAAATAAATAAATAAATAAATAAATAAATAAATAAATAAATAAATAAATAAATAAAATGTATTTGCGAGAGAAGACCATTCTTATTTCTTCTGTTTCTCATTCGGTTCACTTTAGTTAGTTAAATAGATTAACGTCCCCGGACACATAAGCGTATATGGGACGATATATTCGGTTCACTGCACGGTGGCATTCCATTTATAGTCAACTCATCTTGCACTGTTTATTAAAACCACCCGCAAGTCCACTGTTGGGCTACTGTGTTTTTTCGTTTTTTTGTTTGTTCGTTCGTTTGCTTGTTTTATTTGGACAAATTATCACTGCCAAAATATTTTTGTGGTCTTCACTAGAAACATTTCTCATTATTTCACCCATCCCATCCTATCCTATCCTATCCCTATCCTATCCTATCCTATCTCGTAACTCAAAGGTCGTAGGGGCACCACAGATGGTCGTTTAACCAGCGTACTCCATCTTTCTCTGTCCTCATGCAGCAACCCTCATGGCTTCGCTCAGTGTCAAACCAGTCCATTCTCGAATGTTATCCTCCCACCTTTTTTCTGTCTCCCTTTTCTTCTGCCTCCTTGCACCGTGCCTTGCAGGATGGTCATTGCAAGGCCTGATGCTCTGGCGATGTGGCTATATCATCGGAGTTTCCCTTTCTTCACCACTGACTATGAGCAGGTCATCGTGTTGTCCAATGGGTTGTGTGATGGTCTGTCAGATTTCGTTGTTGGTTATGTGCTTGTATAGGAAATGCCCAGAAGTCTTCTGTAGCATCTCATCTCTATGCTGTGTATGCTTCGTTGTAGATCTGCTGTGAGGGTTCATGTTTCGCAAGCGTATAGGAAGATGGAGATGACAAGGGAGCGCAGCAGGCTTATCTTGGAATGTAGACTGCTGGTTCTGTCTTTCCAAATGGGCTTCAACCTTGTCAGGGCAGCAGTTGTTTGTGCAATCCTGGAGAGGACTTCCTGTCGGGACCTATTGTCTGATACAATGACTCCTAACTATTTTAAGCGATGCACTGTGTTGAGGGAGTGGCCTTGGACTTTGATGTCCATGTTGATGCCATTGGTGTTGCTGGTCATCATTTTGGTCTTCTCTGCACTTTCCAATCCACAGGCTCTGGAGGTGGTGTCAAGCCTTTGTACCAGCTGTTCAAGTTTTTGTTCCTATCCAGCCAATCCATCAATGTCATCCGCAAAACGGAGGTTGGGATTGCTCTACCCCATATGCTGACTGTTCCTTCGTGATCTGCAAGGGCATCTGACATAACGCGCTCTATAGGAAGAGGTTAAAGAGTGTTGGAGAGAGTACACCTCCTTGACGCACACCGATTGTTGTTACAATATTTCACACTAACATGAAAACAGTCAAATTTACAAGTTTTGATGATGAATTGTACTCGGTGTAATGAACGAAAGAAACAATTACAAATTTAATAAATCATATTTGCATCAATCAGTAGACTCTAGACAGTATACAAATAATTTCTACAAATTATTCAAAGGTTGCACCGTTTATAAAGCAGGGGTGGGTTTACTATCAAATTCTTGCGTTATGAACGGATCACGCGCTCTCTTCCTTGAAAGTTAGTTAGTTAGTTAATCATTGTTTATAGGGTCCAGCGGCTTGCAGAAAGCCCAATCAGGACCAAAACTTGGTAGAAAGAGGGCTCACTACTGATCCGTATAAAAGATCTGCTAAAAGAACCCTAATGGTAACACTGAAGGCACTCCAACAGCCAGTCACTTTACAATAAAGGCATCCCATGCAGGGGACGCTGAGGCTCAACTGAACCTCCGTTTACCAAAACCAAAATAGAATATAAACATCATTAATAAAACACATACATATAAAATGCATGCATTGCTAATTAATAATACCATAAAAAAGCCCTAGTGACCATATGGCAGAAAGCGTCCAATACTCCAAAGCTAACCCAACAGTACCCATACACAAATGAGGAGTTTTGGGAGAGTTTGCAAGAAAAAAGGTAGGTGACTCGTCTAGCGAAGAAGATAGTAGATTGGTAGAACAGATTAGAAACGAGAAAGAACCCATTAAAATGACTGAAACAGAGGTAATTTAAAGCACTAAACTTCCACAAAGTGGGGATACCTTTTATACAGAAACCCCCGGCACCCAAACGGGGGTCTTCCTTCAAAGAAAATACCCTCTTCCAATAAAATAATAAAACGAGAGTTTACCTTAAGATTAGCAAAATCACACACGCACACAAACACACACACACACACGACGAATAGTCTACTACTATTACTACCACCACCGCTACTACTACTACTATTAACACTACTACTACTATTACTACTACTACTACTACTATTAATAATAATAGAACTTATAACGCGCACATATCTCACCACAAGTCGACTCAAGGCGCACTCATACACATTCTTTCGGATTAACAATTCAAGCACACTGATATACGCTTGAGCATAAATTATAAGGCAACAACACAAACAGAAACACGGCACTCAAAAATACACATAGGTTGCTGCTTCTACTACTACTACTACTACTACTACTACTACTACTACTACTACTACTACTACTACTACTACTACTACTGTTACTACTACTACTACTACTACTACTACTACTACTACTACTACTACTACTACTACTACTACTACTACTAAGTCAAACACAGACGCACACACAAAGTACTTACTTCGAGTGCCCTCGGGTTCCCAGTCGCCTTGTCGTCAAATGTGGGAATTTCTGTCGTATCGTCTGAAATGAAAACAATAGATATGAACAAAACTGCTTGACACACGAGAAAAAGAAGAAGTTGTAGAAAATCTTTTTACGGTATAAATAATTATGGGGAACTCCTAAAATAAATAACAACAAGTGCGAAGAAGAGGAAGATTGAAGCTATGGATGAAAGAAAAGAGTAAGTCAGTAATGTGCATTTCTTATATAAATTATAATTATGGAGAACACCTAAAATAACGAAGAACAAGTACGAAGGAGAATTAAATAACGCATGGAATAAAAAGATGTCAGTAATCTATTTATTATATAAATTATAATTATGGAGACCTCCTACAATAATAAAGAACAAGTGCGAAGAAGTACAAGGAGAGAGAGAGGAATTACATGATGAATGGGAGAAAAAAGAAGCCAGTAATCTATTCATTAAATAAATAATAATTATGGTGAACTTTTAAAATAAAGAAGAATGAATGAAATTAATGAAAGAAGAAGATTTCGATCTGTACGGAATTGCCATTGTTTTATCTCTCAATGGTATCCTCCAAAAACATACATAATTTTTTTAGAATAAAATAATTGTAGTAGTAGTAGTAGTAGTAGTAGTAGTAGTAGTAGTAGTAGTAGTAGTAGTAGTAGTAGTAGTAGTAGTAGTAGTAGTAGTAGTAATAGTAGTAGTAGTAGTAGTTGTTGTTGTTTTTGTTGTTGTTGTTGTTGTTTTTGTTGTTGTTATGCAATAAAGCGAAATTTTAACTAAAAAGTCGGTCCCCCATGTTAAACTTTCACTCTTTTGTGTCAGCGTATATTTTCTTTTTGGTAAATTAATTATACATGAACGAACGAGTGAATGAAGGAATGACAACTTAAATGGCGCTTTAAAAACACAAATTCATACCACGAAGGCGTGCTCACAACCCGACAATATTATTTCATGTCATGACTTTTGGGTTAGGCTAGATTTAGCCCGGAGGAAAACAACAAATTAGGAAGACCGTTTTTTGAGTGTCAATTGAAATTGAAAGAAGAGGTGGCTGCAAAGTGGTTTTTTTCCCCTGATAAGTCATGTGTTGCCTGGAGCTTAGTAATCACAAGGACCGGAAAATAGAGGCCCTGCATGGATAGTTTTACAGAACAATCATGCCAGTGCTAGGATTGAAAGAGGTGTAGTCAAATAGAAGTCCAAGAAGATGGCCGATGATGAAAATAGTCAGAGGCGGCGAAAAGCACTTCCTGTCGGTCTGAGGAACTTGGAAGATATTTATATATTTAAAGCCCAACTGAAAACATACCTTTTTCGCTTAGCTTTTGATTAACTTACTCGCATACCCCCCTCCCCACCCTACCCCTCTTTCATCTTATAGGGAGTCTTATGTGTAACATAACAATATTTGCGTTTTGTTGTTGGTAGATGTACCTCCATACATACATGTAATCCTTTTGTATTATGTGAGTGAATACGTGTGTATGCGCAATGAGTCTTTGTGAGTTTTGCGCTATATAAATGTTATTATTATTATTATTATTATTATTATTATTATTATTATTATTATTATTATTATTATTATTATTATTATTAATATTATTATTATTATTATTATTATTATAATCTCTCTCGTGCTTCTTCTGCCAATATCATCGCAAGGGCACTCAAACTTGGAAATTTGAAACTTTCACAAACTGGCAATCCAACGAGATATAACTTCAGAATTTCGCAAGTCAACTGGGTTGTGAAGTTCACAACGTCGCTTCTACTAGCGAAGTCTTAGCCTAGGCAACGCTCTGTCATAGAACCCGACTTAACAAAACAAAACAAAAAAGTCAGAAGAGCTGGCTAGAGAGAAACAAGGGAGGCAAACAAGGTCATTTTGTCTTAGATCACAAGGGCCAAACAAGCGAGTCAAAGAGGTGGTTTGCGCCAATTCCCATATTATCCGGGGGGTACGCAAGATAGCGAGCATGAAGGAACAGGTTGTGGGAGACTCGGTTGACTCTGCGTGCTTACTGTCAGAATAATTAAAGACAGTCGCAAAACTAGTGTATCGATGAACGGGGCATTGAAAGATATTAAACGAATATGCTGGGATGATCGACGCAGAACAACGATAAACGTCGCATTCAACGCTGCAGCGGAAGAGCTAGAAAAAAACACCCACACACCCACACCCCTCTCTCCCCCCCACCCACACACATAGGCGACATCAACGACGAATGCTGAAAACAATGAAAACAACGACTGTGCACTACAGGCTTACGTATTAACAAAACCTTTATTTTCACACAGGAACACACCGAATCCATCACAGACCACCGCAAACACATAGATCTAACGATTAATACAATTAATTAATGAATTATTAATACTATAAAACAATCGTCTAATAAAAACAAAACTTCCAAAAAAATTCCAATACGATAAAACACAAATAGTAACACAAAAAAGGAATAGGCCAATTTCCACTTTAAAAAAAAAACAGACCTTCTTGACCTGGGCAGTCAGAGATCTATCAATCATCGGCGTATGCCTTCAACATCCTATGACACTCAGACTTAGGTCTGCAGCGTCGCTTTCGGGTTGTACCGACTGCCTCAATAAGCTTAACTGATAACAGACTGATAATCATATTTAATGATCATTAATATTTATAAGGCGTCCAGCTGCCCTTTGGATCTAGGTGCACTGGATGGTTGGATATGAGAAATGGACACACACAAACAAACAAAAATACATCTTACACACACTCACAAAAACACACACACCTACACACACACACACACACACACACACACACACACACACACACAAACATTTACACTAACACCATCTACTTGCGCTGATTAAATAATAATAATAATTACTGTGTTTATAATTATCGATGGTACTGCTGAAAGAGGTAAATTTTGAGGTTGGACTTGTGAGAGATGAGCAATGCCTGATGTCAAAAAGGAAGAGAGTTCCAGAGCTGAGGTCCATAGACAGAAACAGATCGAAAACCATGAGTCTTGCGCTAAAAGCGATCCTGGCGAAGAAACTTAGAGCCACCTGAAAAACGCAGACATCGGGAAGGTATGCAGAGAGATACCATTTCTGTAAGATAGACAAGAACTGATCCAGTGATCATATTGAAGCAGATGGATGCAGTTTTATATCTTATCCTCTCTGAAACAGGAAGCCAGTGGAGTTTGTTCAACAGGGGGGGTGCAAGGTTGAGGGTGATTAGATATAAAAAGTAAGTCTAGCAGTAGCAGTTTACGAATCTTAAAAAAAAATAATGATGAAGGTAAAAGGTATATTATTCCCCTTACCTTGCCGAATGTGGCAGCGCAGGCAGGTTCTAAGGACTCTCGTCGACAGAAATCCAAGTAATGAGCGTAGAGGATGCACCGTGGAAGACATACTCCTTCACATATGCAGTAGTTCTCTTCCAGCCTGCAAACACACAAAAATGGTAGGACGGCTTAAAAAAAACAAAAATTAAAAAAAGGTGTGGAAGGAGGCACAACAGCATCGGTTTTGAAAGTCGTAGACTATTAGGCCTGGTCAAAAGATGAGATTAAAGGTCATATCATATCGTTTTATATATCCTATCCTATCCTATCCTATCCTACCCTATCCTATCACATGATATCATGTAGCATAGCATATCACATTATATCATATCGCGTCATATAGCACAACACATCATATATCATATCACATCATATCACATAGCACAGCACATCATATAATATCAGATGATATCATATTAAATGTATGATATATCATATCATATACATGTATTGTATCATAGTGGGGTGGTCTAGTAGCTAACTTCATAGTGAGCTGGTTTCCTAATAGAGCTGGGCGGTTTTACCGGTACGTAACTGTGTTGAGGTTCGGAAACGCGACGGTACGGTATACCGGTACGTGTGTCCAAGGTCTGGTTTACTTGGGAAATCTTTGACAACACATAACGCGACAGTGGGCGACATCTTGTCCGCCCAGAGAGCGAACCTAAAGCCCAAAACACGTGGATAAACAGCTGTTCTTGAAGAAGAACTCATACATGTAAGAACAGCAGTTTATCCACGTGTTTGAGCATGGTACCAGTCGCCAATCCTTCTGAACTCTTAAAGTTCTTAAAGACCTTTCCCGTTGAATGTTTTTGTTTTATTTTGATTTTGTGGTTTAAGGTTTGCTGATGTTCTAAACAGTGATGTATCATAATTTGTTTTGAATGCGTTCAAGCTATAATTAAAACTTCAGTTTCTATGGAAATGTGGTTCTTTGAAACTGTTTTGAAGTGTATGACAATCTTTCTTTTGCGTCGGTCACTACTGTCAGTGCCATATCCCATTGGATTGTAGGCTAACACTTAAAATCGCGGTATACCGGTACCAAATACCGATACGACCTAAAAATACCGCGGTAATACCGGTACGACTTTGACCCACGGTACCCAGCTCTATTTCCTAAGCCGAAGGTCGCGGGTTCGAAGCCCGCAGGGGACGAACTTACGTGACTTAGGTGTGATAATAATGAATGCGTAGTTTGCTATGCCTTCTAAACCGCGAGTATGAAAGATTAATTTTTAATTTTTGTAATGTATGTACATATGTATTTTATGTTGTATTCGATGATGTCCATATTATTCTATGTTTAGTTTTGTTCATTTTGTTGTATCCACGTGCCCGATGGGGTTTTATGGAATAAAGCGCTTTTGACCTGACTTGACTTGGCACGAGATTTTTCAGGACACCGAGGGTTTTCTGCGGGTACTCCGGTTTTCTCCCTCCCTTCAATGATGGTATTGAATGCAGCCTGTCTTAAAAATTTCAAAATAAAAATTTCGACTTCCTTTCCAGTCTCTTAATAGGGAACTCCCTGCCTTTACACCACCTTTTTGAGCGATAGCTGTTTGTTGTGTGTGTGAGAGTGGGTGAAGCACGTGAGCGAGTTATATTACTTAGTCCTTGTTATAGGGTCCAGCGGACCGAAAGAGCCGAATCAGGACCGCAGCGTGTATGCTGGTACAAAACGCCGTCTTTTAAGCCTGATTGATATTTTGGGGAAAAGCGCATATCTATTATTATTATTATTATTATTATTATTATTATTATTATTATTATTATTATTATTATTATTATTGTGATGATGATGATGATGATGATGATGATGATGATGATGATGATGATGATGATGATGATGATTATTATTATTATGATGATTATTATTATTATTATTATTATTATTATTATTATTATTATTATTATTATTATTATTATTATTAGTTTAAATTATATTATTTTTACATGTCGCCCAACGGCTTCCATACTAATTTATAAAAATGTGGGCAGAGCAACTGAAACGAAATGTAAATTTGAAGATCTCGGCAGGAAGCGTCTAGCCAGCAAATCAAAAACCATAACGTTCACAGCGCTGCCGTTCTATTAGTGCGCAACATTGTGTGTGTTTTTTTCTTTTTTGGGATTAAGATGACGAGCGTGACGAAAACGAAAATGGAAGGGGACAACGGAGTATGAGGAGATGGGAATAAGGAGAACAAAGAAGAGAAGTAATAGAGGAAGAAGATGACGAGGGGGAGGACGTGAAGGAGGAGGAGGATGAGGATTCTTTACATGCTTATTTAATACATATGTTACACTCGAAACGCCACCGCAATCTATTGGGACGTCAGGAAGAAGAAGATGATGAGAGAGAGAGAAGTCGAAGTCTAAGTCAAAACCTTTATTACGATAATAGCATTAGGTCTTAAGGACCCGTCTTACAACTAGTCCTACATAAACAATTCGGAGCAAACAAAATAATTAACATAAAATTAATCTGAAACTAACATATATACCTTTACGATGGTAAGAATTAAAGAAATAACAAAGAATATTAATGCATAGATAGGGAGAGAGAGAGAGAGAGAGAGAGAGAGAGGAAGGGAGGGAGAGAGAGGAAGAGAGAGAGAGAGGAAGAGAGAGAAAACGAGACAGAGAGACATAAAGACAGACATATTGAGACAGACAGACGGGCAGACTTGCAGACTATAAAAAAGACTGTCAAAGCTCAGTGACCGTCAATTTACAATGATAGTGTTCAAGTCTAGCTTTGTGTCATGAAAACCCAAACCTGTCAACACAAATGTCTTGTTATGAGAAGATTGTGTGTGGTAGATAATTAGTAGTACATGTATCACAATCAATTGATTGTGTGTTAGGCGCGGAAAAGTCCATTATAATAAAAATAGTATTAAAGGTAGGCTTACCACTTAATATTGTGAGATGGGGCTTGCTGGGGGTGAGGACAATCTATACATACAGTAAACATGCATCACAAGTTACGATGTCGACCGTGTGCGGAAATACTAAACTAGATCCAAACCTAAGGTAGTTTCCATTCCTATAATTAGAGGCGGGGGTACAAGAGAGAATAACCCATTCTTCCCCCAATATAATGACGGTAAAGCGGGAGGAATTTTGATCGCTGCTTTTGATGTTTATCATATGTCAAATGTCACTCCTGCTTTCTGCCCATGGGCTACTATTAAAACAAAACATAAATCGACGTGTTTTAAATATTTTCATACCGATAGCAAGAAGATAACCACGCAGGTGAACAATAAATTAGCAGAAAGAGCGGGAGGAGGACAGGAAAATGGCAAGAAAAGAAAGGTTGAAAGGTCCACATTTATCTCCAAAGAGCTTGGCTAGAAATTCGTCCCCGTTCGCCAAGGAACATTTACTCTGTCACGGCGGACACATGATAAATTTGTTGATAGAGTACTGGCCCCTGACAGGCACCCCTTAAGAGAGCGGCCATCTTTACGAGCAAGAGACACGGGGAGATAACTCCATGGCACCCGTCTCAGTGCTGCACACTATACACAGGCAGAATGTCGGCCTTGTGCATTGTGCGCGGCATCTGCTGACGCGGTGAAGAAAACGGCAAATCCCCCTCGGCAAAAGTGATTTGAATCCGCCAGCGCTCGTTTGTTCAGCCATTTATATGGAGCGCGTGACAGTAAGACAACTCTGAAAATCCCAGAAGGAAGTGGTGCGGCGAAATTCATCAGCGGACGCTCTACATGCGTGTGACGGCAGACCTCTTTAGATTCAGGGATGGGCTAACGAAAGGGAAGACGGCAGTTGGTGTTAGCTGCACCAGGTAATATTGGATATGGGTCGCGCAGGGATCAAAGTATTATCACGAACCAGGTTATGTATGCTGGAGATAACCTTGCCTCCCAAATTTTGATGAAATATTTTAATTGAAAGTTTCACTGGATGATGGACAGAGAAACTTCACATCACAAGATCCAATAAATGAATAGGTTTCGCCCAATTGCTATGTACCCTAGAATCTCGATTTTTCGATCAACCTTGTCATATTCTACAACATAAGGACAAAAGTTTAATTTATGATTGTAGTTTTGTTTGTGCTCATAATAATAGTTTATAATAATCATTTATTTTGTATAGCGCAGAACCAAACTTAAAGCTTGCTCTAACAATGTTCCCTATTAAGAAACGTCGAGAAGGGTTAGTACATGGATGGGTGACCGTGCTTGTAAGGCAACCGCCAAACGACACCAACAATTTTGAAACAAGCGCACGACATGACCAATCCCAGTCCAGCCCGCTTGATGTAGAACCGGGGAAGGTGACGCAGCGAGGAAGAGGAGATAAGCGCTGCTCTCATTAAGCTGGCCTAGAAAAAAGGGGTATCCCAAGCGCTTTTCTAGCCCTCCCCAACGACCGAAAAGTTACGGGGACACATGATCTTTACCCTTGTGTTCAAATAAGTCGATAACCCTGAGTTTCGGGGGTGGACCATACCTAGGAGTACGGCAGAGTGATGGTAGGGCTTATTTCAACAGTTATACATCTGAACTGATACAGACTGACATATCCGGTATCCATAATGTTGATGTCGTTCAGATGTGCGTTGGTTGTTGTATCTGTCAGTTGTTCCACCTTTAGGGCTAATCAAATCACTGTGTCTAAATGCCCAAAATCAAACTAAAATCTCAGGTGATACAAAAGAAGAGTCAGGGAGATTGAAAACAGGAAATTAAGTCTCATGAAAATAAACAAAAATACCTTTAACTATATCCGGCAAAACAAACGACCCCCTTGGAACTGAATTTGAACATGCGTATGTATGTATTAAGTCAGCGTTGTGGCCGTGTGGTCTAAGGCTTGACTAGCTTGACTTGTCCGCAGGCTAGAAACCAATGGCACCTGACAGGTGTGGGATCGATCCTGCCTCGGGCCGTTATTTTTCTCTGAATATGATTTACTTTCGACTCGGGTAACGTCTCGGGGGTTTTCTCCGAGCACTCCGGTTTGCTCCCCCAGCAATATTTCAAAAACACAACTAATATTAAGTATGTTGATACGTCTTCCCCAGGAGTGGCGGCTCAGAATTTCCCGATTAAAAGGGACAATAAAGTGTCAAAAATCAAAAATCAAAATCAAAAGTTCTATCATGTGTTTTTACCAGAATATCCCAAAATAAATGGCTGTAAATGATTTATAAAACATTTATAAATGCGGGTTCACGTTCAGCGTATCTGGAGAAATTGCCAGGGTCTTATATAACGCTATTAACAAGGCTACTGTACTTCTTAACAGCCACTCGACATGTAAAGCCTTCTACTGGTTGTGTTGCGTCAATTCCAGTTTTAATAATAAAAAAACATGTAAGAGAAAGTTGCTGTGCATTCACAATAAATCCAGGAACTCACATTTACGTCGCAGGTTCACCGTAAACCATTTTTCAGGGTATAGCTGTGAGGCTTATAAGGAGAAACGCAGACAGACATGTATCAAGCGTTTTTAGACAAATTTACATGTAAATGCCGTGACTTCCATGCGCTTATGACCGCAGTTCGTTGGCATAAATCTCAACGGCAGGGAAAAATTACTATCTTAAACCAAATACAAAGAAAGAGGCGGGGTGGTCTTGGACTGGGAACTGCTACCTGTTATTTAGTTAAGAGTCTTATATATTCCTTCTGCCTTAAATCGGCTGCTCAATTAATCAGACTAATCCCGGTAGAAAAAGGCTTGTCGTATTGGAGTGGGTGACGGGACAAAATCTCGGATTGGCGATCGTCCGTGCGTCTCTCCATTCCCTGACTTGAGTTAAAGTAGGCATGCGTGCTTAAAAGTTAAAAAAAAGTGCGCTGACACTGCAAAATGTCGCCCACCCAAAACCCCACTATATTTTCCTACAGTGTCTACAGTATGTTAAGGGGATTTAAGATACTAAAAAACTGGGCAATGGGGGAGGCGAACTGAGTGACTTATGTCGTGTTAGATGTCTTTGAGGATAGTGTATTATTATTTTTATATAGGTCTGCGCTGTGTGTGGACAGGATCCTATCTCTCAAGCCGTGTGACCTTGCACTGTGTCTTTCCAGACTCCATCTTTCTTCGTGATTATGTTGGAACTATTACTTGGACCAGATTTCAAGAATGTATAGAAAAGAGTGGGCTCTTTTTTTTAAAAATAGCTCTACTTATCAGCTCAAAGAGCTACTTCGTGCTGAGCAAAATTAGGATCTAATTCAAGACGCATGAACTGAAGACAGCACAGATATAGTCAAATTGTTCTTGCCTACAATTCAGCTGCTCAGCCTAATAATTCTGAAAATTCGAACAGCGAATACTAGAATAAAAAAGAAGAAGAAGAAGAAGAAGAAGAAGAAGAAGAAGATGATGATGATGATGATGATGATGATGATGATGATGATGATGATGATGATGATGATGATGATGATGATGATGACGACGATGATGATGATGATGATGATGATGATGATGATGATGATGATGATGATGATGATGATGATGATGATGATGATGATGATGATGATGATGATGATGATGATGATGGGATGTCCTTTATCTCAGTTGATAGTGAGCTGGTTTCCAATGCTGAAAGTCGAGGGTTCGAACCCTGTGTGGGAGGAACTTAAATGTGACTTAGATTCCAGACTTTTCAGAACACCGAGGGTTTTCTCTGAATACTCCGGTTTCCTCCCTCCATTCAATAATGGTATTGGATGCTGTCAATCTAAAATTCAAATATATCAAAATTGAATTTATTTTCCGACTTCTGTAATAACGATCTCTTCAGATCGCCGCGCTTTCAGCTCGCTTGAAGAAAAAGCGCGTGATAGCATCCTGTATTATTATTACTATATTATTATTACTGTATGATGATGATGATGATGACGATGATGATGATGACAACGATGCTAATGATGATGATGACGACGATGATGATGATGGCAACGATGATAATGATGATGATGACGATGATGATGACGATGACGACAATGACGATGACGACGACGACGACGATGATGATGATGATGATGATGATGATGATGATGATGATGATGATGATGATGATGGTTATAGTACTACAAGTGCTTTGTCCCCAAATCACCAATCGGGCTCAAAGCGCTGCGATCTGTTCCCTACATGTTTCACATTCAGACAGACACAGCAAATATACAACTATCATGTAACTCAGCATGTGGTACATTGTCATGGAGATAGCAATTAGAAGACGGAAAGGAAACCGATTTTTTTAAAAGATTGACTGCATTCAATACCATTATTGAAGGAAGTGAGGAAACCGGGTACCCTAAGAAAATCAAGATGATTAGGATGATGAGGAGGAGGAGGAGGAGGAGGAGGAGAAGGAAGAGGATGATAGAGGCAGGCTCGGCAGTTACAATTATATGTTACAAAATCAAAATGGCAAACACTAGATGCTAACAATGAATGAATTAAAATTCAAAATAATCCCTGTTTATCTGGAACGTCAATCCAGCGTTCTGATAAGCTGCTGGTATAGATTGGAAATTCGGCTCATAACTCTATAAAGGTGCAGATAACCTTGAAACTTCGGCTCACAGTTTTGAACACACAAAAAGCGCAGGTGCTGAGATTAGTCTAAATCTTCGCCTCAGGGCTTGATTGAAATTTCGACTCAGAGCTCTATAATAGGATACAGATAGCTTGGAACTTTGACTCAGAACTCTATAATAAGGTGCAGATAGCTTGGAACTTCAACTCAAATCTCTAACAAGGTGCAGATTACTTGGAGCTTCGACTCAAACTCTAAAAAGGTGCAATAGATTAGAACCTTCAACTCCAAGCTCTAATAAGGTGCAGATACTTGGAGCTTCGACTCAAAACGTTAACAAGTTGCAGATAACTTGGAACTGCCTCGGAACTTTATAATAAGGTGCAGATAGCTTAGAACTTCAACTCGGAGCTCTAAGATTTAAAAAAAACCTAGCCACGTCAGCTCAGTGCTAAAGTGCAAATAGACTGGAACATACACTCAGAACGCTAACACGGAAAAAGGTATGGAGATTGCGCTTGGAGCTGTCTGTGCTGTGTGGCACAGCTGAAGAACTCCTACTCTCGTAAAGCAAGGTAGCGACAAAATCTCAAGATTGCCTCTCTGTTACCGGGTGCAAACGTTTGATCCCGTCAACGATTTGCTGTTGGTTTAATCCTCCGTGCAATTGTCTGTTGCTCCGATGGACGACTAGCCGGGACCGTGAAGAACCAAGTTGAATCTCCACAGCTGACGGACTCTTATTTGCAGATACTCGTATAAACCAACGCGGGGCGCAACGCTACAGAAGAAGCCTGAGGGGGTCCTTCGCTTGCCACCTACGTGAACAAGTAGCTTTACACGCAAGTGTGAGCCTGCACGCACACTGACTACATAGTCTACAAACAAGCAATGCGTACCGTTTCAGGCATCTGGCACCTTTAGACATACAGGCAGAGATAAATATGATAAGTATACAATGACAGACAGACAGACAGACTGACATATATATCTAAAGGATGTTCCGTGTACCAGAATACCACAGGGTGAGATACGGTGGAAGAGCTTTCAGTTTCTTCTCCGTTCAGACCTGGAACTCGCTACCTCGGTCCGTCCGTCACAGTCCTTCACTAGCGTCTTTTAAAACGAACTTGAAGACGCATCTTTTTAGAGAGGCCTTCTCTTAGGCTCCATGAGTGAGTGTTGTTAGTTATTTTGGTGTTGAGAAGTATATGTGGTTGCGTGTTATTGACCAATGTACACATGTTGTGTTTACATTTGTTTGTGTAAAGCGCTTTGTGATTTTGGAAAGCGCTGTATAAATTGCCTGTTGTTATTATTATTATTATATCTATGTACCGGTATTGAATAGCCTAGGCATTCTATAGAATGCCTTATGGTGCATTCTATACTTTATCTATGCATTTTAACTAGGCATTCTATAGAATGCCGGATTTCACACATTGCCGGTAACACATACACTCGCATTATCCAGCGCACACGCGCTCAAATAATTATATAAACATACGAACATATATAACCTTTGAATATAGACGACGCATCCACACGCACACATATACGCGTCCACCATCAAACACACCCATATTTGCAATACATCACAACTGGGTTTATTTAAGAATGTAGGAATCGGAAAGTGACGCAAACTTCGCCTAGAAATGTAAGAATCTAAGTCAAAATTGGCTCTTTGGCTCTTTCCGTCTAAAAAGTTGACCTAGTTCGTCTCCTATAGGCGACGAAATAGGTCGAATTTTCTTCAAAATTTCTCCTAAAATTGACTGTATTTTTTCCGTCCCGGATAAAGCACTCCTGTGTACTTAAAACACTCTCATGCACTACAACTGCACTCCCATGCACTAAAAGAGCACTCCCGCGCACTTAGAAAAAAGTGGGGTCCTAGGAAAAAATGTGTGTTCCAAGCAAATAAACCCATTTGTTACTAAGAAAGACAAGGTATGAAACCCATTTGGGCGTTTTTTCACGTGCACACACACGCACACACACACACACACACTCTCTCTCTCTCTCTCTCTCTCTCTCTCTCTCTCTCTCTCACGCCACTCCTTACATAACGTCCATAAACTTGCTTACGCACTCATCTCATTCAGTTATGTATTGAATTTTTTTATGGGACAGACTGGAAGCGAATAAAATTGAATGATCAAAGTTAAAACAGATGGTCCCGGCTCTTGTTGGGTTCTCAGGCCATAATTTATGACATTGTTAAGGTGCCTTATGAAATTTCAGCTACAGAAGGTAATTTCAATCCCCTTCACCCGGACTTTCGTGGGCATGGGGAAAGTAAAAGCGGTAAGAATAAAATTAAAATAAAATGAGTTAAATTAAATTAAATTATGCAGATTGACCTTTGACAGGAAAGTTTCCCCATCTCTATGGATTAAAACAGAGGACTGCTAACATTCAAAATTCACAATAAGGACAAACAAATGTGTACATAAGTCAAAGTAATGCTCTCTCTCTCTCTCTCTCTCTCTCTCTCTCTCTCTCTCTCTCTCTCTCTCTCACTCTCTCTGTTCATTGACTCAGTCTGTGCATTGAAATCTTTTTTCTATGCCCACTGTATGTCTCATTTTAATTATGCATCAACTGTTTGGTGTAATGCAAGTGACGCGCAAATTAAACCGCTAAACAGTCTTCATAAAAGAGCAATCAAGATACTTTATAAGTCTTATAATATAAATACAGATATTCCAACTACTGAGAAATACATAGAACTCCGAATACTCCCACTTCAAAAACAATTTGTATTTAATACAGCTATCCTTATGTTCAAAATCACACATGGAAAAACACCTGCATATCTTGATATATTTTTTACTAAGCCAATTGTTGGGCATAGACTTTATAATTATAAACTACCCCTCCCTCGCATTGATTTATACAAAAATAGCCTATCATTTAATGGAGCTGCTGTATGGAACTCTCTTCCTCTGGAGTGTAAACATTGCACCACAATATTTTCTTTCAAAAATAACCTATGCAAACATCTGCAAAATTTATTATAAAACTGATATTTTTTATATGATAACACAGTTTTTCATGACACTGTAGTATGGTAGTAATAGTAATGATGATGATAATAATAATATTAATAATAATAATTATTATTATTATTGTTAATTGTTATTGTTATTATCATTGTTGTTATGATTATTGTTATTTTTATTATTATTATGAGGGTGAGGGATAGGAAGGGGGGAGGGTGGTTGCCTAACATTGTTTAAAGATAATGATGAAAATGTTGGTGTGATTGTGTGTGCATGTGTGTGTGAGTGCATGTGTGTGTGATTTCTATGATTTCCAAGTTAATGTTAAAGGTTATTTACTATGTTAATTTGTTAAGGGACAGATTGGAAGATTAGACTTCTTATTAGTCTAAAATCTTTATCCCTAATAAAAAAAGTTTCAAAAAGTTTCAAAGTTTCAAAGTTTCTCTCTCTCTCTCTCTCTCTCTCTTCTCTCTCTCTCTCTCTCTCTCTCTCTCTCTCTCTCTCTCTCTCTCTTTCTTTCTATTTTCTTACTCTACCCCTCTCTCTCATTCGTATCCCCTATCATTCCCCCATCACTCTACATCCCTTCTCTCTCTCTCTCTCTCTCTCTCTCTCTCTCTCTCTCTCTCTCTCTCTCTCTCTCTCTCTCTCTCCTTTTGTCTGTCATAGCAATTCTTACCTTTCAGTATAATCACAACGCATGCCCGGCTGATGGAGGGCGGTTCAGGGGTGGGCAAGTTATCATCACCGATCTTAATCCCACGCTTTGGAGGGGGAAGAGAGGTAGGGCGGTTCCAGAATTTTTTTCCCCCAGGGGAAAAGTGTCTGATCTTTGAACGGGCCCCTAATCTTAGGATTCCACTGTATTGATTCCTGAGCTGTAAGCTGAATGCCTCTACTCTATCTCTGTATTGTCTCTGATGTGATTGTTATTTGCGCCTTTCTCTGATCTGACGAGTCTATTGTGGTAGGGGTTTTCCCCCCTTCCCCCCCCCATCCTCCCCTATTCCCCCAAGGTGAGAATAAGCGAATAATAAACCGTTGAGGTATTCGCCTGAGAAAAATAAGACGACGAATAGGACGACGAAGACGACGACGACGATGATGAAGATAAACAAGAAGAAGGAAGAAAGAAGAAAGAAAGAAGAAAGAAAGAAAGAAAGAAAGAAAGAAAGAAAGAAAGAAAGAAAGAAAGAAAGAAAGAAATGAGCACTGAAATGTATCGTCCACCATTGGCCATACGACAGGGAGGAGGGAATAGGGACGTAGATCAACACTTAACCACCAGAGCAATCATACTGCTAGGATAAATAAGATAAAGGTTAACATTGCCACTTTCATCTTGAAGAAGAAGAAGAAGAAGAAGAACAACAACAACAACAAACAACAACAATAACAACAACAATAACAATGAAGAAGAACAACAACAACAACAAACAACAACAATAACAACGAAGAAGAAGAAGAACAACAACAACAACAACAAAAACAACAACAACAACAACTACAAAAACAACAACAATAACAACAACAACGGCAACAAACAACCTTAATTAAAAGAGAGCAGACGTCAGAAAAAGATGGAAGATTATGTTGATGTTTTGTCATCCGTCATAAAAGCGGCCGATTTTCGACTTGTCTTCTCTGCGAAAACAGCGCCACCCAGGACAGGGAGGAATTTGGGACCTAAAGTGCACATGCTGGGTGTTATGGTGTATCTGGCATTTACCCGTGTTGGACAAGAGCGTCAAGATTTGTAAGTCCTTGCAATGGACTGCTTTGCGTACACTAGCAATAATAATAATAATAATAATAATAATAATAATAATAATAATAATAATAATAATAATAATAATAATAATAATAATAATAATAGTAGTAGTACTGGTAATAGTTGTAGTAGTAGTAGTAGTAGTAGTAGTAGTAGTAGTAGTAGTACCAGTAGTAGTAGTAGAAGTACTAGTAGTAGTAGTAGTAGTAGTAGTAGTAGTAGTAGTAGTAGTAGTAATTGGACCTTTTCTCGTGCCTGCTCAAAGGCGCAAGGACCGTTACCAAAAAATTTGCTTACATCGAAATTGATATACTATCATACGTTTACGCTTCCTAAAGAAATGTAACTTGCTTTATAGACATAAACACAAATGGTAAAAAAAAAAAAAAAAAAAAAAAAAAAAAAAAGGCGTCTATAAATGTAGGAAGGAAGGGTCAAGCGAACGAATGATATGAATAATTAAACTTCCCATTTTTTTAATTTTTAGTTTACAAGTCGAAAAATGTGTGTCATCTCATACAGCCGACAAACGCACGCGGCGAGACGGGATCAGGTTGAAGCATAGAGTCAATACTGAATACTAATAAGTATTCTCCCATCGCGTGAAGAGAGTGTTAAGATTTAGGGTCAATATTTGCTCAGTATACTAGCTGCGCCTGTTAAGCCTGATCTAATCTTGCGCACATTACAAAGCCAGAAAACCCCAAAAGCTATAGATTGATAGATATCTAAAGAACATCTCAAGTATGTCTGCACTGTCTCACTATAGGTGATAGTAGGAGTCCGCTACTTGAAGGCCACAATGCCACCAAAGTCAAACCTTTAGACCCCCTCACCCACACTTCCCCACCTCCTGAACAAAACTCAAGCTTCAACCCGCCCCCCCACCCCCCCACCCCCACCTCCCACCCCATCAAAAAATCTAAAACATTGTTTGAATGAGAGTCGAGCAAAAACCGAAGTCTAGTCTGTGGACGCATTGCATTCCCCCCGCACACTGTTTTTTTTAAAGATACTGACGCTCATGTCCTAGAAAGGGGAGTGCCAGAAAAACCAAAACTCCTAGCATGCACTATAGGACCTGTTCCTTTCCCTCTGTCCTGGGTGGAGGGGCTTTTGCGGCTGAAGCGTTACCGCTGAAAGGGCGGCCCCAATTAAACCTGCTTGGGTGCCGAATGAAATCCAAACTTTCTCCCCTCCCCCCTCCCCCTCACACTTTCCCCCCTATCCCTCAAACCAAAATTAAACAGAACCTACCAAACAGAAAGACCAATCAAACGGTTCACTAACTTATATGGACATGAGGCTACGGTTGATTGATTGATTGATTGTTGCTTTAGGTCCAGCGGACTCTTCCGAGCCAAATCAGGACCGGACAACCCCGATCCGCATAAAAGATCTGCTGAAACAACCCTAGTGGGAAAATTGAACGCCCTCCACCGGCCAGTCACTTTACAATAAAGACATCCCACGCAGGGGACGGCTGAGGCTTTACCCCAACTACTCGAAACCCCGGTTACAAAAACAAAATAGAATACAAACATCATTATAAATTATCAACAAAACATATACATATAAAATGCCTACAGTGCTAAATAATAACATCATAGGAAGCCCCAGTGACCACCCGGCAGAAAGCGTCCAACACTCCCAAGCTGATCCAACAGACCCCATACACAAACAAGGAGTCTTGTCCAGGAAGAGTTTTCAAGAAAAAAGGTAGGTCATTGATCTAGCGAAGAAGAAGATAGAATAGCAGAGTGATAGGACAGAGCAGGAATGGGAAAGAGTAAATGAGGAAGACAGCGACAGTGGGAATTTAAAGCACTAAATTTCCATAAAGTGGGGATACTATTTATACTGAAACCCCGGCACTCCAACGGGGGTACTGTTGCCGCAGTGAATCGGTCATGCCTACAAAGGAAAGACAGGTTTTCAACTGGGGCTTTCACTTTTCCCTTTATAGGTTTGAACAATCTACAGTGGCAAGATTGCTCATGACCCCAAGGGGTACATGAGGCTATGAGGCGGTACATAAACCGTACCGTAGAGATCTCTCATTCAATTACCCAAATCAGGGTAAGCGGACTAGGATGACAGTAGCACGATGTTTTGAAACTCGCAAAATCAAATCAAGAAAAGGAAGATCGGTGGGTGGGGTGATGGGGAGGGGCGAGAAGAAGAAGAAGAAGAAGAAGAAGAAGAAGAAGAAGAAGAAGAAGAAGAAGAAGAAGAAGAAGACAATGATGATGATCATGATGATGATGATGATGATGATCATGATGATGATCATGATGATGATGATGATAAAGAAGAAGGAGAAGAAGAAGAAGAAGAAGAAGAAGATGATGATGATGATGATGATGATGATGATGATGATGATGATGATGATGATGATGATGATGATGATGATGATGATGATGATGATGATGATGATGATGATGATGATGATGATGAACGAGAACAAGAAGAAGAAGAAGAGGGGGAGGAGGAAGAAGAAGAAGAAGAAGAAGAAGAAGAAGAAGAAGAAGAAGAAGAAGATGATGATGATGATGATGATGATGATGATGATGATGATGATGATGATGATGATGATGATGATGATGATGATGATGAACGAGAACAAGATGAAGAAGAAGAAGAGGGGGAGGATGAGGAGGAAGAAGAAGAAGAAGAAGGAGAAGAAGATGAAGAAGAAGAAGAAGAAGAAGAAGAAGAAGAAGAAGAACAACAACAACAACAACAACAACAACAACAACAACAACAACAACAACAAGAGTAAGAGCAAGAGCAAGAACAAGAACAAGAATATCGAGAAGAGGAAACGACAGGGACAGACAGACAAATAGGGAGAGAAAGAGACATAGAGTGGGCAAGTTGGGGAATATTACAAAATGAAAAAAAGAGGTGGGCAAAAAGTTTATATAAAAGACGCGTTTTCTGGATGGTTGTGTGTAGGTGATCGTAAGAAGAAGAAAAAGAACAAGAAGAACAAAGAAAAAGAACAAGAAGAACAAGAAGAAGAGAAATAGAATATAATCAAAACATAAGGAAGCAATCAGCAGAAAAAACGAAAGGGGAAATAAAAAAACGTGTCGGGAAAGAAGCAGCTGTGTTGACCCGTGCGGTTTATCATACTTCTCGCGGATGATGCCACGGTTGTCATTGAAGCGGCACCATGCAGGAATGTCTTACGCGTGGACAAATAGTCCCCCCGATCATCCGCCTAATCTGTATTCGTCCGCGGCTCCATTGCATGCAAGGAGAGGTATTTTAATTTGTTGACACTGCGCTCGACCAAAACCTTCGACACGACTGCGAGATTGAGAAGAACTTAGGTAGGATCATTTCTTAGAGGACCTCCGTGTATTCAGCTGGTACGAAACGCAAGGCCGGGATTTTCTCGATATAGACAGCCCACCGCAACACACTGGAATGGATTTTTATGTTAATTTTTGTTTTTTAGGCGGAGAAAAGAGAAAGATAAAAAGAAGAAGGAAGAAAGGGAACAAGACGGATAGAAACAAAGAAAGACAGAAAGATAAAAATAACAAATATCTGGGTTAAGAGCTTCGAATTTTCGATTAAATAAAAACCATTTTTAAGTAAAAGCATATCAACCGAAAGAAAAGGAAGGAAGAAATAAAAAGAAAGACAAAAACAAACAAACAAACAAAAAGAAAAAAAGGATTCCTCTATCTAAATTAGGTCTATATTATTGTTTTTTTAAATTTTGGGAAGGAATTTAATGTTTTTAATTGGTGTTTTATTTAACACAAAGTAGTTGTATCTTCTAAATATAATTTTTATAAAACTAGTTTAGAAAAACACAAAATTTGCATGCAGCACACACACAAATACACACACACACATACACACCCACACACACACATTACACCAAAAAATTCAACACTACACGTTTTATTTATCAAATGAATACGTAAATAAATAGATTAATTAATTAATTAATTAATTAGCATAAAAGTATATTTAAATACTACAATATAAATAGGGCTACACTAGAATTGTGTATGAAATAAAATAAAAAAATATTTTTTTCTGGCATTACCGTTATGTTATTATTTTTATACTTGAATATTTGGTTTTGCATAGCCGGAAAAAAACCACTTTTCCAATGTAAATATTTGGACGAATATATTTCTTATGTCTTATGGACCAAACAAAATCAATGTTTAACAGAGAACACAAATATATTATTGCAATGCTTTTCTTTTTTCTCTTCAATTTTGGGCAGCCATGTTTGTTTATAAATATATCATTAATTTCCTTATTTTTTGATTCCAAAACTAATTCTTTCGAACTCCAGAAACGAGCACCCAAGAGATCTCCTTCGTGGTATTTGCTTTGAACGAACACCCTTCTTTAGCACCGTTCAGTTTGTTACAATGTCTCTTGCCGTCAGGGTGATAAGACATTCTTCGTCGAATACACTTCATTAATACGATTAAACATATCAATAGGAATGTACCATTTCCTCATCTTCCCCATCTGAACATGTTAACAGTATTATTCAATTATTATATTATTCAATAGCGTGGTATAATGGCGAAACGTCCTTCATACACTTTTGTTAATTCCAGATTTGCCTATGGAATGGATATAAGTACAGAGAAGACCAAAATGATGACCAACAACACCAATGGCATCAACATGGACATCAAAGTCCAAGGCCAATCCCTCAACACAGTGCATAGCTTCAAATATTTAGGAGGCATTGTATCAGACAATGGGTCCCGACAGGAAGTCCTCTCCAGGATCGCACAAACAACTGCGGCCCTTCCAAAGGATGATGCCCATTTGTAAAGACAGGATCATCAGTCTACATTCCAAGGTAAGGCTGCTCCGCTCCCTTGTCATCTCCATCTTCCTATACGCTTGCGAAACATGGAACCTCACAGCAGATCTACAACGAAGAATATCGAATACAAAGCATGGAGATGAGGTGCTACAGAAGACTTCTGGGCATTTCCTATACCCAGCACCTGCAACGGCCTTCGAGTTACGGAATAGGATAGGATAGGATAGGATTTGAGTTGCTGTGAGAATAAGAGTTTTTGAACTGCAAGGGTGTCGTTTTCTAGGCAAAGCTGGTGTAGTTGTACTGTAAGTGAGAGGCGTGAGGGGGAGGGGGCACGAGAGAAGGAGAGAAGAAAGAGACAGACAGACAGACAAAGAGTGGGAGAGGCTTAGATTCACACATTAACCTAATTTTATTTACAACAAGGTTGTATGTGTGTGTGTATGTGTGGGTGTGTGTGTGTGTGTGTGAAAGAGAGAGACAGAGACAGAGAGACTGACAGAGAGACAGACAGATAGACATTGTATTTACAGCAAAGATGTGTGAGTGAGTGTGTGTGTGCGTGTGTATGAGTGCAAGAGAGAGAGAGAGAGAGAGAGAGAGAGAGAGAGAGAAATTTGGATTTTTTTTAATTAGGGATAAAGATTTTAGACTAATGATGAAGTCTAAGCTTCCAATCTGTCCTATAACAAATTAACATAATAAAGAACCTTTAACATTAACTTTGGAAATAATATAATTCTCACACACACATGCGCTCACCCACGTGCACTCACAAATATGCACTCACACATATGCGCACACTATCACACCATCATTTTCGTCATTATATTCAAACAATTTTAGACAACCACAATAATAATAATAATAATAATAATAATAATAATAATAATAATAATAATAATAATAATAATAATAATAATAATAATAATAATAATAATAATAATAAATAAATAAATAAATACATAAATAAATACATAAAAGACTGTTAGGCTAAAACAAATATGCGTGTTTACGGTATCCCGACCGACCTTACTTTTTTGACCCGACCCTACACTTTTTTGGAAATCGTCTATAAAAAAAAATCTTTAAAGCTAAAACAAAAGTGGTTTTTTGGCACAATTTTTATATAAATGTGCCAATGTGCAAAAGGTTTTAAAAAAAAAAAGAATCCGATCTACCGACCCTATTTTTGTCATATGTTACCGTAAACAGACATATTATTTTGATTGGCCTTATCATATCGAAATACAGCAGCTCCATTAAATGATAGGCTATTTTTGTATAAACAGAGAGAGAGAGAGAGGGAGAGAGAGAGAGAGAGAGAGAGAGAGAGAGAGAGAGAGAGAGAGAGAGAGAGAAAGGGCGAGAGAGATGGAGAGAGACAGACAGAGACAGGGACTGAAACCGAGACAGGCACACAGATAGACCGATAGAGACACAGACAGACAGACCAGACAGAGACACATATTACAAAGAGACCGAGGTTAATGAGCTAGTGTAAAAAATTCAGCTGGTTGCTGCTGATGATTAAAAAAATTTGTTTGAGCTTCTAAAAAAAATTGTTTGAGCTTCTAAAAAAATAAAACTCCAGTCGGCTGGGCATGCATCTAGAGAAAAACATGATGATGACGGTTTGGCATAGAGTAATCCATTGTTTCTCCAAAACGCCCTGACAGGCTTTAAACTCGTTAGCTTCTGTATTTCACACATAATCTCCTCCATAATCCCGCGCACTTCACATGCACTGTGAGGCTTGCATGAAGTCAGCCAAACAAAGTTTGCTGTGGACATTTGTTTTTGCTCTCAGTATTTTAATGTTGAAGAAACATTATTGTCAGATAACGAGCGGGAAGAGGGGGGGGGGGGATTAATGTACGTATATTTATTCATCTCTATTTACCTCTACATCCGCCCATTAATTAATACACTGGAGTCCGCATGCAATAATTCGCACACGTGCGCGCGCACACTGACAGGCCCACACACACACACACACACACACACAAACAAACGCACGCACACACTGACAGGCACACACACAAACACATAAACAAACGCACGCACACACTGACAGGCGCACACACAAACACATAAACAAACGCACGCACACACTGACAGGCACACACACACACACACACACACACTGTTACACTCGATGTTGGTTTTGTTTTTATCAGTAGTTGATTCAGCCCCAATGCTTGAATCCTCCTGATAAGTGTAACTCGGATTTGTTTATCCACGCAACCCGTTCACTCAGCAACAAGGCAGGAGTCGTCGTATGTAGTTTTCCAACTTTATTCAGCGAACATCAACAACTGCATACAATCGCTTTTTCCACTCTCAACTTTCACTTTACAATTCTCTCTACTTTCAACTCTCTCTACTTTCAAGTCAACAACAGTGCATCAATTATATAGTTTTTCTAGACTCCAGATTTCGTCAGAACGTTCCAGAGTGACGGGTTACAACCAATCAAACTAAACTTCGTCATCACTGTCTTACGTCATACAACATTCTTCATCATAAGAGAATCTCTCAGCTTATAGTGGATCTATCTAGATTCTTCGATCGATAATAAACATGCAACTCTATAAAATTCTCCAATAATATCGAACAACGAAAATGATCAACGTTATACAAAGCTTCTTCTAACAACAACGCAAAATCTAATCAAAGGTAAATACACTCTGCTATTGAATGCTTTGAGAAACAAAACGATCGGATCTATCGCGCGAGTCACACACGAACTATCGTGCGCGTTTCAACGTAACACACACACACACACACCAAACCAAACCCAACCAAACCATGGCATACACGAATGAATGAATGAATTAATTAATGAACATTGAGGTCTAACGTCTTCTCTCACCAGTAGGGCATGATGGCAGACGGGAATAACCATCCCAGGAAAGAAAGGGGTGGCTGGTGGGCTGGTGGGGCGGTACAGGATCCTTTATAAACACTGAACCACCAGAGTAATCATACTGCTAAGATGGACAGCGAAAATGGCCCCTTTTCTCTTGCCCGCTCCTGGCCCTCCAACTTAGGTCATCGGTGTGCATGCCAGGGGAAGGTTCTACCCCTGGGCTATCATGGTGGGACAACATACTACAAAATGCTTGTAAGAAAATGTTGGCGTTTCCTGAGAGGCAGAAAATATATAGTATACTCTGGCACTCACCCGTCCGTCTCAGACATGAGCGTTAGGCTCTTTAAAGTCCGTGCGATGGAATGAGTGTGCGACAGACTAGACCTCGACCTCGATTTATACTCTCATCTTATACTCTCAAGACTGTTGGCTCTCCTAACTGACCTCTTATACTGTCTTGTAATACAGGTAATGTGCTACAGTAAGTACGTAGCAATGTGGTATTCTTTTGCTGTGATACAATGACGGTGTGCGAGTCGATGTTGCGTGAATGTCTTTTTTAATTTGTAACGGGTTTAAGCTGTTCTTTCTATGCGATGCGCGAAGCAAGTTCTCTAGTATGTTGTTATATGTACTTTGGAGCCAATACAAAGTTAAAGTTGAAGTTGAATCCCAAGGAGTAGATGACATGACAAACCTCATACCTAAGGTGTTTTTGGTTTTATTGTTGTTGTTGCTATCGTTGTTGTTGTTTGCTCATCCCCTGCGTGAATCAAAACCACCACGACCGTTTCTTTCGGCAGTGGAAACTTCGTTATTGTAGGCTAGTGGTCTGCCTCGACTATAACAGGCCACCCTAGGACTTTACATTAAATAGTATGCCCTTGTCTGGAGTCCAGTCATAATAATGTTTGTCTTTTTGTAGAAAACAAAATCTTGCGAATGATTGTTCAATACTCAATTTTGTTACACTATGTAGTCCGGTCTAATATAGTTCTATTGGAAAAGGTATGTCGTGTTAGAACGCTGCAGATATACATTATGAAGACACAACAAAGCCATTTAAAATTTGTGCACCACTTTCAAAATGTCAGCCATGTTGACAGACAAGGTCACCAAACATCCTTGACCTTCATTCGAACGGCGACCGCTGTGAGTGACAGCTTTGCGTTCGTGTTTGAGCATTTCCCGTCAAATCTCGTCATTTTTCGCTCAGTCAAAAGACAAGTGCTGCCATCTTGAGGCGGCGTCAAAGTAAACAGGGGCAGAAGGATAAAATACATGGGCGACAAAGCAAACTTCATCATCGTTTTCGCTTTGGATCAAAATTGCAGGGACGAACTAAAGCAAACTCCATCATCGTTTTCCTTTCATCTGCAAAGCTGCCTGATGATTATCATTACGTCTCCAAATGCGTTGCCCTGGTCATTTTCTCGTTTGGGTAATGCGCAGGTTTTTCTTTCATAATTCTTATGTTGTATTGTTCGAGATATGCTAGAGATTAAAAACATCCTTTGAAACATGTCTGCATTTTTTTTTCGAGAAAATACTGGAGATTAAAAATCTGGTTTTGAAACATGTTTGACAGAAATCTGTGCTGCAACCACACGTATTAACCGCTGACCTTCCTTCCGTGTGTTGTGTTTTAGTTAAAGTGAGTGTAACCTTTTTATCAGAATGTGAAAACACTAATCAAATGTTCTAGTGCACGCTGAGTTGACTAATCTTATAATTATTTTGGTGGTTTTTTTTCCTTCTTCTTCTTCTTCTTCTTCTTCTTCTTCTTCTTCTTCTTCCTCTTCTTCTTCTTCTTCTTCTTCTTCTTCTTCTTCTTCTTCTTCTTCTTCTTCTTATTATTATTATTATTATTATTATTATTATTATTATTATTATTCTTGTTGTTGTTGTTGTTGTTGTTGTTGTTGTTATTATTATTATTATTATTATTATTATTATTATTATTATTATTATTATTATTATTATTATTATTATTATTATTATTATGTATGCGTTCATTCTTGACTTTGCTCTAGGTGCTTGCATGAATACAGAACAACTGTAACTATGTAATAAAGCGAGAATACGGCATGAACTATCAACTGTTATTTTACATATGAAAACGAATAACTCTAACGGACACGGACACACACACACACACACACTCACTCACCCACGCGCTCACACACGCGAGCTATGACTTTGCAGATTTGTTTCATTAATTTCAAACGTTGGGAGTAAAATAATAAGTTTTTATATAGCTTAAACAATCGTTAAATAATTTTATGTGTCTGACATTCGCGAATTTTAAATCGGTGCTTTGAACTGATTTACTCATGGAAAAGCGCTATTTAAATTCACTTAGTAGAAGTAATAGTAGTAGTAGTAGTAGTAGTAGTAGTAGTAGTAGTAGTAGTAGTAGTAGTAGTAGTAGTAGACTTTTTTTTTATAGACTAATACACTTTTAATGCAAATGTTTTAGATAACTTATAACACATGTATATCAATGTTTTATTTGTCATGTTTCTAAATGTTGGCACCACATGCGAATTTCTCCCTGTTGAGATAATAAAGTTTTCGTATTCGTATTAGTAGTAGTAGTAGTAGTAGTAGTAGTAGTAGTAGTAGTAGTAGTAGTAGTAGTAGTAGTAGTAGTAGTAGTAGTGTTATTATTATTATTATTATTATTATTATTATTATTATTATTATTATTATTATTATTATTATTATTATTATAAACATTATGACTGAGCGTTCACAATTTTTTTTGCTGCTAAAATCAGTATATGAAGGTAATTTCTTTGCAACCAAAAACAAGAAAAACAACGGCATCGTGGTATAGTTCACGAGAGTTTAGACCCACAGTTAGACACGCTGCACAATTGTCTTTACAGTAATATACCTCTGACTGCATACTCTACTACCTCTCCCACACGCTTAGTAGGTCATCCAGCACTGCGTCTATAGTTACGTCAACTAACTCGAACTTCTTTGTCGTCATCATGGCCTTCGGGTGTGTCCGGTTTGTGTTTAGGGCGGCCCGGGTTAGATTCTATATTGGACAGCGCCTTGCATGAGCAGCTCTTGAGCTGGAAAACCGCTTTATTTAGAACGATTAAATAGAAATACATAAATAAATTAATAAAATACCTTCGACGACGGCAAATAACCCGAAGCAATTTCTGATTTTATTGCTGAAAAAGAATTGGACATAATGTTTTTAACAGAAACTTGGCTGAAAGAGGTTGGCCATAAGACCAATTGATGACCCGACATGGATACCGCATGAAGTCATGGCCGCGATCATGTACTGTAGAGGTGGTGGCATTGCCGTGATATTCAGTGTCTAGTATAATATCTTATTTTCACCAACAACACCGCATACTGTATATACATAGCACCTTTGAAGTTAATGAAATAGTTAATTTTTCGGGCACTAGTGTGCGTATGCTATCCATTTACCTAGCCCAAAAAACAAATTCACCTTTCCAGTTTTCCTCAAGGAAGCCAAGGAGATGTTTCATTATCTGAGCACAACTACAACTGATTTTGTCATCTTTGGCGACCCTAACATTTATTTTGACAAACCTCAGAATAGTGACACAAAACAAATTTGCGATGCTCTTTACTGTCATGGACGTACTCAACTGGTCAATACCTCAACTAGAGAATCTCAAATCATTGATTGGATAGTGACCCGGGAGAACTCTGGCGTTGTGTATGATGTTCGTCTGAACGATTATCTCAGGTAAGACCACGCCGCCATCCTGTGCTCGCTTAGACTGGTCAAACCTTCCAGGCTCAAGAGGCGCATCCCACGGCGCAACCTCAAAAGTATTAACACTGAGGCTTTTGGTTCTGAGGCGGCTCGTTGTCTGAAAGACAGACTCCCTACTGCAGATCTAGCAACTCACTATAATGACACTCTTCTATCACTTCTAGACAAGCACGCACCACCACATCCAAACTCATCACAGACAGACCATCCGTTCCCTGGATGACAAATGAAATCCGCCTAGCAAATAAAAATCGGAGACAACTAGAAAGACATTGGAGGTCCAATATACTGGAAGTGAACAGGCAAATCTACAACAAACAAAAGAGACTGGTACAGACACCCATTGCACAATCAAAACAATCCTACTTCAATAAACTGATCACAGAAGCCCAATGAAGCAAAGTCCTTTTCTCCACTCTAAACAGTCTCCTAGGCTGCTCTTCAGACTCCATTGCCCAACAACATTGAACCCTCTCAACTTCCACAAGCTTTCGCTGACTATTTTCACACAAAAAATCACATTATCCGTGAAAGATTTGACCAGAAACAAACTTATAACCCCTTCTGTTCTCCGGTACCTCATTCACTAAATTCAAACCTATCACCACTTCCGAACTTGAAACCATCATAAAAGACACAACTATAAAAATCTCCGACCTAGACCCTCTTCCTACTCAGCTTTATTCCGAATGCCTGTCATCTTTTCTTCCTTTCATTCTTGACATCATCAACACATCTCTCTTGACTGGTACTTTTACAAACTCCTTCAAAGCTGCCATTGTCAAATCACTAGAAGTTTCTGTACTTGCTCTGCTGGATCTGTCTGTAGCTTTTGATACTGTGACCACTCCATCCTTTGAAACCGACGTACTTCCACCTTTTGCATTCATGGCTCTGTTCTTTCCTTGTTTCACTCCTATCTTACTGATAGGTTCCAGACAATATCCATTGATGGTCGCACTTCAGACCCCGCGGGACTCCACTTTGGGGTTCCGCAGGGTTCTGTTCTGGGGTCTGTTCTTTCTCTCCTTACATTCAACTACTTGACCACATCTTTGACAAAAACGAACTTCATCACCATTCCTTCGCCGATGACTCTCAATTGCATAAAAGCTCTTCTCCTGACCAGACTGACAACTCACTCCAGACTGTCTCGCTCTGCACAGACAATGTCTAAGACTAGATGACAGAAAACAAACTATAACTCAACAGCAGCAAAACTGAAGCAATCCTTATTGGCTCTTCTCACTCAACAAAACTAGCAGCTTCCTCTTCAAACTATCTTAAGCTCACCTCTGCTTCAATTTCGCTCTCATCTGAAGTTATACATCTTGGCCTGACCTTTGATAGTACACTCAGCATGAACGAGAGCATTTCTTAATAATAATAATGAATAATGAATTTATATAGCGCAAAACTCTCTCTCTGTCTGTCTAGTCTGTCTGTCTGTCTGTCTGTTTCTCTCTCTCCCTCTCTCTCTCTCTGTTCCATTCTCTTGCCTCTTCTTTGTCTTTCTTCTATCTGCCGTACGTGCTACCTCCAACACCGTCGTATCTCCTCTATTAGAAACTACCTTACAACAGATGCAACCGCCAACCTAGTCACCTCAACCATACTCTCTCGTATTGACTACTGCAACTCACTCCTTGCTGGCCTTTCATCCATATCCATATCTAAACAACACCTTCAGAACAATTCAGCCCGCCTTGTCATTCGAAAGAAAAGACGAGACTATGTCACGCCTTTCTTAAAACAACTACACTGGTTTCCTTACTATGAAGTCATTCGTTTTGCGTCAAACGCTACAACAGGTCGAGAACAAAAGGTCGCAGAGAAGCAACCAAATAATAAAGACGCTGATTAGTGTAATTGCGGACAGTCTCGCATATATAATTCCATGTTTTCCTACGGCTGTATAAAATGTATTCAAAGGGCGGTGAGTCAGTGCCTAAGACATAATAATAATAATAATAATAATAATAATAATAATAATAATAATAATAATAATAATAATAATAATAATAATAATAATAATAATAGGGGTGGCAGTAGTAGTAGTAGTAGTAGTAGTAGTAGTAGTAGTAGTAGTAGTAGTAGTAGTAGTAGTAGTAGTAGTAGTAGTAGTAGTAAGGAACAGGTCGAAGCGCTTCCTAACGCATTCACACTCTCTTTAAAAATTAGTACAATACATAAACATATGACCTTTCGGAAAGTCGGCACGAAGTTTAGATTCAAATGTTAAGAAATATGAATAATAAGCAAAGACGTTGTTAAAGTTCTTGCCCAATTTTCCTCTCGACTTAAGAAGACTAAATAAACTATCTCTCTATCTCTGTCTCTCTGTCTGTCTCTGTCTCTCTCTGTCTCTCTCTGTCTCTCTCTCCCTCCCTCTCTCTCTCTCTCTCTCTCTCTCTCTCTCTTTCTCTCTCTGTTCCATTCTCTTGCCTCTTCTTTGCCTTTGAAGCGTTCATACCCTGGACGGAAATCGCCCGGCTTAACTGGCCTTACCTTATCTAAATCCCCCTTTGTAGGCCTAAACTTTAAGTCTTCAAACCCATACCCCCCAATTTCGCTCGAATGCGACCCCTTTTAAAATGAGTGTTGACGGTCGAGCCATCCAACAAGAACATTTTAAATAGGTTAGATTTTGGAGTCTTTGTGGTCGAAAGAACAAGAACAGTCTTTTTGTGTGGAATTGTTAGCTATTGGAATCATTAAACATTTTAAATGTCAAAAGGGCCAAGCTGTTAAACAGATCTATGGCTCTTGATGGAGAGTTATATTTTCAAAAAAATAAATTTTCTTAAATGCTATAGAAGATTTAAAAAAAATGTGTTGCGCTTTTACTATAGGTAAATTCAATTAAAATCAGAAAAAATATTAATAGTTAATAATAATTACAACAATGACGACGACGACAACTTCAATAACTGGTCGACAAAAACTAGGGTGATCAAATTTATCACCTTAAAAAAACGTCTTATGGACATATACCTCTTCTTTTCTCAATGAGCATTACAGTCGCAGTCGTCGTTATTGTCATCATCATCATCATCATCATCATTGTCACATTTCATTATGCATTCTCTCGACGTAGGCCTACTAATCAATGCAGACGGAAATAAGATATGGAGTATGCGTCATCAAGTGACGATATGAGCGCATGTCATGAAGTCTGAAAATTGACGTGGGTCGCGCATGAGCAGAGGGGTGGTAAACAAAAGCGTTGAGACAACGTGAGGGGATTTTTGATCTCGGGAGTGGATAGCGGCTTGGAGGAACATACTCAGCAGCAGGGTGCCTGCGGAAAGATATTTCGGAGGAGAGATATCTAAGTTATGAGAAGAGTTCATGTGCAGCTTTCTCATAGCTGAGGAGTATGGAGAAAACCGTGTCTACTGGGGGAAGTGACGACCAGTGACCATTGTGATTGTGGCAGTTACCGACAAGGGCATCTGGACACAGTGGCACGAATAGTCTAAATTCATATCACACATCATTTGGGTAGGTAGGATTATTTATTTGTAAAGATGAGATAAATTCGCGAAATGGCTCAGTACGGAAATCATTGACAATCGTGCGCGCGTCGGCAGATCGGGACCGAACTGATAATCGGGCGCAGGGGGCGGGTCTGGTGATCGTAGAACGTTTCGTCGAGCCAAGTGATTTGAGTATGATTGGATCGCGTGAACGAATGGTTGCTATGTTGAAAATATATTATCGTTATACGGGTGCATGCCATTTGTTGAGTTTTATCGTTTATTCGAATTCGGAAGCATTCGGAGATGATCGTCAATCTACGGAGACCGCTATCGTTACCATGGATTCGAACATCGATTTCCGGCGGAAATAGCTTAGCAACGAGATGACGCTTACTGATGGAAGGTTTTATTTATTATGTTCAACAGATGTTTTTTTTTCTGGGTTCTTCCGCATCGAGTACGGAATATGGAGGATGCTAGAGATGGACTGTTTCGAGAGTGAGAGGTGGAATCAACAGACGATACAGGACTAAAGTGTGAGGACTAGGACAGAGACGACAGTGCGCAAGTGGAGATGACAAGTTAGTGTAAATCAAGAAACAATATGATCAACAATCAAGGTATGGAAGCGATTATGATAGATATAGCAGACGACGATCGACGTGGAACTTTCATTTTCGTACAAAGAGAAAAACAGTGATCGTCGTCAGTGCAAGGAAGAGAGGCATCAACTAGTATAAACATTCTAAATTGAAAAAAACTTTTGTGGATGCATGACTTTCGCATTAATTATGTATATATGATGTTGCATGAAATACGTATGTAGAGTTATGAGTGATGGAATATGTGATGTTGCATGAAATATGTATGTAGAGTTATGGGTGATGTAATGTATTGTTGTGTAACGTAAATATTGTCTGACTGAAAGAAGGAAAATCAATATAAACAACGAAATCAGAACAAAATCTAACTATCTCTGAGTGGTCAGAATCCTTTATTCCTCCCTGGCGTGACAATCATCATCATCATCATCATCATCATCATCATCATCATCATCATCATCATCATCATCATCATCATCATCATCATCATTATCATCATCATCATCTTCTTCTTCTTCTTCATCGTCATCATCATCATCATCATCATCATCATCATCATCATCATCATCATCATCATCGTCGTCGTCGTCGTCGTCATCATCATCATCTTCATCATCCTCATCATCATCGTTATCATCATTCCCGCGGTGGACAAGATAAAAGTGGCCAAATTTCACTGTCCATCTTAACAGTATGATTGCTCTTAGTGTTCAGTGTTGAGTTAGGTCCTTTACATCCTCTTGTATGGGACGATTATCCTCGTCTGCCATATCGCCAACGTGCAACGGTGAGTGAGGAAATAAAACTTCAATGTTTCTTCCCTCATGATCATCATCATCATCACCACCATGATCATCACGATCATCATCATCATCATCATCATCCTCATCATCATCATCATCATCATCATTATCACCACCATCATCCTCATCATCATCATCATCATCATCATCATCACCACTACCACCACCACGACCGCCACCCCCACAATCATCATCATCATCATCACCATTGCCCAGTATATAACGATTCTTAGACAATAATACCATGCTCATAAAAACAGGCTAAAAACTACAGTCAAGACACATTGACATGCCAAATACGTTCACGGATAAATACATAATCCCAGAACCTTCTACTACGGTCAGAGCAACCTCTCCAAAGTACGCAGTGGAAGCCATCGTAAATCTTACGTGAAAGGCAAAATGTCCCAAAGTACCGAAAGAACTTAACTCGACGTGAACGGAAATTAAATAACCAATGGAGTACGCCTCAAATGAAAGTCCCAGCAAAATGATGACTAAGGACTAAAAAAGAAAGGTATAGTACAGTAAAATCGTACTTAACGTCCCATGACACGACGTGGTTTATATCGAACGATGACGATAGAACGATATATATAATAGGGGGAGGTACAGCAGGAGAGAGAGAGAGAGAGAGGGGGGGGGGTGGATAGGGGTAGCAGAGAGTAAGTTTTACTCGTTACAGCTGAGCCAATAAGAAAAGTTCCGAGAAAGGAAATAGGGGGGATGGAGGGGAGTGGGGGTGATGAAGGAAAGAAAAAAAATGAGTTAAGATTTTGGGTTGAACGCACCTCCGAGTTATAAAGTGAACGTTTCCAAATCCGTTCTACGGACTGCCATCCATAAACCACAGGCAGGGGGCACGAAAAGGCTCACGCCAGCTAATCCCTCTTCACGATCTTAGCGCAGACTGATGAAGCGACTCTAAACCATCCCCTTCAGGGCCTCCTGGAGACGATGAAGAAGGAGGGCTAAGGCAGCAAACTCGAGACACACACGTCAGCATCGAGGACCTGTCGCTTTGGCTCTTCAAGTCAGCGAAATTGATTTGATTTGCTCTGACACTGCCACACAGACTCGACAACTTACGTATGTGTGTGGGGTCTTTAGAGCGCTCCTGTAGATAATTGATACAAACTAGAGAGCAAAGTCTCTTCTGCGCAAAACAAAATAAAATAATTTAAAACAAAAAGAAATAGAGAAGTGTAGGGGTGACGGGCGGGCGGTGAAATCTACTTCAAAGATAAAGTGAGTTATGATCGTAGAGGAACAAGAGTGAGAAACCATTTACATACAGGAACCCTTTTGCAGCTAAGTACATATGTAACCGGCAATGTGTAAAATCAGGCATTCTATAGAATGCCTAGATAAAGTATAGAATGCACCATCAGGCATTCTATACAATACCGGGATTTCACACATGGCCGGTAGTGCAACATAATTGTTGTAAAGGCTTTTGGTTCCAGTTTCATGTCTTGGGTTAAATCAAACGAAACTTACTTTGTTACAAAAACAGGAAACATGTCTTGTTTTAGATTAAAAAAACTGACTTATTTTAAGATTCGATAAACTGGTAAATGATTTTATAAAGTGTACGTGTATTGTTTGTTTCCATGCGCTTTCCGCAATAAATTATAGACTGATTAATTGATTACTGACTTTACCACACAATAGAACGGAAAAGCTATTTTGAGCGGAGCATTAGCGTAGAGATTTGGGGCGCAATCTAGAATGATTTCGTCGAGCCCCGATACACAGGATGCTACGAGTGAACGGCACAAACAGAATGGAACAACTTCACTACACGAGGCACTGTGGTCTAATGGTAGTGCTTCGGCTTGCGGATCTGAAGGTGGCCGGGCCATTGTGTTGTGTCCCTGGGAAAGACACTTTACTCCTGTTTTCCTACTCCTTCGGATGAGGGTATAAACCGAGGTCTAGTCTGTGTGTCGCATACATTCCATCATAACGGACTTTAAAGATCCTGACGCTCATGTCCTAGACGGGTGAGTGCCGGTAACAAGAACACACCCAGCATGCACTTGGTCCTTCTCCCCCATCCCTGGCTGCCCAGGATTGTGCTCAGTTGTCCGGGCGTCAGACCCTGCGCCCAAAGGCTGCGGGTGGGCGTCTCGGGCGGTTTGAGTTAGATCCTGTATCGGCCAGCGCCTTGATCCTTAGGCTAAGGCGCCTTACAAATGACGAACATTATTATTATTACACACCCAAGTCCACTTAGCTGAAAAATGGTGCCTGGTTCCGTTTAGAATCGGTGATAGTAAGACAGCTAGGGAGCAGAGGGGGGTACCGTCATCACTACGCTGGCCCATAGGAAGGAGGTCCTAAGCGCCTCTGTCCCCAAAAATCGAAAGGTTGCGGGAACGCCTTTATCACCTAAAAGCTTCATTGCTACGTTCTAGCTGAGAGCGTATGTAACACAAAAATGGCTCAAATAAAATGGGTCTTCTTCTGCTCCTTCTTCTTCTTTAACTACTACTACTACTACTACTATTACTACTACTACACTACTACTACTACTACTATTATTATTATTACTACAACTACTATTACTACAACTACTATAAGCACTTCTTCTACTCCTACTTCTTTTGTTCTACTACTACTACTACTACTACTACTTCTACTACTACTAC
>CM072517.1:50678049-50680549 GCA_036898135.1 Oncomelania hupensis | reverse complement strand
CTTTCTCTGTTCTCAGCAACCCTCATGGCTTCGTTCAGTGTCAAACCAGTTCATTTTTGAATGTTGTCCTCCCACCTTTTTTCTGACTCTCTCTTCTTCCGCCTCCTTGCACCGTGCCTTGCAGGATGGCTTCTGCAAGGCCTGATGCTCCGGTGACGTGGCCATACTATCGGAGTTTCCGTTTCTTCACCACTGTGAGCATGTCATCGTGTTGTCCACTGGCTTGTGTGATGGTCTGTCGGACTTCGTCGTTGGTGATGTGTCGGGTATAGGAAATGCCCAGAAGTCTTCTGTAGCACATCATATCCATGCAAAAACAACAAACTGGGCATTCAAGCAAACTAAGTATTTTTTGGTTTAAATACACATGCGAATTCACATAAAATTGGGCCTACGGGCACAATTCGCTGACGATGTGGGACGTGATGAATTTAAATAAAGACAAGGTAGGCTATTGTCACCATGATGATATCACTCGATTAGCGTAAGTTGGATTTTATGTTGAAGTCATCTGTAAAGTCTAAGTATGTTGTCGCACCCAAAAGTGTTTTATTTGTAAAGTAATGTGATTTTTTTAATAATTATGTCATCGTGGTAACGTCGTTTGCTAACTTTAAGTTTTAGTTTTTTTTTGGGGGGGTTCAAGTCATCGAAACACTCTAATTACATACGAGGTTTAAAGAAAATGTAAAAAGAAATATTTGTTAAAGACGACGTCAACAGGATAACATCAATCGATTTACATCAGTTTGGGTTTGTGTTGAAGGCATCTGTAAAGTCTAAGCTTGAACCAAATCTCTCAGTAGTTTTAGAGAAAATGCGATTAGAAGAACAACTCCCTCCTCCCTTCCCCCATCCCCCCCAAAAAAAATAATAAAATAAACATTTAAAAAATAAAATAATAATAATAATAATTATTATTATTATTACTATTATTATTATTATTATTATTATTATTATTATTATTATTATTATTATTATTATTAGTAGTAGTAGTAGTAGTAGTAGTAGTAGTAGTATTATTATTATTAGTATTATTATTATTATAACGAGACCATAATGACATCACTCGATATGCATAAATTTGTGTTAGTTGGTAGGCATCTTTATGTTCTAACTACATACTAAGTTTCAAAGACGTCCGTCTTTTCAGAGAAAAGTTCTCTCGGACGGACGGATAAACAGAGGGAAAATCTATAGTTCCCCAGATAATAATAATAATAATAATAATAATAATAATAATAATAATAATAATAATAATAATAATAATAATAATAATAATAATAATACATAAATGTATAGAGTACAACGCATACATTTTAAACACAAAAAGACCATGAACTGTGGGAACCGTTTATTGGAAACACAGAGTTACGGTTCCTTTCTGCACTGGGAACCCAAGAGTTACAGTTCCTTTTCTGCATTTATAATGACACAAGTTTACATTATGTTATATGCTTGTTTGCCTCCCACTGTCCTAAACAAAGCTATAAGAAAACGTCGACAAGAGCCAAAGGACAGGCTAATGATTTTTAAATGCACTGATCGAGGAAAGGGAGGAAACCAACACGGTCATTTAGTAAGGGATGTTATGGATGCAGGATGAAACTCATTTGCATGTCTTTTTCCTAAACCACGTGTTTAACATTTGACCTGACTCTTTTTTATTTAAATTAAAAAACAAATGACGAAAAAGACCCGTTTGTAAAAAATGTGAACAGGCTTAAAAGAATTTTTTTAACGTTTCTTGACTTATTGTTTCTTTTCTGTAATATAGTAACAACACCCTTCACTCCCAAAGAAACAATGTAATGACAACGGATGAATTTGAGAGAGAGAGAGAGAGAGAGAGAGAGAGTGTGTGTGTGTTTGTGTGGGTGTGTGTGTGTGTGCGTGCGTGTGTGTGTGTGATAGACGGACCGAGAAAAACAAAGACAGAAACAAAGAGAGATGCCTAGACGACTTGTGTCTTGGCGAAGCTTTCCTTATTCGCACTATTGACAACTGTGGTGCACCCAACGACTTTTGAGTTACGGGATAGGATAGGATAGGATAGGATAGGATAGGATAGGATAGGATAGGATAGGACAGGATAGGACAGGATAGGACAGGATTGACAATCTTACAAAGGTATTGCTTTGGTGTTTGCACTTTCAGGTTCCCTCGTCTTTAACTCGTCCGACAGAGAGAGAGACAGAGAGAGACAGAGAGAGAGAGAGAGAGAGAGAGAGAGAGAGAGAGAGAGAGAGAGAGAGAAAAAAAACACACATAAACCGAAGGAGGCAGACAAGATCTATATATATATATAAACAGGAGAGAGAGAAAGAGAAAGAAAACCACCCATAAACCGAAGGAGACAGATGAGAGAGAGAGAGAGAGAGAGAGAGAGAGAGAGAGAGAGAGAGAGAGAGAGAGAGAGAGAGAAACAGGAGACGAAAGAGAGACAAAAACAACACATAAACTGAAGGAGAGAGAGAGAGAGAGAGAGAGGGAGGGAGGG
>CM072517.1:50663049-50675549 GCA_036898135.1 Oncomelania hupensis | reverse complement strand
AATAATATGTAGCCGAGCGGAGTTTTTGACTCCCGTTTCTCGGCTACCACCCTGGAGAACACAACCCAACCCGAACTGTTATTTTCCATTATCCCTCGTAAGAGGGACATATAAATATTTGCCATGCAAGGCAGTGATGCGTGGTTGGCAGTAAACCGGGTTGCCGGCTACCAGTGCCACGACACTCTTCTGCAAAGTCGCTGCCACCGACTTGCATAAAATGCCTGCCGACAATGTAGTCCCGCTCACCACCAAAGGAAGAAGGCAAATGATCAGCCGGAAAGAATAATTGTCGTTGTCGCCTTGTCCAACATAATCCAATGGCCACACCAAAGGATTCTGCACAGCAGGAGTCACCCAAGGCTAATCTACCCAAAAAATGTAAGGTAGACAACTTCTTTCCCAAGCCTCCCATTACGCCACAAATAATAATAATAATAATAATAATAATAATAATAATAATAATAATAATAATAATAATAATAATAATAATAATGTATCCTATACGCGTCTTATTCCTAAATCAGACTCACAACGCGGCGATCTGTAACCAATATACACGCCCACGTGTTACAGGCATGTTCCTAAACGCACAACACACACAGTCAGACATGTCGTGTACATTGCAATTCGCTATTACAGAAGACTGAATCGAGGTTGGTTTTTTGTGTGTTGAAATGTTCGATAGACTGCATTCAATACCATTATTGATGGGAGGGAGGAAACCGAAGTACCCGGTGAAAACTCGGTGTCCTGAAAAGTCTCGTACCTAGTTCACGGAAGTTTGTATCATGCACGCAGTTTTCAGTGGGTCAGAGAAATGCAGTATTGTATTAGCTATCTTGTGATGGAAATAACTGATTGTTTTGTATCAAGTAAAAGAAAAAAACTGTCCCCCAGCCTCCGAAAGTGACTCCAGCCCCGATTTGTGTCAAGAAAGAAAACGTCTAAATCAAAGTTTAGATGTGTTTTTAAAGACAATAATTTTTATACAGTAGCTGTTGCAAAGGAAATGTCGCTACAAGAGACACTTGAAGCTATGCAGCGTACTCCGCAAACTCTGGCTACGAAAGATGATATTCATGAGCTGAGAGAGGGGATGAGAAGTGAGATGGACAGAATGAAAGAAAACGTTTAGAAAATAGCTGACAAGATGACTTAAATATATGAAATGCTACAATCAATGTGCCTAGAGATGGAAATCAAAATAGACTCACTGATTAAAGAAAATGAATCGATGAAGAAAGACAGCTATAATCTGAAAGAAGAATTGAACAGAACTAGAAACACATTGAAGTCGAAGATGGGTGAAGTCAGAAGTGAGATGACCTCGAGCAATACAGGAGGCGCTGGAACTTAAGGTTGTTCAATGTAGAGGAGAGGAGAGAAGGCAGATGAGACGGCGAAAAAGGCATACAGAGTTTTCACGGAGCTGATACGAGTGACCACCAAGCCAGAAGACTTTGAGGCGTGCCATAGAGTCGGTGCTGAGGGTAGGGGGAGCGGTCAAGCTGGCATGAGGCGGCTCATCATAGCCAGGTTTAAGGACAGGGCGCTGAGGGACTCCATTCTGACCAACAGGGAGAAGTTGAAAGGGCAGAAGATGTCTGTGGGGGAAGATCTCACGCCTGAGAATGCCAGACTATGTAAGGAAGCATATAAGCATTCTGCTACACTGTTTTCATGAACAGTGAACGGTAAGGATTTTGCCAAATTGAAAAACAACAAAAACATTCGAATTAAGTTTGGCACTAACATTTGATAAACTAATTACCAAAGAGATGTCTGCTACAACCAGTGACCAGGATAAAACGGTGACGAAGGAAGTGGACTAAAGGATGTGACAGGACACTAGATTTTTCTTTCTCCAGAAGGTTCGTTTTCTTGTGGCTTTTATTTTTGACTTCTTTCATGTTGTTGTTGTTGTTGTTTATTGGTGCTCTTCTAAGGTTGTATTCCAACTGTTTAGAAAATGAAGTAAATTTACTTTTACGTTCAACTTATTCTTTCTTATTGTGCGTTTTTAAAATAATTGTAGCCTCTAAATGCTAATAACTGAGTTCATGCTTGATCTAGACTTTTACACTTGTATGTGCAGTTTGCTAGATACACCAATTTAACGTATAATGTCTATTTTTGGGACTATTTGGAAAATGGTCAGTAGAGTACACGACAAATTAGTTTAATTTGATGTAAATCTCGGTTTTTTGTTTTCCTTCACTTTTTGACTTTGTATTTGAATGTTTATACACGTATTAATTTAATTAAAGTCACACAAAAGTGTGAACGTGAGTGTTCATGTTTGTAATTGTGAACACTGCATTTCAGCCACTTGTGAATGTTTATATACCTAGTCTATTTTTGGCAACACGTAATGTATTTTTTTGGCCACAAGCGACGAGCTTGGGAATATGGGGTGCCGCGAAAGTATAATAAGAGGTTTGTGGGAGGGGGTGGGGGTGGGATGGAGAGGAGACGAGTGTAGCCAGTAAGCTGATATTAGCAGTAGGCCTACTCCGGCCTTTGTGCGTTATTTCGGCTCTTTCCGCTATTTCACTCTGCTCTCTCCCTCGCTCCCTTGTTTCATCTATGGTATAATTGATCGATTTATTAATTTTGGAATAATAATAATAATAATAATAATGGATACTATATACGCGCCTTTCCCCAAATCAATCAGGCTCAAAGCGCGGAATGAGGGCGTGTGTTTGAATATTAGTTGTAGTGAAATATTTTGTGATCAGTCTTAATAATTCTTCAGTTGATTTTTTCTCAAGAACTTGTTTGAGTGTTAATTTAGGCTGGACAATAACCGATTAGAAAATCTCAAATTGAACGGTGGAGCCAGATAAACTGTTGATTTTTGTGGGGTTACTGTTGTTGATGGAATGGTTTATTTTGGTATGTTTATGGATTGTCTAGGTAAAGGAAAGATTTAACTGTTTATGTGATCCATTTTGTTTTATCAGTACAGTTTAGAATTGTATTTTTTTCTTCTTTTTAATGGATCAATTTGTTTACCACTAAGCTTGTTTACATGCTGGGTCAAATTTCAGTACTATGATTCAGCAGTGAGTTGTCTTGGCTGATCTGTATTAAGGATCAGTGTTTGAAGTGTGAATAATTGTTTCATGTGTCTGAATAATAAATAGTTGTGGTTTTTTTTTAAAAACTAAAACATTGTAAATGTTTGTATTATATAATTATTGTGTCTGGATTGAAAACGGTGGTAGCTTAAGTCTAAATTGTAAATGATGATTTTACTTTGTCTAATGACAATGATGCGCAAGCAGGCTTTTTACAATAACACACACGCGCACACACACCTACACACACGCACACACACACACACACAAAGGGAAAGATGTTAAGGTGTAATGTATTCATCGTTATTTTCTACCTAGTTTTATGAATTGTTTGTTGTAAATTGATACATTCTATTACCATACTAAATTATTGTAAGAATTCATTGTTCGCATGAAAATCCTTTTCAGTGGGTAATACTGGTATCTTGACTTGAAGTTCTTGATTTCAGGATCGTCAAAATATGTTCTGTGATTTCTATGAGTCATGTCATGTGTCTATTAACCTGCACGCACGCATAAAAAATAAACAAACAAATAGCATTAATAATTATTTGTATAGCGCTTTTCTCAGCATAGGGAGGACATGGTCCACCTACCCACCCTACCCCAGACCTACACCTAATGCCACCCCCTATACCATACAGAAATAATTACCAGCTGATAGCAGTATGGGGCGCCATGTGTCCATTTATTCTATGTGACTATTCTATACATAGAATAAATTCTATGCACATAGAAAGCATTCTATGCACACAAAAAGCATTCATTAGTTGAAATTCCATTTATAAAAAAGAAACCAATATTGTAAGTCATAGAATAAAATTCTTTGTATAGAATAACATTCTATAATATAGTGTAAAATTCTATGTCCATAATACAATTCTATGTATAGAATAACATTTTATAATAGAGAATAAGATTCTATGTATGTAATACAATTCTATATTATAGAATGCACTTGTATGCATAGAATTGTATTCTATAACATAGAATGAATTCTATTACAAAGAATGAATTCTATAACATAGAATTTATTCTATGTGCATACAATTCATTCTATAGCATAGAATGAATTCTTTAACATAAAAAAAATTATATGACATAAAATGAATTCTATGTGCATAGAATAAATTGTATAACATAGAATGAATTCTATAAATAAAGAATGAATTCTATATGCATAGAATGAATTTTATAGCATTGAATGAATTCTATGACATAGAATTTATTCTATGACATAGAATGAATTCTATAGGCATAGAATGAATAGTATAACATAGAATGAATAAGATGACATAGAATGAATTCTATGACATAGAATGAATTCTATAACATAGAATGAATTCTATAGCATAGAATGAATTCTATGACATAGAATTTATTCTATAGCATAGAATGAATTCTATAACATAGAATGAATTCTATAGCATAGAATGAATTCTATGACATAGAATTTATTCTATAGCTTAGAATGAATTCTATGTTACAGAATGAATCCTATGTCATAGAATTCATTCTATGCTATAGAATAAATTCTATGTCATAGAATTCATTCTTTGCTATAGAATTCATTCTATTTTATAGAATTCATTCTATGTCATAGAATTCATTCTATGTCATCTTATTCATTCTATGTTATACTATTCATTCTATGCTATAGAATTCATTCTATGTCATAGAATTCATTCTATGTCATAGAATTCATTCTATGTCATAGAATTCATTCTATGTCATAGACTTCATTCTATGTTATAGAATGAAATCAATATATACACTTTTTTTAAAATAGTAAAAACTGGGGCACTGTCAAGGTATAGAGAACATTTTTTATTGCATGGGACTGTATTGCAGAGAGATATACACATTGCCACATCCCATCACCACACCACATCACTCTACATCACACTGCACCAATGTGATGGGTAGGTGTGGTGGAGTGATTAGGTTATGTGACGATGTGGTCTGATTCACTGCTTTTAAGGCATAATAGAACTGTATTGCAGATACATACATACACATTACCACATCACATCACCACACTACATCACTCTAAATCACACCACACTGCACCACAAATGTGATGGGTGGGAGGGGTGGGGTGATTAGATTATGTGATGTGATTCACTGATGCCATGATATGTGCTGTCTGCTGCAATGTGTATATGTGCTGCTGCTGTGATGTCGGCTGATGTGATGTGATGATTTGTTGATATGATGTGATTTTATGTGGTGGTGCGTTTTCACGATGATGGTGATGAAGCAATGTGATGCAGTGATGTGATGTGATGATGTGATCGATGTGGTGATGATGCGATGTGGTGATGTGTCATACAATATCTTTTTTTAAATTCTAAATTTTGTTACAATTTATTAGTTGTGTTTTTTAATTTTATGTGAATGAAATGAATTATATGTATATAGAATTAATTGTATAACACAGCAAGAATTGTATGACATAAAATTCATTTTTTAACATAAAATGGATTTTATTCGCAACACTGAATACATTCTATTTTCATAGAATTGTTTTGTAACATTTGGTGCACATAGAATGCATTCTATGTTATAGAATGTTCATTCTATAACATAGAATGTTCATTCTATAACATAGGATCCATTCTATAACATAGAATGTTCATTCTATAACATAGAATGGTCATTCTATAACATAGAATGGTCATTCTATAACATAGAATGTTCATTCTATAACATAGAATCCATTGTATAACATAGAATCCATTGTATAACTTAGAATGTTCATTCTATAACATAGTATCCATTCTATAACATAGAATGTTCATTCTATAACATAGAATGCTCATTCTATGCGCAACTAGGTCATTCTATGTGAAGCGAGGCTGTGACGTATAAAGAGACACGTGGACCCTTGCACGCGCGGGAGAACTGAAGAAATGGCTGACGTACCAAGCGCTTTGCGGCTTTATCAGACATCATAATTTCGTGAACAAGCATTTAGGTTTCTTGATGCGGACGACTTCGACGGTATAATTAGTGTGAATAGATCGCTTAGCAATAAAAATAATTGACGTCACACCCTTCCCCCCCCCCCCCCCCCTCCGCCTCTGCGTGCTTGCTTTTTTCATTACAATGTGCTGAGGTTCTGTAAGGGTTTATAGTGACAAAATCTAATTAAATAATCAGTTCTTTTCGCTCAATACCGAAGAAATAACCGTACTGTACACTCATAAAAAGCAATAATTAATATATTTAAAGGTCGAATATTGCTATACAACTCTGAGACATAATAAATGAAAGGTTCATAAAGCTGAATATTGCAAAAAATCTATTTCACCCCAAGCGGCCCCCCCAGGGCGCTATGCACAAAGGCGTGGCGGCCACGTGCTGCGGGAATAACACAGCGTGATCGAGTTTGAAAATGGTGAAGTACTGTGCTGTGTTTGGATGCTCTAACTCCGACGTAAAACCTTTCTGCAAAGAAAAGAACATTTCCTTTCATCGATTTCCACTTCATGTCGTCAACTCTAAACTGAATGTCAGTGACAAATCGCTCTGTAATCATTATTGCACGAGTGTGCTATGTTCAAAACATCACAATATCCCAAAATGTTCTCTATACCTTGACAGTGCCCCAGTTTTTCCTATTTAAAAAAAAGTTTTTATATTGATTTCATTCTATAACATAGAATGAATTCTATGACATAGAATGAATTCTATGACATAGAATGAATTCTATAGCATAGAATGAATAGTATAACATAGAATGAATAAGATGACATAGAATGATTTCTATGACATAGAATGAATTCTATAATATAGAATGAATTCTATGACATAGAATGAATAATATGAGATAGAATTTATTCTATAGCATAGAATGAATTCTATAACATAGAATGAATTATATAGCATAGAATGAATTCTATGACATAGAATTCATTCTGTAACATAGAATTCATTCTATGCTATAGAATAAATTCTATGTCATAGAATTCATTCTATGCTATAGAATTCATTCTATGTTATAGAATTCATTCTATGTCATAGAATTCATTCTATGTCATAGAATTCATTCTATGTCATCTTATTCATTCTATGTTATACTATTCATTCTATGCCTATAGAATTCATTCTATGTCATAGAATGAATTCTATGTCATAGAATTCATTCTATGCTATAAAATTCATTCTATGCATATAGAATTCATTCTTTATTATAGAATTCATTATATGTTATACAATTTATTCTATGCACATAGAATTCATTTTATGTCATATAATTTATTTTATGTTAAAGAATTCATTCTATGTTATAGAATGAATTCTATGCGTATAGAAATAATTCTATGTCATGCAATTTATTTTATTTTAAAGAATTCATTCTATGTTATAGAATTCATTCTTTGTAATAGAATTCATTCTATGTTATAGAATATAATTCTATGCATACAAGTGCATTCTATAATATAGAATTGTATTACATACATAGAATATTATTCTCTATTATAAAATGTTATTCTATACATAGAATTGTATTATGGACATAGAATTTTACACTATATTATAGAATTTTATTCTATACAAAGAATTTTATTCTATGACTTACAATATTGGTTTCTTTTTTATAAACGGAATTTCAACTAATGAATGCTTTTTGTGTGTATAGAATGCTTTCTATGTGCATAGAATTTATTCTATGTATAGAATGGTCACATAGAATAAATGGACACATGGCGCCCCATAAGCAGCAGTAAGATGGCCCCGTGCTCACAGCCCCATGTATTTTAACCCGGGAATCGAAGCCGCAACCTCCAGAACACAAACGAACAGCTCTGTTATTCACTGAGCTAGCTATCCCGGGCCTATAGGCTGTGTTTAATAATAATAATAATAATAATAATACTACTACTACTACTACTACTACTAATAATAATAATAATAATAATAATAATAATAATAATAATAATAATAATAATAATAATAATAATTATTATTATTATTATTATTATTATTATAATAATAACAATAATGTATTCTATAAACGCGTTATTCCTAATCCAGAGTCCAAACGCGCTTATCTGTAACCAACCTACAGGCTCATATGAAAACACACACACACACACACACACACACACACTTCTACACATATAACAAACAACACACTCATCACTCTAACAAATTACTACTACAGAAGTCGGAAAAGCTAAATCGGAATTTTAGATCGATAGACTGCGTCTAAAACAAATATTTGAAAGGAGTTAGGAGTTTCTTCTACCCAGCGCATCACCAACGACCAAGTCCGACAGACCATCACACAAGCCATTTGGACAACACGATGACTTCCTCACAGTGGTCAAGAAACGGAAACTCCGATGGTATGGCCACGTCAGCAGAGCTTCAGGCCTTGCAAGGATGCAGAAGAAGAGGGAGACAGAAAAAGAGTTTGGAAGACAACATTGACTGGCTTGACACTAAGCAAAGCCATGAGGGTTGCTGAGGACAGAGAAAAATGGAGTACGCTGGTGCCCCAACGATTTTCGAGTTACGGGTTAGGATAGGATAGGGAGGAACACCGGAGTACCCGGAGAAAACCCTACGTGTCCCGAAAAGTCTCGTACCTAACTCACATAAAGTTCTTCCCCTTGCGGGATCACCGGATTCGAACCCGCGACCTTCGACCAAGGAAACCGGAGACTATAGTCTTATCTACTGCGCCGTCACACCCCCAGACATGCAAACAGCAACGTTAAGCACAGAGCAATGTAGAGCAAACACCTTGGCAGGAGCCGTGCAATAAACCAGACACTTGTACATGCAGAAATGCCTTAAGTCTCCTGGAGCAAATTTATGATGCCAAGACAATTAGGAAGTAATAAGTTCCCTCCCACCTCCACCTCCCCCCCCCATCCTTTACACCCCACACACCTCCTCTGTAAACCCCACACCACCCCTTGTAAACCAAACCCACCCCACACCTTCTCTCCCTGTTTCTCTCTCTGTCTCTGTCTCTGTCTCTCTGCCTCTCTGTCTCTGTCTCTGTCTCTGTCTCTGTCTCTCTCTCTCTCTCTCTCTCTCTCTCTCTCTCTCTCTCTCTCTCTCTCTCTCTCGCTCTCTCTGCGTCTGCCCTTCAAACGATCTCGTCAAGGTGTCGTCGGACAAATACTCCAAACTACTAGAGTGTTGTATTATTGGGTTTAAGTGCGAAATACTCCATTGTATAGGGAGTGTTGTATTTATTAGTGGGCCTCGTGTTATTATACCGCGACGAGGGTGAAGAACTTATCTAAGGATCGGACGACAGAGAGCTCGGTACTATAAGTGTCTTGTGAAGGAAGAATTTATAATTGTGCCCTGTGGGGTGCGGTTGGAAAGTCGGACGTCGGCTTCCTATGGTATGCCGAAGTTCGTGGGTTCGATTTTCCGGGCAGACTTAATATGTGATTTCTTTTATTTTTCCTTCTTTTTTTTTTAAGATACGAGACTTTTATGATGTCACCGAGGGTTTCCTAAAGGTACTTCAGTTTCCTCTATCCCTTCAAATAACTGGCGAACTTAATATGTGACTTAGGTACGAGACTATTCATGAGGTCACCGAGGGTTTTCTCCGGGTACTCCGGTTCCCTTCTTCCCTTCAAATAATGGTATTGGATACAGTCAATCTTATAACATTTCAAACATAAAAAGACCACATTTTTTCAGTCTACTAATGCGATCTCCATGCCTTTACACTTCCATTTTTGAGTGTGGGTAATATGTGAGCGTGTGAGTTGGTACAGATCGCCGCGTTTTGAGACTGATTTTTGATTTGGGGAAAAGCGCGTATATACCATCCATTACATGTATTATTATTATTATTATTATTATTATTATTATTATTATTATTATTATTATTATTATTATTATTATAAAGGATGATGTTATTTTGACACGACACTACATTGTCTCCATTTCATCTACCTAATTCTTCGTATGTTTTGTTGTTGTTCTTTTTTTTTTTTTTGAATGCGTGAGAATAACTGTATAGTCTAAAATCACATGTAAGTAAACATACGTTAATAATAATAATAATAATAATAATAATAATAATAATAATAATAATAATAATAATAATAATAATAATAATAATAATAATAATAATAATTTTTTAAAGCGCACATACCTCACATAAAAAAGATTCATTGATTCAGGACGCATTCTCGCGCATTCACACATATAATAGAAAGTGGTACATAGAAAAAAAAATGGTGAAACAATGGATGCCCAATCATATCAGTAAAAAAGTAACAGGAATATATCCATACGATGGAGGAAGAAATACTCCACCCTTACACAATACACAGTCATACACACTCCCACACACACACACACACCCATACACACACTCACACACACACACACACACAGGCAACACACTGTGGTAGGTCTGCAGACGCTGTGCAAGCCGCTGTCTTCAAAATAAATGATTGAATTGAATTGAATTGAATTGCAAACTGTCTTCTGATAACGTGATGAGAACAACAAATTGGATTCATATTAGTATTTGTGTTCATTTTATCGCTTCAATGCTAGGGTAATATGGAGAAAACAAATGGGTAAATACATTAAGACAATGCTAATGGAAACAAATCAAGTCAAAACAATACAATGCAAATTTTCTACTTAGACTCTTCATCAGGCAGAGATATTTTACAAGACAGAACAAATACAAAATATTATGACTTTCCGGCAAACTCTTAAAATGAAATGAAATGATGTGTGTTTCCTTAAATGGTGGCAATAATAATAACAATAATAATAATAATAATAATAATAATAATAATAATAATAATAATAATAATAATAATAATAATAATAATAATAATAATAATAATAATAACAATAACAATAATAACACTACGATTTATTATAGATACAGCGCACATATCTCATGGTAAGTTTACATCGCGTTTCGTGGTATGCGTTGATATTGATATGTTTGAATGCCAATTGAATGAAATGTTTCTAAAAAGGGGAAAATGTTATAAAATAATAAAATTTACTTTTTACAAAGCTTACCTTCGCCGCAAATCATCGGCTCTTTTTCATCACTCTGTCCCATAGTCCATGTTGTGATTAAGAAACAGACGGGCCAAAATAGGGCCCGAATTCACAACCTTTTCAACTTTTCATAAAGACGTGGTTTACACACACAAATAAACAAGAGACATGCTGAGGCCATGTAGCACTAGCACTCACTGAAAATCAGAAGTCCCGCGTGATGTGTCCAAATATCGCAGCAAACCTAATTTTATAATTGTACCTTTCATTTAAAAAAAATGTCACTGCAAGAACTCACCAGTCAAACTGCACGAATCATGCATTTGACAATACGCCGTCGAATGGTTTATAACACACGCAGATATGGAACTGTTATTATTATTATCACTGCCAACACAGATTACACACTTATGCAACGAGATTAACAAGCAAACCTCTCCTTAATAGTCTTCAGTTATCAAGGAGTAGTATTGTGTCATTCAGCTCCATCACCCCTTCCTCAGCAGGCGAGTCACTTCTAACCACACACACACACACACACACACACACACACACACACCCACACACCCACACACACACACACATACAAACGTGTTTATTTGCATGTCCAAGACCTTTTTTTCTACATATTGTTTATTAAACTTTATCTGCAAAATATCAACAACGACAACAAAAATTTTCAGTACACTGATGCAATTTCATATAGCAAGTTTTTGAATCTATTTTCACTATGCACGAAGACTTTGCCCTGGCGTTTATTGTGGCTAAATCAAGAGGCTGCTCCGTTTGAAATATGCATAGAGGCCTTTCAAATATATTATGCCTGTGAAATACACATAAATGCTTTTGAAATATACATAGGGGCCATTGAAATATACATAGATGCTGTTGAAATATACAGAGATGAAATATGCACATACCTTGTATGTCTTTAAAATATACAGATGCCTGTCAAGAGCTGTGATAACATTATTCGTCAATAATATTTGCCGCTGCCATTGAGTGCAGACACATATTTCGGACCCCAGAAGTTAATCCACCTTCTCAAGAGATATTTTAGAACGAATGCTGTTCATTCGACTCTTTCTATGAGCTCAGGATGCTTCTTACTGTGCCTTGTGGGACAGAGACAAAGAATCATCGACTAGAAACCTTGTGGGACAGAGCCAAAGGATCATCAAGATACAATACAATACAAGATTATTGCTTTAGGTCCAGCGGACTCTTCCGAGCCAAATCAGGACCAGAGTGACGTTATCTTAAAATATTATAAAATGATTCAAATCTTAAAAAACAAATCTGTTACTCTTAAATACCCAAACAAACTTTCACATGACACCTCTGTTAGAGTCTTCTCTAAAACTGATGTATTAAAAATATATTCTCTTTCTTCAATCA
>CM072517.1:50653049-50658049 GCA_036898135.1 Oncomelania hupensis | reverse complement strand
CCGCCCCCACCCCATCACCAAACGCTTTCCCCTTCCTCCGACTCCAAAAGAAAATGATATAACTTAATCCAGAGTTAACCCACAGTACTACAACTTCCAACTCCACATCCACACCGTTTAGCTGAGCCATGCCGAGGCTAACGTTAGTGGGAGAGGTTAACGTAAGCTTCGGCAAGTCTCAGCTAAGTCTCACATCCCGAAGTTCAAACAACCCTTCCTCCCATTCCCTTCCCCTCTCTCCCCCCTCCCTCCTTCCCCTCCCCCCTCCCCTTTAACTCATCTCATCTTTCGGTTGTTTTGAACAGTGTCTCCTGTTGGGGTGCAGGAGTTTCAGTATAAATAGTATCCCCACTTTCTGGAAATTTAGTGCTTTAAATTCCCACTGTCGCTGTCTTTCTCATTTGTTCTTTCTCATTCCTGCTCTGTTCTATCAATCTGCTATAATTTCTTCTTATTCGCTAGACCAGTCACCTACCTTTTTTCTTGAAAACTCTTCCGGGACAAGACTCCTTATTTGTGTGTGAGGTCTGTTGGATTAGCTTGGGAATGTTGGACGCTTTCTGCCAGGTGGTCACTAGGGCTTCCTATATGATGTTATTATTTAGCAATGTAGGCATTTTCTATGTATGTGTTTTGTTGATAATTTATAATGATGTTTGTATTCTATTTTGTTTTTTTTTTTGTAAACGGGGGTTCGATAAATTAGAGTACAGCCTCAGCGTCCCCTGCGTGGGATGTCTTTATTGTAAAGTTACTGGCTGGTGGAGAGCCTTCAGTTTTACCACTAGGATTGTTTCAGCAGATCTTTTATGCGGATCAAGGGTTGTCCGGTCCTCATTTGGGTCGGAAGAGTCCGCTGGACCTAAAGCAATAATCATGTAATGTAATGTAACAGTGTAACGCAGCTCCACTTTCTCTTCCTGGTACCATGCGCTTACTTGTGTGCCATGCACAGTAATTTTCTAATGAGTAATCTACGTTTTCAATACCTGTGCTCGTCTGTCGACTTTAAACTTTATTCATGCAATATCCCTTCATTTTTCATTTCATCTTTTTTTTTTTTGTGTGTGTAAATAAAAGGTTGCTGTTTAGGACTTAATAAGGGTACAAAAAGGATGGCTATAGCGGAAGGAGAATTTAGGGGCAGGTTGGAGCGCAGTTGGTTCGCGCGCTAGTTTCCTATGCAGAAGCTGGTGGGTTCGATCCACGCCGTGGACGATTGTACAATGGGCGTAGGTACGGGATTGGTCAGGTCGCCAAGGATTTAAGAGTGTAGTGTTAGCAAACTTTTAACCCTAACAACCAAAGCATCATTTAAATATTTATTTATCCTTGCGAGTGGATGTGTCTATGTGTATCCGTACTAGCGCTTATAGCAAGCTGCAAGTTTGGTTTTGCGATTATTATTATTATTATTATTATTATTATTATTATTATTATTATTATTATTATTATTATTATTATTATTATTATTATTATTATTATTATTATTATTACTCCTATCCTAATATTTCTATCCTATCCCGTAACTCGAAGGTCGTTAGGGCACCTCAGATGATCGTTTAACCAGCGTGCTACATCTTTCTTTGTCCTCAGCAACTCTCATGGCTTCGCTCAGTGTCAAGCCAGTCCACTCTCGAATGTTGTCCTCCCACCTCTTTTTCTGTCTCCCACTTCTTCTGCATCCTTGCACCATGCCTTGCAAGATGGTCTTTGCAAGGCCTGATGATTTGGCGACTTGGCCATACCATTGGAGTTTTCGTTTCTTCACCACTGTGAGCATGTCATCGTGTTGTCCAATGGCTTTTGTGGCGGACTGTCCGACTTCGTCGTTGGTGATGTGCTGGGTATAGGAAATGCCCAGAAGTCTTCTGTATCACCTCATCTCCATGCTTTGCATTCTTCGTTGTAGATCTGCTGTCTCCAAAGCGTACAGGATTATTATTATTATTATTATTATTATTATTATTATTATTATTATTATTATTATTATTATTATTATTATTATTATTATTATTATTATTATTATTATTATTATTATTATTATTATTATTATTATTATTCATGTAATTTATTAACGGCCTCTTTCGCGTACAAGACTATTGATGTTGGTCAGAGAGGGGAGGCAACTTGGACTGTCAGCGCAATGAAGAATGAACATTTACGTTTACCGTCTGCACCCATCATCGGCGATACGTCAGACGTAAGGGATAACCTTCCCACGGCAGACGGAGGTTAGCATGAAACGCCACAGCCGTCATCTTGCTAAGATGGACAGTGTACAGTGAAAACAAACGCCCACTTTTATCTTTGCCCATCACCGCGGGGTTCGAACCTGCTGGGTCCTCGATGTGCTAGGTAAACGCTCTACCACTGAGCTACGGAGGTAGTGGGGAAAATTCAGCGCAAGGTATCCGAACACAATCACAAGAGTACAACACCGAGGCAGTTATGATGGTTAAGTGGTCGTTTCAAGTGTTCTCGTTTACACCTTTTCACGGGTCCTCCCCTCCACACTCGTGATATCAGCCGTGAGATTCCAACAGCCACACAGAATGTCGTCTCATGACTTGTCTTCCATCCATTATATTGCTTCATGTTTCACGACCATGTTTGAACTTGATGTGATTAGTATTTGGTTGTAGGACTACCTGACCATGCCTACACATTATTATTATTATTATTATTATTATTATTATTATTATTATTATTATCATTATCATTATCATTATCATTATTATTATTATTATTATATTATTAATTATTATTATTATTATTATTATTATTATTATTATTATTATTATTATTATTATTATTATTATTATTATTATTATTATTATTGTTGTTGTTGTTGTTGTTATAGACGCGCAGTTGGTATATGAAAACAAACCAATAAACAAACAACTGCACTGTCACGAAGAGTGACGACTACAGCTCCTGTGATGACGTAATCTCCAAAAAACAACTATACAACGGGAATCCAGATCCAGAACTGCTCAGTGTACATGAAGATGCATGCCTACACAGAACTTTCGCTGCAGGTGCTTTTTTTTTTAAATTACAGAATTGGTTTAAACCAAATGTTATCACAAAACAAGCCAACAAAACATGGACAACATAAAAGCCACACAAAAGCAAAGTACCCTTTTGACAAATTATAACCATGAAATGTCGCTAGCATACAGGAGAGCACCCTCACAAACACACACGTATTTCTCTCTTTTTTTCAAGAACTAACCTTGATGCTTTAATAGGAACTAAAACATAATGAATTTATAAAACATAAACGAAATGATTTCATCGATTTTTACCACCGTATTTTTTAGAAAGGCTTATTTTTTTCTCTCTTTTTTGTGGTGCTGGTGGTGGGGTGATTAATCCTTAATTTTGGTCCAATGAGGTATGACGCACTGTGAATTTGAGAAAGTTCTTTAACGCTGAAATTTGTGAACGTTGATTCCTTTAACTTTAATAAGTTTGTATGGCAACCAGTGTTTTAGATACAATACGTTTGTCTGGTTGTACTTACTAAGGTCACTTACTCAGACAAGTTAAGTCAAGAATATCTGTAATCACACGAAAAGAGGCGTGAAAATGAAAGTTGGTAACACAAAAGATGTTTCTTTTGCGCTTACAAAGGTCAGTTACTAAGTTGAGTCTCCAGCTCATGTGTTTCGCTCTTTGTCTCTGTCTGTACCGGTTTGTCTGTCTGTCTCTGTCTCTCTGTCTGTCAATGTTTGTCTGTCTCTATCTATTTCGGTCTCTCCCTCTCTCTCTCCCACCCACCCTCCTCTCTCTCCTACTGTCCCTGTCTGTCTGTGTGTGTCTCTCTCTGCCTCTCTCTCCTTCTGTCCGTCTGTCCCTCTCTCCCTCCATTCCTCTCTCTCTTTCTCTCCCTCCCTCCCTTCTTTCCCTTCTTTCTTCTATCCCCTCTCTCTAACGCCTCTCTTGCTCTCTCTCCTTCTCTCTCTCTCTCGCTCACGTACGCACACCCACACACACACACACTCACCCACTCTTTCTCTCTTTTTCTCTCACTCTCTTTCTCTCTCTCTCTCTCTCTCTCTCTCTCTCTCTCTCTCTCTCTCTCTCTCTCTCCCTCTCTCTATCTCCTTCTCTCTCTATTGCTCCCTCTGCATGAGTTAAAATAAACAAATGTTGATAACGTATAATATAACATCGTACATGTTCATTGGTGGGGAATATGGCGTAATTTTTATCATAATGTTCTATTCTGTCAGCGTTATAATTTGCTTAGGCCAATTGATCATTCCGTTTCATCGTTCCCTTCTATGAAAGCTAAAAGAGAAAGAGAGAGCTACTTGTAGCATAGCCTGCAAGTATTATTTGTTATTTATAATAGGACACGTGCTATGAGCTCTAGTGAGGAAGTGCGCTGTACAACTATTGTTATTAAGCGTCGGTGACATCACTCATTGCATGCGTCAGGCGTCGACCTAATGAAGTGATATATCATTTCTTTGAAGTGATCGTTTATTTTAATTGGTCATTTTCAAGTACGGCAACTCACATGTACACTCTACTTGAAGTTCTGTGCATTTTTAGGTTTAAGTTATGCTGAAGGGCAAAAATAACCCGCACATATAGCACCCCGATATATCAGTAGTAGTAGTAGTAGTAGTAGTAGTAGTAGTAGTAGTAGTAGTAGTAGTAGTAGTAGTAGTAGTAGTAGTAGTAGTAGTAGTAGTAGTCAAATTAATCAACGTATTGATTGTGACTGCTCAACCCATGGAGAAGAAGAAGAAGAAGAAGAAAATTATTATTATTATTATTATTATTATTATTATTATTATTATTATTATTATTATTATTATTATTATTATGTTTATTACAGATCGCCGCGCTTCAGTTGGATTTAGGAATAAGACTCGCAGGGCGTCCACTAGTAGAAATGATAAAAGCAGTTTTGTTGTTTTTGTTGTTGTTCTACTTCTTCTTCTTCGTCGTATTATTATTATTATTATTATTATTATTATTAT
>CM072517.1:50638049-50650549 GCA_036898135.1 Oncomelania hupensis | reverse complement strand
CGTGTGACACATGAAGGAAAAATGTAAACTGGCCTCTTATCAGCAGCGCTGTTCACAAACGCCCGACCACATCGACGTAACCGCAGTGAAGGCCGATAACTGCATGATTGAAAACTTGGTGAGTTACGGTTGTCGTTCGCTTGAGGACTGGCCTGCAGGACGGAACGCTACTGTTCGTTAAACGTTCACGTTATATAACTTTATAGTCCCCCAACACATGGGGCGTATAGGAGACGGCTTCGTTAGTTAATAAATGTATAGTCCCCAACACAAAATTTCAAAATCACAACGAATGTTAGGTAGGTTGGGTTTGGGCGCGCCACAGGCTGCGACTACGCTTTCCCCAGGGGAGGCGGCCCAGAATTTCCCTATGAAAAGGGACAATAAGGTAAATTTTAAAATATATATATATAAAAAATTATGCGTATAGGAGACTGTTCTTCGTTAAAATTAACCACATGGCCCTTTATACTCCCAAAAGACCGTATCACATCATGTAATAATTATTCTCTAAACACATAAACACATAAATACTGTAAAAACATACGCACCGATACCCACACTCACTCCTCACATCCACATACACGCACACAACCACACGTTCATTTTCATGCCTCCACCCCATCAGACCCTCAAACAGAAACACCTTTGTCACAATCTCTCCCATCCATTACCTATATATCACGCAAAAAAATACCCTCATAAATGCACAAACACAAACATACACACACAAACACGCACACTCACACACCCACACACACAAACACACACCTACACACACACACAAACCTTCACTCCCACCCAAATCAACCCCATCTCCATCAGACCCCAAACACAAACACCATCCTAACTCACCCCTTTCCTTATCCTCTCTATCATGCAAAACTACTACCACAACAACTGCCGTCCCGAATAATATGACCAACCAACCAAAAGGCCCTTTCTGCAAGGCTGTTCCTTTGCAACAAAGAGGGAATGTTTCAACAGAAACTTATCTCGGTCTCAAAGAGGTGCAAGATGATAAAGAGTTTAGCCTAACAAATGTCATCAGACAGTTCGCCTGATTTAGGCGCGTTGGATCGAAGCAGTAAGAACTCAAGAACCCGGTTTCACGCACGCAGTCCTTTTGCATGAGCGAAAAGGACGAATTGAATTATTACAATCAAATTTGTTTGTAAGATCACTAGTAAAGTGAAGGTAAGTATGTTCTTGTAACCTTAATCAGGCCAGACGTTAAAAGAGATCTCTCCTTTCTGGGTAAGCTTTGTTAGCACATTTCACGTCTCTGATTAATGGTCCTGATTTGGCTTGGAAGAGTCCGCTGAACCTAAAGCAATAACCATGTAATGTAATGTCTCTGATTAAAACATTTTAAGATATACATATTATTTCAAGTTAAGTTCATACAAAAAAAGGCAAATACTGTTCCTGTAACCATAATCTGGCGTTAACAGAAATCTTTTCTCTCTGGGAAGGTTTTAATAGTGTAACGCCCATCTCTTCTGCTTTACAGGTGATCCAAACATTTTCACCCTCCACCGTAGCTCTGTGGTAAGAGCGCTCGCCTGGCCCGATGACCCAGGTTCGAATCCCAGTGACCCTGTGGTAGGAAAGATAAAAGTGGAAATGTTGTCACAGGCCATCTTAGCAGTCACACTGCGTAACTGAGACTACCCGAGGCTATAATGGGACCTAAATGAACACTGAGCCTCCAGAGCAGTCATACGGCTAAGCACACTGTGTAACTGAGACTAACCGACGCTTACGTTCGACTCGGCACTATTATAAGGAGAGGGGTGAAATTAGCTTCGTCAAATCTCAGCTACCCAGTATGACTGGTCTGGTGATTCAGTGTTGATTTAGGTCCCCCAACCTCTCCTTCCTTGGGATGGTTCTCTCCTGTCTGCCATATCGCCAATGGTGGGTACAGATGTTAAACTTCAATGTTCGTTCAACATTCTAAGACCTTCCTATATTATACCTTGCTACTGCAAAACTATGACAGGTGTTCTTGTAACCTTTAAAGGTCGCATTCGCTAGGGTCACCCTTTTTCATCAGGAGCCTAGTTCTGTTAGGGCAATGCCCCACCTCCTCTGCTTGCAAGGTAATCTAAAATGATAGTATAAGCATAACAAAAAGTTATTTACTTCAGATAACTGTACGGTATGTCAATTCCTTAAGGTCCCATTGCAGAGATCCAGCGCTGGGCCAGTGGTGGTGGTGAGTGCATCGCTGTATGTTAATCGTTGACCTTTTAATGCAGGACCGTTTGCAACATTAAGTAGGCCTACTATAGGTGGAAACACGAGAGAGACATCAGGAAGTCCAACAACAAAGATGTCCTCAGATAGCCCGTGACCGCAATAAGGTTACTTTGAACTGCCATCAAAAGTGCAAAAGTGAATTGTCATGATCATGGTCATGGTCAGAATCCCACCTAATAAGGCTAGCTAGTACGATTATGCTATATAGATTCATAGTTTGGTTTGAGGGAAGGCTTTTTTTATTTTTTTATTTTATTTTTTGGGGAGGAGGGGGGCGGGTGGTAGTGGTGGTGGTGCGGGTGGGAAGGTGGGAGCCCATGGAACGAGTACCCGAGTGTTTCACGCAGTCTGTTGTCCACCCCTTACCCCATCGTCCCCTGCACACACACACACACCCACACACAAACTCTCTCTCCAGCCCTCCCTTTGCGTCTTTTACGCCCTTTGCTTCACCCCCAGCCCCACTCCATCCCTCCTCCTCCCAACCTCCACCCTCCGCACTCCTCCCTCCCCCTCCACCCCACCCTGTCGCCCGACTGCTTAGTAGGCAATAAAACGCCTACGATTAACAACAATACTGCCACAAAATCATAACAGTGCGCAAGCGAAGGGTCCTGGAGACGCATCTCATCACCTTTGAAGTGTGAAAATGACGGATAGCCCGTCGTATAGCTGTGCACTTGAGTAACTCATCTAATAGCAATGTAAACCCAAGTAAGGTCGCATGCAGTAACTGCATATATCATTACATTATTATTATTCATAGCCAGTGTACAGGGTCTGTCTGTCTGTCAGACACTGCCTGTCTGTATGTCGGACACTGTTCCTCCGTCTGACACTGCCTGACACTGTCTGTCATTTTTCTATACTAATTTGGCACATGTCATGCCGTAAATGTATATAATAATATTATTATTGATAATCATTGTGAACTGTTTGTTTGTCTGTCATTCTATACTTCTTTGGCCAATGTCATAATTCCAGTCATATTAGTATTGTTGATCCGTTGAATAGCTTTTGTCTGTCTATATTTGTTCGCCCATCTTCCTTCATTCATTCCTTGCTTTCTTTTTTTCTCTATCCCCCAACATCCACCCCACCCATCCATCTTCTCTATCTCTCTCCCTCTCTCTCTCCCTCTCTCTCTCTCTCTCATCTCCCATCCTCTCTTTATTTGTTTCTCTATTTATGTAAACAACCGTAAACAACATGAATATATTTCTTTCTCTCTTTCATCTTGTCTTCTTTCCTTCATTCCTTTCTTTCTCCTTTCTTTCCTTTTTTCTTTTTCCTCTTCCTTTTCTTTCTTCATTTCTTCCTTCTTCTTCCTTCCTTTAATTTTTCCTTCATCTCTTTCTTTCTTTTCTTTCTTTCTTTCTTTCTTTCTTTCTTTCTTTCCTTCTTTCTAAGACTAAGACTCGTTAATCCTCTATTCGTTCTTTCTTCCTTACTTCTTACTTTATCTCTTTTTTCCCCTTCTTATTTCTTCCTTTCCGCAGCTGCAAACAATGTGAAAATCTTGTTATTATAGTCTGTGTTCACGATCTTGGCGATTTAGGCCCCTGAGCAGTTCTCTGAGGTCGGAGATGCGCTACACCACAACACAATTCAGACGTGCATTGTATTGTTTAGTGCTTAGCTTCCTGATTGGCAGATTTTAAAAAAAGCTTCCTTCCAAAAGGCTTTAAATCAAAGCTGAAGACAATGGATACTGTATACGATGCCTGCATTCTTTACGGCAGAGGTGGAGTGTTTCGCCTTAAAGTATATCTGAACTTTAGATAAAAATGTAACAAATACAAAATAAAAAACTATATTATCCTGATTCGCGCTAAAGTAGTGCCCACATTGGTTGACGTTTTACGGCTTATGCATTGGTTTATGAGAATTTTCACTGACCGGAATTTTGATGTATGGCCACGTGACATCTTATGAGTTTAGTCGCCACGTTGGCTTACGGTTTACGGCTTATGCGTTGGGTTGGAGGTAGAGGCGCCATGTTTGTCACGGCTCGGTTCGAATTTATAAACGTGTGTAGCTGTGGAATATCACTACAACATGGCACTTTTTCATGACGATGTAATGTACTCTTTAACTATTTGACTATGTTATGAAACAAGTTTACTAAGATCGACACGCAACATGTGAATTCAACTGCCTTAGCTCACCAAGTCGTGTGTAGCAGACAACCTGTGTTGCGTGTAATCATAAAAGGGCAGACCTCTAAATTCATGACAGTCTTGCTTCTGATTGGTCTTCGTAAATCCGGCTTACCTATTTTTGCAGTAGAAATCAAACATGCGCTATCCTTGTGAAATGTTACGTTAGCAAGTGCGCACGGAAATACATAATGAATTCATAAGCGTAATACAAGTATGGCCGGGTGCTACAGGCCAATGTGGCCGGAAGAGACGTCTATCTGCTTATAATGTGATAATATTATTTTATTCATCTATTTACTTATTTTATTTATTTATTTGTTTATTTATTAATTTTGTATTTATTTATTTTATTCATTTTATAAAATTTATTTCTTTAATTTCTTTTATTTTGTTTATTTATTTATTTATTTTGAATTTATTTATTTTGTATTTATTTGTTTATTTCGTCTGATATTTTCGAAATTGGATTCGAAACATGTTAAAAGATTCTCTGATATTTTTAAAAAACAAACATGAATTATCTCCCTTGATTTGGGTGACATCACTAGCGTGCACAAGCGCCAGTGCTACGACAAAGCCCGTGAAATATACAGACAGAGAGAGAGACAGACAGACAGATAGACAGACATAGAGACAGACAGAGAGAGAGGGAGCGAGAGAGGGAGAGAAAGAGGGGAGAGAGAGAGAGAGAGAGAGAGAGAGAGAGAGAGAGAGAGAGAGAGAGAGAGAGAGAGATGGTTGACCAATTTCCGATGATGCCTGTACAAATATGCACTTGGATACGTCTGGTGTGATTTCCGGTACATCCCAGCGATGGTCACAGACAAGCTGCAAACCCCGGGAAGTTTTGTTTTAAATTTATGCGCTTATCTGAAAGCTTTCATCGAAATAATGTGAATTAATGAAGTTTTCTATGATTACGGCATTTACAGTAAACGGTAAACAAATTTGTTGAAAATGAAATAAATAAATAAATAAATGAATAAATTAAGAAGAAGAAGAAGAAGAAGAAGAAGAAGAAGAAGAAGAAGAAGAAGAAGAAGAAGAAGAAGAAGAAGAAGAAGAAGAAGAAGAAGAAGAAGAAGAAGAATCTTTTGTAACGCGCGATTTTTCCAAAAGCCTGAGCTCAAAGAACCTGCTGGAGACTGAAAAAAAATAAAACTCCTGCTGATGAAAGTATAAACCGAAGTCTAGTCTGTGCACGCACGCATTCCATCGCATGGATTTTAAAGATCCTGACGCTCATGTTCTAGAGGGAAGAGTGCCGGCTACATAAATACACTCAGAACGCACTAGGTCCCTTCTCAACCAACCCCAGTCGCTCAGGATGGTGCTCAGTCATCTGGGCGTCAGACTATGCGCCCAAAGACTGCAAGTGGGCGCCTCCGTCGGCTGGAGTTAGATCCCGTACCGGCCAGCGCCTTGAGCAGCTCTTGGGCTAGTAAGGGCGCTATATAAGATTGATTAAAATAAATAAATAATAGTAAAATAAATAGCTGCGATTAACTTAAAACTAGTATACTACGATGTTTGAACATTGAGGTTTAACGTCTACACCCACCATTGGCGATATGGCAGACGGGGATAACCATCCCAGGGAAAGAGGGGTAGGGACCTGAATCAACACTGAACCACCAAAGCAATCATACTGCTAAAATGGACAGTAAAAATGGCCACATTTTATATCGCCCACACACGGGATTCGAACCTGGGTCATCGGTGTGCCAGCTACGATGTTTACAAGCTTTGTTATAATGATCTCAAATTCACTTTAAAGGATCTTCACCATATATATAATGATAAAGCCGAGTCAGCTGTATGTATACAAGAAATCTCTGACACTCCGATTTTTATACAAGAAAATGGTTGTAGATCTATCCTACTCAAGACGGTTAACAAGAAATATGACAATCCCGCTTCTTCAGATCGCTAAACTAGCTATATTAGTATATACCCGAAGATGATGTATGGATTGTTGATTTTGAAGAAAGTGCTATGATGAGCCCAAACTTGAAAAAAAAACGTGGTTAACTTTTTTATTACGGCAGGTAAGGGGTTAAAGAGTGTAATTGACTGAGAATTATAAAGCACTGCAGCACAACGCCGAGTATGACAGTTTCATGCAGCCATTAACATGTGTCAAAACCCCCGTTTCGAGAAGGCAATAAGAGACACTTCGGCTCTTAAAATATCTGATGCAGGTGTTGAAGAGCCCATTCAAATAGACAACACGGAAGAGCGGAAAGAAGAGTTAAGGCTTTTGCTTATTTTTGTTTGTATTTAATCGCTCTAAACATTTATAGCGCTCGTTGCAGCTCATAACTGCTGCTCAGGGCGCTGTTCGATACAGGAAATTAGGAAAGAAAGATTTTGTAGGGACTGCAATAGGGGTTCAATTGGGGATGAATTTCACTTTAATTTTGAGTGTCCAAAACACCAGCATATTTTATTTGTAGTAAATATTTATCGTGCGAGTCAATGTTTAACTTGTGTCATTTGTTTCGGGAAAGAAAACATGTGTTACTAAAATTGAGTAAATTTATAAAATTAGGAAATGGCGTATACTAATAATGTTAACAATATTAGCAAAATGTTATTGTTGTGAATGTTAAAGTGGAATGTTAGTAATGTTGCTGTTATTTTTATTTTTTTTAACAACCGCATTATGATTGTTAAGCTCATGTTTTTGTATCCTCCACACCCCAAAAGGGGCGAGTAATAGGATTAAATCTTGAAATCTTGAATCTTGGATGTAATTAAAGCCGCTCCCAGGCGCCCATTTTTTGTTTACCCCTGCAACGTTTTCATCGCACAGAGAGAGAGAGAGAGAGAGAGAGAGAGAGAGAAAGAGAGAGAGGGAGGGAGGGAGGGAGGGAGGGAGATAAGATAACAATTTTAATTTGGCAAGGGTAGAAGAGTAAGCGCTGGATGCGCTTTTTTACATCTTGCCCTTGGGGCTTTAACAATTACTATTAAATACAACTCAATGTTATAACATTCACATCATGGAACGATAACAAATAAACAAAGTCATCATTAGATAAAATCATTTTCAAACAATTGAAATCAAATTAATGTTGTTAATATCAATCAACAACATGAACAATTAATGTGTATTTAAGTTTTAATGTGTTTTAAGAGACGTGTTCTAAATGATGTAAATTTAGATGTTGGAGTGCGGAGATCTTCAGGAATGTTATTATTGTACAAAGTGGAACCGGAATAAGCTAGACTAGTTTTGAAGAGAATTGGAACATTTAATTTTGTGGACGATCTGGCAGGTTTTTTTTTTTTTTTTTTTTTTTTTTGGGGGGGGGGGGGGGGGGGAATAGAGAAGAAAGATAGGGAGGTGCATTGCCAGAAAAGACTTTGTGCATGAAAACATCTTTATTAAATGGTAGTCTGTCGGTAAGAGGTAGAATATTGATCCGATTATAGTCATCTGGAGAGATCTTTTGTTTCAGAATAACTTGTTTAACTGCACGTTTGTGAATTCTAATTAATGGCTTCATTGCAATGCCACTCGCAGAATCCGAAATAGTAGAGGAATAATCAATAAATGATTAAATGTGACCGGAATAAAACAGTTTACGAGAATTTTTATAACAGTTTAGGAGAGAGAGAGAGAGAGAGAGAGAGAGAGAGAGGGGGGGAGAGAGAGAGAGAGAGAGAGAGAGAGAGAGAGAGAGAGAGAGAGAGAGAGAGAGAGAGAGAGAGAGAGAGAGAGAGAGAGAGAGAGAGCCTTATTGAGCCAGAATCCACAATCTGTTGAGATTCAAGCTCAGCCTACCGGCAAGAGTTAGGGCATGGGTCAGACTATAGCCCAAACTACAGGTGCTTGAGATTCAAGCTCAGTCTGCCGGCAAGAGTTAGGCATGGGTCAGGCTATAAGCCCAGACTACAGACGCTTGAGATTCAAGCTCAGCCTGCCAGGCCAGGCTACCAGCTTGAAGCTCGAACAAAATTGGCTCAAAAAGAGAGAGAGAGAGAGAGAGAGAGAGAGAGAGAGAGAGAGAGAGAGAGAGAGAGAGAGAGAGACAGAGAGAGAGACAGAGACAGAGACAGAGACGTCGAAGTCGAAGTCGAAGTCGAAACCTTTAACAGGATAATAGCATTAGGTCTTATGGACATGTCTTACAGCTAGTCCTTAAGAAATTTGTAAAATAAAAGAAATAACAAATTCAGAACAAACAAAATAATTAACATAAAATTGATTTGAAACTAACGCAAAACTTAACAATGGTAAGAATTAATAAAAATTACTAAGAAAATTAATGTACCAAAATACACGTACTCCCTCCCCCCTCACCTCTCCCGTCCAATACACCCTTCCTACTCCCACTCTCCCCTCCCCCCCACCACCACAACCACACACATACACAAGCTAATTCAAACCTCAACAAATTAGACTGTCGTAAGATAGGACAGAACAAAATGTATACAATCTTAAATATTAGGAGCAAGGGAAAATAGAAATTTGTGGAGTCTAAGTTTAAACAATGTTAATGATTTACTTTCCTTGATCTATTGTGGTAGAGAATTCCACACACTTGGTCCAGAATGTGACAGAGATGTTTTAAATATGTCTAAGCGTTGCTGTGGCAATGTTAAACTATGTCTCAAAATTGAATCACGAGATGAAGGTTTTCTAGAAAGTACTTTTAAATAATCAGGAGCTCTATTGTTTAGTATTTTGTACAGTAAAACGGCTTTATTGTAATTAAGGGGAAGCATACCAGCTAGTTTTAATTTTGAATCAGTTTTGATAGAAGTGTTGGAGATAAGTAATTTTGCATCTCTGTGGTGAATAGAATTAAACATATGGCATTCAACAGAGAGACAGACAGAGAAAGAGAGAGAGAGAGAGAGAGAGAGAGAGAGAGAGAGAGAGAGAGAGAGAGAGAGAGAGAGAGAGAGAGAGAGAGAGAGAGAGAGAGAGTGACAGAGAGAGAGATAGAGAAAGGTGCTTGTCTGAGAACAATCTCTTTTCTCAAGGGTGGCTTTCTGATTGTGCGTGTGTCGCTGCGCTGCGCTCGTTTCTTACCCCTCCTGAGTGTGTGGGTGTGGGTGGGCACACTTACACAGTGTTATTTGGACAAATCAGTGACCATCTACATAACGTGTTTTGACAGACCTACTTGTTTTGACGTCAGAACAATGATCCGTTAGGGTTAGGTCTGGGTTAGGGTTAGGGTTAGGATTCGAACACGTAAAAGTACTTAAAAAGGGGGACGAAATATGATCCATTGTCAGTACAACGTATGTGGCGTTTCAGGAAAGTCATGATAATACTGTGTACCCCCGGCTGTGTGTGTGAGAGAAAGAGAGAGAGAGAGAGAGAGAGAGAGAGAGAGAAAGAGAGAGAGTAGGCGTATGAGATGTTGACATGTGCCTGTCGTGTGGATGTTTGTGTGTATGTGTGTGTGTGTGTGCGGTGGGTGTGTGTGTGTGTTGACTATTAACCCTTGCTGTAAAGGGCTAAGAGCTCTAGTTTAAAAAAAGGACGCTGTACACATGCTTAGTAGTAGTGGTAGTAGTAGTAGTAGTAGTAGTAGTAGTAGTAGTAGTAGTAGTAGTAGTAGTAGTAGTAGTAGTAGTAGTAGTAGTAGTAAAAGTAGTAGTAGTAGTAGTAACCAACATCGAAGCATTCCCTATTGTTGTGGCTTAACATAAACCCTGTGTTCTGTATTCTAATTTTCTCCTTGGACAATTTCAAACACCTTGCTTGTAATCACATGGCAGGCATGCCTGTCGTTCAGCCGGTTAATTTTGGGGGACCCTATAGATAGGTACCCCTATAGCTACTGTAAATAATATTTCGATCCATTCCGCAGTGCGAATAACTTAAAACATTAATATTCTGTGTGAAAATTTGGTTGTTTGTAGACTTATAAGTGTGCAGTTGGGTGAAGGACGCGAGAGAAAAAGAGAGACAAGCAAGACAGACAGAGAGAAAGACAGGGACAGAGACAGAGAGACAGACAGAGAAAGACGCGAGAATGAGAGAGTGAGAGTGAGGGAGAGTGAGGGTGAGAGAGAGATTGCATGTATATGTGGGTCTGCGTGTTTGTTTGAGTGTGTCTTTCTGCCTGTCTGACTGTCTGTCTGTCTGCATGTCTGTCTGGCTGTCCGTGTGAGCGTTCGCGAAAGATCTTCTGAAGCACTGGTTTGTGCAAAAAGCACCCCTTGGGGTCATGAGCAATCTTGCCACTGTAGATTGTTCTAACCTATAAAGGGAACAGTAAAAGCCCCAGTTGAAAACCTGTCTTGCCTTTGTAGGCATGGCAGATTCACTGCGGCAACAGTACCCCCGTTGGAGTGCCGGGGGTTTCAGTATAAATAGTATCCCCACTTTATGGAAATTTAGTGCTTTAAATTCCCACTGTTGCTATCTTCCTCATTTACTCTTTCCCATTCCTGCTCTGTCCTATCACTCTGCTATACTATCTTCTTCTTCGCTAGATCAATGACCTACCTTTTTTCTTGAAAACTCTTCCTGGACAAGACTCCTTGTTTGTGTATGAGGTCTGTTGGATCAGCTTGGGAGTGTTGGACGCTTTCTGCTGGGTGGTCACTAGGGCTTCCTATGATGTTAGTATTTGGCAGTGTAGGCATTTTATATGTATGTGTTTTTTAGTTGATAATTTGTAGTGATGTTTGTGTTCTATTTTGTTTTTGTAACCGGGGGTTCGCGTAGTTGAGGTAAACCCTCAGCCGTCCCCTGCGTGGGATGTCTTTATTGTAAAGTGACTGGCCGGTGGAGGGCATTCAATTTTCCCACTAGGGTTGTTTCAGCAGATCTTTTATGCGGATCGGGGGTTGTCCGGTCCTGATTTGGCTCGGAAGAGTCCGCTGGACCTAAAGCAACAATAAATCAATCAATCAATCAATGTGCAAAAAGCGAATTCGGGGATCGGTTTGACAGTGCGGCATCATAACAGCCTTTGCCCTCTCCAAATACTGCACCGTGCCGTTCTCTGTCGTTATCTATATCAAGCTTATTTTCTCTTCCATTTTTGACAGTCTCCACATTCCCCCTGTTCCACTGGGAAGATCTCTGATTACCCATCACGTTTTTAGGATTTATTCGAGCGCGCGCATTCACACTCACACGCATATAAGCACACGTGCACACACACACACACACGCTCGTTCACACAAACACCCACATATACACATACATACACGCACACACACAAATTATGAGCCACACTCTCCTTCATTCCCCTCCATTATAAAACCATCTCTCTCTCTCTCTTTCTCTCCCTCTCTCTCGCTCTCTCTCTCTGTCTCTCTCTCTCTCTCAACTCACCGACATACATTATCCTCTGTTAAGAGTGTAATAAATAAATGAACACTGATGTTCAACGTCCATACCCACCACTGGCCATATGGCAAAAAAACGGTGATACCCATCCCAAGGAACAGCAAAGAGGGGTGGGGTGAGTTAGGAAGCCTACATCGACACTGAACCACCAGAGCAATCATACTGCTACGATGGACAGTGAAAATGGCCACTTTTATCTTGCCCGCCTACGGGATTCGAACCTGGGTCATCAGTATCCCGCCAACAGGCGCACGCTCTTACCGCTGAGCTACAGACGGTGTAAGTCTTCTAAGGCGTTTAACACGATACGCACGAACTTGAAAGAAAGCAGCCAAACAGAAGGTTAAAACACAAGCACGGTTCTTCTGATTTCAAAAGAACCTAATTTGAGAGGAAACAGTTGAGCTTTTAACCTTCAAATAGAGCTTTTATATATAAACTCGAAAGCTTTTTTTTTTAATCTGAAACCCCTTTGGGTGTATTCTCTTCCCTTTTTTCCTGGCCTGTAGTTTAAAGGGACCCAAATTGACCACGCACCTTTGACAGACCCTTTTAACATTCACAGTGAGTGTTGCCTCACTGAAAAAATAAGCTTACAACAACAAAAGGTAGCTCTTTCGAAGGTATAGTTATTTTTTAAATGAATACATTCCGGAGTGTTTAACAGCAACGGACTAGCCAACATTCAGGAGTTAAACATAGCATCTGCCAAAGCCTCGGTAAGTGGCAGAACCCGTAAAAAAGAA
>CM072517.1:50630549-50633049 GCA_036898135.1 Oncomelania hupensis | reverse complement strand
AAGAAGAAGAAGAAGAAGAAGAAGAAGAAGAAGAAGAAGAAGAAGAAGAAATTAGATTACATTACATTACATGCTTTAGGTCCAGCGGACTCTTCCGAGCCAAATCAGGACCGAGAAGAAGAAGAAGGAGAAGAGGAAGAGTAAGAAGAAGAAGAAGAAGAAGAAGAAGAAGAAGAAGAAGAAGAAGAAGAAGAAGAAGAAGAGGAGGAGGAGGAGGAGTAGAAGGAGGAAGAAGAAAAAGAAGAACAAGAAGAACAACAACAAAAACAACTTCAATAACAATAACGACAACAACAACAACAAAATAAGCTTTGCCTTATTTTCATGTTAACCTGTATTCTAGTTATCATACATACAAGGAAAAATAATTATAGAAGAAGATCAACAACAACAATAATAATACGAAGAAGAAGAAGAAGAAGAAGAAGAAGAAGAAGAAGAAGAAGAAGAAGAAGAAGAAGAAGAAGAAGAAGAAGAAGAAGAAGAAGAATGCACACCCGATACACATTGGTCGAACGCTACCAGGAGCATGCGTTATTTGTCGCCTCAACAGGCGATAAAGCATGCTCCCATGCTTCAGAGCACTGCTTTCTATACGCTTCAAGCTCTATAGTCACGGAAAAAGCGCAATTTCACTGCAGTGAACTCATGAAAATAAAAAAAAGGAAAATTTCGTCTCCTCTAGGGGACGAATTAGGTCAAACTGTATTAGTTTCTAGGTCAACTGTCTTTTACGAACCGTTTGACGATGTTTTTGAACCGTTTGTTGACGCCGGATAGTGTCCTCACTTGGTTTCATGCAATTTAAGAATCCAACAAGGCATTTGGGTTTTTGAGACGGAAAGAGCGGAATGTTGTAGAGCAACATTCTATATTTACAGTGAAATTGCGCTTTTTCCGTCACTATAGCGCTTGAAGCGTGTAGGAAGCAGTGCTATGAAGCATGAGAGCATGCTTTATCGCCTGTTGAGGCGACTACTAAAGCATGCTTCTGGCAGCCTTCGACCAATGTGTATTTTCTTCCATGGAACTCAAAGCGCGGCTGTCTGAAGACATCGCTATTACAGAAGGCGGAATATAATTTTTTTTTAAATTTAGACAGACTGCATCCAATACCATTATGGAAAGGAAGGGGGGGAACCGGAGTACCCGGAGAACACTCTCGGTAATCCTGAAATATAGGTCACGTTACCTAGGCTAAGTCACGTCAGTTTTTCCCTTGCGGGATTCGACCTCTTACGCGTAAGTAGAAACCAGCATCCTATCAACTGTGCTGCCAGGCCACCCCAACAACAACAACAACAACAACAACAACAACAACAACAGCAAGAACAACAACATCAACATATGACTCTGTGTTATTTCCTAGTGCCTTTATGCTAGTTTGTATACATACAAGGAAAAGCACTACACCTACTCCCCAGGTGTGTTTAATAATATTTTTTGTACGGCTACGGTAGGGTGTGATCATGAGAGCATACTTCATATCTCTTAATATTGTCCATGTAGATAAAGCACTTTGATAGCTATCTACTTTAATACCCAAAGTGTACGATGACAAATAGGCTACAAAATATTATTTTACGGTCATAATGTTTTTGTATGTGCAGAGTTTTATCATCTGCCCATTGCAGCTAAATCTTACATAAAGTATTAAGTTCAACGGGTACATAGCTTGTGGTGTGTGTGTGTGTGTGTGTGAGTGAGTATCAGTATCTGTGTGAGCGTGTGTGGGTATGGGTGTATGTGTGAGTGTGTGTGGGTATGGGTGTGTGTGAGTGTGTGAGTATGTGTGTGTGTTTTTTATGGAGAAGTGTGGGTTGTGTGTGCGTGTGTGTGTGTGCGTGTGTGTTTATAAGTTTCTATATGTTTATAAGTTTAGGCTATCTTGGTCGAGAATTTGTATACTATACATCGACGTATAGATGTATTCAAGACTACAATAAAAATATCATAATAGTTATTACAATAGTGAAAAAAGAGAAGGAAAAAAAGATATCAATTCAGAGAGAGACAGAGAAAGAGAAGAGAGAGACAGAGAACGAGACGAGAGAGAGAAGAGAGAGAGAGAGAGAGAGAGAGAGAGAGAGAGAGAGAGAGAGAGAGAGTTATTGTGTTTGTGTATGAGAGAGCGAGAGAGAGAAAAAACGGACAGAAAAACTGACAGACAAACAGAGAGTAACATAAAAGATACAGAACACTGATAAAATAAAATAAAATTGTTATAAATATATGCGTAAATAAATAATTACACCAAAAAATAAATAAACAAATTATTCAATTAATTACCAACTCTTTATATAAAGAAGTAAGGAACAATAGTAAAAGAATTAAAGAAAGACAAAGAAAAGAAAAGAAAAGAAAAGAAAAGAAAGAAAGAAAGAAAGAAAGAAAGAAAGAAAGAAAGAAAGAAAGAAAGAAAGAAAGAAAGAAAGAAAGAAAGAAGAATCAAACAAGCAGAGAAAATAATGAATTAATTAGTCAAACAAATAAATGTTTA
>CM072517.1:50615549-50625549 GCA_036898135.1 Oncomelania hupensis | reverse complement strand
GTTCTCCTTGTCTTTCAACGACCGTCGAGTGAATGTTTGGAGGCGTCCACGGGAGCGTTTTGCTGATGCGACGGTGCGCGAGCATGACCGCTTTGGTGGTGGATCTGTCATGATGTGGGGTGGCTTCGCATTAAACTTCAGAACACCCCTGCTCCAAATTCATGGCAACTTAAACGGTATTGGCTACAGGGATGACGTCCTACAACCTAGGGTTCTCCCAACTCTGCGGGCCATTGGGGAAGGTGCCATACTACAGGACGATAATGCCAGACCCCACCGAGCGCGTATCGTCGATGACTTCCTGCAGCAACAGCACGTCATAAGGATGGATTGGCCGGCTCGATCACCCGATTTGAACCCCATAGAACATCTGTGGGATGTCTTGGGTCGACAGACACGGGCAAACCTCCCTCCAGGAGCTAACCTTGAAGTTCTGGCCCAAGTTCTCCAGCAAGAGTGGTTGGCCATCCCAGGAAACATCCTCCATAACCTGATACGGTCCATGAGACAACGATGCCAAGACTGCATTGATGCAAACGGTGGCCACACCCGATACTGACTCTATAGATTTTTGGTTTCTAAAGTTTTGATTTTGTAAATGAGGGGTATGTCCAGTTAAATTGAATTTACTCGAATTTTAAGCGACTGATGTCTCAAATCCTTTTTGTTTTTGATGCAGAAATGATTGCAATAAAATATGATGAATAAATTGAATTCGTGTTTCTGATTTAAAGCGAGACCCATATGTCCAAGTGGCCCTTGTATTATTTTGAGTAGATATGTAAACTGCCTACATTGCCAAATAATAATACCATAGAAAGCCCTAGTGAACCTAAGGGTCCAGAACCATGCTGCTAGGCTTGTCTTTCGCTCTTCTAAATTTGACCACATCTCCCTCTCCTACACTCTCTCCATTGGCTTCCTGTTCAACAGAGAATTTCTCACAAGACTGCCACACTCTGCTATAAGTCCCTTGATGCTTCTGGCCCACAATATATATCTGACCTACTCCATCTCTACAGCCCATCCCGTCAGCTTCGCTCCTCTGCAGACTCTCGTATCTTTACGATCCCCACTGTCAGGACAAAACCTTTTGGCCAAAGGTCTTTCTCTTATCAAGCCCCTGTTACCTGGAACCACTCCCCCACTCCATCCGTCATTCACCCTCCCTGCCAACCTTCAAAAAAACATCTCAAAACTTATTTATTTCCATAATAGTCTTTAATTTTTATTGTCTTTGAGTATGTTTGGTGTGCTTAGCTTCTCGCACTGACTAATTTAATTGATTTTTTGTTTTCTTTATTATAGAAGGGATTATGTGTGCGTGCGTGTGTGTGTCTGTGTGTGTGTTTTGCAGAAGGTGGTTATCAGTGGAAAAAAGTATCTTCTTTTCTTGTTTTGTATGTTTTCTTTTTGATTAGTTGTAAATTTTTGTCTTTGTAAACGCCTAGGGCTTTGTTTAGATTAGGCTTCAATAGCCATAATAATAATAATAATAATAATAATAATAATAATAATAATAATAATAATAATAATAATAATAATAATAAAAAAAAAAAATAATAATAATAATAATAATAATAATAATAATAATAATAATAATAATAATAATAATAATAATAATAGTGACCATTTGGCAGAAAGCGTCCAATATACCCAAGTAGACCCCATACACAAATGAGGAGATGTGGGAGAGTTTTCAAGAAAAAAGGTAGGTGACTGGTCTAGCAAAGGAGATAATTATGTAGTAGATTGATAGAACAGAGTAAGAATGAGGAAAAACAAAGGAGAAAGGGACAGTGGGAATTTAAGACACTACATTTCCAGAAAGTGGGGATACTATTTATACAGAAACCCACGGCACCCTCACGGGGGAAATTATAGTTGTTGTTGTTGCTGTTGTTTTTATTATATATATATATATATATATATATATATATATATATATATATATATATATATATATATATATATATAAGAACGATCAAATAAATAAATAAATTATTATTATTATTATTATTATTATTATTATTATTATTATTATTGTTATTATTATTATTATTATTATTATTATTATTGTTGTTGTTGCAGTTGTTGTAGTTGTAATTTTGTTATTGTTGTAATTATTATTATTATTATTATTATTATTATTATTATTATTATTATTGTTGTTGTTGTTGTTGTTGTAGTTGTTATTTTTGTTATTTTTGTTGTTATTATTATTATTATTATTATTATTATTATTATTATTATTATTATTATTATTATAATTAACCACTGTCCTATTGATGCGTGGAGAATCAAAGAGCCTTAAAAAAAACTTGTGGAATACTGAAGACGGAGGAACTTCATTCTTCGAGAAACGGTGAACATTGTGCGGCGAGACCCACCACTACCTCCGCTCACTCCCCTCAACCCACCAACCCCTCTTCCCCCACCCCACCCATCTCCAACCCATTCCCCCTCCGCTCCTCCTCTTTCTTCTAAACTACTGATTCCCCATTCTTCTACCTACCTCATCTCGCGGTGTCCAACATTGAAAGCTTTGGACAATAAAACTTTGGACGACAGAAAATAAATAAATGAATAAACAAATATCCAGATTCATAGAAGCATAAATAAATAAATAAATAAATAAATGTAAGACTGCTGCGCTCCCTTGTCATCTCCATCTTCCTATACGCTTGCGAAACATGGACCCTCACAGCAGATCTCCAACGAAGAAAACAAAGCATGGAGATGAGGTGCTACAGAAGACTTCTGGACATTTCCTATACCCAGCACATCACCAACGACGAAATCTGACAGGCCATCACACAAGCCATTGGACATCACGATGACCTGCTCACAGTGGTGAAAAAACAGAAACTCCGATGGTATGGCCACGTCACCAGATCATCAGGTCTTGCAAAGACCATCCTGCAAGGCACAGTGCAAGGAGGTAGAAGAAGAGGGAGACCGAAAAAGAGGTGGGAGGACAGCATTCGAGAATGGACTGGTTTGACACTGAGCGAAACAATCAGGGTTGCTGAGGACAGGGAAAGATGGAGTACGCTGGTTAAACGATCATCTGTGGTGCCCCTACGACCTCCGAGTTACGGGATAGAATAGGATAGGAAAGGAAATAAATAAATAAAATTCCTGGAACGGGGCAACGGATATTAGTAAAATGTACAGTAGCCACTGCTACCGTGTAGGCAGCAGCTTGACAGCACTCAATGACAGCAATAGAAAGCCTTACTTGACTGCCTTCGCGGCCTTGGTTTCGGCGTAGGTTAGCAGAGCAGAAATCGCCGTTGTTACGGTCGTGGTCGTTGCTGGCCACCACGGCTCCAGGGGGATATTTGAAGCTCCAAGAGAAGGAGCAAGCTATGCGAAGGTAACTCGCGGTTTACTGTTATGAGTTTTTCGCTCCTGTCGGCGGTCTTAACTTTTCTGTAATACCGAGCAAACTATATACGACGTGCGACATTCTTCCGGCGTTGGTCTCTCTCGTCCATAGTTTGGAAACCAAGAGCTATCATAGAGTTGTTGTTATAATAATCAGATCTGGCTTGTTTGCGGGCGGTCCGAGAGACGGGCCTTGTTCTTCGGAGCGCTTTCTTTTAACGCGCAACAGTTAATTCTGAAACCACCTTATTTACAACAGTATATTTATTATAGTTAGTCTAGTGTCAGTCTAGCTAATTTTATAAGCATGTCCGGTTTTTTTTCCAGTTTTCTTATTAGTATTAGAGACTGCTAAAGTCTGCTTGAGCTCATAGGCCGGTGGAGCAGGCCCTAGTTGTGCTGGAAGCTCCGCACTTAGCAAATTACAGTAGCTAGATGAGTTCTTGGAAGCCTTTATTGTTGACGGACAAAGAAGCAATAATAGCATTACCCAAACACAGAGTTAAAATTGACTCTGATATTTGCACGCAGAATATTCTGTCGTATAATTATGCTTCTTTACGCCAGTAATGATACCACTATAAGCTTACACAGAATCTTTCATAATAACAATAATAATAATAATAAAATTATTAATAATAATAATAATAATAATTATTATTATTATTATTATTATTATTATTATTATTATTATTATTATTATTATTATTATTATTATTATTATTATTATTATTAATCTTATTATTATTATTATTATTATTATTATTATTATTATTATTATTATTATTATTATTATTATTATTATTAATGATGCTATCACGCGCTTTTTCTTCAATCGAACTCAAAGCGCGGGGAACTGAAATGATCGCTATATTACAGAAGTCGGAACAAAAATACATTTTTATTTTGAAATTTTACATTGACCGCATCCAATACTATTATCGAAGGGAGGTAGGAAACCGGAGTACCCGGAGAAAACCCTCCTGTGTCCTGAAAAGTCTCGTACCTAACTCGCGTAAGTTCGTTCCACGCGAGGTTTGAACCCGCGGCCGTCGGCATAGGAAACCAGCGCACTTTCCACTGAGCTACCAGCCATCCCCTCGCTCACCACCCCACCCCCCCACCCTCACCCCACCCTAACTCCTCCTAATCTCATGACTCGCCGAAGAACAACTAATACACGATGCAGTCTATACTATTGCTACTGCTACTATCACTACTACTACTCCTACTACTCCTATACAAATACTACTACTACTACTACTGCTAAGAACATACACAGCGGCTCAACCAAAGCTTGTCAGATTTTGAGGTTAGGTCAGCCAGACTAGCTATAAATAGCTTCTCCGATGCTTCCTTTCACCAACCGCTATATGAAGTTTGAATGTTTCCGTTTCTGTTCGGACAGGGAGTGATCTCCCTTGTTTAACGGTACACCTATTACGCTCTACGAGATCTATTAGATGATTTTTTTTTGGCGCTAGAAAGGCAGCTGGCGGCTGATTTTAATAGGCGCGCGCACACACACACACACATACACACACACACACACACACAAAATAAACTACGGGATTTATTGGTTAAATAAAAACAACTATACTTTTGAAAGAGTTGAGGATTTTAGTTGTTATTGTTGTTGTTGCAAGCCACTTTGTTTTAGTGGGTCAACACTCACTGTGAATATTAAACGGATCTGTCGAGGGGTGTGTGGACAAGGCGGGTTCCTTTAAAGTAACAAATCAGGTCAGATTTCAACGACAGACCTTAGTAGAAACTAGAATCTGTTTTTGAATATAACAGCAAAAGGTGAGAGACATAAATATATAGATATTCAATGTTTATAGGAGCAACCATGACCTCTTCTGGTCTTGACACTCAAGGGAAGTATTTCAAACCAAGCAGAAATGAAATGATCGAATCTCCCTGCAATCACCGAACGACACGAAGAACGAAAAACAGCGTAGAATCATGTCTAATATATCACCTAAATGTGTGAACAGACATTAAATTAAAGATTGATTTGAAAAACAGCGCATAAGACACATCCAGCTACCAAGCTGTTAATGGGTACCTGGCTCCAGTTACAACAAGGTAAGAAGGTAAGTCAGCGAGGAAAAGGCGATGGACGCCGCCGCGTAAAGCTGGCTCAGGCGTCCATTTTTCTTCCTAACGACGATCGAAAAGATTACGGGAACATCTTTACATACACTCTGGCAAATTCTTTCTCTGTTTTTGGCTGCCATAGAAATGTTGTCAGCTTGGTAGAAACAGACTATCGCAGCCTATACATAACCGTAATAAAAATAACAGACATCGGGTATGATTATACCAGTGGTTTTCAAGGTGCATGATTTACGTTTGCTGTCTTTAAAGTAAAAGGAGTTACCCTAAACCAGTGGACGTCCTACAGGTAAGGGAACGGAATTATCATAATCACTATCTTCGCACGATGTAAGGAGAAATTTACGCCGGCTATAATGAAGTAAGAGAGCCGTGCGTAGTGGACCAGGGCCAAAAATTCTGCCACAGCAAAGACATCGAAGCAACGTAGGCTTGGAGTTGCCCAGTATCCCAGCACCCGCATTGAAGGTGTTTAGAGCGCTCAAATTAAGGGTCTTCCTATACAGCACGAGCTCGGCACGCGAGGAGTCTCCTGGTTCCTGAGCTATGAAGGTCTCTGTTGGTGGATTTCACTGAGACCGATGATTGGGTAGCGATTGAGAAAGTGACCGTCTTAGGTGTAAGCTTACGGGAATCTTTCTCTTCTCTCTGTGTATAGGCTAGGCACGAGCCTGGCACACGCTAAAATCTCTTGGTGCCGAAGTTATGAAAGGAAAGCAAGCGGAAAACTGTACGTGGGAAACCAAAGATTACTTTTGGACAATACGTTGTCAAGTCTGGAGCTCAAGACCGTGTTGGTTTACAACGCCTGGAAATAATACCAGGTAATATGGTACAGGCTATGAATGTACGATTTGGGCCCTTTCACATTTTAGAAAGAAAGAAAGAAAGAGATTAATCTTATATAGCGCACTTACAAGCTCAGAGAGCTTCTCAAAGCGCTGGCCACTAGTATCCAGCAATCACAAAATAGTATGCTGAAGTCAGGATTCGAACCCACGTCGCCCGAGACGCACGTACACAAGTCGTGCGCTCTGACGACTGAGCAACTAGCAGTAGAGCTTTTTGAAGAATGAACGAACCCGTCTTCGGTCCAGGTTTATTGCGCATGAGTTTAACCAACCTGCTAAAAATCGTCTACATATCCTTTCCCGTTGTTTTTTTTTTTCATTTCTTTTCAACCTAGCTATGGCGTCATAAAAATTCCCAAATTCCCACCTGGTACTGGGGAGAGAGAGAGAGAGAGAGAGAGAGAGAGAGAGAGAGAGATCGGAAAGGAGATGGGTTATGGGTAAAAGATAGATGGGAGTTTAGACCACATTGTGGCATACAAGTTAATGGTATTCTGTGTAGGGGAGTGACAGGATGGAGTTTCACGTTCAGCAATTGTCTTTTTCTTGTACGATTTAACTTAATACAATGTATGACAAAAGCACAAGATAATAGCGTGAGATGCTGTTCCATCTTCCCTTTACCCTATATGAAGAGATGGCAGGCTACCGGGATTGCAGTTATACATATTAGTTGATTTCAACGCAATGTATGACAGACAGGAGTTGTCCCTCGTTTAAAAACGTCTTCAGACATCGCAGATACATAAAACATCTCACCCTTCCTTTTAATCGTATTGTGAGAGAAGGATTCAGAGACTGTAGTTCTAAGAAATCAACTCACTCCTTTCAAATCAACTTACATCCCGTCAAAGGGACTTAAGTGTGTGTGATCAAACGATCTTTGGTTGGAGAAAGGGAGACAGGCAGGGCAATTTGTAGGAGCGATCTGGCGACGTGACCTTAGACCTGCCGGAAGTTATTGTCAAAGTGAACTCTTCTCTTTCCCTTTCCCGCGTCGCTGCCGGTGTTTGGACGGTTTGCTGACCCGCTCCAAAAGCATGAGGCGACGTGGTGCTGGCCTTTGCCGACCCGCTCTTGCAGTATGAGGCGATGAAAGGTCAAGAAAAATGAGACGATATGGTCTTGGTCTTTGCCGATCCGCTTCAGAGGTATGAGGCGACGTGGTCCTAACCTTTGCCGACACGCTCTTGCAATATAAGGCGATGTTGTCCTAGCTGTCGCCGATCCGCTCTAAGGCGATGCTGTCCTAGCTTTCGCCGATCCGCTCTTGCAATGTGAGGCAACGTGGTCCCGACCTTTGCAGATCCGCTCCAGCAAATATTGAAGCGACGTGGTCAGAGCCTTTGCCGACCCGCTTTTGCAATATGAGGTTTACATTGGAATTATCCTCAAAAGAGTCACTCTAACTCTGATTGTGATTAGGTTCAATAGTTTATATACGTGGAACTTCAACCAAAATTCATAGTTGATTTCAAGATCATATCAAAGTTTTATTTTAGGCCTCAAAGAAAAATCTTTACTGCCGCAATCCCGTCTCTTATCCCTCCTTTTTTTCCCAAAACAAGTCATACGTCTATAATTCTCTTTTACACACACACACACACACACACACACACACACACACACACACACACACACCCACACACACACACAAATCTCATCTATGCATGGTTGTCGATGGAAATCTTTATCATAGATTAAAAAAAAAAGTGACCGACTCTAGCCACGTTTCGCTGGAGCATGACCACTCCATACTTGAGAGGTATCTGCAGCGAGTCAGCTTGTCTGTTTGTGTCCACTTGTGTTCCTGCTTCTGAGAGAGAGCGTCATGGCGCAGGGCTTATGATGATGCGCAGGAGCAACAGTGATTGAAGTTCAAAGCTGGAAGTTTTCCTGTAAGATCGAGTCCAATGCGTAGTTGATGCCTCCTTATCATTTGGGGAAGTCTAAATCTGAAAGTTTCCTCCTGCGTACCTATAAACGCTGTTTTGGGCGGAGAATATAGTTACAAGTTTGATAAAGTAAAATCATAACGTGAATTTATAGTTACAAGTTCACAGTAACATGACATGCTTTAATTAATTTAATGTTATATAGTTCCATACTGCGCTTTAGGAAGGGGAATCGTTACAAGTTTGTTAGATAGTGAATAGTTTTCGCACGTTTACCGCAAAATTTAATTCGGTAATTAATTTAATATGATATTATTTGCCTACTACCAAAGCGCTATAGGGGAGAGGAATATTTAGACTTACAGGTTTGGTAGATGGTGAATAGTTACAAGTTTACAGCAATATTTATTGCTTTAAATAATTTAATGTTATATAGTTGCATATATACTACTAAAGCGCTTTTAGGGAGTTGAATTTGTAGACTTACAAGTTTGGTTAAAATATCTCAATTCGAAGTTGTTGTTTTTTATTAACTTTTGGCAAAAACGGGTTTACCTTAAAATTGGCATTGTTATTTCATTAAACACTGATAAAGTGGGCTGTCGTCGCTCAAACCAACCGCTAAAGTTCGAATTTTCCCTTTCAGGTCTGACAGGGAGTTCTTTCCCCTATTTTAACAGTACAGCCGTGGGACCTTTGTCCCAATTTCTGAGTCAACCACGCGACTTAAAGAGTGCGTCTTTAGCGTTCGTGGTAAGGTAGGATCTATTTAGTCAACCTAAAACTAAAAACCTTACGAGCAATTCGTTTTACGGGTTCTGTCTCTTACTGGCTTGCGTTGATGCTATTTTAAGCTCCAAATTGTTGACTAGTCGTTGCTATTATTAGGTCACAAAAACTACAGAATTTATTCATTTAAAAAAATAACTTTACTTTCAAAAGAATTTTGTTGTTGTTGTAAGCTTTTTTTTCAATGGGGCAACACTCGTTGTGAATGTTAAAAGGATCCGTCGAGAGGTCGTGGTTCAAAGTGGGTCTTTTTAAGTGGAATAGTTATACAAAGTTATACAAGTTTACAACGTGAGGCCGGGTAGCTCAGTTGATAGAGCAGCTTACTTGTAACCGAAAGGTGTCTGGTTCGAATCCCGGATTGGCCAACGGGTGACCCTATTATTTCCCCCTTGAAATAAACTGGTTCGCTAGTGTGAGAATAATGTGACCAATAGTCGCCTATACGCTTCGGTGTCATGTGACTATAATCTACAACCACAAGTTTACAACATATACTTGAATACTACCAACGCGCTTTTAAGGAGGGGAATCGTTAGACTAACAAGCTTGATGTTTGGTAGTTAAATATCTTACAACAAAGTCGCATTATTTATTAATGTTATTCTAAAACTGCATACTTCCAAACGTTTTTGGGTAGTGGGGATACGAATACGTAAGGAGTGGGGTTAGGATAGGAGGACTACGAAAACATTGCAGAGAAATCGCCATCTTTAATTACTGTTATTTCCTAGAAACTGTACATCACGAAAACCTAGGAGGACGCTATCTCAAATATAAGCTGTACCCCGTTTTTTAAAACTGGAAATTGATTCTAATATTTCTGCGACATATTTCCCACGATTGTGGTTAAACTTTTCACAGTACCTGTGGATACGGCCGAGAGAAAAAGCTGGACAAACTTACAACAGCAACAACAGGAAAACAATCTATTCAAACAAAGCACAGCAAAAC
>CM072517.1:50608049-50610549 GCA_036898135.1 Oncomelania hupensis | reverse complement strand
TTGTGCACGTTTAGCTTCACTTTACACTAGAAAGATCCAGACATGTCCCACGCAAAAAAACATTCCATAGAAGAATTGCTAGCGGCTGTAGCACAGTCAGCTGCAGAAGGAAAATACGAGGGGCTTTTGGTACAGAACTCTGGACACAGATATCGCGCAGCGTATTCACCACACAATCCCACCTGTACCCCTTTACAGGATTTTAAAACCAGAGGGTACCCTGAAATCCTCTTAAGGGACCACCCTTTCACGAAACTCCCCTACACCTCTCCAGCAGTTATTGTTTGAGAAGGTAGGTTTGATGTATAAAGGTTTCTTTTCTTTCTTTTTTTTTTCTTTTCTTCTCCCAAAGCCTCCATTTTCGTGCGCGGCTAGTGTTGTCGTTTTGGCTTGTATGTTATCGGCGAAGATTCTGATTGGTTCACAGCGTGGTCACGTGACCACCAGTGATAAGGGTCTCCCGGTCGATGATGGCCAAATATCGCAGGCCTGCTACAAATGTAGCGAAAGTAATTAGTCGGGGGCCTGTCACGACCCAGTATTAATATTGGCAAATGATGAAACTGCGGTGATGGTAGAACGCGAAATGAAACAGCACAGAAATCATGATAACGGCATTAACAACAACAGAAATATTATTAACGTATGAAATAATGCCTATCTTTTCTCAAACTGGACTGGGAAGGAATAGATAAATATATATATATATATTTTGTTTTCTTTCTTTTTTTTAAAATTTATTTATTTATTTCATTTGGTGGAGGATAATTTAGCATTTTTTTCCCCATAAAATGCCAAAATTATTTGCGTTTGAATAATTATAGTAGGTATACCTGCCTAAATACTTATAAACTTACTTTATATGTTTGCTTAGGTGACACTGAATCTTGGTGCTACACGATGCACCTCATTCCAGCAAATGTGCATCTCGGGCGACGTTTGATCAATTCTCTGTTCACTAAATGTTTTTGTTTGTTTATTTGTTTGCGTTCTGGATCTGGGTGACCAGCGCCTAGAGTTGCCAAGCGCGCTGTACATAAACAATTATGTATTATATTTATTTATAACGATACAAGGTAAGCGGTGTAGCACAGGAAACTCTGGAAACAGAACAGCGGTATTTTGAATTTCTCTTCAATGGTATACAATAATTTTGGACGCTCGGGGCAATTTATGAAATATCGCCGCTATGAAATTCCGCCATCTTTCTCAGTTTATCAACAGAGTTGCCTTTTCTTTTTATTTCTCAGTCGTTGTGTGTGCATTTCGTGGCTTTGGCAAAAAAAAAAAATCCCAAAAAACAACTTTAGAATAGGGTGTTAGGGTGCACACCGCTCTAAAAAAAATAATGTTTTTAGTCCGCTGGACCCTATAAACAACGGCTAACTAAAATACTGTGTTTACCTAAACCTAAAACATCTTTTTAATAAGCTGTGTATATCTGGATGTTCGATATTTCTAAGGATAAACCTGGATGCGATATTTCCATGCATAGTGTAATCCTAGATTTTGCTGAATGCTATACTTAGCCCCTTTCCACTCTATTCTCGCAAAACGTGGAAGCTTAACCTCCATACCCACCATTGGTGATACGGCAGACAGGGCTTGGGGGGAGGATAAACCATCCCTAAAGAAGGGTCGCGGGACAGAAGAGAAGTCGAAGTCGAAGTCGAAACTTTAATTGGATAATAGCATTAGGTCCTATGGACCTGTCTTACAGCTAGTCCTTAATAAAATTGTAAAATTGTTTTTTTTTAAAGTTCAGATCAAACAAAATAATTAACATAAAACGGATTTGAAATTAACACAAACCTTAACAATGGTAAGAATTTTTATTTTTAAAAGAGAGCGAGAGAGGGTGGGGTGGAGGATATAGGGAGCTAAATCAACACTAAACCATCACGGAGCAATCCTACTGCTAAGTATGTAGACAGTGAGAAATAGCTCCCACGAGATTCGAACCTGGGTCATTGGTGCGCCAGGCGAACGCTCGACCACCGGGCTACGGCGGTGGGTCGTATTCTCTACTGTAGTATCTATCCTTGCATGTTTAGACCCGGACGGTGTGTGTGTGTACGTGTGGGTGTGTGTACGTGTGTGTGTGCGCGTGTTTACCGTTTAATTCTTCCACTACGTTGAAATCACGTTTCGGATAAGCACTCACCCGTCCATAGGATTAACAACTGGTTGAAACAGCCATTCTGGTGTGTGTTATCGACTACTGTTGTACTGCCGCAAAGTTATGTCTGAAATCATTGTATTCAATGAATAGAGGTTAAATAAGACAACTGAAACTGAATCTAAAAGCCTCAAAGTTATTGGGGGTTGGGTAGGGATAGGAAGGTGGGGCGGGTGATGGTGGTTAGAAAAAAAAAAGGATTCTTTATAGCGTAATTTTCCAGTTTCACTTCAAAGAGATGCCCATGGCGCTAGTTTAAAGTCAGGATCGAATTCACCACCTTAGGTGCTCATTTTTAAGTCTAAGCTTGAAATAAGAAGA
>CM072517.1:50543049-50605549 GCA_036898135.1 Oncomelania hupensis | reverse complement strand
GTATTCGCTAAGCATCTGTCTTTGTGGGTATCTAGATCTTTTGGCAAAAAACAAAACAAGGTAGCTTTAAGAAAAACAAACACAACTAATTTCAGGTCGATAATTAAAAGGTCAATCAGTAAAGTAGAGCAAGCAAGGGCATGCAAGCGGAACCCACAGTTGTTATTCAGTGTTGAAATAACAGTTGTATGTTTCTCATTATTATAACTTTGTGTGTGTGTTTGATTCTTCTTTTTGTAATGTAATGTTCTCTTGTTCTGAATTTATATCTAAATAAATAATTAAATAAAATATCAAATTAAAAAATATGAATATAAAAGTACATAAGTAAATAAATAAATAAATAAATGAAATGAAATAACAGTTGTATGGTTCTCATTATTATAATTTTGTGTGTGTGTTTGATTCTTCTTTTTGTAATGTAATGTCCTCTTGTTCTGAATTTATATCTAAATAAATAAATAAAATTTATGGGAAGAAATGATTATAAAAGTACATAAGTAAATAAGTAAATAAATAAATAAGTAAGTAAATAAGTAAATGAAAATATACCAAATATATAAATACATACATACATACATTTGCTTAATTAATTAATTAATTAATGTAAGCTCAGACAATAAGTTCAACTGCATAAAGCAATTTTGTCCTTCCGAATCAAAAGCACATATAATTGTTGCTATTCTTTGATTCAAATTCCCCAACGACATTACAACAACAAAGAATATGTTCACTTCTCGTAAACATGCTCTTCGATGTTCTTTGCTACAAAATGTAAAGAAACGTAGATTCAGTTTTATTTATTTATTTATTATCATGATATTTTATTGTATTTTAATTATAAGCCTACTTTTATTTATTTATTTGTGTTTTTTCCCAATATTTTTAATATTTTTAATTTCACAACTATTTAAAAAAAATAAAATGAAAAATATCCGTGTAATATTTGACTATTTTTAAATAGCAACAAACTAGAACATTTATTTTTATTTGTTAAAAGAAAACAACACCGTGGTTGTTTAGCAAATACAAACACAAAACAATCAGCCATAGACCTAAATCTTCAATAGTCAAAAGTATTGGTCTATATTTGTAGCTCCACAGAGGTGAAGCGGCCACAACGCGCACACCTGACACACGCATTTCACCTTAAACCCAAATTTTATCTTCAAACACGGTTTATTGTTGTTGTTATTGTTGTTGTTGTTATTGTTGTTGTTGTATTGTTTTGTTCTGTTCCGTTTCTTTTTTTAAATCCGGAGTGCACACTCTAGTAAGAGAGAAGCGTTGTAAAAGTTATGGATTTTGAACGCTGGTTTGCTGCTGCAGACAATCTTCATCTTCACACTACAGTTGCTCTGTCGTAAACCTTAGTAAAGGTTGGGGTCTGTCGGGTGATATTTTTTGAACACCAGTAGTTCTCCTTTCACACTTTATTTTAAAACACGATTTTTTTCTTCTTCTTAAAACACGAATTTTATCTAAAATCACGAGTCTCATCCCAAAGTCAGAAAAGTTTATTTCAAAACAAGTATCACGAGTAAACATTTAATCTGAAAACCCCAAATCCTAACAAACAATTCCATCTCATATTGCGGATCACGAAGCAAACACGTTTTTTACCATCAGCATTTTAATCTAAACCCCAGTTATGACCAATCAGTATTTTCATCTCAAAATAAAAATCCGAACAAACTTTTTTAAAAAATTAATCTCAAAACCAGAATTCAAAAACAACACACACATACACAAAAGCGATGACACCTCAGTAGCCTTATATAAAAAGCAAGACCTTACACAATCAACTTCACCCGGCTCTACACTCCAAAAAGGAACGACAGTCGTAGAAAGAATAAAAGACGAAGAAGTTATTGCTCAGTTGTTAAAGAGAGATCCGTTACAGTCCAAAATGTCTCTCTCTTCCTCTTCATCTGACACCTTGAGTATGAACATCACAATAATAACATAATGGTCTCGCGGATTTTGCCCGGATAAGGTAAGCAAGCATCTTGGAGACGCAAGGATGAAGAGGGATGGGTCATACTATGGATGCACATCTAATAGGCATACACAGAGGAGGCCAGAGTATCTAAAGGTCCGGCTACAAGTATCAATGATGAAGTGAAGATTGACGTTGAATAGCCTTTTCCACGTTGATGCGTGAAAAATTCTGCGGAAATGGATGCATGTGCGTTCCAGTTTTCTCTTCCAACCCTTATCCACAGTTTTAATTAAACTGTGCTCATCGTTCATCATCCAATGTCATACCCATTGACAGGTTTTCATGGCCACGAAGGTTTGGAAGCGAGGAGCGGCGAGGTGCTTCTATGATCAGACTTTTTTTTTTATTTTCCCCCGTCTTATCATCTTTGGTGGAAAAGACGTAAATAAAACAACCAACCAATCAACCATCTTCAAATCTGTTGAAGCTTGCTACCTGAATATCATAACTATAGTAAGCTAATTAATTTGCAAGCAGTGAGTCATGAGCAATCGCTGAAGACAATGAGGACAAACGAACTTTGAAGAGTAACGTCTTTGCTCACCATTGGCGAAAGAGCAGGCAGGGGAGATAATCATTCCAAGGAAGAGAGGGTAGAGACCGAAATCAACCCCAGACTGCTATGATGGACAGAGCAAAATTACCACTTTTATCGCTGGGTTTGAACCTGAGTCATCGTGTGCCAGCCACTGAGCTACGGCGGTGGGTCAAAGGCAACAGAGATGAGTCGCTGGGAGAAAAGGGGGATTTTAAACCAAAAAAGGGTGGTTTTTATAGCTATAGTGCTCTAAGAGCTTCTCGGCGCTTGGACACTGCTATCCAGCAATAACAAAACAGGAGACTGCCTTTTGTCAAGTTTGGAAGATCGAGAAGATTCTCCAGTTGGAAGTCAATGAGATTTTAAAGAAAAAATATCTATAATAAGCAGGTACAAAAACTGGAATGATCTGTGAAGAGAATGAAAAAATCCTGAAAGATTTTTATTATAATAAGATAGAAAAGATGTATGTATGTATGTATGTATGTATGTATGTATGTATGTATGTATGTATGTATGTATGCATGTATGTATGTATGTGTGTATGTATTTAAGACAGGTTACGTCTGGTCGGTGCAGAAACTTGAAAAATATATGAAGAAATTGCCTATTCTGTGTATGTGCATGTCGCCCCGGTAAAACTCGCCCCAGTTATTTTGCCCCGGTACGTTGCACCCCGGTACGAAACTATAAGAGAAGCAAGAGAAGTTAACAGTGGGTGCGGACTACAGAAGTACGGTAGGGTTCAAAGATCGAGATACTCAGTTTGCAGAATCACAGCACACGTACTACGTATGGTACGCGTGTGAGTGAAAACAGGTAAAGGATGAAGAAATAACAAGGTTTAGCGCGATTCAATAGAAGATTATCAAGATTGGCTGCAAGGGAGGTTTGCAAGACTACAGATCAAGAGAAAGTGAACAGAATCCTTAAGATAAGTTATTTTTATGATTAAATTTAATTAAATTAAATTTTATTTTATTTTATTTTATATTTATGTGATATTTTATTCTTAAAAACTTCATTTCAATACCGTGGAGACCCATCTTTTGTGTGTTTGTGTGGGTGTGTGTGTGTGTGCGTGTGTGTGTGTCAGACGCCAAGAATATTAATGTGAATTACCCAAAGCTTTTCTCTGTAGGCGTTTTAACTCGTTCTTCTTTGATAAAGCGATGCTTAAGTAAATAATGTCAAAGCGTTGACCTTAAAAGGGGCTATGTATGATAAACGAGTTAGCTTCAACTTTCAAGTCAAAGTCAACAATCAAAGGTCTGTGAGCTACGAGCTTTCTCCCTCCCTCTCCCTCTCTCTCTCTCTCTCTCTCTCTCTCTCTCTCTCTATCAATCAATCAACAATCAGCGACAGTGAGAATTTAAAGCACTAAATTTCCAGAAAGTGGGGATACTATTTATACTGAAACCCCCGGCACCCCCACGGGGGAAGAAGAGTTTTCAAGAAAAAAGGTAGGTGACTGGTCTCGCAAAGAAGAAGATAGTATAGTAGATTGATAGAACAGAGTAGGGATGAGAAAGAACAAAGGAGAAAGACAGCGACAGTGGGAATTTAAAGCACAAAATTTCCAGAAAGTGGGGATACAATTTATACTGAAACCCCCGGCACCCCCACTGGGGCCATTGCTAAATAATAATACCATAGAAAGTGTTATATAATAATGCCATAGAAAGCCCTAATGACCCTTTGGCAGAAAGCGTCCAATATCCCCAAGCTGACCCAACACACCCCATACCCAAATGAAGAGATTTGGGAGAGTTTTCAAAAAAAAAGGTAGGTGACTGGTCTAGCAAAAAAAGATAGTAGATTGATAGAAAAGATTAGGAACGAGAACGAACAAATGAGAATGACAGAAACAGTGGTAGACTAATTTAGAGCACTAAATTTCCACAAAGTGGTGATACTATTTACAAAGAAAACACCGGTATCCCAAGTGGGTACTCCAGCGAATGAACCCTAAGGCCTCTAACTTATCACCATGTAAATTGTGTATGACAGGAACAGGAAAGTTGCGAAATAAAGTGATTGATTGATTGACCGAAATTTGGACTGTGGTTCTTGATCGAAAATACTTTGACAACACAAGAAAAGAAAGAAACATTACAATTACATTACATTACATGATTATTGCTTTAGGTCCAGCGGACTCTTCCGAGCCAAATCAGGACCAGACAACCCCTGATCCGCATAAAAGATCTGCTGAAATAACCCTAGTGGTAAAACTGAAGGCACTCCACCAGCCAGTCACTTTACAATAAAGACATCCCGAGCAGGGGACGCTGAGGCTATACTCTAATTTATCAAACCCCCGTTTACAAAAACAAAATAGAATACAAACATCATTATAAATTATCAACAAAACACATACATATAAAATGCCTACATTGCTAAATAATAACATCATAGGAAGCCCTAGTGACCGCCTGGCAGAAAGCATCCAATATTCCCAAGCTGATCCAACAGACCTAACACACAAATAAGGAGTGTTGTCCCGGAAGAGTTTTCAAGAAAAAAGGTAGGTGACTGGTCTAGCGAAGAAGTATAGCAGATTGATAGAACAGAGTAGGAATGAGAAAGAACAAATGAGAAAGACAGCGACAGTGGGAATTTAAAGCACTACATTTCCAGAAAGTGGGGACACTATTTATACTTTACATTACATTACATGATTATTGCTTTAGGTCCAGCAGACTCTTCCGAGCCAAATCAGGACCGGACAACCCCCGATCCGCATAAAAGATCTGCTGAAACAACCCTAGTGGTAAAACTGAAAGTTCTCCACCAGCCAGTCACTTTACAATAAAGACATCCCACGCAGGGGACGTTGAGGCTGTACTCAAATTTATCGAACCCCCGTTTACAAACACAAAATAGAGATGCAAAATGGTGCAATCTGGTGCTATCTGAACCTTTAAAAAGCCATTTGTGATGGTCTGGGACTTTGAGCTTTTTTAACAGTTGAACTGACAAACTCTGAGGTACAAAAATTATCCTCTGCACCTCCCTTAAAAAAAAAAAACAACAACAACACACACACACAAACATTTATTTATCAGCAGAGATGTTTTGTATACTATTATTATTCACTACTTTTTGTCGATCGCTAACGGTATAAAGCTTTACCTTGTAGTTTATGAACATCACCGCCCTGCTTTCACTTTCACTCAGTCTTGCTACACTAGGTTCTCCGGCATTAGTACCATTTGTGAATTGTATCTTCTGGCAAAACAGTTCACTGCCTCTTTGAAGTCAATATCAACATCCCTGTGCACTTTCAGTAAAGCAAGTCCATTGAGCCTCTGTTGCCCCATTGTGGAGCGCAGGTAGTTTTTCAGGTTGCGCAACTGACTGTTTGAACGCTCACACTCGGCAATAGTGACAGGCAGGGTGCAAAGGTTCTTTAGCATGATGAACAGGTTGGGATAAAAATCCCCGTCACAATGTTTCAGTGCTTCTGATGCCGTGGATGGGATGATAGCTGTCGCATTCTCAGCAGCACTTCGCCATTTGCAAACCCACCGTTGGTATTCTGCATCAAGGGTAGCGTTGTCTGGTAGGTCAGACTCCCACAACATTGCCAGTGTCTTCACCCCTTCTGGAACCTGCATGAAACCATCCTGGTTGTCTATTAAAGTGCTTGGCACCAGACAGAGACCATCAACTTGCTAGGTCAGCATTTTTGAACCTCGAGTCCAATTCGGTTGACAGGTGTTCCAAGAAAGGAATGGCAATGCTAATCTTGAAATATTCTTCTGGAGTGGCCGCAGGTTGGTTGTCACGGAGAGTCTGTCGGGATGCTTGACGAGGAACAATAACATCAGTTGTCAAAGCATTTGCCATTTTGCTGACTTCACCAAACCAGGCAACGAATTATAGTTCATAATTATCAACTTAGCATCTTAATTAATATTTCTAAAAAGTCGTTTTTGGGGGATTAGGGCAGTATCAAGGTGAAGGTGCTGGAAGAGGCTTGCGGACAGAACAGGAAAATATGGCTGCATTTACTAATTTAGGCTTAGGGGTTGGGTTACTTGGTCGTTTCAACGGGAAAACGCTTTGGACGTTTCAACGGATCCCTTGAAATGGATTTCCGTTGAATTGTCTATAAATAACTATGTCACGGACCGGGTTTATAATATTTCGGTCCGATGACTGTTGTAGTATCTTCCTGTGAGAAGATAAAAATGTTAATATTTTTTATTGAAAACTGAATGCTGATTGGTTGAGCTAGTCATGTGACGGTTCACCAATTACATGTATTCAAAAAAATGTTTGCATTCTTCTTTTGTATGTACCATGGAGTGGTTGTGTTTGTACTTCTAGCAGCTGCGTCTGCAGGTATATATTGTTTATCATTGAAATATTGTATTATGAACATAATAATAATTTAACCATGATTATATTCTACTTATTGTGGAATAAGAATTAATAATAGATAATTTTGATATTAGTATGAAGGATGGATAAAGGGGGTGATGGAGATGGTGGATCGTTGTATATTTTTGAGTAACGAATTGAAATTGGATTAGTATTTGATTTGAGGTTGAAACCTCAACTTGCAATGTATAGTATTATATTTATTTGTGTGAATGAAAGTAGTCAGCGTCAAGATGTAATAATTAGTGTTATATTTAGAGTTACAATTTTTGCGTATGTGTGAACTGTGTTCGACACATATGAGATTTGAATTATTATATTGCTGGTCTGGTCCCGTCACAGAGAGAGAGGAAGGTATATGTGGTAATACAGAAAAGTCTATGTATCAAGATATTTAGTGGGGGAAAACTTGTATGTTTTCAGAAGTCTCCGGCTGAGGGGCCTCGAGGCGAAAGAGAAAGAAGAAGGGAGAAGAAGGAAGACAGAAGAGAAGGAGAAGAAAGAAGAAGAAAGCAGAGAAGAAGGAAGAAGAAAGAAGGAGAAGAAGAAGAAGAAGAAGAAGAAGAAGAAGAAGAAGAAGAAGAAGAAGAAGAAGAAGAAGAAGAAAAGAAGGAGAAGAAGAAGAAGACGAAGACGAGAAGAGGAAGAAGAAGAAGAAGAAGAAGAAGAAGAAGAAGAAGAAGAAGAAGAAGAAGAAGAAGAAGAAGAAGAGAAGGAGAAGAAGAAGAAGAAGACGAAGACGAGAAGAAGAAGAAGAAGAAGTCGTGAAGAAGAAGGGTGGAAGTATCGAGAAGGGGCCAGAGAAGAAGCCAAAGAAGAAGCGGAAGAAACTCCGAGAGAAGAAGACGAAGAAGAAGACGAGAGAAGCAACCACTGCTACATCAGCAGCAGCAGCAACCACTGCTGCATCATCAGCAGCAGCAACCACTGCTACATCATCAGCAGCAGCAACCACTGCTACATCATCAGCAGCAGCAACCATTGCTACATCAGCGGCAGTAGCAACCACTGCTGCAGCATCATCAGTGGCAACCATTGCCACCTCAGCGGCAGCAGCAGCAACAGCGGCAGCGGCCACAGCAGCAGCAGCAGCAGCGGCAGCAGCCATAGCAGCAGCAGTGGAGGGTTATCGGGAAGGCGGAGAGGACGATAGATAGAGAAGAAAACCCAGGATAGATAGATAGAAAGGCCAAGGATAAGGAGAAGGAAGATAGTGTATAGATATAGACAGAGACAGAGGATTACAAGGAAACAAAAGACAGACAGCGAATTCTGTCCTCCATGAGACTCTTGGTAACTCTCTCTGTCGATGGTGACCAGATCGATATTGGTTTATTGTGACTGGTGACATTTGGATTTTCTGACTGAGAATTATTTGTGGGTTTGTGAGATCAGTGTACAATCTCCCGGATTATCTCCTTGGAACTTTATGTGTGTGATTTGTGAATGGTATATTTAATTCACGGATTGTTTCTACAAAGTACGTGAGTACAAAACTATATATATACATACTTTTTCCATATTATTGATTGAATTGTTTTGTACTTATGTGAACTTTGTTGATTATTGTTTATTTTCTAGTAATAGAAAGGGGGTGTGACGACAAAAAAATTCTTGAGAGTTAGGGAGTGTGAGACGGGAGAACACGCAGAATATTCACGCACGCATACACGCAGTTTCTTGATTTAACCCCTTTCGTTACAGTGGTGACCCTGAAACCCGTAGCTAGTTAGTGGGAGTAAGATTATTTAATTATTTTGTTTGGAGTTGTTGTTGGGATTTGAATAAGTAGAAGGGTTTTGTATACATTTTGGAATAGTTAACTTTGGTGTGCTAGGAGTGTGTACTGGGTAACTGACTTGTTTAAATTGTTGTTTTCATTTCTTTTTGGGTAGTATGTTGTTGTTTATATAGATTATACCCCGTCTCCGATTCTTTCCTTACGGGTCTGATTCTTTGTATAGTTCTGGGATCAGAAAGGGCTTAGATTCATTTTTCTTCCTGTTGTATTTATATTTCTAATTCTAGTTCAGCTATTCAGTATTGTTTTATTTTTCTTTCTATACTTCTTAGGATCCTGTCTTGTATAGTTATAGTTGTCACATCCCTATTTTAGTTGTTGTAGGTGTTTAGGATTTATTTTTGGCATTTTAAAGTAGAACTTAGTTTTGTTTTTCTATTGATTTCTTGTATTCTATTGTACCGATATTAGTTTAGAATTTTAGTTCTCTCTTTGTTGTGTTGTGATGTTGTTGTCGTTTGTTTATTTAGTATAGTGTTTCATTATTATTATTATTTGTTTTGTTTTGTTTTGTTTTCATTTCAAAACAAATTATTTATAAAAACTCACTTGTCATAATTTAGATTTAAATATTGGTAGTTGACAGTTATAAATTGTTGCATTTAGTATGGTTTTCTGATGCTTGCTTGTACTTAGACTGTATATAATCTAAACATCGTTTTCTTTTCTTTTATTGTATGTTAAACGGTTATGGTATAGTAAACTTGAACTTGCATTGATTTCGAAATAATCTTCTTTTGTCAAACTTTGCTTACTCGATTTTGAAATAATTTTCTTTTGTCAAACTGGAACTTGCGTTGCTTTCTAAATGATCTTCATCTGATAAACTTAGCTTGTTTCGATTTTGAATTATTTTCTTTTGTCAAACGTGAATTTGCTTTTGATTTTTGTAATAATTCTGGCCTTGTGGAACTTAGGGAAACAATTTTTGACTTGTATAACCTAAAGCTATTGTTGACTTGTCACTCGCATTGTCTTACTTTTAGTAATTTATTTTCTTTTGAATTCAACTGATCATGGCTTCTGCTGAGGAATATGATACTCTTTTTAATTCATTTTTGACTCAAGCCCAGAAGTTAGGTTTTACTGACGAAAAGCTGCAGCAGTACATTGAGCAGTGTTTTCAGAGACATGATAGGGCCAAGGAAAGAGAACAGGAAAAGGTTAAACAGGAACAGGAAAGAGAGGCTAAAAAATGCAGTTAGAACAGGATGCTAAAAGAGAGGAAAGAGAGGAAAGGAAATTGAAGATGGATTATCAGATGGAACTTGATAGACAAAGCCTTAAGCTAAAGGAAAAAGAGATTGAACTTCAGTTGAAACAAGCTGAATTGAAGAGCGAGACCCCTACCCCTAGGACTCGGAGCTCTAATCCTTCGTTTCCAAAGTTGCCCCAACTACCTGTTTTCAAAGAAGATAGGGATGACATTGATTCTTTTTTGTACCGATTTGAAGCGCATGCTAAAGCTCTTAATTATGATAGCAGCAAATGGGTTGTTTACTTAACTGCATTGCTACAAGGCCCGGCTTTAGCTGTGTATCATTCTTTGTCTGCTACCGGTACAGTTTCATATGATGATCTTAAGCAAGAACTTCTTAAGAAATTTCAGTGCACTGCAGATGGATTCAGAGAAAAATTCAGATCAGTTAGGCCTGAAGTGGGGGAAAGTTTTGTAACTTTTTCAAAGCGTTTTTCTCACTTATTGTAAAGATGGATCCAACTATCAGATTGTGAAAAGACTTTTGATGGACTATGGAATCTGATTTTGTGTGAGCAGTTTATTGCTTCTGTTTCGAGAGATCTCGCCGTGTTTTTGAAAGAAAGAAATTTGACAAAATTCGCGGCTTTGATAGACAGTGCTGAAGCATTTCGCATGGCTCACCCGGAAAAGAAACTGGCACGGAAGTCAGATGACTCGATTTTTGCATCCGCGTCTATTTCTCAGAATGTGCCCACTCAGAATCAATTTCGTGGGACTGGTCAAAGATGGAATAATTTCAGGGGATCGGGATTTCGTGGCTCTCCGCGTGGAAACTACCAACCCGCAGGTCCTATTCCAAATAGGGGTTTTGCACATCAGAACATGAATGCGCAACTGGGCGCTCAAAACAATCAGGCTCCTCGTGGTCGTGGAAATACGTATTCAGGACCTGGTCCTCGTTTCGCAGGCAGACCTCCTCTTAACAGGGGACAGAATAGTCAGGGCATAGTCTGCTATTGTTGTGGGGGTGTAGGTCACATGTCAAAATGGTGTCCTTATGCTGTTGGCAATTCTGCTGTTGCCCAAGCTTATCCAGAGCCTCAAGACAATCAAAATGACTTTCAGGAATATCAGGACTCTCCAGTTAACACTCAGTCAGCTTTAGTCGCTGAAGTCATTTGCTCAGTTGGTGATGGAAACTATGGTCAGCCCAAGCTAGTGTCAGGTACCGTAAATGGCCTTAAAGCAAGTGTGCTCAGAGACACAGGTGCTACTGTCTGTGGCGTTCGCAAGAGACTGGTTTCGGACGGCCAGTACACTGGCAAAGAGTGTAAATGTTTGTCATTCGGTGGAAATATAGAAGAATTTCCGTTGGCCAAAGTGCCTGTTGACACTCCATTTTTCTCTGGCACTGTGTTGTGTTGTGTCATTGATCAACCAGTGGCCGATTTGATAGTAGGGAATTTACCAGGTGTGTCCGACCCTTTTTCGGGTGCTACCACACTCATTCAAGATCAAGGTCAAATTCCACCGGTTCCTTTAGAAAAGATGCCGACTGTTTCAGAAACATTCAAACGGGTTACAGCTGATTTAGTAGAACCAATTTCTCCGCCGTCTGAGGAAGGTCACAGATGCATACTCAGCATCATTGATATGGTAACGCGTTACCCTGACACTATTCCGCTTAAACACGTCAAAAACAAGATCTTAGAATCTTGCAAACTAGCTCAAGAATACATCAAAACAGTTGTAGCCAAAACCAGACACTATGATCAGTGTATTCCATAAAATCTGTGGAAAATGAACATGCTTTGTATATATTTCTGCTATTGTATATTTAATGCTGCAAATCAATTTGAATACTGTAAAATGATCTGTTATGTACCTTATTGATTTTTGATTTCTCTGTATCAAGGTAACATGCTTGGACTGGAACTACATATCTGGTATGTCTATTGCGCTTTGGGTGATTGCTTAATACAATATGTTTATGTTTAAGATAAGTGCTAATGACCAGTTATCTCTTTTCGCTTGTTTGTACAGTTAAGATGGACATAATTGTAGTAATTTTTTTCTTTCTGATAAAATTCAGAAAACTCGGGCGTTTTCTTTTTGCAGGAAGGGGGTATTGTCACGGACCGGGTTTATAATATTTCGGTCCGATGACTGTTGTAGTATCTTCCTGTGAGAAGATAAAAATGTTAATATTTTTTATTGAAAACTGAATGCTGATTGGTTGAGCTAGTCATGTGACGGTTCACCAATTACATGTATTCAAAAAAATGTTTGCATTCTTCTTTTGTATGTACCATGGAGTGGTTGTGTTTGTACTTCTAGCAGCTGCGTCTGCAGGTATATATTGTTTATCATTGAAATATTGTATTATGAACATAATAATAATTTAACCATGATTATATTCTACTTATTGTGGAATAAGAATTAATAATAGATAATTTTGATATTAGTATGAAGGATGGATAAAGGGGGTGATGGAGATGGTGGATCGTTGTATATTTTTGAGTAACGAATTGAAATTGGATTAGTATTTGATTTGAGGTTGAAACCTCAACTTGCAATGTATAGTATTATATTTATTTGTGTGAATGAAAGTAGTCAGCGTCAAGATGTAATAATTAGTGTTATATTTAGAGTTACAATTTTTGCGTATGTGTGAACTGTGTTCGACACATATGAGATTTGAATTATTATATTGCTGGTCTGGTCCCGTCACAGAGAGAGAGGAAGGTATATGTGGTAATACAGAAAAGTCTATGTATCAAGATATTTAGTGGGGGAAAACTTGTATGTTTTCAGAAGTCTCCGGCTGAGGGGCCTCGAGGCGAAAGAGAAAGAAGAAGGGAGAAGAAGGAAGACAGAAGAGAAGGAGAAGAAAGAAGAAGAAAGCAGAGAAGAAGGAAGAAGAAAGAAGAAGAAGAAGAAGAAGAAGAAGAAGAAGAAGAAGAAGAAGAAGAAGAAGAAGAAGAAGAAAAGAAGGAGAAGAAGAAGAAGACGAAGACGAGAAGAGGAAGAAGAAGAAGAAGAAGAAGAAGAAGAAGAAGAAGAAGAAGAAGAAGAAGAAGAGAAGGAGAAGAAGAAGACGAAGACGAGAAGAAGAAGAAGAAGTCGTGAAGAAGAAGGGTGGAAGTATCGAGAAGGGGCCAGAGAAGAAGCCAAAGAAGAAGCGGAAGAAACTCCGAGAGAAGAAGACGAAGAAGAAGACGAGAGAAGCAACCACTGCTACATCAGCAACCACTGCTGCATCATCAGCAGCAGCAACCACTGCTACATCATCAGCAGCAGCAACCACTGCTACATCATCAGCAGCAGCAACCATTGCTACATCAGCGGCAGTAGCAACCACTGCTGCAGCATCATCAGTGGCAACCATTGCCACCTCAGCGGCAGCAGCAGCAACAGCGGCAGCGGCCACAGCAGCAGCAGCAGCAGCGGCAGCAGCCATAGCAGCAGCAGTGGAGGGTTATCGGGAAGGCGGAGAGGACGATAGATAGAGAAGAAAACCCAGGATAGATAGATAGAAAGGCCAAGGATAAGGAGAAGGAAGATAGTGTATAGATATAGACAGAGACAGAGGATTACAAGGAAACAAAAGACAGACAGCGAATTCTGTCCTCCATGAGACTCTTGGTAACTCTCTCTGTCGATGGTGACCAGATCGATATTGGTTTATTGTGACTGGTGACATTTGGATTTTCTGACTGAGAATTATTTGTGGGTTTGTGAGATCAGTGTACAATCTCCCGGATTATCTCCTTGGAACTTTATGTGTGTGATTTGTGAATGGTATATTTAATTCACGGATTGTTTCTACAAAGTACGTGAGTACAAAACTATATATATACATACTTTTTCCATATTATTGATTGAATTGTTTTGTACTTATGTGAACTTTGTTGATTATTGTTTATTTTCTAGTAATAGAAAGGGGGTATGACGACAAAAGAATTCTTGAGAGTTAGGGAGTGTGAGACGGGAGAACACGCAGAATATTCACGCACGCATACACGCAGTTTCTTGATTTAACCCCTTTCGTTACAAACTATTTCTACCTTGGACCAAAAGTGAATAAAAACTGCAATGTTTTAAAAACAATTTTAAAAAAATTAAACCTCTTTGCATAAAACAAAATTATTTTTTTTTAAGTTTGGAGGGGGGGTTCCGGAACCCAGGTACCCCCCCCCCCTGGATCCGGCCCTATATATATATATATATATATATATATATATATATATATATAGATATATAGATATATAGATATATATATAGATATATATATAGATATATAGATATATATATATAGATATATATATAGATATATATATAGATATATATATAAAACATTAATTATATTTCCCATAAACTTTTTTAGTATTGTTAACATAGTGACTTTTTGTCTTCATCTCCCTTTCACATTCCAATTTGTCTTTCAAATAAACATTTACCAATATCACGTCTGCAGCATCATTCAAGTCAATGAATAAAGTATATCTTACAAAATAAGTCTTCAGTACAATTACGATGTTTTGTTTTGATTTTATCCCCAACTACCATTTCCAATTTTCTTTGAAATAAACATGTACAGTTTTAAAAGATATGCATGCATAATATTTTTTATGCAAGTCATTAGCACAATTACAATATATTTTACAGCATTTTGTAAATCTTATTCCTCTTCCTTTTCCAATTTCTCTTTGAAATAAACATGTACATGTGCATCACAATTAAGGGCATACATGGCATTTTACATACATTTATTCACGTTTTATAACAATGTTTTACATTATCGTTTTAATTCTCAAATCCCCTGCCTTTTCATGTTGGCTTTGAATTTGTAACAGTTATATTACTTCTTTATTTTATTTATTTATTTGTTCTTTTTAACATTGTTAATTTTTGTATCATGTTAAATATATGCAGCACAATTTACTGCATACAATGCACTTCGCATAAAAGACATTAGTATAATTATAATATTTTGTATTAATTCTCCAATTTCCATTCCTTTTCGAAATCGTCTTTGAAATCTAAACATGGAATACAAGATATTCGACATATAATGCATATATTACATTGTCCATAAAATATATGTAAAATAATAACAATATTTACACCACTCTGCATACTTTTTCTTTGAAATACATATGTACATAATTCAAATGTAAGCATCACAATTTAATGAATAAATGACATTTTACAGAACAGTCTTCATTTCTTTTACATTTACATTGTTTTAATCCCCAACCCCCCTTCGTTTTTCTTTTTGTTTTACATTTTAAACAATTATAACTGTATTTTGTTTTTAAACTTTTTCTTCCTTTTATTCTAATTTTAACTTTTTGTTTTATTTTATTACATTAAATATATGCAACACAATTCACTGCTGGCATTACACTTTACATATACAAGAGTACAATTATGATATTTTGTGTTATTTTGTCAATTTCCCTTTCTTTTCCAATTTCTCTTTCAAATAAACTTTTACACAGCAAATTCCACGGGAAAAGTTACATTTTCCATTACAATTTTAGTAAAATTAGTGTAAAACATGTACATAGTTAAAAAGTATGCATAATATTTTAATGCATACATTACATTTTACATAAACAGTCTTCAGTTCTAATACAACATTTAAATTGTTGTTTTAATCTCCAACTCCCCTTTCTTTTCCATTTTGTTTTACATTTTTAACAATAATAATTGTATTTCTTAAAAACCTTTTTCTTCCCTTTTTATTTTATTTTCTCACATTAAATGTATGCAACACAATTCACTGCAGGCATTATACTTTACATAAACAAGAGTACATTTATGCTATTTTGTACTATTTTGTCAATTTCCCTTTCTTTTCCAATTTCTCTTTGAAATAAACTTTTACACAGGAAAATCCACGGCAAAAATTACATTTTCTATTACAATCTTCAGAAAATTACATTGTCAACAGCTTTTTTTTAAATCCCAACGCAGCATCCTTTAACATTACATTACATGATTATTGCTTTAGGTCCAGCGGACTCTTCAGAGCCAAATCAGGACCAGCATCATCCTTTTACACTTTCTCTTTGAAATAAACATGTACATAGTTCAAAAGTATGCATCCCATTTTAATGCATACATTACATTTTACATACACAATCTTCAGGTCTATTACAACATTTACATTGTTGTTTTAATCTCCAACTCCCCTTCCGTTTACTCTTTGTTTTACATTTTAAACAATTATTATGGTATTTTTTTAAACCCTTTTCTTCCTTTTTAATTTATTTTCTTGCATTAAATGTATGCAACACAATTCACTGCAGGCATTACATTTTACATAGAGAAGAGTACAATTGTGCTATTTTGTATTATTTTGTCAATTTCCATTTATTTTCCAATTGCTCTTTCAAAGAAACTTGTACACATAGAAATATATTCAGCAAAATCCATGGCATAAATGACACTTTTCATGAAATCTTTAGTAAAATTACAGAGTTTACAGGTTTTTAAAAACCCTAACGCTTTTACACTTTCTCTTTAAATAAACATGTACATAGTTCAAAAGTATGCATCACATTATAATGCATACATTACGTTTTACATAAAGTCTTCAGTTCTATTACAACATTTAAATTGTTTTAATCCCCAACGCCCCTTCCTTTTCCTTTTTCTCTTAAATTTTAAACAATTATAACTCAAACTGTATTTTATTTTAAAACTTTTTCTTCCCTTTATTTTAATTTTATCTTTTTGTTTTATTTTATTACATTAAATGTATGCAGCACAATTCACTGCAGGAATTACACTTCACATAGACAAGAGTACAATTATGATATTTTGTATTATTTTGTCAATTTCCTTTTCTTTTTCAAGTAAACTTTAACACAGCAAAATCCACTGCAAAAATTACATTTTCCATTATAATCTTTGGTAAACAGGTTCTTTAAAATCCCAACGCACCATTCATTTACACTTTCTCTTTGAAAAAATAAAATTTACATAGTTCAAAAGTATGCATCACATTTTAATGCATACAATACATATAACAAAAATAGTCTTCAGTTCTATTACAACATATAAATTGTTGTTTTAATGCCCAACTCCCCTTCATTTTCCAATTTGTTTGACATTTTTAACAATTATTACTATATTTTTTTAAAACCTTATTCTTCCTTTTTATTTTATTTTCTCACAATAAATGTATGCAACACAATTCACTGCAGGCATTACATTTTACATAGACAATAGTACAATTATTCTATTTTGTATTATTTTGTCAATTTCCATTTATTTTCCAATTGCTCTTTCAAAGAAACTTGTACACATAGAAAGATATTCAGCAAAATCCATGGCATAAATGACACTTTCCATTACAATCTTTAGTAAAATTACAGGGTTTACAGGTTTTTCTAAAACCCCAATGCAGCATCCTTTTACACTTTCTCTTTGAAATAAACATTACATAGTTCAAAAGTATGCATCACATTTTAATGTATACATTACATTTTACATAAACAGTCTTCAGTTCTATTACAACATTTAAATTGTTGTTTTAATCCCCAACTCCCCTTCCGTTTACTTTTTGTTTTACATTTAAAACAATTATAACTATTTTGTTTTTTTAAACATTTTCTTCCTTTTTTTACATTTTAATTTTTTGTTTTATTTCATTACATTAAATGTATGCAACACAATTCACTGCAGGCATTACGCTTTATATAGACAAGAGTACAATTATGCTAATTTGTATTATTTTGTCAATTTCCCTTTCTTTTCCAATTTCTCTTTTAAATAAACTTTTACACAGCAAAATCCACGGCAAAAATTACATTTTCCATTTGTTTTACATTTTTAACAATTATTACTCTTTTTTAAACACTGTTTTCTTTTTTTAAAATTTATTTTATTTTCGACTTTTTTTACATTAAATGTATGCAGCACAATTCACTACAGGCATTACACTTTACCTATATAGACAATTTCTCTGTCAAATAAACTTGTACACATAGAAAAGATATTCAACTAAATTCCCAGCATAAATGACATTTTGTATTAAAATCTTTAGTAAAATTACAGTGATTACTAGTAATTTGAACCCCAACAACCCATCCTTTTGAACTTTATCTATGAGATAAACATGTACATTTTTTCAAAAGTGTGCATCACAAATCAATGGAAAAATTACATTTTACATTACAGTCTTCAGTTCTTTTACAATATTTACATTGTTTTAATCCCCAACTCCCCATCCTTTTCCTTTTGAATTTTTAACAATAACATTTTTTAAATTTATTATTTTAATTTATTTTTAAATATTAAATGTATGCAACACAGTTCAAAGCATACATTAAACTTTACTTACAAGACGTGAGTACAATTCAACTTCCTTTTCCAAAGATATTCCACAAAATTCAATGCATAAATGACATTTTTCATACACATTGATAGTACAATTACCATATTTACAGCTTTTAAAAAAACCCAATTCCTTTTCTAATTTTTATTTATTTTATTTTGGTTATTTTATTTATTTATGTATTTATTTTATTTAAATTAATATTTTTTATGATGATGATGATGATTATTATTATTATTATTATTATTATCATTATTATTATTATTATCATAATAAGTATTATTAATATCATCATCAATTTATTTACATAGTTGTTTTAAACTGTACACCTTTTGTATATAGTTACAACTAAAATATTGCAAACGCAACAATACCAACAATTGAAAGTCAACCTGAACCTAATAACAGCATACCAACATTGACATAGCAATTCAGAGCAGGAAACAATACAACACAGGCCATCCATCAATTTGCTAAAGACAACCACTACTGACCTAACTTAGACAAAACTAACTTTGATTTCAAAACACTAGAGTACTTGGACCTTGCTAGTAAACAAGGACTGGCGCGTTTTTCCCCATCGCCCCTTCCTTTTCCGTTGTTTTGACCTTGATACAATTTCGCTATCTTTTTCGCGGTGTTTTTTCCCCACAGTCGCAGTGCTGGAAAGGTGGAATTTTTTTTACAAGGTATGCAACGTATCCAGTATCAGAAACTGACCACATTGCAATTCCATCATGGAGGATCATGTAGAGGTGACCATTATTATCACAAAGCAATGGGCAGCTGTTGGAGTGCAGCATCTGGGCAAGCAGAGCTAATAAATGTCCACGAGAAAGTGGGAGACAGAACCAGGTTGAAGTCTCATGTTCATTTCCCATTATCGTTATCCTTAACAAAAAAGAAAAGAGACATTTGTCCCGACTGCCTCACCAGTCGGTTTGTAGTCTCATGTTACAGTTTACTTTCTATCCTAACAAAAGAATGAGACATCGTTCATCTCATGTTTATTTACATTTTGACTGCTCGCCACAAACTTCCACTCTATATCCATTGCCCCCTTCCGCCGGGACACTAATGTCCACAACCACACTGTTTCTCCATAGAAACATTTCCCCCATAGAACCACAACATGACCCTTCCTTTCAACCTTCAGCAGCTTACAACACCTTGTAGCTGCTGTTCTTTATGCAGCTGCCAGTTGTGTGACATCGCGACTGGCTTGCTATATGTCGTCTCAAAGCCTGTTCTTTGACTGCAACATTTTCTGAATGTGACCTTGAACCATTTTCTACAAATGTGACCTTGAGCCGTTTTTAAATGTGACCTCGATCAATTTTTAAATGCGACCTTGATTCCTTTTCTAAACTGACCTTGAGCCATTTACTCCCTCCAGCATCAGAGCTGACGAGGTGGATTTTTGACAAGGCATGGACCGTCTCCAGCATCAGGAACTGACCACACTGCAATTCTGCCAGGGTTGATCATGCAGACGTGACCATTATTATCACAAAGTAAGGAGCAGCTGTTGGAGAGCAGAGTCTGGGCAAGCAGATCTAACAAATGTCAAAAAGGGAAAGAGACAGAGACGGAACCAGGTTATAATAATAATACAGTTGATTTATATAGCGTGGTACCCCAACAGACATGGGCTCGCCACGCTTTACAATGCACTAAAAAGCAATAATATTAAAACAAAATAAAATATGTAAAACAAAAACATGCCTAGTAAAAAACTGCTAAACCAGGAGTATGTACATTAATTAACAGTAGACACACACACACACACACACACACACACACACACACACACACAGACGCATGAGCGCCTGGCCAAAGTACATGTCCACAATAAAAACATTCATTACCACATCATTTAACAAAGCAAAACAACTATTAAAAAAAAAAATTAAAAAAAAAATTATACACCTTAAAAACAAAACATAATTCTTAAGACAGTAAAATACAATGAAATGACATGAATCACAACATTAAAAAGGACTGGACTCAACTAAAACAGATACATTTCACTAAACTAGTGTTATAAAAGAACTTGGACGACATTGGTAAATACCCTTATATAAAATTAATAGATGACCTTCAACACGGACACAAGCATTCACCGCGAGGTAACAGTTTAAAACTGGGCAGTCGACTGGATGTAAGCAGGAGGAAGAATTGTGATGTTCGTTAGTTCAATCAGTGGAAAAATAATGCTTGAAAAGATGTGTTTTGAGTGCTTTCTTGAAAGTCTGCGTGGATGCAATACTACGAATGTTAGCTGGCAGCGAATTCCATTGTTTAGGGCCACAAAAAGCAAAAGATCTTTCACCGTATGTTTTTGTGCGTACTCTTGGTGTGGTGAGGACATGAGAGTCTGCGGATGAACGCAACTGTCGGGCAGGTGAGTAAGCAGACAGGAGTTGACAAAGATAGGATGGACAGGTATCAGAGAAGAAACTGTGACAGAGAACTGACAGTTTGTAGTCAATGCGTGCTTGGATAGGAAGCCAGTGAAGGGAAAATAGTAGTGGTGTCACGTGATCGCGTTTTTTTGCTTTCAGTATGAGCCGTGCTGCAGAATTTTGAACCTTTTGTAGTTTATCGATCAAAGATTTAGGGCAGCCCGTGAGTAGGGAGTTACAATAGTCAAGACGAGAGAGAACAAAGGCACACACCAGAGTTTTGGTGGCATATACTGTAAGATACTGACGGATTGAGCTGATTTGGCGAATGGCAGTGTATGCAGAACGACAAACATGTGAAACATGGTTATCAAGGGACATGTCATCAGATATGATGTAACCGAGATTCCTGGCAGAGGATGAGAAAGTAATGTCAGAGTTGCCAACAGAAATAGAAGTAGGAAGGGTAGAGTGTGAAGACAATCTAGGATTATGGAATAACAGCGCTTCTGTTTTGTCATCATTCAATTTAAGTTTGTTGTGAGCCATCCATGACCTTACATCAGAAATGCACTGCTGCACGCTCTGGACGGAAGAATGAATCTCGGAAGGACGGGAAGAATTGTACAGCTGTGTATCGTCAGCGAACGACTGGTTATCAATGGCATGATTATCAAGAAGTAACAGCAATGGTCGGGTGTACATCACAAAAAGCACAGGTCCTAAAACAGAACCCTGTGGCACACCAAAGATCATTTCTGCCTCATTAGACACGTTGCCATCCACAACAACGGCCTGCTTCCTTTCGAAGAGGTAAGACTGAAACCAATTTAGTACCGACCCCGTGATACCAAAATGAAGCTGAAGAGTTTTAAGCAAAATGTCATGATCTACGGTATCAAACGCTGCAGATAAATCTAGCAGAGTGAGAACTGAAACATTTCCACAGTCCAGAGCGAGCAACAGGTCATTGGTAACTTTTAACAGAGCTGTTTCGGTACTATGAAAAGGTCTGTAAGCCGACTGGTTGGAGCAGATCAAAGAATGTGTATTTAAATATGAAAATAACTGTTTCAAAACAATCTTTTCCAATATCTTTGACAAAAATGATAGGTTTGACACTGGTCTATAGTTCTGAAGGGTATTCTTGTCTAAACTAGGTTTCTTGAGTAAGGGCTTTACAACAGCAGATTTCATTGATGATGGAACAACACCAGAGGACAGGCTATCATTTATAATGTTGGTTATAGTTGGTAACAGCTGGTCTATGCATTCTACTAACAGAGGGGTAGGAATGGAATCAAGAGAACAAGTTGTAGGCTTTGACTTCAAAATCACATTTCTAATTTCTTGCTCAGACACTGGTTGAAAAACATTAAGTGATGAATCAGTGGCGTATGTATCTCCTTGTAGGTCAGCACAATGAATGGAAGAAGACATAGAATTCAAGCCATCTAATTTTGCCCGAATGTCAACTACTTTACTAGTGAAAAAATCACAGAAAATATTTGGCAGCTGGCATAAAGGGTTGCAGTCTCATGTTCATTTCCCATTATTTTTTTATCTCTACCAAAAAAGAAAATAAGACATTTGTCCCGACTGCCTCACCAGTCGGTTCGTTGTCTCACGTTACAGTTTACTTTCTAACTTAACTAAAGAAAAAGAGACATCGGTCGTCTCATGTTTATTTTACATTTTGACTGCTCGCCACAAACTTCCACTCCACATCCATTGTCCCTTCCCCCATGACACTAATGTCCACAACCACACTCTCTCGTTTCCCCACAGAAACATTTCCCCCGATAGAACGCAACATAACCCTTCCCCTCAACCTTCAACAGCTTGCGCCTTGTAGCTGCTGTACTTAATGCAGCTGCCAGTTATGTGATGTTGCACTGGCTTGGTTTATGTCGCCACAAAGACTGTTTTTCGACATTTTAAAATCTGACCTTGAATCATTTTCTAAATCTGACCTTGATCAATTTCCTTTCCAGTGCTCAACGCATTCGTGGCACTGTAGACGCACACGGTCCCCGCTGACTAGCAAGATCAATTGCTCTAGCGAGTCAAAACTGGAGTCAGTAATATTCAGACAGAGCCCGCAGCGAGTGCCGCCGACAAGTCAACAGGTGCACTGTATTATATTGCTTGCCTCTCCTGATAGCTGCTGCAATGCCAGCATGGACAGTTGCTAGATCCACGTAGATTTCAATTCCTGCTAAATTGCATTGCAATACTGTACAATTTCACTAAATACACACATGCGCACCCACAATAAAAATGTCTTTTGAGGTGGCCACCTCTGTCGTCGATTCCTCGTCGTCTGCTCCTGCTGGTCCTTCTCGGCACGGGGATCCTGTCCTGCGGTGGTGTCCTGTCCTGCGGTGATGTTCTGTCCTGCGATGGTGTCCTGTCCTGCGTTGGGATCCTGTCCTTCGGTGCAGGTGAGGTCCTGCCTTGCTGTAAGAAAAAGAAACATTTAAATTAGCAAAACATGCAAATAAGAATAACGATCCTTTTCAATAGTTGTACATTACTTAATTAACAAATTTCCCTCTGTAGATTTAAATAACATTTGAGCAATATAAAACTCAAATCATCATCTTATGGCATATCCTTTGTCATATTCTAGAACATGCTCTTTGTATTAGCTGTTGAAAGAAACATTGAATAGTTACTACAAAAATCAATTTGAAAAATTTACATTTTAATTAAATAATTAGAAAGCAGATTTGTGGTAAACATACGAAGTCTGATTCACATAGCATGTACGAATCAGTCCTTGCAAAATTATGGACACGTTATTTTTTTTGCTTGAAGGTGTCATCTTAAAAAAATTATTTAGTTTAGACAGTAAAGCCACAACATTTGCTCTTGGGAGTTCCTATACACGCTTGGAAAATAGACGCTTTTTAACAACAGGTGTACGTACTACCATTAGATTAATATTAAACATTAGCGTGCACCAAATATATTATAAGATCAAAATAGATCAAAAGCTGTAGACAATTTTACAAATGATATTGGGTTTCCTAAAAGACCAAGACGCACTAGAAGACTACTACTACTACTACTACTACTACTACTACTACTACTACTACTACTACTACTACTAATAATAATAATAATAATAATAATAACAGGGGTATTTACATGTATATATAGCGCTTATTCCTAATGATATCGGCTCAAAGCGCAGTTCTCACGCATTTATATTTAACGTTAACATCGAAATACATAGGAAAAGTGAAGCAAAAACGAGACACTAATAAATTATGCTAAACGTGACACAAGCATGGAAAAGAATATTTACAAGTAAACTATTAAAGACGAGGGAGAAAGGGGAGGAGGAGGGCAGCTAAGGAGTGAGAGGGCTCAGTGGTGTGCGGTGTGACGGCTGTGGTCTGAATCACAAAAGAAAGAATGATGATGGTGATGGGAGCCAAGATCAGACATTTTTAATGAAGAGACGAGTTTTCAAGTTTGACTTGAAAGTGGCTAGATGGGTTTTCAAGTTGGACTTGAAAGTGGTTATGTTCGGAGAGCTGCGATGTGAGAGAGGAAGAGAGTTCCAAGTTGAAGGACCAAGCACTGAGAATGATCGACAGCCTGCAGATGAGAGTTTGTAGCGGGGTATTTGTAGCATGAACGATAAAATATGATAATCATTTCTATATAGGGAGAGGTTATAATGTTTTACAGCATAACTGATAGCTGTTTTAATGGCTTTAAATAAATTGCTAGCTTTCCTACCGTTTTCTATAGGCCTAGTAATGTGTATGTATGGACTCAGTCTGCAAGGTTTTAAATTCTACAAATATAGCAAGGACTGGCAATTGAAATATTATATGAGATCAAACACATTTTTCATAGTTTGATTATATATGGAAAAGAAGTCGATTTCTGCTGGATACATCACATTCTAGTTTTTTTGTTGTTTTTTTCAAGACCTGTTGTTAGCATACAAAATATTTTGTTTTTCAATTCATTAGTTAAATACAATAAGAACAAAATTTCGTAAAAATTATTCCTGCTTATGTAATTGTCATTTTTCACTGGTCCTTCTTTTTTAACTACAATGATTGACTTTTTACTAAGAATGAAAAAAAATGAAGATTTTTACATAACTATTGTAGAAAGAATGTATGTTTTATTGTTATTTGTGTATCAATGTCTAAATAACTTTGGTGAATGATAGAATCCATTATATATATTAGTACCACACTCTGATGAACAACAGGTACTTGGATGTATTTTTCCCTCTTAGCGAAAATAAAGGGAAGCTAAGGTGAAGATAGAACGAAGGGCAGAGAGAGAGAGAGAGAGAGAGAGAGAGTGAGAGAGAGAGAGAGAGAGAGAGAGAGAGAGAGAGAGAGAGAGAGAGAGAGAGAGAGAGAAGAAAATGCTATTACGGAAATCAAACACTTACTCCTTCCTCTCTGACTGGCGTCTCCACTCCTTGGTTCTCTTCCCCCATGGTCCCCCGGTGGTGACGTCCTTGGTTTGGCCTTCAGCTCTGTCGGTCCTATAGTGACGTCCTTGGCTTGGCCCTCAGCTTCGTCGGTCCGGTGGCGACGTCCGTGGCTTGGCCCTCAGCTCCGTCGGTGCGGTGGTGACATCCTCGGGTTGGCCCTCAGTCGGTCCCGTTGGTGGTGCTGGAACTTAGAAAAGAGAATTAGTGGGTGCATATAGCATAACAAAGTATTCACTCCCTCATTCATAGCCACATCAATGTATAGATCTCAAAGTAGGTGCACCTACTTTACGCGAAATCAAAACATTGATGACTCTCTCTCACGCACCCCACCCTTTCCCCTTCCTCCCTCCCTTCCCGCCCCCTCCTTGGCGGCCGCGGCGCTCGGTCCTGGGCTGGTTGTCCTTCTGCGGTGCTGTGGACCTCGGTATCTACTGAAAAGTGTAAAGGCAAAATTAGCGACTCGTGGAGGCCAGGACGCCTACCCCTGTCACAGATACGTTTCTGTCCACTGCCCTCTGCTACTGGGGAATTGGAGGAATCAAGAACCTGAGGAGTGAGAGGCCTACTCTGGTCCTTTATTCCTGGTTTGTAAGAACTAACATCTGAAGTTCTAAATGAACTTTGATGTCAACCTTTACAGGGAGAGTTACCCTAGCACTACACCATTTACCAACACCACACCATTTTCCTAAGATACTAAGAAAGGAAAATACTACACCGACATTTTCCTCCATTGAAGTCCTGAGCGGCTGTCGTCGTCAATGTCCCTCTCGGCAGTGTTCACTCCTCGCCTGGCGCTGACTGAATGACTCAGAAAAACGCTCACTAACTTAGCCTGCAGTGTACACTGTGTCACTATGGGAGAAAGTGTGAACTCGATCTCACTGAACAGTAGTGAAGGCACGAGGAAAGTGGTTTTACCGACTACTACCGTGTGTTGACAAAATACAGATCAGGGATACAAAACTGACATTTTGAGTAGGCCGATCTATTGCTTAATTTATTTATGTTTTATGATTTTTTTTTTTTAATGGATCATGCAATTTAGAGATACCCGACTTCACCCTGAAGATGCATTTAGTCGTATCATCGTCGAGGATATAAACAAAACAAAAAAAAAGTTTAAAAAAAATTGAAACCCTGTTTTATCATCGCGCGGCAGAACGACTTTGTTTTGCAGAAAGAACGTGAAAAGCAAGAAGTTGCAGTGCTTTTGTCAGTTAAAATCGTAATACCAACACAAAGTCCTTCTCTCTCTTTCTCTGTCCACTCTCTTTCTCCCCTCCCCTCTCCCCCTCTATGAATCGGTAAAAGAATACAGACTTAACGATGAATGAAAGAATAATGAAAGTACATAATTTAATTATTGTAATTTTCAGTTCATTCGTTACTAGGGAAACATTTGCATTTTCCCCCTTATAACTCCACTATAATGTTAATGTTGAATTTATGTTTATAAATATGAAATGTAGCGATTTAGCCCAGTCTTAAAAGTGTGAGTTGTAAGTATACTTGAGTGTGCGCGTGTATGGGCTTGAGTAAATGTGCTTATGTTTGGTGTGTGTGTTTGTGTGTGTGAGATAGAGAGAGATATATATGTTTCTGAAGTCAACGTCACTTTTATTAAAGTGCACGATTGTGTTTTATTTTTCGCATGATATATTTTTATATAACAGTGTTCTTTAAATATGCATTGATTTACCTTTCGCTGTGTGAGTGCGCGCGCGTGTGTATGTGTGCATGCGTTTGTGTGTGTGTTTGTGTGTGTGTTTGTGTTTATGTGTGCATTAGATTTCGTGATTAAAGCTTGTCTGTATACACAGGTCCATTTTTGATACTTGACATGTCCATTGTGATTGTGCTTATTGTGGCAACTGTCTATGCAAGACCTTTTAAATGAAATCTTAAGGTGTTGTGTGGAGCTTGTATGTGTGTGTGACTGTCTACCAACATTGTGTGGAGCGTGTATGTGTGTGTGACTGTCTACCAACATTGTGTGGAGCGTGTATGTGTGTGTGTGACTGTCTACCAACATTGTGTGGAGCTTGTGTGTGTGTGTGGGACTGTCTACCAACATCGTAGGAATTTCCATATGCAATGTATGTTATCATTCAGCTGAATAAATTCTGTATTCTGTATTCACGTTATTCTTTGGTCATTCACACCACTTGTTCAACGTTTGAGAGAACTTTAAAGCAAAAACTACTTTATGATCAGTGATTTAGTTTGATTAACAAGTTTCAGATTATGTCTGGAGTTTGATGCGGTATGGAAATAACTTTTATTTAGAAACTCTGTACAGTATACATACTTCTAAATTTAACGAGTGAGATTTTTTTTTAGGAAGTTGCTTCCCTTTGACCGTATTGAGCGAGCGTTGTGGCCAAGTGGGCTAAGGCGTGACTAACTTGCCTTGTCCAAAGGCCAAAAACCAATGGCGCCTGACAGGTGTGAGTTCGATCCAGCATCTAGGCGTTATGTTTCTCCGCATATTATTTACTTTCGACTCGGGCAACGTCTCGGGGGTTTTCTCCGGGTACTCCGGTTTGCTCCCCCAGCAAAATTTCAAAATCACAACCAATGTTAGGTAATGTTGGGTGTCGCGAAACAAAACGCTCGCGAGAATTTTTATTTTCCAAGTGCAAATTGTTTTATAGAGTGCCTGTGCTAGATTTAGAAATATGACGTCAAATTTGCTGCGTGTCAATCGCCATTTTGTGTATTCCTGGAAAAGAATAAAATGGACGATTTTTATCGATGATTCTTTTGTGTGAAAGTTTGTGATTAATGCCAATAATAAAATTTTAGGAAAAGCAAAGAGGTTGTGAGCTATTAATTTTACAAAATATAATATTTGAGGTGATAGGTCATTTGTTTGCGTTGGGAAATTTTCATTGGTTGTTTTAATGATAAAAGTATGGTAACCTTAGTAAAATGAAACAGAGGCGAAATCGGTTAGGAAAACTGTCAATCAGTTGGGAAATAGATCTAGACTGGACAGGGAGGATTCTACCCAAGCTCCGAGGCAACTTATTCTGTGGGGTGCCAACGACAGTTTAGCTGGAGGCTGAATGATGTCAGATGTGGTTGGGCCAGGAAGATAGTTGTTCCTCGACGTTTGATCAGCTTTAGCTGAATTCTGGCACCGTAGGGTAAATATTTAGATTTTTCTTCATTCAAGATGATTTCCCAAGAAGATTGATACGTGTGATGATTTGTTCATTGAATATATGTATTTTTCAGAGGAGAAAAATAGTTTGTTCACTGAATGCATTTGTTTCTCAGAGTAGTGAGATAGGTTGTTCATTGAATGCATTTGTTTTCCAGAGGAGAAAAATAGTTTGTTTGTTTGAATGCATTTCTTTTCCAGAGAAAAATAGTTGGTTCGTCTGAATGCAGTTGGTTTTCAGGGGACTGATGTGTTGATTAATCGTAACATGTTTTTCCAAGCAGAGCCGGACCTGGAGGAGTTTAAGTTTGTATGAAAATAATTTTCATGCAGATTTCTAAGACTAGTTTTGTTCGGCAGGTGTTTTTATTCTGTGGTATGAATCGTCTTGGATCTACGTGACGATGTCATCTTTGAGACTGGCACTGGATTCTTCACTGACGTATTGCTTATGATCGGAGTGACTGATTCTAAGATGGAACTGTACGTTAACGAGGGCTACAGAAGTCACTGGTGGGTCATGGACAGCCTTTAGATCTAACGGCGACATCGACGTCAAGTTCCAGCTCCTATTAACTTTTCTACAACTCATCTAAAGACTGGTTTCTTCATTCATCAACGATTTCAACGAGGACGAAAACTAAGATAAGTTTATAGAAAAAAAAGTGAACTTTATTTTCGGTAACCACGACGAAAAAGTATCGCCAAATTATCGTTCCGATTTCGGAGAAAAATGAACGGAATATAATAAAATAATCGAACTTGGAAAAACGTGTTATGTGTTTGTGAAGTGTTGGAAGTAAATGGTGTACCTTAGTTTTTTTTATTGAAATAAAACCATGTTCTGGGGTAAGTCATGAAAGTCAAGGAAGTCCTTCATCAGTAGTGATCACCCAGTAACACCCAGGTTTGCGACATTCTGGGTTCATCGTCCGGGATTAGAATTTCTGGAAAATTCTAGGGGGTAACGAGCCATTCATTTTTTTTAATGTCGGAGGTGCACCATTAATCCAATACTTTACAAATTCAACACTTCAGCGAGTTTTCATAATTTTTTCCATAACAATAAGTTCTTGCTTCAAGTTGTGGTTACCTTGATGTAATTGTTGCACGTCTGCATGAGCATGATTAGAGAGCAGTATAGGTAAGATATTGTTTTATGTTGTTGCTAGTCATTGCTTACATAAAATGTGCATTATATCTGCTAATATGTTAGTGCATCAGTGGTTTCATATTGTATGAGAGCCCAGCTGTGCAAGTATCTTCAGGGAAATCATCTCGTTTGAAATTATTTATTCTGGCGGTTGAGCAGTGAAGACCGGTATTATCCGTAGTAGGATTAAAGATATTTTGGGTATAAGTTTTACTTTTCCAAAATTTCAAACCTTTGATTGCAGAGTTTGCAATAGCTGTTGTACGTAGGTACTAGTGTTTTGGTCGAAGGTATACTTAGACTGAACAGTTTCTGCAACCTATGACGTTTATTATCCTGATGGAGTATGTAGGGTAAAGTATCGGTCATAGTTTGAAAGTAAGTTTTCCAGCTTAAACTTTAAGTAAGTTGGATGTTCCGAAAACATTGTGTAGTTTCAGTGTTGTTCGAAGACAGGCTAGAGGTTATGTATTGATCGGTGAGGCGGTCAACCTAAATTAGCTCTGTGTTGTTTAGTCTGGTCAAACCTCTAACCAAGAATTATTTCTAGTTGAGGGTCTGAAAGTCAGATTCGGTAGTGTCCGATTGACAGTTTAACCAATTGTGGTAATTGGTAGTGTTGGTTAGTAAATGTGGGTCTAGTTAGACGTTTTACTTAACCAGGAGACTAAGCGTGGATGATAATCTGAAAGGTAGTGGATTATCGTCGGTGATCGTGTTGTTAGTGTATAACCGTTCACGTAAGGATAGCTGTGACAGAATAGCCGTTTGGGGCTAGAGCGCAGGCGTATCCGTTGTAAGTACTTTAACCTTTGAAAAGGCGAGTACGTTAGAGGCCTAAATAGTCTGTGGTTTTATCTACCAGGGTTACGTGTAGTAAAACAGGATTAGTTTAGGGAAAGTTTGGCTTGGAGGATGCCGAGGCAGCAACCAGTTCAGATGGAGACTGAGTCTCCGCTGCTAGCCTACAAGCAGGATGGGATCATCCTGGGTCTGACAGATAAGGATCTGGCAGAGTATGTGGAAAAGAGAAGAAAAGAAGGGGAAGAGAAAGCGGAAAGGATCCGTAAGGAGAAGGAAGAAAAAGCGGAGAGGATACGGGAGGAAGAGAAAGCGGAGAGGATACGGGAGGAAGAGAAAGCGGAGAGAATAAGAGAGGAAGAGAAAGCGGAGAGGATAAGGGAGGAAGAGAAAGCGGAGAAAATCCGGCAGGAGCAACGGGAGGACCAGCTCCGACGTGAAGAACGAGAAGAGCGCATTATGAGAGAAGAAAGGGAGGCCAAGGCAAAATTGGAACAAATGGCCATGCAAAACGAGTTTGAGTTGAGAAAGGCGCAAGAGTGGACTGCAGATGATGGGGACCAAAATCAAAATTTTTATCCCGAGCCGAGGGCAGCGAGGAGCTGTCTGAATGTGAATGTACCTTATTTGGATGATAAGGACGATGTAGAGGTCTACCTGAAACAGTTTGAACGTATCGCTACCTTGTCAGGTTGGCACAAGGATGAGTGGGCGATAAGACTGTCTGGTCAGTTACGAGGCCAAGCACGGCAGGTCTACACTGAGATGTCTGATGAGGAAATTATGGACTACGACATGGTCAAGGCTGCGATCATGAGGCGTTTCCAGCTGACCGCTGAAACTTATCGAAAAAGGTTCAAGGAATTCAAGCGGGGCAGTCATGAAGGCATCAGGGAGTGTAGGAACAGGATGGGGATGTATTTGGACAGATGGGTGGATTTGTCTGAGAAAGAAGGAAAATCGGGTGAGCTAAAAGATTTAATTCTCATGGACAAAATGTTGGAGATAGTGTCTCAAGAGGAGGCAAGATTTATTAGGGAAAGAAACCCTACGTGTGTGGACGAAGTGGTGGTCCATGCTCAAACGTATGAAGATGCGCAGAATGCTGAAGGTCCGATAGCAACGAGGCGGCCCATTGGACCCAGTGCTAGAATGGATAACCGTCCCAGGGTTAACCAGCAAACGCAGAATTCGAACATGGGACAACGACGTAATGGAGGGGTGAGTGGTCAAACGACAGGTCCTGGCAACGCGGGTGCGTCAGGAATGAACAAGTCTCAGCAAAACTTCAAGGGATGTTTTCGATGCGGAGGCCCACATTTGATGAGGGATTGCCAAAAGGCAAATGTGAATAGAAACAGACCAAACTCAAACCTTGCGTCAGCTGTTGTGAATGCGGTCAACGTGACCCAGGAACAGAAACCGTGTAATCGATGTAGTGAAGACGGCTATGAACCGAACTGTGAATTGAAAGTGGATGGAATAAAGGCTCAAGGTATTAGGGATACAGGGGCCAGTAGCATATTGGTGGATTCAAGTTTAGTCTCCCCAAGCAAGTATACGGGCGAATATCAGAACGTGACACTTGCAGATTCATCCAAGCGAAAGAAAGTGCCCATTGCTGTGGTGAATTTGGAAACTCCGTTTTTCGTTGGAGAAACGCGTGTTTTAGTTTTGAAGACACTGGTACATCAAGTTCTGATAGGAAATAGCAGAAAGATGACGGACGGGACTGAGGTCAAAGTTCCATTGTTTCCGTTGGTAGAGCAACCGGGGGAACAAGTTGTAGCACCGGTACAAACCAGGTTGCAGGAGAAGCAACAAGCACAAGCCAAGCCGTGGATTCCTAAGCAGATTGACTTAGGGCAAGTACGTCCTGAAGATCTATCTAGGGAACAGAAGGCAGACCCGACTTTAGGAAAGATTCGGGAAAGGGCAGAACTAGGGATCAAGCAAGAAACCCACTACGAGTGGAAGAAAGACATTTTGTACAGAGTTTACATGAGTGAAGGTAAACCATGTAGACAAGTGGTAGTGCCAGAACGGTACCGATCAGATGTGCTCAAATTGGCTCATGATACACCGATGGCGGGACATCAAGGAGTACGTCGAACTCGCGACCGGATATGGCGTGATTTCTATTGGCCGGGTATATGTGGTGACGTCAAACGTTATTGTGCGTCATGTGACGTGTGTCAGAGGAGCACGAGGAAGGGAGCAACGAGGAAGGTTCCGATGAAAAGCATGCCGCTTATCAGCACACCTTTCGAGCGAGTTGGGGTAGATATCATTGGTCCGATACTACCAGCGTCCAGCAGGGGTCATCGATACATATTGACCATGGTTGACTATGCCACGCGGTATGTAGAAGCGACACCTCTGAAAGATATTAGGGCAGAGACAGTGAGCGAGGCGTTGTGGATCTATTGGACCAGGATGGGAATTCCTAAGGAAGTGATCACAGATAGGGGTACCCAATTCACCAGCGAAATCATGGAGAGAGTGAACAAGCTTCTCAACATAAAGGGGATCCATACTACACCCTTTCACCCGCAAACAAACGGTTTGACAGAGAAGTTCAATGCCACACTCAAGGACATGATGAAGAGACTTTGTCAAGAACAGCCCAAAGACTGGGACAAGTTTTTGCCAGCCTTATTATTTGCCTACAGGGAGGTACCGCAAGAAAGCTTGCAATTTTCGCCTTTTGAACTGTTGTATGGGCGTGAAGTACGAGGGCCTATGCAGGTTCTACGTCAGGTGTGGACAAACGAAGATGCGGGAGAGGAAGTGCGATCCACGATTAGTCATATCACGGATCTCACGAACAAAATCGAGAAAACTTGTGAGATTGCCAAGAACAACCTCAGCAAGGCAGCGCTCAGGTACACGAGGGTGTACGACAAAAAGGCCAAAGACAGAAAATTTGTGGTCGGGGACAAAGTTTTGCTTTTGTTGCCCGCAAAACACAACAAGCTGCAGCTAACGTGGAAAGGTCCTTATCCAGTTGTGGAGAAAGTGGGCAGCTGCAACTACAGGATCAAGATAAGGGGACATGAAAAACTGCTACATGCGAATTTGCTGAAATTGTATGTCGAACGTGACGGAAGGCAAACAGGAACGGATGAAGCACAGCCAAACGCGGTGGTCATGGAGACAGATGAGGAGGAAGTAAGCGTTGTGGTTGACGATGTGTACGATGAAGAGATGGGAGCACTAGGCATAGATCGTTTTCCCATGCTTACGTTGCATGCAAAAGAAGGTCCCAGAGACGTGAAGATCAACCCTGAGTTGGACGAGCACAAACAGGCTGAAATCTTGTCTATTTGCGATAGGAGAGAAAAGGTGCTTAAAGACATACCAGGGAAATGTAAAATCGAAGAATGTGAGTTCAAACTTACGTCAAAAGAGCCAGTGCATGTGAAACAATACCCGCTACCATTTGCGCAGGTAGAAACAGTGAAAAAGGAGGTCATTGACATGTTGGAGTTGGGGGTCATAGAACCAACAGTGTCGCCTTACAATAGTCCGATTGTGTTGGCGAAGAAGAAGGATGGTGAAATACGTTTCTGTATTGACTATAGAAGCCTCAACAAGCAGGTAGAGTTCGATTCAGAACCTATTCCTGATGTGCCACAAATCTTTGCAAAATTGCAGAAAGCACGCTATTTGTCAAAGATAGATTTGACGAAAGGGTATTGGCAGATACCAGTCAAAGAAGAGGATAAACCGAAAACGGCGTTTAGTACACCCATGGGACAGTACTGTTTCGCTTATCTGCCATTCGGAATCAAGACTGCGAGTTCTATTTTCACTCGTATGATGCGCAAGTTACTTGAACCTCTGAAGCGTGATGATATTGAACATTTCATTGATGACATCATCATTGCCACTGAAACATGGGAACAGCATGTAGAGGCCATTGATGCTGTGTTGAAAAGGTTGGAGGAGGCAGGTCTTACAGCGAAACCCTCTAAGTGCTACTTTGGTTTCGGGGAGTTAGACTATTTGGGTCATCATGTGGGTGGAGGCACAGTCATGCCTGATGATGACAAAACAGAGAAAATCAGGTCAGCCAGCAGACCGATCACAAAGAAAGAAGTCAGAGCATTCTTAGGACTAGTGGGGTTCTACAGGAAATACATCAGCAACTATGCGGAAATCAGCGCTCCGTTGACTGATTTGACGAAGAAAGGTCTACCAGAAAAAGTGGCCTGGGATGAAAAATGTGAAGCAGCATTCGTTAAACTCAAAGATTGCTTGGTAAGCAAACCAGTATTATTGCTACCTGACGTAATCAAACCATTTACTCTGAGGAGTGACGCATCAGATGTTGCAGTGGGAGCAGTTTTACTGCAAGATCAAGGGCAAGGGTTACAGCCAGTAGCCTATGCAAGCAAGAAGCTTAACCGTGCAGAGAAAAACTACTCGACCATCGAAAAGGAGTGTTTGGGAGTGGTATGGGCTGTCAAGAAATTTGAACAGTACCTGTATTCAACACATTTCACTTTGGAGACAGACCACCAACCACTCACATATTTGCAGAAAACCAAGACCGAGAATGGTCGACTGATGAGGTGGGCTCTCCAGCTGCAACAGTATTCTTTCACAGTCAAAGTTATCAAAGGGAAAGACAACGTTGGCGCAGACTATTTGAGTCGACTGCACTTGTAAAAGAATAGCTTAAACATGGATGTTTCAGCTCAAGAGGAGGGGCGTAATGTCGCGAAACAAAACGCTCGCGAGAATTTTTATTTTCCAAGTGCAAATTGTTTTATAGAGTGCCTGTGCTAGATTTAGAAATATGACGTCAAATTTGCTGCGTGTCAATCGCCATTTTGTGTATTCCTGGAAAAGAATAAAATGGACGATTTTTATCGATGATTCTTTTGTGTGAAAGTTTGTGATTAATGCCAATAATAAAATTTTAGGAAAAGCAAAGAGGTTGTGAGCTATTAATTTTACAAAATATAATATTTGAGGTGATAGGTCATTTGTTTGCGTTGGGAAATTTTCATTGGTTGTTTTAATGATAAAAGTATGGTAACCTTAGTAAAATGAAACAGAGGCGAAATCTGTTAGGAAAACTGTCAATCAGTTGGGAAATAGATCTAGACTGGACAGGGAGGATTCTACCCAAGCTCCGAGGCAACTTATTCTGTGGGGTGCCAACGACAGTTTAGCTGGAGGCTGAATGATGTCAGATGTGGTTGGGCCAGGAAGATAGTTGTTCCTCGACGTTTGATCAGCTTTAGCTGAATTCTGGCACCGTAGGGTAAATATTTAGATTTTTCTTCATTCAAGATGATTTCCCAAGAAGATTGATACGTGTGATGATTTGTTCATTGAATATATGTATTTTTCAGAGGAGAAAAATAGTTTGTTCACTGAATGCATTTGTTTCTCAGAGTAGTGAGATAGGTTGTTCATTGAATGCATTTGTTTTCCAGAGGAGAAAAATAGTTTGTTTGTTTGAATGCATTTCTTTTCCAGAGAAAAATAGTTGGTTCGTCTGAATGCAGTTGGTTTTCAGGGGACTGATGTGTTGATTAATCGTAACATGTTTTTCCAAGCAGAGCCGGACCTGGAGGAGTTTAAGTTTGTATGAAAATAATTTTCATGCAGATTTCTAAGACTAGTTTTGTTCGGCAGGTGTTTTTATTCTGTGGTATGAATCGTCTTGGATCTACGTGACGATGTCATCTTTGAGACTGGCACTGGATTCTTCACTGACGTATTGCTTATGATCGGAGTGACTGATTCTAAGATGGAACTGTACGTTAACGAGGGCTACAGAAGTCACTGGTGGGTCATGGACAGCCTTTAGATCTAACGGCGACATCGACGTCAAGTTCCAGCTCCTATTAACTTTTCTACAACTCATCTAAAGACTGGTTTCTTCATTCATCAACGATTTCAACGAGGACGAAAACTAAGATAAGTTTATAGAAAAAAAAGTGAACTTTATTTTCGGTAACCACGACGAAAAAGTATCGCCAAATTATCGTTCCGATTTCGGAGAAAAATGAACGGAATATAATAAAATAATCGAACTTGGAAAAACGTGTTATGTGTTTGTGAAGTGTTGGAAGTAAATGGTGTACCTTAGTTTTTTTTATTGAAATAAAACCATGTTCTGGGGTAAGTCATGAAAGTCAAGGAAGTCCTTCATCAGTAGTGATCACCCAGTAACACCCAGGTTTGCGACATTGGGTTTGGGCGCGCCACAAGCTGCGACTACGCTTTCCCCATGGGAGGCGGCCCAGAATTTCCCTATGGAAAAGGAACAATAAGGTAAATAAAATATATTTTTAAAAAATTTTAAAAAAAAATTTAAAAAAGGTTTTTGTGGAGAGAGAGCGCATTACCATAGTAACCTTACTGCGCGCGTTCTAATGTCCTTTGTCACATGATCTCTAACCGTCAACCTGGCCTCCAAGTAAGCACGTTGTTTCTAATGTGGCTCTCAATAAAATAAGTTCAACTTGAAGTTCTGGTTAGTTTGTAGGTCCCAAGCAATAATGATAACGACTATGACGACGATGACGATGACGACGATGATGATGATGATGATGACGACGACGACGACGACGATGACGATGATGATGATGATGATGATGATGATGATGATGATGATGATGACGATGATGATGATGATGATGACGACGACGACGGCGACGACGACGACGGCCTTTGCTTACATTAAAATGACGATGATGATAAATACTATACTGCATGCACACAATTCCTTCACATTATTATTTACAATAATTTTTTTTTTTTGAAAGATTCTTAGTCAGTATTAAAGTATTACTAAAGTCTTATTAAAGACATCTCAAAGCCAACAACGCTCGTACTGCTGCTATTGTTGAAGAGTGAGTATATAGGCTTCGCACACAGGCGCTCGCGTGTCCTGATACAAACGCCAGTGGCTTCGCACTGTGTGGTGCGATGCCCCTATTTTTATCATGGGGATCTCAATGATTGTGACCTATGCCTGCTCTGCACCAGTATGTCGCTTGCACAACCAGAATTAACAATATCTTAGACAAATGCTATGGTACGTGTTTCCAGATGCATCACAAAAGCACCCATAGGCCTGTATGATCATGATACTGTTCTGTCTTTGCCTACCTACGTGCAAACATTAAAAAGAGAACAAGTACAGACCAAAGAGATCAAGGTATGGGACGGTGATTCTGTTGAGGAATTGAGAGGCTGTTTTGCATGTGCTGATTGGAAACTATTGACACAGGATGCCACTGATGTAAGTGAAGCCACTGATATTGTATCTCATTATATTCATTTTTGTGAAGACATGATCATTCCCAAAAAGGTGATACAAATATACCTAAACAACAAACTTTGGATCACACAAATGTAAAATCATTGAAAAAACTTTTTTGCAGAAAGGAAGTATACAGAAGGTAAAATCTTGCAGAGAGAGATAAAGAAACTGATAAAAGATGAGAAGTTGAAACACAAGGAAAAAGTTAGAGGAAGCTCTCTGTTCGGGTGATGTTAGGCATGCTTGGAGGTGATTGAAAACACTAGCAGGGAATGGGGAGATGGTAGGAAAATATGATGGCATGTGTCAAATGGGGTTTATGGGTTGCGGGGCTCTGCACAATGGAATGCTGTAACCCTCACGCTTTATTCGATGGGGCTAGTTAGTCACCCGGTGAATTACTTTAATAAATTTATTTGTTTAGCTCGGTCTGTGTTAAGGCTGGGATACAGAGATAGATAGAAAAATGGTAAAAGATCACTGTCACACTAGCTTTCACACGGCTATGAATCATATGTAGTCCAGCCACTTGATAACAGTTTAAATCACACATTTATTTCTTCTACTCTATACAAGATCTTCGATGTACTAATCTACCTTAAAAAGTCAAGAGTCACTGCAAATGATTCGATCGCTGATAGTCTAGGCAGCTGTTATGTCTTCATAGGGCACTGGCTACTAGAGTTCATGTAGATTGGACTACTGTGGTCCGTTTTACTATAGTTTCTGAAGAGTGGACTACTGTGGTCCTTCTATCAGTTTTAGTGCACTTATTTCCTATGCACTTAGCTTGTGTGAAGCGGGTTTGAAGCCCTTTGTTGAGGTAGCTTCTGGTACAAGCTGGGTCGTCGTGTAGTTTGGTCCCTTGACACGCTGTGGTGTCTTGGAGGGTGTTTTCCAGGGTTGCTCTCTCAGTCCTGTGCTGTAGAGGCTAAACAGCCAACTCGTGTTTTCTGGGGAGTTGGGCGCACGTTATATCTCGCCTGTTCGTCTGTTTGACAAAGTCAGGCTCGTGGCTACTTGATAGAATTCTAAGATTCTCAAGTCCTGCTTCCTGGTCTATTCAGGAGAGATCTTACTGCTAACTGTGTAGCTGTGTACTGCTCCTCGGTTCAAAAACGACTCCCGTTCTCTCTCTCTATTCGAATCAGCCAGACCTGGTTGAGTCCATTATAACCTGTGTTCTCATTGGTTGATAATCGACTCGCCTACCGTAGCTACGATGATATCATTGCCTGCCGATTCAACACACACAGTGCTGACGTCACTACACTGTTTTGCGTCAGTGTGTGTACCTCAGTTATACTATTGCTACGCCTGATTACTTCCATCGTCTGCTGCAGCCTAACATTAACATTCTAAGATTACAATGACTAAACAAGGTTAAATAGTACAGTAAGCAGGGTAAAACTAGTCCGTCTGTCACAGCATGACTGATGAAAGGACTGACTTTGCTGAAAACCTCGACATTTTTTATTGTAGATTTGACTGTCATTGTTTCTCACAAGAGAAGAAGGAGGTTTGTGACGACTGAAAACCAAACTAAACCAAATGTGTGTACCAGGAATTGATGAAGAGACAGTGGAGAGTGTCTTCTGCAGAGTCAGCCTGGTGCCATTAGTGGCCTTTTGCTCAAGTTATGCCACACAGAACCGGCATCAGTGTTTTGCGAGGTTTTATTAATCTCTCTTTACAAACTCACACAGTGCCACAAAGCAGAAAGGCTGCTACTATTTGTCCAGTACCAAAAAAATCAAACCTCTCGAGTCTGAAGTCTACTGGCCCATAGTCCTGACATCAGTTGCTATGAATTGCTTAGAGCGCATTGTGCTCTCGAAGCTGAAAAGAAAAACTGCCAGCAATTGATCCCCACCCTTTGGCATACAGGCAAAATAGGGGAGTGGAGAATGCAGTTCTTTCCCTTCTCTATTACTCTCACTCAAATGGATCTTAACGTTAGAATTCTGTTTGTTGATTTTTCTCCAGCTTTCAACACTGTACAAATTCTGCCTGGTTCTTCAGTCGGTTCAGTATAACTTTCATCATGGTCTTGCTGGGATGGCTAATAAGGCTTTGTTCTGTAATTATTGCACAGCTTCATGTTTCCTTTGGATGGAGAGGGGAAGGGAGAGTTGAATTATCAGTGATCGAGTCCACTCTTTCTTTCCCCATATTTTTTTGCATATGGCCAAAAAAGAATCGCGTCATCTCCTCCCCGCCATGCTTCAGACGTTCTACTGCAATGTTGTCAGGACCTGGCGCTTTTCCAATCTTCATACTGTGGACTGCCTGCTCGATTTCTTGATTCAGTATTGGCAGTGGCTCTGGCGTTGCTACCGGAATTCCAGTGGTCAACAAGTTCACGTCTGGTTTTTTGGGATGATTATAGAGCTCCTGGCAATATTCAGTCCATCGTTTTAGAATGTCTGTGCCCTCTGACAGGATTTCCCCGTTGTGGCTTTCATTCACAGAAGTCCTGTTCCGTTGGTGTTTTTTTTTAAAGCTCTTTGAGGTGTTGCTGTTTCCCCTCCACATGTTTTGCTGGAATGACGCGCGCTTTGCATGGTGATTCAGTTCTCTTTTACTTCTGTCATCTTCTTCCGAACCAGTCGGTTAGCTTTTCGATATTCTTCAGCTGCCTGCGGATTGCAATGCTTGTGTCATTTCAATGCTCTGCGCTTATCACAGAGGTCAAATACTTCGTCAGTGACCCAGGTTGTATCTTTTTTTTTCTCTGACGCCTCAAAATGTCTTCTGCTGTTTCTCGGACTGCTTCGGTAAAGCTGTCTGTTAGCTCGTTTATGTCGCAGTCTATCAGGTCCAGTGCTTCAAATCTTCCGCCCAGCTGAGCTTGGAAAACTGCTTCCACTTCAGAGTCTGCAAGTTTATCCAAGTTGAACTTAATTCTGGGGGTGGCTGCCTGTGATTTTTGTTTGTAACCAGCTTTATTACCAACAGTACTATGTCATGATCACTTCCTATATCCGCTCATGGGTAGACTACGTTATTGATGCTCAACTTGAAACTCAATGGTGCCAGAATGTAGTCGATCTGGTTACGGATCTGACAGTTTTGAGCATGCCATGTTGTTATACGGTACAACTTGTGTGGGAAGAGAGTATTTCGCAATGGTGAGTCTATGGCTTTTAACGACTTCTAGGACCTCCAGTCCTCTGTCGGTTGTCTCGCTAATGCCAAATTTCCCAACGGTTTCTACCCACTGGTCGTACGCATCTTGGTCAATTTTAGCATTCCAATCGCCATGTACTATCAAGATGTCCTTTTGGAGAACATTCTTGATCGTTTCTTCCAGTTTGGCGTAAAGCTGCTCCACTTCGTCATCATCATGGTGGAAGGTCGGGGCGTAGAGTTGAATGATGCAAAGGTTCTTTGGCCATCCTGAAACTCTATTATTTTTTTTAAAATCAGTTTATAGTCCCCTCTCTTCCCGTTAAGGATTTTCAGAGAGGAGACTCTAGAGTCTAAGGATTTTCAGAGAGGAAACTCTCATCATGATGATCCTGCTGTTCACTGGAGTACAACTGACGACACACTTCGAGATCTCTTTACGAACGTCAAAGGCGGCTCTATGTTGGTGTTTGGTTTCATCATCGCTGAACTATAGCTTGTGAGCATTTTAGGTAGTTGTTTCACCGATTCATGTCCAGCGTACCAGACAATTATCAATTTCTGCATAAGCTAGAACCTCTTTTCACACGTTTCATAGGTCATTCAACGCACGCAGCGCTTGTATTTGAGCTAACTCTACCTGTGGTTTCAGCCAATTTGGCGTTTCTGTACGCTTTCTATAAAGCTTTTACTCTTTTGTTTATGGCATTGTATCTCCGTGTAACTCGGCATGTTAAAGAAATGCAGCAAATTGGAAATGCCTGTCGATTTACAAAATAGACATGGTTAACAAATGTGTAATACTTGTAATTTTGTACGGCAGTGGAGATGGTGGTGTTGAAAATGTAACTGCATGTGACAAATTGCATTTTATATTTCTTAAAACTATTGTTAAATGTGCAACATAGAAAACCTTCTTGTGTGATTTTGGGAGAAGTTGCTCAATTCCCTGTGTCATCATATGCAAAATGTAGTTTGCTTAGTTTTGGGTACGAACTCTGTAATGAATTTTTGTACAAGGCTCATCGTGTAAAATGTCAGTATTTACGTTATGTCTGTGCCAGGTTCTTTATAATAATTCTCAATACAGATTATCGTGGCCGGAAACTGTGCGCTCAACCCAAGACGATTTTGGTATGTCTTTTTTGGCTAGAGTTTCATTGCGCTGTTTTCAATAGATCAATGGAATAGGTAAACAGAAACTGTAGGATCAGTGTGTTCAGTCTTGGCAGCATGGTGTGTTTAATAATAAGTTATGTGTAACATATCAGGGGCGGACGAGGGGGGGGGGTTTCCGGGGTTTCCGGACCCCCCCCCCAGCCCCCCCAAAAAAAAGGAAAAGAAAGAAGAAGAAGAAGGAGAGAAAGAGAGAGAGAGAGAATACAATAATAAAAATAAAAATAAACATAAAATAAATTATATATATATATATATTTATTTATTTATTTATTTATTTATTTATTTATTTATTTATTTATTTATTTATTTATTTTATTTTATTTATTTATTTATACGAATTTTGGAAACTTCCCCCCCAAAAAAAAACTAACTGATCCGCCCCTGCATATAGAATTTTCAAACATTATTTTTGTTTTGAAATACACTGTCCATGTTTATCGCACAATATGCAGAGAAGAAGCTTTATAAAATTCAGACCAAGTTGTAATAATTTGCTAGTGCAGCTGATATATACTCAAAATATCTTGATAGAAAGAAAGAGTTTGCACATTGTGTAGCTTAAATTAAATTGGCGATTAATTCCACTATCTTTTGTTCTTGTAATATTCCTTTATTGAAAGACAACAGTAAAGTTTCGCTACCAAATTATTATAACCACCACCCAAATACATAAACTCAATTATCTCATGAACACAAATTCTTCAAAATATGCCGATTTGTTGGTAGCATTTAATCACTATTAATTTAGTATGATAGGATTGAATAACTTCTTTTTGTATCTTTATTTTTCTTCTCTCACTTTTATAAGGTTTGTGTTTGTGCTTGTTAGAATTGCTATATTATTTATATTGTGTACATAATATTGAAGGCATAGAATGATGTGAACACAGTTTTTTTTTAAATCTTGCTTTAGCTAAGGCTTTACGTTTGTACGACTTGGCTGAAAGCCCCTCGGAGACTAAAGCATTAAATTCGCTTTAAAAACTTGTCTTATATTTGCAAACTACGAGAAGCGACCCTCAGTCATCGGTGTTCCATAAGAACAACATTCTAGGGACGTCCTCGGGCATGGAACCATCAGTATTAATGAACCATTGTTTCCATTCTGTAAACAATTCCGACAACGCAAGTTCACTTTCTTTGCTTGGTCGGCCGTTCTGTCTTTGTGTTCCTGTCGCTTGCGTAATTCATAGCCTCGTTTTGTTGTTAGCTTTGCTGACAATGCTGTTGTGGCCGCAGTTGTAGCAACTGTTGCAATTGCTGCTGTAGTTGAATGCATGAATGAATGAAAATTGTATTAAGCACATAAAAATTTCCAGCATTTCCAAACAAAAGCATGATCACAGCGCGGGGGTAAAACATTTTCAAACAAAAATGTAACACTTAATACAAGTGAGCTAAGATTATACATCACGTATACGATCTGGGAGGCACGGTGGCCTATTGGTAGAGCTTTAGCTTGCAGATCTGAAGGTCCCGGGTTCGAGCCCAGGACGGGGCATTGTGTTGTGTCCTTGGGAAAGACACTTTACTACCCTTTCCTACTCCTTCGGATGAGAGTATAAACCGAGGTCTAGTCTGTGTCGCATACATTCCATCATAACGGACTTTAAAGATCCTGACGCTCATGTCCTAGACGGGTGAGTGCCGGTGACAATAACACACCCAGCATGCACCTAGGTCCTTCTCCCCCATCCCTGGCTGCTTGAGTTAGATCCTGTATCGGCCAGCGCCTTGAGCAGCTCTTGAGCTGGAAAAGCGCTATATAAGAACGATTAAATAATAATAATTATACTCTCTCTCTCTCTCCCTCTCTCTCTCTCTCTCTCTCTCTCTCTCTCTCTCTCTCTCTCACGCAGTACACACAACCTATCTTTCTCAACGTGCTCAACAATCCAGTCACAAATAAATCTACTATACTGCATCAAAGAATACAATAAGGTGTGTGGGTTAAAAGATTTTTTTTACCAACAATAATAACAAAACTACCAACATTTTAATGCATAACTACATACTACATCACTTCGTTAACATACGTGACACAACAAATATGCTATGGCCCTCTCTCTCTCTCTCTCTCTCTCTCTCTCTCTCTCTCTCTCTCTCTCTCTCTCTCTCTCTCTCTTTACAACTAGACAAAAAAGGCAAAGTTCTTATATGAAACTCCCTCCCTTAAAACTTTGCAACAAAACAGTTGAAGAAGTTCAGTGCCATAAACTTCTTGGCGTAACATTGGACAATAATTTGTCTTGGTTGCAACATATTTTAAATATTAGTAGATCTAGTTCCAGAAGGACTTATCAATTATCAAGGATTAAACAGTACTTAAATCTGCAGTCTCGTAAACTATTCTATTTGGGATATATTCAACCATTTATTGATTATTCTTCAACTATTTGGGATTCTGCTAGTAGCAATGCCATGAAGCCTTTATTTCGGATTCACAAACGTGCAATTAAAATGGTTATTCTTAAAAACAAAATCTCTCTGAATGATTACAAACAGATCAACATACTACCTCTTGCCAATTTAATAAGGGAATGTTCATGCACAAGATCCTTTCTGGTAAAACACCCTCCTATCTTTCTTCTCTTTTTTCTAGGAAAACTGCCAGATTTTCTACCAAACTAAATATCCAATTTCCAAGAATTGATCTTTTTAAAACCAGTCTGTCATATTCAGGCTCCACTTTATGGAATAACTTTCCAGAAGTTATCCGCAGTGCAGTCACTAAATACACATCCTTTAGACACAATCTTTCACAGCACGTTGAACTTAGTTAATTAGCTAATTTGCAAGAGTTCTTACTCTCATAACTTTCATTAGATTGTTTTACATAAGTTGTGTGTATGTTTGTGTGTGTGTGTGTGGAACGGAAGAGAGGAGTGGATGCGCACGTGCGCATATTTTGATTATATTGTTACATTCTGTTATTATTGTTATGAAGTTATTTTGTTACACTAATTGCTATTGTTGCGAGCCCCAAGGGCAGGATGTAAAAAAGCACACCCAGTGCTTAATCTTTTACCCTTGTTAAATAAAATTGTTATCTTATCTTATCTTATCTTATCTTATCTTATCTTATCTTATCTTATCTTATCTGTTGCTGTTGTTATTGCTGCGGTATGGTGTTGGTGTTGTTGTTGGTATTGATGTTATCGTTATTCTTGTTGGTGGTGGTGCTCTAATTGTTGCCTTTTGATATTATTATTGTTTTTATTGTTATTTCTCTTTCCTATCCAAACCCTTGGAAAAGGTTGTCCTGAAACACCTCAACCATCACCTCTCATCCAACAACTTGTTCCTTCCATTTCAATTTCAGTCTACCTACCGTCCTGACCACTCAACTGAATTAGCTCCTCTTCACATAGTGGACGACCTCTTTCCTGCCACTGACTCTGGTAAAATCTCTCTGTTGATCCTTCTCGATCTCTCGACCGCTTTTGACACTATCGATCACTCCATGCTCCTTCAGCGCCTTGGGAACTCTTTTGGAATCAAAGACCGTGCACTAAGCTAGTTCTGCTCTTACCTTTCTAAACGCTTAAAATCATTCTGCATCAACAACCACTTTTCCGAACCGTCAAGACGGTACGGTATTCCTCAGAGGTCAGTTCTAGGCCCTGTTCTATTCAACCTTTACACATCTCCTCTGTCTCAGATCATCCAAAATCACGACTTTCCACCATTTCTACGCTGACGATACACACCTCAAAAACAGTGACAATCCTAACAAACCTTCCATCTATTTTGACCAAATCTTCTGACTGCTTTAAAAACATTTTAAACTGGACGACTGTCCACAAGCTCCAGCTCAAATGCTAACAAAACTCATGGGTTCCTACACAACCTCTCCTATTCCTCTGTAGATACTTTTACACTAGGTCAAACCACTATTTCTATGTCATATTCTGTAAAAATTCTTGGTGTTTTCCTTGACAACACCCTCTCCATGTTAGAATTCCTCCGAAAAGTTTACCAAACATGCAACTTTCGTCTCTGTAGAATAAGCCTTGTCAGCAAGCTCATTTCCTCTCTTGTTCTGTCACGTTTAGACTACAGCACCTCTCTTCTGGCTGGACTTTCTTCCTCTTTTATTTATCTGCAATAACGTGTTCAGATCTCAGCTGCTCGTCGGGTTCTCCAAAAGAAAAACAAATCTGATCCTATCACACCCTTCCTACATGCATTCACTGGCTTCATGTGCTTCAGAGGATTACCTACAAACTATGTTCTTTCTATCACAAGTGCTTCCATGGATTAGCCCCTTCCTACCTTACCTAGAACATTCACTTGTACAAACCATTAAAAAAGGGTCGTTCTTCCTCTGACACTTTCATGCTAGAAATACTCCGCTACAAACACTTCTCTGCAGGCTGTCGAACCTTCTCAGTGCTTGGTCCTTCAACTTGGGGATCTCTCTCTCTCTCTCTCTCTCTCTCTCTCTCTCTCTCTCTCTCTCTCTCTCTCTCTGTGCAGCTCTGAGAACATATCCACTTCCAAATCCAACTTGAAAACTCACCTCTTCCTTAAAATTGTAGGATCTCATCTCCCATCGTCATAATCATTCCGCGGTCACATCGCCCGCCCTCAGCCCCCTCACTCCTTCGCCCCTCTTCCCCTCCCTCCCACCTTCCCTCGTCTTTTATAGTTCCGTGGTAAATATATTTTTTTCATGTTTGTATTATGTCTTTGCGTAATTCATTAGTGTTTTGTTTGGTCTGATTTCTTTTCGTTTGTATCTGGATATTAACGTTTAGTATGGATGCGCGAGGACTGCCTTGTGAACTGATCTGTCATTAGGACAAAGTGCTGTACAATTTGTTTCTTTGTAATTAATTAATTTTTTTAATGCTGTTGCTGTCGCCGTCGTCGCCAATGTTTTTATTGTTGTTGTTACTGTTGTTATTGCTATTGTGTTAGTCGTCGTCGCCATAGTTGTTGCTTTTACTGTTGTTACTGCTGCTGTTGATGTTATTATTTGTTGTGGTCGTTGTTTATGTTTTTTGTATTTGTGACTACTGCTGGATACACTTTGATCTCTTTCCGGAAAAAGCGCCCTTGTCCCCCATCCCCTTCACCCTACACTCCACTCTCCCTCCCCCTCTACAAAATCAAATGATGATGATGATGATGATGATGATGATGATGATGATGATGATGATGATGATGATGGTGGTGATGATGATGATGATGGTGATGATGATGATGATGATGGTGATGATGATGATGATGATGATGATGATGATGATGATGATGATGATGATGATGATAGTGATGATAGTGATGATGATGATGATGATGATGATGATGATGATGATGATGATGATGATGATGATGATGATGATGATGATGATGTACCCAAGCTTGTTATTGCCAGGCTTTGTGTTCGATCCTGATTCCAACCAACGCTTTGAGCAGTTTTTTGGCAGCATATTAGTGCGTGCGCTATTTTTAAAAACAAAAAAACACACCATTTAGCTTTAAATTACTTTTGCATGATATAGTGGTTATTGTTGTACCTTAGACCTTAGAATGTGGCCGCCAGACCGAGTTGGATCGTTATTGTACCATGTATTCTTTAAAACAATGTATTGTTTTCAGCATGTATGGCCATTTAAATTGCAAGATATTGTGACGCTCCGCTGAACTCTGTTTCACACTCTAATACTGTCATTTTTAAAAACTTTCTTGGTTAACATTGTTTCATGAAATACAATGCACACATCACTTTAAACTGTCTTCGTTAACGTTGTTTCGTGATATACAGTTACTGCACACGTTATTATTTATGCAGGACGTTTTTACCTCTGCGCCCGGAGAATTTGAGGAAAGAGTCTGTGCTGTCACAAAGAAGAACCTTACGCAAGCTTACTTGTTTTAGAGTTGTGTAGTGTTTGGCATAGCATAAGGTCGTTGGTATCAGGCACCTTCTTTTTATAAACTTGAGGAGTTCCTTTCGCAACTCTTTGAGCTGGTTCGCGTACCTTATAAGAACAATTCCAGGCCTTTGTGAATTAATGTAGAAATTTTACGTGGTGCCATTTTAACATTCATTGTGAGATAGAGACGACTCCTAATAATATTTCAATTGTGTTAAACGCAGAAGGAAGTAATAATCGGACTGACGTCATTGCTTTTATTTATTTATTTATTTTTATATTTTTTTAAAAATATATTTTATTAGTTCCTTCAATTTTCTACTTTTTTGTTCGAATTCCTTTCTTCCTTTTATTTTTTATAGTTTATTTCTTCTTGATTGTTTCCCTTCTTTCTCTTATTGCTGACGTTGTTTTTCATTAACACACCCAACACTAATTTTATTTGTGCCTTACAGATTGCGAAGGCAGGGGAGGCGATTCAGCATGGACGGCTTTGCTACATGGTTGATGTTCTTTGCTGTTGCTTTCCTGTGGAAGACATGTGAAGGTACTTGGGAAGAAGAAGAACAAGAACAAGAAGAAAAATCTTCTTCTTCTTCTTCTTCTTCTTCTTCTTCTTCTTCTTCTTCTTCTTCTTCTTCTTCTTCTTCTTCTTCTTCTTCAGCAGCAGCAGCAGCAGGATTATTGTACAATAATAGGAATGCCTCTTCTTGGTGAAGAAGAGAATTTACCTTGTACAATACAGTTCAGTGGCAGTTAACTGTTGCATGTCCTTGTGACGTTTGTTGTTGATTTTTTTTTTTAAGAAATTATTTACCATGCTGTATTGCAGGGTTAAAAATTCCCTACTGTGACGTGACCACTAAAATCTATGACGTCATCAAGGAGGAGCGACAATATGTGACGTGTTCGGGCGTGACAGGGATGAGCGGCGTGCACTGGACATTGACCATCCCAGAGAGAGGCGACAGCGTGACTCTGGGGCAATGTGTTCACAACACCGCCAACTATGACTGCACTTCCTTCAGCCCCGACTTCGCCATCACCATTGGCGACAGCGGGGTGACGCATTTGACCTTCCTGAATGACGTCACAGCGTCGCTGGATGGGGGGACAATTGCATGTGCAGACTTGGCAAACACGACAATTGTGACGTGTAAACTGGAAGTCATTTCAAGTAAGATGAATCTAATATAATAGATGATGATGATGATGATGATGATGATGATGATGATGATGATGATGATGATGATGATGATGATGATGATGATGATGATGATGTTGATGATGATGACGATGACGATAATCATGATGATGTTCACTTCTAACGCGCAGGTATGGCGCATAAGGAGAATATAGGAAGACTAAAACAATAGGACAGCAAACGTCCGCTGGGACAAGGGGTAATGGAAAAGACAGGAAATCAGAATGGTGCTCGGCAAAATTTGATTCAATTTGAGGCAAAAAGGTTCATTTTCATGCTTTTTTTGAAAAGTGCAGCAGCAATAGATAACAAATATACAAGTAATTCCATCGGGAATTGGTTCAGAACAACAATCGGTGTGCGTCAAGGATGCCTACTCTCTCCAACACTCTTCAACATCTTCCTAGAGCGCATCATGTCGGATGCTCTTGCAGACCATGAAGGCACAGTCAGCATAGGGGGTAGAGCAATCTCCAATCTTCGTTTTGCAGATGACATTGATGGATTGGCTGGAGAGGAACAAGAACTTGAACAGCTGGTACAGAGGCTTGACACCACCTCCAAAGCCTATGGAATGGAAATAAGTGCAGAGAAGACCAAAATGATGACCAACAACACCAATGGCATCAATACGGACATCAAAGTCCAAGGCCAATCCCTCGACACAGTGCATAGCTTCAAATATTTAGGAGCCATTGTATCAGACAATGGGTCCCGACAGGAAGTCCTCTCCAGGATCGCACAAACAACTGCTGCCCTGACAAGGTTGAAGCCCATTTGGAAAGACAGGACCATCAGTCTACATTCCAAAGTAAGACTGCTGCGCTCCCTTGTCATCTCCATCTTCCTATATGCTTGCGAAGCATGGACCCTCACAGCAGATCTCCAACGAAGAATACAAAGCATGGAGATGAGGTGCTACAGAAGACTTCTGGGCATTTCCTATACCCAACACATCACCAACGACGAAGTCCGACAGACCATCACACAAGCCATTGGACAACACGATGACCTGCTAACAGTGGTGAAGAAACGGAAACTTCGGTGGTATGGCCACGTCACCAGATCATCAGGCCTTGCAAAGACTATTCTGCAAGGCACAGTGCAAGGAGGTAGAAGAAGAGGGAGACCGAAAAAGAGGTGGGAGGACAACATTCGAGAATGGACTGGTTTGACACTGAGCGAAGCCATCAGGGCTGCTGAGGACAGAGAAAGATGGAGTATGCTGGTTAAACGATCATCTGTGGTGCCCCTACGACCTTCGGGTTACGGGACAGGATAGGATAGGATAGGATACAAGTAATTAAGTACGCAAGTAGACCAATTCCTTTATTAACTATAAAGCAAATAACATTTCACCTTCTTAATGCAAGCAAAGATGAATCACAGCCTTATTTTTTATTAAGAAATTTTTAATCATACGTTATTTTCCAGTTTATATACAAAAAGATATTTAGGCAAGGCAAAGCGAATCAATTTTCGATCATTTATGTTTGCTCGCAAGTAAAACACGCCTCAGACGATTGCGCGAGCATGCTTTCTGGGATTGGAACTCTCGGAATACACGCTATCTTCTCCAATACCTGTTTTAAAAAATAATTAAATAAATAAATAAATAAATAAATAAATAAATAAGTGTGGGTTTGTTTGCGTTAACCAACAGACACAGCACGCCATAGCCCCGCTGATGATGTCTACCATTTGGTCTTCCGCCTCACGGCCGGCAACGGCGTTTCTGCCTTCGACACCTACGTCAACGTCGGCCGTAACGACGACAACGACGACAGCGATGAGGCGTGTGGCTGCAGGACGACTGACGGTCGACAGTTCTGCGACCGCCACTACAGAAGTGGACTGTTGGATCGATGGCAACAGCTAAACGTTGAGAAGGTAAGGATGATGATGACTGATGATTGATGATTGATGATGATGATGATGATGATGATGATGATGATGATGATGATGATGATGATGATGATGATGATGATGACGACGACGATGATGATGATGATGATGATGATGATGATGATGATGATGATGATGATGATGGTGATGGTAGTGGTCGTGGTCGTGGTTGTGGTTGTGGTGGCAGGTTGATGAAGAAGAAGAACAACAACAAGCACCACCACCACAACAACAGCAAATACAAGAGATTTTGACAATACAATTATTGATCGTATCTTTGTAAAACTTGAAAGACTTACCGTAACCTTATGATCGAGGAGAAGGGAGGTGTTAGGGGCCTTCCTTTTGTCAGAAACAACTTTTTGAGGACGTACCCATCTCCTCTTACCACTGTCTTACCTCCCTCGGTTCTGACGATAGCCATTAACCCAATCACAGCTGGGTAAAGCGGACAGAGGTATGTTTTTGCGTTTGTTTCATTCTTTGTGTGCCGGTTAGTGGTTGGATTCAAGCATAAAGGGTAATTGTAGATTATAGTCGCACGACACCGGAGCGTATAGGCGACTACTGGTCACATTATTCTGACACCAGCGAACCAGTTTGATGGTAAGAGGAAAATAATATGGTCACACATTGGCCAATCCGGGATTCGAACCAGGTACCTTTCGGTTACTAGTAAGCCTTTCTACCAACTGAGCTACCCGGCCCCACTTGGATTCAAGCACTTAACCGGTCGCATTTAAATACCTGGTAACCGGGATTGGACGATACTTGACGTCAGCGTAATCATTTGTTACGACTGTCTTAATTACACTATGACGGAAGAGAATCTACATTTACTTTGCCAGTACTGTCTGGCCTGACAGGTTCGCGTGACACTGTATAGCAACAACACGGAACAGCTATACTTCGAGTTCGATGGCCGGAACTCGAACTACAAGAGCTGGTTTTCTCAGGACCGACTGCTGGTCAGCCCTTACACCGACCTGGACAGAGAACAACCCTCGGCACAAGAAAAATTTTCAGGTTACTTCTTCTCTATCGACGGGTATGTATCTATACAAGAATTCAGTATTTAAAATTCATTTCAATATTTTATGTTAGTCTCTTCACGTACATGTGATTTTAGACCACTTCATTTTTACGCATGGACATACGAACATACAATCAAATCTAACAATTCGAAGGTGAACTGCGGCCATAAAAAATAACATTGCTTCAACATTTTTTTTACTATCCTATCCTATCCTGTCCCGTAACCCGAAGGTCGTAGGGGCACCACAGATGATCGTTTAACCAGCATACTCCATCTTTCTCTGTCCTCAGCAGCCCTGATGGCTTCGCTCAGTGTCAAACCAGTCCATTCTCGAATGTTGTCCTCCCACATCTTTTTCGGTCTCCCTCTTCTTCTACCGCCTTGCACTGTGCCTTGCAGAATAGTCTTTGCAAGGCCTGATGATCTGGTGACGTGGCCATACCATCGGAGTTTCCGTTTCTTCACCACTGTTAGCAGGTCATAGTGTTGTCCAATGGCTTGTGTGATGGTCTGTCGGACTTCGTCGTTGGTGATGTGTTGGGTATAGGAAATGCCCAGAAGTCTTCTGTAGCACCTCATCTCCATGCTTTGTATTCTTCGTTGGAGATCTGCTGTGAGGGTCCATGCTTCGCAAGCATATAGGAAGATGGAGATGACAAGGGAGCGCAGCAGTCTTACTTTGGAATGTAGACTGATGGTCCTGTCTTTCCAAATGGGCTTCAACCTTGTCAGGGCAGCAGTTGTTTGTGTGATCCTGGAGAGGACTTCCTGTCGGGACCCATTGTCTGATACAATGGCTCCTAAATATTTGAAGCTATGCACTGTGTTGAGGGATTGGCCTTGGACTTTGATGTCCGTATTGATGCCATTGGTGTTGTTGGTCATCATTTTGGTCTTCTCTGCACTTATTTCCATTCCATAGGCTCTGGAGGTGGTGTCAAGCCTCTGTACCAGCTGTTCAAGTTCTTGTTCCTCTCCAGCCAATCCATCAATGTCATCTGCAAAACGAAGATTGAAGATTGCTCTACCCCCTATGCTGACTGTGCCTTCATGGTCTGCAAAAGCATCGGACATGATGCGCTCTAGGAAGATGTTGAAGAGTGTTGGAGAGAGTAGGCATCCTTGACGCACACCGATTGTTGTCCTGAACCAGTTCCCGATGGCGCTGTTGTGAAGGACTGCACTGCTAGCCTTGTCATACAGGCTTTTGATGACTTCAATAATTTTAGGGCTGATGTTGTACACTTTTATTGTTGCCCATAGAGCTGCATGCCAGACTCGGTCTTCATCCTTCTTCTCGTTCAAACGCCTTCTTGAAGTCTATGAACACATGATATAGATGTTGTTGGTGCTGTAGGTATTTCTCACAGATTATTCTGAGGTTGAAAATCTGCTCAGTGGTACTTCGCCCTGCCCTGAATCCTGCTTGTTCTTCAGCTATGATTTGTTCAGCTTGGGGTTTCAACCTGTTGAGTATTATTTTCAAGAGGACCTTGATGGGATGTTTGATGAGGCTGATGGTCCGCTAATGTTCACACTCCTGAAGGTTACCTTTTTTGGGAAGAGTGATGACAAGCGACTGGGTCCATGGCATAGGCCACTCCCCACTCTGCCAGATCTTGTTACAAATAAGGGTGGGGGCATCAATCATCGCTTCTCCTTCTGCTTGTAGCAGTTCCGCTGGTATGTTGTCCACTCCCGCTGACTTCCCTTTCTTTAGCGCTTGCACTGCTGCCTCAACTTCTTCCCGGAGAATTGGGAGGATTTCTTCTTCTTCTCTGTTCTCGGGACATGCTAGAACTGATGGGTCTCCATTTGGTGTATGGTTGTTGTCAAAGATGGTATTCTAAACATTCACGCGCACGCACTCATATAATCCCCAACGAAACTAAATGATAAAATGTTAGTTTGTATATTCATTCCCTCCACACACATACAAACACTGACAACAACGACTCCTCAGAAAACACAACAAGTATCACTTCAAAGGTCATAGTTCCGTATAATCAATACGAAATGTTATCTGTATCTGACTACCACACACTGGTCAGGCGTCCATCGTCGAAACGAAACTGTTAGTCGGACAGAAGACCAATGGAAACGATGTCTTCACATTCCTGCAGATCAGGCCAACCAAAAGCAGCATACGTGGGTCAGAAAATCAGTTAATAATGTTAGGCGCAAACAGATTCCTTCTTTCAAGAGTTGCCAGTATGTCATTGTTGATTTTTCGGTAGACATCAGCTCCCTGTGAGGTGTTCTTTTTCTTTTTCATCTCTCTTCGTTTATCACACAGATCCAAAAGTTCAGGTGTGATCCACAGCTTCTTCTTTGGTCGGTGCTTGCCAAGGATCTCAGTGGCGGCATCTGTCACAGCTGAGTTGAAGGTGGTGGTCATGGTGTTGACATCTACTTCACCAGCCCCCAAAATGAGCAGTGGTGCAAATTTCCCTCCAATTTTTTTACTACCTGTGGATATTTCAGTTATACATGCTATATTCTTCGTTGTAGATCTGCTGTGAGGGTCCATGCTTCGCAAGCATATAGGAAGATGGAGATGACAAGGGAGCGCAGCAGTCTTACTTTGGAATGTAGACTGATGGTACTGTCTTTCCAAATGGGCTTCGTCGTTGGTGATGTGTTGGGTATATGAAATGCCCAGAAGTCTTCTGTAGCATCTCATCGCCATGCTTTGTATTCTTCGTTGGAGATCTGCTGTGAGGGTCCATGCTTCGCAAGCATATAGGAAGATGGAGATGACAAGGGAGCGCAGCAGTCTTACTTTGGAATGTAGACTGATGGTCCTGTCTTTCCAAATGGGCTTCCAACTTGTCATTTGTCATTCGGAACCCCTTGTGTGATACAATGGCTCCTAAATATTTGAAGCTATGCACTGTGTTGAGGGATTGGCCTTGGACTTTGATGTCCGTGTTGATGCCATTGGTGTTGTTGGTCATCAATTTGGTCTTCTCTGCACTTATTTCCATTCCATAAGCTCTGGAGGTGGTGTCAAGCCTCTGTACCAGCTGTTCGAGTTCTTGTTCATCTCCAACCAATCCATCAATGTCATCCGCAAAACGAAGATTGAGGATTGCTCTACCCCCTATGCTGACTGTGCCTTCGTGATCTGCAAGAGCATCTGACATGATGCGCTCTAGGAAGATGTTGTAGAGTGTTGGAGGGAGTAGGCATCCTTGACGCACACCAATTGTTGTTCTGAACCAGTTCCCGATGACGCTGTTATGGAGGACTGCACTGGTAGCCTTGTCATACAGGCTTTTGATGACTTCAATAATTTTAGGGCTGATGTTGTACACTTTTATTGTTGCCCATAGAGCTGCATGCCAGACTCGGTCAAACGCCTTCTTGAAGTCTGTGAACACATGATATAGATGTTGTTGGTGCTGTAGGTATTTCTCACAGATTATTCTGAGGTTGAAAATCTGTTCAGTGGTACTTCGCCCTGCCCTAAATCCTGCTTGTTCTTCAGCTATGATTTGTTCAGCTTGGGGTTTCAACCTGTTGAGTATTACTTTCAGGAGGACCTTGCTGGGATGGCCGGTGAAACTGATGGTGCGGTAATACTCTGTCCATCTGTCCAAGGCTTCTTGTTTTTCTGTAAGGCATATGCCAGACTTGCTTTGGATCGTGGAGACTTTGGGCTGTTTAACACTTGTCAGCCGCTTCACAGTCTGGTAGGCCTTCTTGCTGTTGTTCTTGTTCAGACTGTTCTCTATTTCCTGGTATTGATCTTCTATCCAGTTCTCCTTTGCTGTGCGCATGCCTTTTCGGATGTCATTGTTGATTTTTCGGTAGACATCAGCTTCCTGTGAGGTGTTATTTTTCTTTTTTTTATCTCTCTTCGTTTATCACACAGATCCAAAAGTTCAGGTGTGATCCACGGCTTCTTCTTTGGTCGGTGCTTGCCAAGGATCTCAGTGGCGGCATCTGTCACAGCTGAGTTGAAGGTGGTGGTCATGGTGTTGACATCTACTTCACCAGCTCCCAAAATGAGCAGTGGTGCAAATTTCCCTCCAAATGTGGCCTGAAATAGTTCTGCCACCTCCGGGTCTTGCAGATTGTCCAGGTCGAACTTTAGTCTAGTGCACTTTGCTGTTTACTCTCTTCAAGTGGAGCCGGAAAGGCATCGTCACGAGATCGTGGTCACTTCCGATGTCTGCTCCTGGAAAAGTGCGTGTCCTGCCAATGTTGATGCTTGATCTGAGATAAGATGCTACAGAAGACTTCTGGGCATTTCCTATACCCAACACATTACCAACGACGAAGTCCGACAGACCATCACACAAGCCATTGGACAACACGATGACCTGCTCACAGTGGTGAAGAAACGGAAACTCCGATGGTATTGCCACGTCACCAGATCATCAGGCCTTGCAAAGACCATTCTGCAAGGCACAGTGCAAGGAGGTAGAAGAAGAGGGAGACCGAAAAAGAGGTGGGATGACAGCATTCGAGAATGGACTGGTTTGACACTGAGCGAAGCCATCAGGGCTGTTGAGGACAGAGAAAGATGGAGTATGCTGGTTAAACGATCATCTGTGGTGCCCCTACGACCTCCGGGTTACGGGACAGGATAGGATAGGATAGGACATGCTATATCTATTATTGCAGGACTATGCAATAAAAATGTCAATGGATTCTTGAATACCCACATTATTGTTATTTTCTTCATATAGTGGAATCAAAATAGGACATTCATATAAAATATGTTTAACAGAGATTGGCTGTAAACATGACCAAACTTTTTTTTTTTTAAATTTTGTTGTTGTTGAAAACTTGCTGTTCAAAGAGTTTAATCTAAGTTTTTAAATTAGCCTACATAGATGTCTTGGACAATAATAAAATAAATTTCAACTTTCTTTTATTTCTAGGTAAATCAGGGGGTGTATACTTGCCCAATGAAACTCAAACACACAAAAATAAATTAATTAAGTGATTAAATATTTAATTAATTATTTAAATAATAATAATAATAATAATAATAATAATAATAATAATAATAATAATAATAATAATAATAATAATAATAATAAAATATACAAGAACGTTTCTCGTTTATCTTCTGTCTAGTAATTAGCATTACCTTGACAGATGGAAAGTATAGTACAAGTATATTTCAAGTATATGTTGAAGTTATTGTTGTTTGGTGATGGGGATGATGGTGTTGGTAGTGTTTGGTGACAGTTGTGATGACGAAGCCTAACGTTGTTCATATATTGATGTTATTGTTGTTAGGTGGTGCTGGTGGTGGTGGTGCTGATGGTGGGGGATGGCGGTGGTGTGTTGCTGCTGATGATGTTGTTGTGGTTGGTGCTGATAGTGGTGGTGGAAGTGGTGGCTTTTTCCCCCAAGTCTTTATAGTGTTGACGAGCTCTGGAAAGATGATGATGATGAGGAGGAGGAGAAGGGAGATGATGATGATGATGATGATGATGATGATGATGATGATGATGATGATGATGATGATGATGATGATGATGATGATGATGATGATGATATATTAAAAAATGTTCCACGATGATAACAACGATGATGACGCTGCCCAAGACGACGATAACCACAACGACGACGAAACTCATGAAGAGCTATGGCACTCACTAATAGAAGACTACTCTATTATTGATTTGATGTTGTTGTTGTTGTTTCTTTCCCGTGAAGGCACGGTGGGACAACCCTAGCCAGGCGGTTCTTTATTCAAAAGAAATACGGAAACTGCAGTGTCGACGCCGGCTGGTTAGCAGTACTGGATATGAAGTACGGGCCCTGTCTTTGGGATGGAGAGCTGCTGTCGCAGACGTTTCACCAACGCACCTTCCCGTTCATCTTATACTCCAACAGAAGCAACCAACCCGAGGCCTGGATCAGCGCCGTAAAATACCACAGTACGTTGTATTATAATTGCCGTCGTCGTTGTGGGAGTCGTCAATGTCATCATCATGATCATCGTCGGGTTAATGTTATCATCGTCATCATCATCATCAGCAGCAGCAGCATGACAATCGTCGTCATAATCGTCCTCGGGGTCGTCATCGTCATCATCATCATTGTCGTCGTCGCTGCCGTCCATCACCATCGTCATCATCGTTATCGTCGTCGTCCTCATAATCCTCGACATCATCATCATCCCCGCACTCCCCCGTTGGGGTGCCGGGGGGTTTCAGTATAAATAGTATCCCCACTCTCTGGAAATTTAGTGCTTTAAATTCCCACTGTCGCTGTCTTCTCCTTTGTTCTTTCTCATTCCTACTCTGTTCTATCAATCTACTATACTATCTTCTTCTTCGCTGGACCAGTCACCTACCTTTTTTCTTGAAAACTTTTCCGAGACAAAACTCCTCATTTGTGTGTGAGGTCTGTTGGATCAGCTTGGGAATATTGGATGCTTTCTGCCAAATGGTCACTGGGGCTTCCTATGATTTTATTATTTGACAATGTAGGCATTTTATATGTATGTGTTTTGTTGATATTGTATAATGATGTTTGTATTCTATTTTGTTTTTGTAAAAGAGGGTTCGATAAATTAGAGTATAGCCTCAGCGTCCCCTGCGTGGAATGTCTTTATTGTAAAGTGACCTGCTGGTAGGTTGCCTTCAGTGTTACCACTAGGGTTGTTTTGGCAGATCTTTTATGCGGCTCAGGTGTGAGTCTTCTTTCACTTCTCTGGTCCTGTTTTGGCTCGGAAGAGTCCGCTGGACCTATAGCAATAACCATGTAATGTAATGTAATTAATCGCAAAGCAAGCTTTTCTTCTTTCTATCTACAGGTGCGAATCTAGCAGATATGATGACGATATCGGTAAAAATAAGGACGTTACAGCTTTGTGGTGAGTGACGTCAACAATATAAGCATCAGCCGTGTGTGTGTGTGAGTGTGTGTGTGGGGGTGTGTGTGTGTGCGTGCGTGCGTGTGCGAACGTGTGTGTGTGTGGGCATTTAGAAACGACGTTCTGATGACACACACATGAAACTCCACATGGTTTGTTCTGACTTTTTTGGAAGGCCGTACTATTTCCCCGTTCCCCGTTGAGTTAGAGCTGTTTTAGCATTAGGGTTAGGTTAAGGGTTAGGGTTAGGGTTAGCTTCAAAAATTTGAAAATGTCAAAATAATGTCAAAGAAATGGAAAGTGTGTCAAAATAATCCCTGTTTTTTTTTCACAACAGTCATCAGAACGTCGTTTTTACAAAAATGTGTGTGCGTGTGTGTGTTTGACTCTCTGTCGCTGTGTGTGTATTTGATTCTGTCATTCTGTGTGTGTGTGAGAGAGAGAGTGGGGTGGTGTGTGCGTGTTTGTGAATTGGTGTGTGTGTCTTCCTTTATATGTTTATGTGCGCGTATATGTGTGGGTTTAGGTGAGTTCTATGTAACAAGAGCCCCGTTTACACAGCCCTTTAAGCTTTTGCTTGTTTAGTCAGTATAAACTTAGAAGGTTACTGTTAGTATGAAGCAGACGACAGAAGTGATCATGCGTAACACAGTTGTAGCTTGATGCAAGCACAGTTAGTGACATCATCGCAGCCTACGATCGAGCTTCGAATTTTACAGCCACTCAGAGTTGTTTCATCCAATGAGAACACAGTTAGGGTAGATAGAACCAGTTCTGGGTGATTCAAGCAAAGAGATATAACGTCAATCTTCGTTGAAAACGCTGAGCAGTACACAGTACACTCAAGCAGAAATCTCTCTCCTGAGAAGATTAGACAGCAGTAGGCCTACTTGTTGAATATTCGAATTCAATCAAGTAGCCACGAGCCCAACTCAGCAAAAGACAAAACCAAGTCGACGCTTAAAGTTGACTGGCGAGGAATCTCCAGCATTGTGCGAAGATAGCCCAACCGACGAACCACAAAGTCAAAGACTCCACGACAACACAGATTGTCCCAGAAGCGACCTCAACGCAGCGCTTCAACCACACAGTTAAGTGCCACAAGAAACAGTGCACTAAAACTCTGTATAAACAGGACCACAGTAGTCCACTCTTCAAGAACTCTGACCATTAAGGCAGAAAGTATCCAGTGCCCTATGATGAAAAAGTAGCTGCCTAGATTATCAGCGAGCGAACCATTCGCATTGACAATTGAACTTTTAAGTTAGTATCGTATTTCGAAGATCGTGTATAGAGTAGAGGAAATAAATGTGTGATATTTACTGGTATCAAGTGGCTGGACTACATATGTTTCATAGCCGTGTGAAAGCTAGTGTGACAGTGATCTTTTACCATTTTTCTATCTATCTCTGTACCCCCAGCCTAAACACAGACTGAGCTAAACAAATAAATGTATTACGTTAAGTCACAGGGAGATAACTAGCGATCCCCATCGACTAAGACGAGTGGGTAATAGCATTCCATTGTGCAGAGCCCAGCAACAATAGAACCCCCGTCACATTCTACACCCCCACCATAATCTACTCCGTGATCATTGTTGCAGTCCTGTACAATGGTCAATGGACTGTCTTAATTGGATGGTTCGTGAACCTTTTTTTTCCCCAGAAGGTTCATCAACTTAGGTTCGGGATCTGAGAACTTGAAAAACAAAGTTGTTGAACCTCCAGGGGAACCTTCCACAAACTTTCCAACAAGCCACAAATATTCACAGTATAAATATTATATACGGTCTATGGTATAGCCGGTTTACCATATATGCGCGTGTGTGTGTGTGTGGTTGTGTGTGCGTCGGTGTGCGGAGGTATAAGCCTTGAAATGGGTGACTAACCTTGCTTTTTATGCAGGAAATGGGTGTGTGTATTAGTCACCCAGTGTTTTCCAGCCACCCACTTTTTTCTAAGTACACAGGAGTGCTCTTTTAGTGCATGGGAGTGCAGTTGTAGTGCATGAGAGTGTTTTAAGTACAAGGGAGTGCTCTATCCGGGACGGAGAAAATCCAGTCAATTTTCGGGAAATTTTGCAAGAAAGTTCGACCTATTTCGTCGCCTATAGGAGACGAACTAGGTCAACTTTTGAGACGGAAAGAGCCAATTTTGCATTAGATTCTTACATTTCTGGAAGAAGTTTGCGTTCTTTCCGTCGAAAAATCACTTTCCGACTCTTGCATTCTTAATTAATAAAACCCAGTCTTGGTGTTTTACATACTTGTGTGGGTGTATGTGGGTGTGTGTGTGTTTGTGTGCGTGTTGTGTGTGTGTTGTGTGTGCGTGTGTTGTTGGCGTGTTGTGTGTATGAGTGTGCGTTTGTTGTTTATGCGAGTGTGTTGTGCGCGCGCGTGTGTGTGCGTGTGTGTATGTGTGTATGTGTGTGTGTGGACAGGCGTAGGCTGCAGTTGCAACTCCACCGCAGCAGACTGCGGAGAGCTGATGACGTGTGTGTATGACAACAGCGCGCTACGTCCCACATGCCAGTGTCAGCAAGGAACATACGCTAGAAATGACGGAAGATGCGGTGAGTCCCTGTTCTTGTTCCTTGGGAGGGTGGAGAGGAGGAACCTCCTCCCCTCTAGTCCTTGACCCGTTTGGCAATACCCCTGTATGTTAAGAGACGTTAGAATAAAATATTGAATGTTAACAGACTGAATATAAATAATTGATCTGAAATTCGTTGAGCTTAAACGTATTGAACTGAATTGAACAGTACTGAAAACAATTGCATTGAGTTGAGACTACTGCTGTTGTGGACAGGTCGTGCTAGCGGCGAGGCGTGCAGCTGGTCTTGGTCAGTGGAGGAAGCAATATGGCGACACGACTGTGCTGAGGACATGCAGTGCTCCCATCAGGGCCTTTGCCAGTGTCGCCATGGCTACACTGCCAAAAAAGATGGTTCCTGCGGTGAGTGTATCATCATCATCATCATCATCATCATCATCATCATCATCATCATCATCATCATCATCATCATCATCATCATCATCATCATCATCGTCATCATCGTCATCGTCATCATAATCATCATCTTCTTCTTCTTCATCCTCTTTTTTTTTCTAAATTCTTCTTCTTCTTTTTCTAAATTTTTCATCTTCTAAATTCTTCTTCTTTTTTTTTCTTCTTCTTCACTTCCTTCATTTTCTTCTTCTTCTTCTTTATCAGTACAACTTGCGTTAATCTGGTGGATAAAAATTGATGCAACCACAATCGCCTTCTTCTTCTTCTTCTTCTTCTTCTTCTTCTTCTTCTTCTTCTTCTTCTTCTTCTTCTTCTTCTTCTTCTTCTTCTTCTTCTTTTCCTCCTCCTCTTCTTCCTCCCTCGCCCTTCTTCTTTCCCTTGCTTCTACTCCTCCTCCTCCTCCTTCTTCTTCTTCTTCTTCTTCTTCTTCTTCTTCTTCTTCTTCTTCTTCTTCTGCTTCTGCTTTTTCTTCTATTTGGAAATGCCCACAGTCATTGTCAACTATTACTGGCAAGGGGCACTAGTGGAATGTTACAATAAACTCGCATACGTGTAAAGTCGTTCAGAGTCATTCAGTTGTTTGAGGCGTTTTTGACCACTACGTGGTTCTAATGTACGTTGTTGACCCCTAGAGCGGGGAATTAGTAGAATGGATCGTCGATGGCACAGAGGTAGTGCATCCTTGAAGTTTGAACTTTGGAACATTGTCCTTTTATTTCCCATAACATGAATTAAATAT
>CM072517.1:50440549-50538049 GCA_036898135.1 Oncomelania hupensis | reverse complement strand
CCACTAACACGAATAGTCACGCTCATGATTGACTGCATTCACTAACATGAATAGTCACGCTCATGATTGACTGCATTTACTAACATGAATAGTCACGCTCATGATTGACTGCATCCACCAACATGAATAGTCACGCTCATGATTGACTGCATACACTCACATGAATAGTCACGCTCATGATTGACTGCATCCACCAACATGAATAGTCACGCTCATGATTGACTGCATTCACTAACATGAATAGTCACGCTCATGATTGACTGCATCCACCAACATGAATAGTCACGCTCATGATTGACTGCATTTACTAACATGAATAGTCACGCTCATGATTGACTGCATTTACTAACATGAATAGTCACGCTCATGATTGACTGCATTTACTAACATGAATAGTCACGCTCATGATTGACTGCATTTACTAACATGAATAGTCACGCTCATGATTGACTGCATTTACTAACATGAATAGTCACGCTCATGATTGACTGCATTTACTAACATGAATAGTCACGCTCATGATTGACTGCATTTACTAACATGAATAGTCACGCTCATGATTGACTGCATTTACTAACATGAATAGTCACGCTCATGATTGACTGCATTTACTAACATGAATAGTCACGCTCATGATTGACTGCATTTACTAACAAGAATAGTCACTCTCATGATTGACTGCATTTACTAACATGAATAGTCACGCTCATGATTGACTGCATTTACTAACATGAATAGTCACGCTCATGATTGACTGCATCCACTAACATGAATAGTCACGCTCATGATTGACTGCATTTACTAACATGAATAGTCACGCTCATGATTGACTGCATTTACTAACATGAATAGTCACGCTCATGATTGACTGCATTTACTAACATGAATAGTCACGCTCATGATTGACTGCATTTACTAACATGAATAGTCACGCTCATGATTGACTGCATTTACTAACATGAATAGTCACGCTCATGATTGACTGCATTCACTAACATGAATAGTCACGCTCATGATTGACTGCATCCACTAACATGAATAGTCACGCTCATGATTGACTGCATTCACTAACATGAATAGTCACGCTCATGATTGACTGCATTCACTAACATGAATAGTCACGCTCATGATTGACTGCATCCACCAACATGAATAGTCACGCTCATGATTGACTGCATCCACTAACATGAATAGTCACGCTCATGATTGACTGCATCCACTAACATGAATAGTCACGCTCATGATTGACTGCATCCACTAACATGAATAGTCACGCTCATGATTGACTGCATTTACTAACATGATTGACTGCATTCACTAACATGAATAGTCACCCTCATGATTGACTGCATTCACTAACATGAATAGTCACGCTCATGATTGACTGCATCCACCAACATGAATAGTCACGCTCATGATTGACTGCATTCACTAACATGAATAGTCACGCTCATGATTGACTGCATCCACTAACATGAATAGTCACGCTCATGATTGACTGCATCCACTAACATGAATAGTCACGCTCACGATTGACTGCATTTACTAACATGAATAGTCTCGCTCATGATTGACTGCATCCACTAACATGAATAGTCACGCTCATGATTGACTGCATCCACCAACATGAATAGTCACGCTCATGATTGACTGCATCCACTAACATGAATAGTCACGCTCATGATTGACTGCATCCACTAACATGAATAGTCACGCTCATGATTGACTGCATCCACCAACATGAATAGTCACGCTCATGATTGACTGCATCCACTAACATGAATAGTCACGCTCATGATTGACTGCATCCACCAACATGAATAGTCACGCTCATGATTGACTGCATCCACTAACATGAATAGTCACGCTCATGATTGACTGCATCCACTAACATGAATAGTCACGCTCATGATTGACTGCATCCACCAACATGAATAGTCTCGCTCATGATTGACTGCATCCATCAACATGAATAGTCACGCTCATGATTGACTGCATCCACCAACATGAATAGTCTCGCTCATGATTGACTGCATTTACTAACATGAATAGTCTCGCTCATGATTAACTGCATCCACCAACATGAATAGTCTCGCTCATGATTGACTGCATTTACTAACATGAATATTCTCGCTCATGATTAACTGCATCCACCAACATGAATAGTCTCGCTCATGATTACACAGGCGGCGGAAGCGGGGGGGCAAGGGGGGCACTGGCCCCCTCCAGAAAAATATTGGGGGGGCAAACCTATACATTTGCCCCCCCAATATTCAGCCCCTCAAAAAAAACATTATTTGGAGGTTCAAACCAATATTTTTCCCCTTTCTCTGGACTGATGCAAGTTAACAATATCTGTGCTGATACCATTTTCAAAGCACTGAAGGACTGGTTGTTCAGACTTGACTTGCCAGTGCAAAACTGTAGGGGCCAGGCCTACGACGGGGCGAGTGATTTTCAGGGTCATGTGTCAGGAGTTGCAAAAAGATTCAAAGATGAGATCTTTGCTGTGACTGAAGAGTTGGCGACTGTTCTTCAAAGAAAACAAACGACTTGTGATGACGCAATAAACGCTGCTGACATTTGTCTGAGAACACTGGAAAGCATGCGGCATGAAGAATGTTATGAGACATTTTTTGCTGACATCACAACGAAAGCTGCAAATTTGTGTGATGAGCCCTGCGTTCCTACACAGAAGCAGCCTCCACGAAGACTGGACGATGGCTCACTAGATCAAAGCTACTCTTGTCCATCTGCTTACTACAGACAGCAATACTGTGAGGCCATTGACAACACCAAAGAACATTTAAAGAGTCGGTTTGATCAAATAGCTCTTGACTTACCAAGGAAAATTTAAGTTCTTCTAAGTGATGGAGCAGCAGGGAAGAGACCAAAAATTCCTCAAGAAATCAAAGATACATATTCCGCTGACATCGACTTGGACAGACTCAAAACTCAGCTAGAATCCTCCCACATGCACTGGGTGACACCAGGAGGCGGCTAACTCTGAATCACCATCTTCCAATCACTGCCGGATGAACTGAAAGCTTCTGACACTGTGCGACGAATGCTGAGTGAAGTGGATAAACTTCTCAGACTGTACTTCACCATCCCAACCACAACTGCAACGGCTGAACGCATTTTTTCAGCCCTAAAGCGGGTAAAAACATACCTTCGGGCAACGATAACGCAGGAGCGTCTAAATAAATGTCTTATAATGCATGTGTTCAAAGACAAAGTAGATCAACTAGACCTAGCGCAAACTGCTTACGAATTTATCAATACAAATGAACGCCGTCAGGTATACTTTGAAAAATTAAAGGTGTAATTTCCCATGCCAAATGACATGCATGACTGCTGTTTTTGTTACTGTGATGGATCAACATTGCCAGGTCAGTTTCTCTCCCTTTCTCTCTACCCTCCCCCCCCTCTCTCTCTCTCTCTTTCTTATATGCACAGTTGTAGAAATATATGATATAACTTTTTCTCTCTCTCACATAGTGTCTATGAAAATAGTTCAAATTATTTGGAGTAAATGTCCAGGGCCGGACCCAGAGGGAGGGGAGGGGTGGATACCTGTGTTCTGGACCCCCCCCCCTCCCCGCCTCCAAATTAAAAAAATTTGATTTTTTTTTTAATGCAAAGAGTTTCAATTTTTTTAATTGCTTTTAAAACATTGCAGTTTTTAGTCACTTTTGGTCCAACGTACAAAGAGTTATTTATAGTCAATTCAACGGAAATCCATTTCAAGGGATCCGTTGAAACCTCCAAAGCGTTTTCCCGTTGAAACGACCAAGTAACCCAACCCCTAAGCCTAAATTAGTAAATGCAGCCATATTTTCTTGTTCTGGCCGCAAGCCTCTTCCAGCACCTTCACCTTGATACTGCCCTAATCCACCAAAAACGACTTTTTAGAAATAATAATTAAGATATTAAGTTGATAATTATGACAATTCGTTGTAACGAACATCCATTGAAACGACCATCGCTGGATCGTCCGAAAACATCGTTGAAATGGAAACCCTTGACAGTGAAGCTGCAGAAAAGGACAAAAGATGTTGTCGATGCCTACAGGGAAATCAAAGAGGTCAGTAACTGCATGTCTTCTATTAGAAGAGATGTCGAAACAGCGTTCGTTGCCTGATTTGGTGAAGTCAGCAAAATGGCAAATGCTTTAACAACTGGTGTTATTGTTCCTCGTCAAGCATCCCGACAGACTCTCCGTGACAACCAACCTGCGGCCACTCCAGAAGAATATTTCAAGATTAGCAATGCCATTCCTTTCTTGGAACACCTGTCAACCGAATTGGACTCGAGGTTCAAAAATGCTGGCCTAGCAGTTGATGGTCTCTGTCTGGTGCCAAGCACTTTAATAGACAACCAGGATGGTTTCATGCAGGTTCCAGAAGGGGTGAAGACACTGGCAATGTTGTGGGAGTCTGACCTACCAGACAACGCTACCCTTGATGCAGAATACCAACGGTGGGTTTGCAAATGGCGAAGTGCTGCTGAGAATGCGACAGCTATCATCCCTGCCACGGCATCAGAAGCACTGAAACATTGTAACAGGGATTTTTATCCCAACCTGTTCATCATGCTAAAGAACCTTTGCACCCTGCCTGTCACTACTGCCGAGTGTGAGCGTTCAAACAGTCAGTTGCGCAACATGAAAAACTACCTGCGCTCTACAATGGGGCAACAGAGACTCAATGGACTTGCTTTACTGAAAGTGCACAGGGATGTTGATATTGACTTCAAAGAGGCAGTGAACTGTTTTGCCAGAAGATACAATTCACAAATGGTACTAATGCCGAGGAACCTAGTGCAGCAAGACTGAATTAAATGAAAGCAGGGCGGTGATGTTCATAAACTGCAAGGTAAAGCTTTATACCGTTAACGATCAACAAAAAGTAGTGAATAATAATAGTATACAAAACATCTCTGCTGATAAATAAATGTTTGTGTGTGTGTTGTTGTTGTTGTTTTTTTAAGGGAGGTGCAGAGGATAATTTTTGTACCCCAGAGTTTGTCAGTTCAATTGTTCAAAAAGCTCAAAGTCCCAGACCATCACAAATGGCTTTTTCAAGGTTTAGATTGCACCAGATTGCACCATTTTGCATCCTTGAAAAAAAAAATTCCGGGGGAGCATGCCCCCGGCCCCCCTAGAAGGCTCGGCGCTTCGCGCCTTCGCTGAATCTGTAACCTCCCCCTCGACTTTTCTAAGGTCAGGCCCTGATGTCAGTGAATAAAATGCGTGTGTGCCCCCCCAATCCTGAGCAGCTTCCGCCGCCTGTGGATTAACTGCATCCACCAACATGAATAGTCTCGCTCATGATTGACTGCATCCACCAACATGAATAGTCACGCCATGTCTCGGAAGGGGTGAGTAGGTCTACCAGCTACCTAAAAAACACCCAACAAGCACAAACTCTACGTCCTTTCTCTACCCCTCAGCCCCCCGCCCCACAACGCCCCCCCCCCTCCCACCACCACTCCCGGTTGTCCAGGATTGTGCTCAGTTGTCTGGAACGTTTAAAAGGCGCGCTCAAAACAGCCAAGTGGGCGGCTCAAGAGAACTGAGTTAGGTCTTTTTTTTCTACCTGAATAAAGAAATATATTAAATTTAAAATTAATTAATTAATTAATACAATTAGAATTCGTATCTTTATATATGTTCACGAGATGGATTAATTGGTGTTCTTGTTCTGTGCAGCGTTGGTGGTTGGTGAAGTGTGCGGTGTGCACAGTGATTGTGGCAGTCATATGTCGTGTTCCTCTGTCCTTCACCTTTGTGTCTGTGACCTCGGCTTCACCAAGACTGACCTAGGCACTTGCAGTAAGTCGCCAGCTTTATTTAAGCTATATATTTGAATTATTTTACTTTACTTTTTATTGTTATTTTTAAAAATTACTTGTATGTTATTTTATTACTTTTATTTTATTTTGTTTCATGTAATTTCATTTCAATTTCTTTCTTTTTTTTAAATTTTATTTTTTTAAAACTCTTACTGCCAATTGTCTCAAATAGCAGACATTCCCAGTCCAGTGCCAGCTGTCTGGAACCGTATATCAGTGTTTGCTCACCTACGCACAATACAACATCTATATATATAAATTGCTTAGCCGGAAGTCCTTCTTCGCCACTACTATAAAGTTTGTCCGGTATGGACGCTGATCTGGCCAGGTGCTGGCCGCTGGGAATCGGCCTGCTGTGTGCTCAAAACCAGCGAAATCGTTATAGCCGACATTTCCTTACCGAATGTTTAACCGTTTCTGAGATAAATAAATAAACAAAATGTCCACAAACTGCAATAGCCTCATTCCGCGCGCTTCCATTAAAAATCAAATTGAGGTTTCAGCATGTTTTCCCATATAGACCAAAAAATTGATCGTTTCTGTACGAAGCATTCATAGCTTCGTTGGTAACACTTTCGCCTACCGTTTAGGGCGACCCAAGTTCGATTCCGACGCGGGCCTATTTTTTTTTTCATGGTATTTTTCCCCCCACTACAATATGGATATTTTTCTTTTTAATTTAGGCTTTTTACCATTATTATTATGATGATTATTATTATTATTATTATTATTACCAAGGATCGGGATGGGGTGGTACGTTATTATTATTATTATTATTATTATTATTATTATTATTATTATTATTATTATTATTATTATTATTTATAAACTAATAATAATAATTATTATTATTATAATTATAATATCTTATATCAAATTTTATTTTAAAACCTTGGTGTTTTTTATGATTTCTATTTGTATTGTTCACTCTTATTATTATTATTATTATTATTATTATTATTATTATTATTATTATTATTATTATTATTATCAAGGATCGGGATGGGGTGGTACGTGTAGGTAAAAGGGGGCTACGGGTAGGTTTAAAGGGGCATGGGTAGGCATAACGGGGATACGGGTATATATAAGGGGGTATGGTGATGGTCGATTCCTTTCATCCATACCTGCGAAACGATCAACGGGGAAGTATCAAGGAGGGTACAGGTAGGTTACAAGGGGGGTACGGAAGGTATCAAGGGGTTATGGAGAGGTATCAAGTGGGTTCGGGGAGGTATCAAGGGGGTATGATGAGGCATCATGGGGGGGGACGGGGAGATATCGGAGGGGGGGGGGGTATGGTGAGGTATCAAGGGGGATATGGGGAGGTATCATCGTCCAAATGAAACTCGCAGACAACAGTTGTCTCTCTGTCTACATTTTAAACAGCAACCTGTGTACCCTGGCTTGCCAGGGTACTGTTACACTCAGTTTGATGATGGTGTTTTCCTTTATCAGTATCCGATTCAGCCCCAATGCTGAATTCCTGATAGTTGTGTAACTCAGATTCGTTTATTCACGCAACCCGTCCAAACAGCATACAAGTCACAAAGTCGACGTATGAAGTTTTCCACTTTTATTCAGCACACACCAACAACTGCATACAATTCTCAACTCAACTCAACAACTTTCACAGCAACTCTTTATCAACAACTTTACTATCTCTCAACAGCAACTCGGCACACGATTAAATAACCTCTCTCTTTTCCGGAAGAATTTCGAATACAGTAGAAATGACGCACTGCCACCAATCGAATAAAAGATCGTCATCACTGACTTAGGGGAGAGTCGCCAAATATGGACCACTTTTTCATCCAGTCCAATAACTCAAAGACCGTATGCAATTTTTTAATGCAAATTGTTTCCTTTTATTGTTCAGTACATTGACTATCAATCACCTGAAGACGAGCAAGCCAACATTTCAATCTTTCACAAAAAATGTAAACAAAAAAAAATCAGAAGCGGTCCATATAAGGGGTACTAGAGCCAAATATGGACCGACTAGTATCTTAATATGGACTACTTTAAAGAAATGTAAACACATTTCTGACTTACAAAAATAACAAGTTTAGGCAATACCCTTTGATATAAAAACAACACAGACCGTGTCTAAAAATATACCGATTCAATTTCTAGCATAAATGGTAAAGCTTTAGACAAAACTTGTCAATCCTACCACCAGATACAACAATACTAAAAAAAGTATTTAAATTTTCACCCACATGAACACGATTCTAAGTTAAACCATGTACTATACCTTAAAACCCCATGGAAAAGTTTAGAGTATGTATTCTTATTAAATCTATCACACACGTGAACACAACTTTAGGCAATACCTTTGCCACAAAAACACGTCAACATTAAGTTATTCTTCATTATTAGAAGCCATGTATAAACAACAGTTTCTCAAATAAAATCAAAACCTTAACCAAACTAAAAAGAAGAATATAAAACAAATGTAACCCCATTTTTCACATAAAAAGCACTTCCAGCAGAACCTTTTACCATTTACATTACAGTTGGCTAATGTTAAAAAATGCAGTTAAATTTCTCAGAGAGAACAGGGCCAGATGCCGCTGGATTCAAATTCTTTAATTGCGACTCTCATTGTTGCAGCCATCAGATATGCCTCACCAAACAGTTTTGCAATTTGATAGGAAGTGATCGAACGTCCTGGGTTCGTCTGAAGCCATCTCTCGGCAGCTTGGTCATAAAACGTCTGCAATGGCTTGAAGAACGTTCTATCAAGTGGCTGGGTTTTGTGCGTGGTGTGAGGTGGCAGCGAAAGCATGATGACATTGTTAGCGATCTCAATGGCTTTCAAGTTTTTTGTGTGGGACTTGTGACCATCGAGAACGAGTAGCACCTTCCTTTCTGCACTGGGCTTCACAAAGTGTACAAAATGCTCCATCCATTGCACGAATCTTTCACCATCCATCCATCCAGTTTCCGAGCAGGATATGACTCTTCCAGGGGGAGCTCCATCACCCAGCTCAGCTGGAAGCCGCTTCCTCTTGAAAATCATCATTGGAGGAACGTACTGTGTCCCAGACGCATTTGTGCAGAACACTACAGTTGTGGTTGTGCCCCTCTCCCCACTTGACAGCGAGCCAACCTGCTTTTTGCCTCTCTGCCCCAAGACTTTTTGGCATCTTTTTTGCACTGTTGAAATGCCTGACTCATCAACATTAAATATTCTGTCAGGTGTGAGTTCATACTTGTCAATCAGTTCTTCAAGCAGATTAAAGTAATGGTCCACCGCTCTTCTATTAAACCCACTTGCTCTCGCAATAGAAGTAGCTTCTGGCTGTCTAAGGCTGAGGTCTGGGTGTCTTTTAAGAAAGTTGTAGTACCATTTCTTTCCAGCCATACCATTTTTCTTATTAAAAGGATGTTCCAAGCCTTTTTCATCTGCCAGTTCAAATGCAAGTTTCATGACATCCTTTCTTGGCAAACCAAAGAACATTGACTCTAGTTTCAAGATCAGGTCATGGATTTCGTTCTCGGTCTCTTCGGGCAGGACTGTACATCTACCAAGCTTTTTAACACCCTTCGCGTGCTTGTTGGATCCATCGAGGTGACGCTTCAAAGTAGCCTTTGGAACACCATACATTTTTTAGCACATGTTGATCCCCATGTGCCCATTTCGAAATGCTGTCATTGCAAGCTCCAGACCTACTTCGCTCCATTTAGCTCTAGTAAACAATAAAACAGAACGATTTTTATCAAAACTCTTATTAAATACGCACGAAAATGAACAAAACCAATGTCAGACGCTCTTTACACACACACACACACACACACACACACACACACACACACACACACACACACACACACACACACACATGCACACACACACACACGCGCGCGCTTGCACTCACAGTCACGAACACACACGCACACACATTCACACAAGCAAACACACGTATAAATAGGATGCGAACTCGCAACCTACACTTAGGCCTATATGTTTTGTTTTGTTTTAAATAAAGGGTGAATATTCTACTCTTTTCCCCTTTTCACTCTTTCATGCATACAGATGCAATGCACACACACAGGCAAGCGCACACATGCAGATGTACAGCTTAAAACAACCTAAACAGATTTATATGCATGTAATGACATGACTAGGGTTAGGAAAAAAGTAGTCTCCATATATGGACCACTGGCCCACGGGTGGTCCATATTAGGGGAATCATAGGTATACTACTCAGGAGGTAATTTCTAGAAAACAACTAAACACTTTTGATTTAAACTCATCTCTCATTCGAAACAATTGAAAAACATTATTTTTCACAAAGGCGCTAAAACATACCCTATAAAAATGAAATGCGCACGAACGATAATACGCAAAGCGTGTTTTAAAGTTATTAGCGGCAAAAAACACAAATGCTTACCTTTTCTTCACGCTCTGCTTTTCCGCCATGGTTATGCGTGCGATTGATTGAAGGGATGCAACTCTGAATTGCTCAGGTGTTAAAATTTTGACAAGTTAATGGACTTAGAAGAAAATCAACAGGTCCATATTAAGAGACGGTCCATAATCGGCGACTCTCCCCTACGTCATACATGTCAAAAGAATGTTCTCCATTATCTACGTCCATCAAGAAGCTTCGATCGATAGTAAACAAACGAATCCAGAAGATTCTCCAACAATATCGATTAACGAAAATTCTCAACGTTATACAAAGCCTCTCCTAACAACAATGCAAACTCAAATCAAAGGTAAATAAACTCCATTATTGAATACTTTGCAAATCGAAACGATTAGATCTATCGTACACGCTTCCGACATACTTTCGTTCGCGTTTCAACGTAACATAACCCCCCACTCAAGAAGAAATTTACCCAATTTCTTTCAACAACGTTGAAACGTAATGCACAAACAAAGTTCAGAATTAAAACTTATTTCAAACCGTCTGAACACTGTCGATGTTCTCAGCTCATTCACACAGAGTCAATGTTTCTCATCTTCAAATCTGTCTGGATATTGTCAATGTTCACAGTTCATTCACACAGAGTCAATGTTTCTTATCTGCAAGTCTTTCTGGATACTGTCAATGTTCACAGATCATTTACCCAGTCAACGTTTTTCATTTTCAAGTCTGTCATTACCAATATTCTTAGTTCGTCCACACAGTCAATGTTCTTTCGTTCGCAAGGAATCGACGCCCTCGTCAGTTGCGGTCGTCATCGGCCCAGGGTCAAAGACGATGATCACGTGGGCTTCCCTGGAATCAGTGCGTCCTCCGTTGTCTCCTTCTTCCATCGGATGTCCGACGCAGTCGACGTTGTCAGCTCCCAGAATGCATTCGCTGGGTCTCACGGTCAGGTTGGCTTCTGCGGGACGGTGGAACAGCTCCCTCATGGTCTGCAGATGCTCCTTCCAGGTCTGGGTGTGGACTTCATGTTCGACCAAAGTCGTAGAGCCTGGGACATCGCTGAAGTTGTGGGGAAACTCGCCCATAAGGTCCTCGAGCTCCATCTTTTGACCTTCCGTCAAGCTTGGTCTTAGCTTAACATCATCGATGCCTTCTTTGCTGTGGAAGTCTCCCAGTTCCAACAGTTCTTCGCTGTCAAAGCTGTTGTCGGTCACAGCTGCTGTTGCTGCATGCACAATCTCTGATGGCCTTTCCACGTACAGCTTAAGGAGGTTGGCGTGGTATATCTTGGAATGCTGGCCGACCTTCACCTTGTAGTCGTTGATTCCCACCACGGTCTCCACTTCGTACGGGCCTTTCCACTGCATCAGCAACTTATTATGATCGGTAGGTAGCAGCACCAGCACTTTGTTGCCAGGTTTGAACTTCCTGTTCACAGCCCTACGATCGTAGTAGTGCTTTCCAAAGTCTTGGGACTTCTTCAGGTTTTCTCTGGCTATCTCGAGAGTCTGCTCCAGCTTCTCCCGTAGCTCAAACACGTACTGGTAGCTGTTCTTCACCTCTGGGGTGTCTACTTCTTTCGTCCACAGTTCTTTTAGGATGTGCATCGGCCCTCGGATGGTTCTTCCGTACAGCAGCTCGAACGGAGAGAAGCCGGTGGACTCCTGCGGTACTTCTCTGTAGGCGAAAAGTAGGGCGTTGATGTAGCGATGCCATTGTCTGGGCTGCTCGCTGCACAGTTTCTTCAGGGTGGACTTCAACGTAGCATTGAACTTTTCGACAAGCCCGTTGCACATTGGATGGTAGGGTGTCGTAGTTAAATGCCGGATGCTCAGCAGTCTGTTGACCTCCTTCATGCAGTCAGAGACGAACTGCGTCCCGAGGTCTGTCAGGATCTCTTCAGGCACTCCAAGTCTACTGAACATGTCCACTAGCGCCTCTGCAACAGTTTCAGTGTCAATCTTCTTCAGAGGCACTGCTTCTGGGTACCGAGTCGCATAGTCTACTAAAGTCAGTACCCATCGATGACCTTCTTCACTCGGAGGTCTTATTTCGCCGATTAAGTCTAAGGCCACCCTCTTGAAAGGTCGGTCGATCAAAGGCATCCTCTGCATAGGCACTTTCGGGACCCTTCCTCGAGGTATGGTCTTCTGGCAAATGTCACACGATCGGCAGAAACGGCTGACGTCCGCATGAAGTCCTGGCCAGTAGAATACCGCCTGGATTCTATCCGACGTCTTCTTGATACCCAGGTGACCTCCCATGATTGAGTCATGCGCTACTTCCATCACCTGGCGCCTTAGGGGTAACGGTACCAATACTTGACGTAGTGGTTTCCCTCCGTTGACCCTCGGGTGCTGGAAGATTCGATACAGGATCTTGGCCTTCACCTCAAAATAGACCGTGCCACTGCCCTTGGTCACGTGGTCTTGGCGGTTCCTGTACTTGTTTAAAGTGCTATCAGCTTCCTGGAGCTGGATCAGCTTATCTCTGTCCACGATGGCAGCTTTGGAGTTGTCGGCGACCTTCAGTGGCGTAGACGTCTTGTCTCTCTTGGCCTGGGCCCTGGTAGTAACAGCACCGACGATCTCTGGTCGGCAGGGCTGAGCCGGAGTAACCACATTGTCCCGTAGCAGCTCTGTAAGGTCTCCATCGGGAAATGGCAATGGATCCTCCTCCACAACTTCGACGCGTTGGGTTGAGGCAGGACTCCACTCTGGATCGGGGTCGTCGGGTCGTCTCGCGCCGTCGATATTCCCGATCATCAAATCATACAGCGGCTTCTTCAGGCAAACCGCTTCGACTTCGCCTATGTAGAAAGGGGTGCTGACTTGAATTTTTGCAACTGGCGCTTTCACACATTTGCTGTCGGCCATAAGTGTCCATTTTGAATCGCCAGTGAACTGTTCTTTAGCGATTAGGTCTTCTCTGACGATGACCCCACTGCAGCCAGAGTCTCTTAGAACAGTCACTTCATGATTTCCGACGCGTCCCTTTGAAACAGGCATGTTCTGGACGGTCACAGCTGCGCTGGCGACGACGGGGATGGATTTTCCGTTGGCAAGGAGAAGTTGGCCATCGGTCATGCACTCTTGCACGTCGGCAGGGGTAGCTGTGCGCTTGGTCTCACTCGGAAGAATGACGCTCCCGCCGCACACTTGATGGTCAGATCTACTGTTTTGCCGTTGATTGGAGAAACGTCTCTGTCGGTTGCCCGCCGCTGCATTGTCCGTACTGCCCCGCTGTCCGCTACTTTTGTTTTGAGGACAGTTAGCTGCTCTGTGGTCTGTAGCGTTGCAGGTGAAACAGCCTCTTGAATGCCCTTCCCTGGGAAGAGGCGTGGAGTCCGTCTGTTTCTGGTTTGTCTGGCTCCCCTGGATCTGGCTCACATGGTTTCCAGTCTTCTGAAAATGTTTCGTCGCGCTGGGTGGCCCCAGGGTTTTCCCACGAGCGATGAGATATCTTTCAGCAGCCTCAGTCACATCTTTAAGCGTCTGCAGCTTTTGTTCTTCTAAGTGGGTCGCTAGGTCCTTGTGACAGGCATTGAGAAATTGTTCTTTCACAATCAGGTCATGGAGACTGTCGTAAGACTTCATTTCGCCTGATAACTCCACCCACTTGTGTAGATATGACGACAGGCGCTCCACAAACTGCTTTGGCGTCTCGTCTGACTTAGGCCGGCATTCACGGAAGCGTTTACGGTAGCCCTTCTCTGTAAAGTTGTAGCACTGTAATAGGGCCTCTTTCAAGACGTCGTAGTTTTTGGCGTCATCATTCGACAGTCTGGTGTAAACTTCGAGCGCTTGCCCTGTCAGAAGTGCACTCAGTCGAATCGCCCAGTCTCGAGGTTGCCAATTGGAGCTTTCGGCGAACCTTTCGAATCTCGCCAGATAGCTGTCGATCTGGTCCTTCCCGTCGACGAAAGCTGGCAATTTTGGAGCCGTATGGTCGTTGGTGACTTGTGGCGCATGCTGATTGTTCTGGATACGCGCCAACTCTAGCTGGTACTGACGCTCAGCCTCTCTTTCCTCTCTGTCTTCTCGGCGACGTTGTTCTTCTATTTCTAGACGCTTCTGTTCTAATTCTCTTTCTTCACGGCGACGCTGCTCTTCTAATTCTCGTTCTTCACGGCGACGCTGCTCTTCTAATTCTCGTTCTTCACGGCGACGCTGCTCTTCTAATTCTCGTTCTTCACGGCGTCGCTGTTCTTCTCTTTCTTCACGCAATATTCTCTCCTGGCATTTGACGTACTCCGTCAGCTGTTTGCCTTTTAGATTTAGTTCAACCCCTTTCTGCCAGAAGTCAGCCATCTTGATGCTTCTGGAAAGTTCTTTTCTGGAAAGTTCTTTTCTGGAAAGTTCTTTTTCTAGAAAGTTCTTGACTGTAGAGTTCTTTTTAGACTGTTCTAGAACAGCACGCTTTCTGCAGTAGCGCTGATGCTTGTCACTAGTCGCCTTCGTTGACGCAGGCCCCGCTGTCTTCGTCGTATGCGACGCTGCACCACGCTGGTGTTGATGTATACGCTCCTGTGCTGAAGTAGACTCGACGTCCGCACGTCGCTCTCTCTAATACTGGCGATGTAGCTCCGAGACTGTCCCTCGACGTAGTCCCGCGGCAGCCACGTAGTCCCGCTCTGTTGTTCGCTCACGAAGCAACTCTTCGGCGACTACACGCCCTTGCAGTCAACCCGAACCTATCGGTGATGTAGTCCCAGTATGTTGGCCCCTCTCGACGCAACTCGTTGGCGGCTACCCTCGATGACTGCCTCTCGTAACGTTGACTCGCTTGTTGTAGCAGTTGAACCCTTGGCTATGGCGTGAATCGCGGCTTGACCCCCAAAATGTTACACTCAGTTTGATGATGGTGTTTTCCTTTATCAGTATCCGATTCAGCCCCAATGCTGAATTCCTGATAGTTGTGTAACTCAGATTCGTTTATTCACGCAACCCGTCCAAACAGCATACAAGTCACAAAGTCGACGTATGAAGTTTTCCACTTTTATTCAGCACACACCAACAACTGCATACAATTCTCAACTCAACTCAACAACTTTCACAGCAACTCTTTATCAACAACTTTACTATCTCTCAACAGCAACTCGGCACACGATTAAATAACCTCTCTCTTTTCCGGAAGAATTTCGAATACAGTAGAAATGACGCACTGCCACCAATCGAATAAAAGATCGTCATCACTGACTTACGTCATACATGTCAAAAGAATGTTCTCCATTATCTACGTCCATCAAGAAGCTTCGATCGATAGTAAACAAACGAATCCAGAAGATTCTCCAACAATATCGATTAACGAAAATTCTCAACGTTATACAAAGCCTCTCCTAACAACAATGCAAACTCAAATCAAAGGTAAATAAACTCCATTATTGAATACTTTGCAAATCGAAACGATTAGATCTATCGTACACGCTTCCGACATACTTTCGTTCGCGTTTCAACGTAACAGGTACAAAAACCACTAGTCAAATATATACTACTGCCTGTGGTCCTGAATCGGCTCTTTGCAGTCCGCTGGACCCTATATAAACAATGACTAACTAACTAACTAACAGTTGAGGGGCCGGGTAGCTCAGTTGGTAAGAGCGTCTTGCTAGTAACCGAAAGGTCGCTGGTTCGAATCCCGGATTGGTCAACGTGTGATCATATTATTTTCCCCTTTACCAACAACTGGCCCGCTGGTGTCAGTATAAATCGGTCCAGTAGTCACCTATATGCGAAAGTGTCGTGTGACTTTAATCTACAAACAACAACTAACTAACACTACTGCCTGTGTAGGACAGAGCGCCGAAGTCGCATTTCTGCGACAAATCCAAGGGAGAGAATACAGACTCCAGTCACTAGTGTTACAACGTGTTCTCTCTCCTGGGTACAGTCTCGTCTTTAAAATGTGGTCGCAGAAATGCGATTATTGCGGTGTCAAGCAATCAGTATTCAGTGTGCAGTGGCCGGCTAGGTTTCCCAGCAGTCAATTTGACCCTTTGCATAATAAAAAGAAAAAAAAGGAATAAAAATTTACGAACTCAAGTGTCCACGCAAAGGGAAATATATAATTATAAATGCAATAGAAATATATTATTCCGGGCTGGCATAAGCTCGGTGATAAAGGAAATATTGTTATAAAGATAACATGTAATTATGATATAAAGATAAAGGAAAATTATACATGTATTACAATATGTTTTTCTCTCTTTCAATCAACCACTACACCACTACTACGTACCCACTTAGGCATGACAGCAGAGACTGAAACAGATACCATGCCAAGTCCAACTGACCTACACGAATTAGAGACAACACCACAAAGCCATCCGGACACGACCGCGGCCTTATCGACGAAGCCAAACACGGACACGACCGCTGACTCTCCACAAACTGAGAACCTGATCGACTTCAACGCCCTTGTACTGGACAAGTCCAAATTGTCCACCACGAGGAACAAAAAAATCTGCGCACCGGACCACCGACCATCCAGCCAATCGATGGGCAGTATGGCTATTCTATTTTTAGTGCTCACTTTCGGAAGCTTGGTGATTTCCGACGTGAACAGAGTGGTAACATTTCTTCGCAACAAGCTGTGCAAGAAATCTTAACTGTGTTGAGAAAGAAGGTCACGAATATCTTTTGTTGGAGAACGAAACGAAACAAAATCAAAAACTGTATAGTTATACAGGATTTTATTGGATTCTACAGTTTCTACTCATTGAAAATTATTTCTAATTTTCAAACATTCAAACATTCTTTATAGTAGGCTAATTGTAAGGACAATTAATTAAAAGATACAAACCTTCACCTCCTTAAGTTAAAAAAAATGACGCACTTCATCTAGCTTCTTGTGTAATGTAATATTTTGTTAATTATTATATTTTTATTTTGTATATCCAATACCGCTATAAGCAATGGAGAAATTGAGTGCATGTGTATGTAATACATAAGGGCCTGTTTGAGAGTGCGTGTGTGTGGGTCTCTCTCTCTCTCTCTCTCTCTCTCTTTATTATTATATTTGATTATATTATATAATTGTAAAGCCTACTGTTAGAAGTTATAACTTTGTGTAAATTAAGACAGGTTGGTCAGTCCACTGGCCCCTGTAAACAATGACTAACAATTAAGGCAATTGGTAAGGCTTGACTGTAGAGCCTACAATCTTTATCAGGAAGATCCAATGTTCAATGTTCTCCCTCTCTGTCTGTCTGTCTGTCTCTCCACAATTTTCACATACAATACAATACAAGGTTATTGCTTTAGGTCCAGCGGACTCTTCCGAGCCAAATCAGGACCAGAGAGACGTTATCTTAAAATGTTATAAAAGTGGTTCAAATCTTAAAATATATACCTGTTAGTGTTACTCTTAAATACTCAAACAAACTTTCACATGACACCTCTTGAAAAGTCTTCTTTAAAACTGATGTATTAAAAATATGTTCTCTTTCCTCAATCAACTCACTAAATTCGGTCTTATCAATAAAATCCAAAACAAACCGACATGGTTTATATGCGATAAAACAAACCAACATCATGTAAGAATTGAAACAAGTGTTGACCATTGCATATTTTAAAAATCTCTTTGAAAGGTTTTGAACCAAAATATGTTTCTCTTTTATCAAGCAGGTCAGCACATTCAGACATGAAATGACGAACGGAGAAGGATTTATCACATTCAAAGCACCATGTTGGTTCTTCTCCTTTTAACAGGAAACTGTGGGTTACATAAGTATGCCCAATATGAAGGCGAGACAAAACTGTTTCTTCTTTACGAGTGGATGCATTTGCAAGTGTTTTTTGCAATAGGCTACAATAACTTCAAAACTAAACCGAGATTAAAACAAAATGCACCAATTATTGTTCAACCCAAATCAGAAAAATGCCGAATAACTCCACGGGCGGCGTGCATAAACCGTGTTAATTTTAAATCTCAAATCGTGTGTGTGTGGGTGTGTGTGTGGGGGGGGGGGGGGGGTGTGTATGTGCATGACAGCTTTAGCCTACACTGCTACTGACAGCTCTCCATATAGTGTGTGTGTGTGTGGGCATGTAGAAACGACGTTACAGTGACACACTCGTGGAACTCCACATGGTTTCTTTTGACTTTTTTGGAAGGCTGCCCTATTTTGACGTCAAAATAGAGTTCCGGCATAGATACAGCTGTTTTAGGGTTAGGGTAAGGGTTAGGGTTTGGGTTAGGGGTTAGGGTTAGGGACAGGTTCAAAAATTTGAAAATGTCAAAATAATGTCACGAAAATGAAAAGTGTGTCAAAATAATCCCTGTTTTTTTCACAACAGTCATCAGAATGTCGTTTTTACAAAAATGTGTGTGTGTGGGTGTGTGTGTGTGTGTAGGTGCACGTGTATTTGTGTCAAAGTGGTAACTCGACTTTGTTTTTTTAGTCATAAATGGGGTCTTTTGCTCGGACCCCACTTTTTTCCACGGCCCCACTTTTTCCAAAGTGCGCGGGAGTGCTCTTTTAGTGCATGGGAGTGCAGTTGTAGTGCATGAGAGTGTTTTAAGTACAGAGGAGTGCACTATCCGGGACGGAGAAAATCCAGTCAATTTTCGGAAAAATTTTGAAGAAAGTTCGACCTATTTCGTCGCTCCTAGGAGACGAACTAGGTCAACTATTTTGACGGAAAGAGCCAATTTTGACTTAGATTCTTACATTTTTAGAAGAAGTTTGCGTTCTTTCCGTCAAAAAATCACTTTCCGATTCCTACATTCTAAAGAAACCTTAGTTTTGATCGAATACAGCCTTGTGTGTGTGTGTGTGTGTGTGTGTGAGGGTGTGTATGTGTGTGTTTTGGAGGGAGGGAGAGGAGTATTTGGGGTGATAAAATAATTTTTTTTATCACTTCGAAAATCAGGATCGAACCCACAACGCCCAAAGTGCGCACTTGTTGTGGCGTGTCAAACTGCGTACCCCTGGACCCCGTCAAAACGAGCATCAAACAGAAAATGATAGAAGGAATGGATGTGAAACCCGCAATGAGCGTCTATACAACCCTGGCTTTCACTATTGTGGTGTTCAGAGCTTAAACGGACAATAACTGGGATTTATCGGAACGTAACAATACTCCATAACATTTTAAGACGTCAAGGACAATGGGTTGTTCAAGCCAGATGACAGCTGACATGTATATTATAGTCAAGCAACCTTCTACTAGGGTAGTTGTGGTAGCAGTAGTTCTAGTAATTGTTGTAGTGGTGTAACTGTTGTTAATTTATTTTTAAATTGTTTCTCTACTAAATTGAATGTTATAATATTGCGCTATATAAAAATCCTTTCTTCTTCTTCTTCTTCTTCTTCTTCTTCTTCTTCTTCTTATTACTAGTTGTTGACTTCTTTACTAAATTAATATTTGAAAAAAATTATATATTTATTTTATTATTATTTTATAAATAATAATAATAATTTTAATAATAATAATAATAATAATAATAATAATAATAATAATTATTATTATTATTATTATTATTATTATTATTATTATTATTATTATTATTATTATTATTATTATTATTATTATTATTATTATTATTATTATTATTATTATTGTTGTTGTTGTTGTTGTTGTTGTTGTTACTACTAGGATTTGACTTCTTCACGAAATTATGATGAAAACCCCTCAAAGGTTACCAAAAAGATTTTGATGATGCCGGTTTGAACTTGTGAAATAGTATGCTGGCTTATACGGTGAAAATTGTAATGCAACATTTAAATACGTCACTATTTTATGTGTTGTTGTGTAATTTTAATTTCACTGTATGCCATTTCTTTATTGTCACCGCCACGACTCTCCCTGGGCAGACGCCACAAACAAACAACTTCCACACGCAGACAACCCAGAAAGAATGACGATTTCCCGCAGACGGAAGTGATGAAAACACAACGAATATATATACAACTTTCAAGCTATTTATTCATTCATACCACACACTCATACACATACAACATTTACACATGAAACGAAGAAATGGTAATGAAACAATCAATGGGTCAATGGAACGATGCAATGGTTCGTGGGTGATCGGGGGTCGCTAATCGACCAACGTCCTCAAATCGAACGTGCACAGCCAAAGTCCGAGGCACGTGTTCACAAACAGACAGGGGGGTTAAGCGTAGGAGAGGGACAACACAAAACGGGCCCACCTGGCGAAATGCAGTCCCTGGTAAAGTCTCCTCCAAAGTATCCACCCCTTCTGTTGACGTCCAAACGAAGGAGCGTTGCCACCCGCGGTCGCCACTGACGATGATGATGGCGCTGATAACAGGGGACGCGTGGACAATAACGGATGGCGATGTTGATGATGTTTGGTCCACTTGACCAAGTGTCGTCGTCGTTGCTGCCTTACGTTTTCCAGCGACGAACTGGCGGATTGACGAACGTTGAGCTGCGAACTTCAAACTCGAATTCAATCCTCAACGACAATCCTCGACGAACCTGTAACATGCTTGTCGCATCGTAAATGTCATGTTCTCGATTCTGTCCCCCTCCCTCCATCACACTTACCCCCCCCCCCCCCCACTCTCACTAGCTACTCCACTAAACTTCTGCCACTTGAGGGGTCCAACTGCAGTCTATTTCCCCTGTCCTTGACTCTCTCTCGCTTTCTACTGTTATCGTCACTTGAATCAAATACATATTATACAATTCAATGAAATCATGAATGCCTGGAATGAACGATGCTGCAAATGAATACAAATAACCATCAACACATTATTCATATCAAGCATCCCCAACAACAACAACAGCAACCACTTCCATCCTAGCTTCATCACACTCCACCCCCTTTCTTCTCCCTCATTCTCCCTCCTTCCGACGCTCTCTTCCTTTCTTCTGCCTCTCCTCAGTGCAACCTTTCTCATCCTTCCTTACCCTTACGTACCAGCTATCATTCAACACCCCAACAGCCGGCCCTTGGTTATTGGCACAGTAAGGAAAAACCACCATCCACTCACCCAACGGTTCGCATGTAATTGCACCCCGTAGCCCTTCTCCACTGCCCTCCTACGAAAGTACATCCAATTAGGGTAATCCGGTAGTGTGTAGTTCCCGTAGTAGACAATACCTCGATACTACCTACCACACTACCACAGACTTGCTTTTCTACAGCTGCACTCCAACTGAGCGTATCACTTCAGAAATTTGCAATCTTTAAACTAGTATCCTTCTCGGAACCAGATATTATTATTCGTTAATACCCGTCCCACCCTAATTCCAGAACACAGCAAAAACCACCGAGCACTAGACAAACACCGTCTACACTGTACTGCTGACAAACACGTTCTGACCATAGTGAGCAAATTCCTAACCTGGCCTAACCGGCGTATGCTGTTTACCACGCTTTGCACGCTCCCGAGACAACAATAATCACGAATACGGCAACACGCAGTACCACCCCCGCCCCTATACTCTTCACACACAGACTACATGGCTTTCTTCACGGGCTGCCCTGTGACACACCCTCTCCCAAGACGAACCTACGGAGAGTTCAAAACCTAAACTTCCACAGGGTCAGATCTGCTGAGGAAATCCGCTTCAATGTTGTCTCTCCCTGGAATTGGTCGAACTGTGAAGACATAGGCCTGCAGCTGCATAGCCCATCGGGTGAGTCTGGCACTGTTGAGGTACATCCGTCCTCAAGATGAACTCCCTGTCCAGGTTCGGTAACTTGACCACTGGCTCACTGGTCAGCGCTCTCTTCAAGTCATCGAAAGCTTTCTGGCAGTCATCCGTCCTGTTGACCTCTTCCTTCTTCCTTACCCGCACGATCGGTGCTCTGTATGGCGACGTACACGACTCGACAACTCCCGACTCCAACATCGGTTCCACTTCACCCTTGGCGACTTCCATCTGTGAAAATGGTAGCGGACGCTGATGTACACGAACGGGGTCGTCGTCGGTCGCCCCCACCTCGCACTCGTCCAGGTTGGCTAGCGGCAGTGCTCTCTCATGTAGTGCAGACAGCTCCGTGTCTATCTGTACGTCCACTGGCCCTTCGCTCGCTCGTAGCGGTATCAGTGGTACGGTGCCCTGATAGCTGATGTCTGACATCCCCTCCGTTCCAGCTTGGTCCAACACGACGGCCACCGTCGGTTCTGGTTCCGCTCTACGTTCTACGTAGCGTTTCAGCACGATCGTGTGGTACGGTTTCCTGTTCTTGCCGACTCTCTGCACTGGTACCTTCCTGGCTCTCCCCTTTGGCGTCGTTCGCTGGCACACGTCGCATGAAGCACAGTACTTTCTCACATCACGGTACATCCCTGGCCAGTAGTGCTCGGCCCACACGCGATCCAGGGTCCGCTTGGCTCCCAGATGTCCAGCCATAGGCGTGTCGTGCCCCATGCGTAGTACTTCGGACCGAAGCTTGGTTGGTACCACCAACTGACTGCGACCCACTTTGTCCTGTCCTGTATACTCGCGGTACAACAGGCCCCGCTTCCAGACAAATGCCACTTGCCCCTTGCCTCGTTTCTCCTTTCCTGCCTTCCGGTCTGCTAGCTGTCGTACTTTCGCAAGCTCGCCGTCTTCCAACTGCAGTTGACGAATCTCCTTCGGCGTCGCGACGATGCTCTTGCTTGGTCCGACTACCACTGGTTCCGCAGCGACTTGCTCCTTGGCTGCCTGCGCTCTGGTCTGCACCGCGCAACACTCAGCACTCCCCTCGGCGAACACCGGCAGGGCTGTATCATGCTGCTGCTCCGTCTTCGCCCAGTTGCCGATCACCAATGGGTAGATCAGGTCGGGTACCACCACTACCTCCACTCTCCCGGTGTAGAACGGTGACTCCAACTGTACCCACGCTGTTGGCAGAGACTTGGATAGCCGGCGAATGGCGAATCCGACACGCCGCGTGCGTTCTGTGTAGACAAGGTTGGCAACCTCTCCTTTCCGCAGGCAAATCAAGTCGGCCCCCGTGTCCCTCACAGCCGCCAGCGGAACACCTTCCACTACCACTTGGCTCTGGAACCGAGGATCTCCCTCCTTGCCTGCCTCCTTCAAGATGCGCAACGCTGCTCCACTCCGCTCGCTGCGTTTCGGACAATCTCGCTTCAGGTGCCCCTTCTGCCCACAGCTGTAGCACTCTCGCTTGTCCGGCGAGTTGGGTCGTGGTCCCGCTGGCTTGCGACCCTCGCTCTTATCCCTGGGTGTAAAGGGTTGACGTGGTGGGAAACGTAGGTTGGTTCCCGCCCTGGCGTCGACGTACTGCTGTGCTAACGTCGCGGCCTCCTCCACCGTTGCTGGGTTGCGCTCGCGCACGAACGTGACCAGTTCTGGCGTCATACCGTTGATCATCTGCTCCATCAGCACTAGGTCCAGTAAGTCCGCATACGTGGCCTTCTTGTTCGCTAGTCCCATCCAGCGCTCCAGGAACAACTCTGACTTCCGCAGATACTGTTTGAAAGTCTCTGGTGGCTCCCTTCGTAGCTGGCGAAACTTCTTCCGATACGTCTCGGCCGTCAGGTTGAAACGTACCAACAACGCTGCCTTCAGGATCTCGTAGTCGGCAGAGTCGTCCTCGTTCAAGCCAACGTAAACTTCCCTCGCCTTCCCTTTCAGCAAGGTCCCCAAACGGATAGCCCACGTGTCCTTCTTCCAGTCCTGTGCCTTGGCGAATCGCTCAAACTGACACAAGTAGGTCTCTAGGTCGTCCTTGTCCTCGAAGAACGGTAACCTGAGCTTGACCGTCTCGAACTCGGGTTGACGATTCCTGCGGTTCCCGGCGCCTTGCGATGTCAGCTGCGCCATCGCTAGCTCGTGTGCCATCTCTCTCTCCCTCTCTCTCTCTCTTCGGTCTGCATCTTCCCGGCTCGTCCGTTCTCTCCGGTTTGCTTCCTCCTCCCTAGCCGCTTGGTCTATCGCGTAGTCTAACGCTGCCTGACCCTTCAGTCCTTCGCGCTTAGCGAGCCTCAAGATCCTCTCCATCGGCGTCTCGTCCGCGAACGGTCCTGTCTTCGGCGTCGGTGCCGCCTCGACCTTGTAGATAGAACGGTAAGGATTGGTCTCAAACCTCTTCAGTCTCGTTGCATCGCTCAGTCGATCCTGGTCTCCGTAGAAGTCGGCGCCTGTCGACATCCCGCCAGTCACACCAAATCCCGTCACAAAAGGATCACTCACTGTGTCTCTGGCTTCGAACGTCGTCAACTCCTCGTCCACTGACCCACGACGCGATGACCTGACCGGCGATCTCCGTTGCTCGATCGCAGAAGGTAGATCGGTGACTCCCGTATCAGCTGCTGCCGCCGTGCGCTCGTCCATCGTGACACCCACGCGAGAACGCGTACGAGCCGCGATCGGTGACAGTCCTTCAGCCTCCTCGTGCGATGCCATCCTGCTTAAGGAAAGCAACTACAACACCAAAAACAACAACAAGAAGTCAAAAACCTAACCTTACCTAGCCTAGCCTAAGATACTAACCCACCTAACTAAGCTATCTTCCTTACCTATCACCCACCTCCTCCCACTCAAACAGTGGAAACTGGCCTGCAAGGTAGCGAACCGGATGGAGAGTGCAATGGCAGCCTCCCCTCACGTGTGGTCGAACCCAGGCCGGCTGTGAGCCTCCGCTAAACAGCGCCCTGACTCCTTCCAACCACCCGCTGGGGTGCACACTCTCACCGAATCACGCCTCACACACACGGACACCACAAGACAATTACGAGACAACTTCACGTCTGGGCACACTCACACATACCCTGCATCTCCACCATATGTCACCGCCACGACTCTCCCTGGGCAGACGCCACAAACAAACAACTTCCACACGCAGACAACCCAGAAAGAATGACGATTTCACGCAGACGGAAGTGATGAAAACACAACGAATATATATACAACTTTCAAGCTATTTATTCATTCATACCACACACTCATACACATACAACATTTACACATGAAACGAAGAAATGGTAATGAAACAATCAATGGGTCAATGGAACGATGCAATGGTTCGTGGGTGATCGGGGGTCGCTAATCGACCAACGTCCTCAAATCGAACGTGCACAGCCAAAGTCCGAGGCACGTGTTCACAAACAGACAGGGGGGTTAAGCGTAGGAGAGGGACAACACAAAACGGGCCCACCTGGCGAAATGCAGTCCCTGGTAAAGTCTCCTCCAAAGTATCCACCCCCTTCTGTTGACGTCCAAACGAAGGAGCGTTGCCACCCGCGGTCGCCACTGACGATGATGATGGCGCTGATAACAGGGGACGCGTGGACAATAACGGATGGCGATGTTGATGATGTTTGGTCCACTTGACCAAGTGTCGTCGTCGTTGCTGCCTTACGTTTTCCAGCGACGAACTGGCGGATTGACGAACGTTGAGCTGCGAACTTCAAACTCGAATTCAATCCTCAACGACAATCCTCGACGAACCTGTAACATGCTTGTCGCATCGTAAATGTCATGTTCTCGATTCTGTCCCCCTCCCTCCATCACACTTACCCCCCCCCCCCCACTCTCACTAGCTACTCCACTAAACTTCTGCCACTTGAGGGGTCCAACTGCAGTCTATTTCCCCTGTCCTTGACTCTCTCTCGCTTTCTACTGTTATCGTCACTTGAATCAAATACATATTATACAATTCAATGAAATCATGAATGCCTGGAATGAACGATGCTGCAAATGAATACAAATAACCATCAACACATTATTCATATCAAGCATCCCCAACAACAACAACAGCAACCACTTCCATCCTAGCTTCATCACACTCCACCCCCTTTCTTCTCCCTCATTCTCCCTCCTTCCGACGCTCTCTTCCTTTCTTCTGCCTCTCCTCAGTGCAACCTTTCTCATCCTTCCTTACCCTTACGTACCAGCTATCATTCAACACCCCAACAGCCGGCCCTTGGTTATTGGCACAGTAAGGAAAAACCACCATCCACTCACCCAACGGTTCGCATGTAATTGCACCCCGTAGCCCTTCTCCACTGCCCTCCTACGAAAGTACATCCAATTAGGGTAATCCGGTAGTGTGTAGTTCCCGTAGTAGACAATACCTCGATACTACCTACCACACTACCACAGACTTGCTTTTCTACAGCTGCACTCCAACTGAGCGTATCACTTCAGAAATTTGCAATCTTTAAACTAGTATCCTTCTCGGAACCAGATATTATTATTCGTTAATACCCGTCCCACCCTAATTCCAGAACACAGCAAAAACCACCGAGCACTAGACAAACACCGTCTACACTGTACTGCTGACAAACACGTTCTGACCATAGTGAGCAAATTCCTAACCTGGCCTAACCGGCGTATGCTGTTTACCACGCTTTGCACGCTCCCGAGACAACAATAATCACGAATACGGCAACACGCAGTACCACCCCCGCCCCTATACTCTTCACACACAGACTACATGGCTTTCTTCACGGGCTGCCCTGTGACATTTATGTTAATTTATTTTTTATCTCTTTATTTTAAATTTCTTTACATGAGTTTAAATTACCTATTTATGTTAATTCATTCACGTATTTATTTACTGTGACAGGAAATCACCGTACAGATTCAAGGCAAATTTATCAACTTGAATTTTACATTTAAGTTTTAATCTGATGCATACACACAAAATAATACAACGACTAATCTTGAATCCAAAGGAAAATGGACGAAAAGAACGAAAGCACAGAAGAAAGGAAGAATGAAAGAAAGAAGTAAAAAAAGAAAGACAGAAAAACGAGAACTAGAGAAAAAAAATACAAAAACAAAGAAAACTAAACCTGAATCCAAAGAAAACAAGAAGAAAGAAAGAAAGAAAGAAAGAAAGAAAGAAAGAAAGAAAGAAAGAAAGAAAGAAAAATGATCAGATCGAGAGCGACAAAAACTAGAATTAGGCGACAGCCCTAAAAAAAAGGGAAACAATCAACGCAATTTTACACCCAAGAGTGACATATTGAGAAACACACCACAATAACAAAACAAATCATGTTGAGAATAGTCCCAAGTGACACCAATTGTGAAAAGCAAGACATTTTGACAACAACAAAACCGCACACATAATCATATTGATCGCGGCAAAGTTTTGTTAAGGGTGACAACTTTGGACATGGGACAAACCCCCAGGATTTCAAGGCAACCAACCTCGCACCATATGGCCAAACAAGGGCCGCAACCGCTGAGGGAAAACCGCGAGGAGGAGTCGCAAGCAACATGGCGCTCCCAAAATTAGTTTCGTTAACTTTTTTTCTTCCAAACTTTCTTCAGTCCAGCACTGAGTGTCTGAGATCGATTAGCAAGGGTACAGTAGGCTCCATGCACTTCAGCCGCTCCAAATTACTACATAGGAAAATAGACTAGAATATCACCTATATACAATTATAGCAGTGCAGTTGCGTTTATATAGTACGACACCGATTGTTCTACTACAGAACACTGGTGTCTACTATCCGTTTTCCTACAACCTACAAGCGGTCAAGTTTGTTTGTGCCTCAATAGTCTCTGATGCTCTGGTTGGTTTCAGTTCTTTCTCACTACGCTGTGGCTCTTTCTTACATTAAGGCTACGCTAATGAAGAGACAGAGAAGGAAGAGAAAAATGAGGAGGAAGGGAAGAAGAAAGAGGAGCATCGATTCAGGGGAGAGGGAAAATGGGAAGAAACGTAGAGATATGCGCAAAATCTAAGAAGAGAAAAGGGGAAGAAGGAGTAGTAGTATATGTATAAAGAAGAAGAAGAAGAAGAAGAAGAAGACGAAGACGAAAAAGAAGAAAGACGAAAAGGAAAGAAGAGGTAGTAATAGAAGAAGAAGAAGAAGAAGAAGAAGAAGAAGAAGAAGAAGAAGAAGAAGAAGAAGAAGAAGAAGAAGAAGAAGAAGAAGAAGAAGAAGAAGAAGAAGAAGAAGAAGAAGAAGAACAAGAACAAGAACAAGAAGAAGAAGAACAAGAAGAACAAGAAGAACAAGAACAAGAGCAAGAAGAACAAGAACAAGAAGAGAAGGCGGAAAGAAGGAGAAGAAGAAGAGACGAAGGAAAGAAGAAGAAGAAGAAGAGGAGGAGGAGGAGAAGGAAAGAAGAAGAAGAAGAAGAGGAAGAAGAAGAGAAGGAGGAAAGAAGAAGAAGAAGAAGAAGAAGAGGAGGAGGAGAAGGAAAGAAGAAGAGGAAAAAGAGAAGGAGGAAAGAAGAAGAAGAAGAGAAGGAGGGGGAGGAGAAGGAAAGAAGAACAAGAACAAGAACAAGAACAAGAGAGAAGAAGAAGAAGAGAAGGAGGAAAGAAGAAGAAGGAGAAGAAGAGGAGGAGGAGAAGGAAAGAAGAAGAAGAAGAGAAGCAGGAAAGAAGGAGAAGAAGAAGAAGAGGAGAAGGAGGAAAGAAGAAGAAGAGAAGGAGGAGGACGAGAAGGACAGAAGAAGAAGAAGAAGAAGAAGAAGAAGAAGAAGAAGAAGAAGAAGAAGAAGAAGAAGAAGAAGAAGAAGAAGAAGAAGAAGAAGAGAAGGAGGAAAGAAGAAGAAGAGAAGGAGGAAAGAAGAAGAGAAGGAGGAAAGAAGAAAAGAAGGAGGAAAGAAGAAAAGAAGGAGGAAAGAAGAAGAAGAGAAGGAGGAAAGAAGAAGAGAAGGGGGAAAGAAGAAGAGAAGGAGGAAAGAAGAAGAGAAGGAGGAAAGAAGAAGAAGAGGAAGAAGAAGAAGAAGAAGAAGAAGAAGAAGAAGAAGAAGAAGAAGAAGAAGAAGAAGAAGAAGAGAAGGAGGAGGAGAGCAGAAGAAGAAGAAGAAGAAGAAGAAGAAGAAGAAGAAGAAGAAGAAGAAACAGAAGAAGGAGGAGGAGAAGAAGAAGAAGAAGAAGAAGAAGAAGAAGAAGAAGAAGAAGAAGAAGAAGAAGAAGAAGAAGAAGAAGAAGAAGAAGAAGAAGAAACAGAAGAAGGAGGAGGAGAGCAGAAGAAGAAGAAGAAGAATGAGGAGGAGAAGAAGAAGAAGAAGAAGAAGAAGAAGAAGAAGAAGAAGAAGAAGAAGAAGAAGAAGAAGAAGAAGAAGAAGAAGAAGAAGAAATCTAAATGTATGAATGAGTTTCATGTGGGAAATAAATAAATTTAAAAAAATAAATAAAAGTATCCCTTAACTCGCCACACTTCCTCTCTTCTAGGAACTTTACAACTGTACTCCTGTATTGTCTCTCCTTTCCTCTTCCTAGCTCTCCTGCCACTCTCAACGTTTTAACTGTGCAGGTTGCACGTTCAAAGCGGGTCAAGATGATATGATCAGATGACAGACAGTGTCACAGAAAATGACGAATAATGACCCAAAGTTCCCCTAACTACACAAAAAAATGCCTCGGGCCAAATGCTCTGATGTTAAAACCAGAACATTTTGAGCTCCTTATTTCTCATTTCGAGAAAAGGCACAGAGAGAGAAGGGTGGAGAATGGGACAGAATGAGGGAGGGAAAGGAAGGTATAAGGAGGAAAAGAGGTAGAGGGAGAGAGGGGGATGGAGGGAGAGAGGGAGGAGGAAGGGAGAAGGAAGGCAGGGAGAGAGAGACAGAGAGAGAGTCAAAGAGACAGAGAGAGAGAGAGAGAGAGAGAGAGAGAGAGAGAGAGAGAGAGAGAGAAAGAAAGAAAGAGAGAGAGAGAGAGAGAGAGAGAGAGAGAGAGAGAGAGAGAGAGAGAGAGAGAGAGAGAGAGAGAGAGAGAGAGAGAGAGAGAGAGAGAGAGAGAGAGAGAAATACTATTGAACAACGAACCACATAGCAGCAGTGATTACGACTAGAGATTAGTTTCCTTGAACAATGAACACTACGCTTCAATGTTAAAGTCTTAATATTCTTTTAAATACGCGCAAAACTGGATAGTGTGTATATACATGAAAAGAAGTGTACTAAACAAAATACAGTTCTCCATAAATTGAATTATAAACACACTATAACAAAAACAATTAAGCCCACGTCGGTCTGAATCCAAAACACAATCATCATTTAACTCCAAATATTCTGGCAAGTAAGATTTAAAACCATCACAACAAAATGCTAAGTTATCAATGTTACAAGTAAGATTTACAGTGATAACAGTTTGATTTATTTTTGATCTCTCCAACACGCCGCACTCTGAGTTAGAAAGAGGAAAAAGCGCGTGATATTATTATCATCATCACCATCGTCGTCGTCGTCATCATCATAAAAAACAATTACCACACAACAACTTCAGTAACTAAAAAAAAAGATGAATTCTTCCTCAAATGATTACGATACTAATATACAGTTCTCGAATAATACAAATAATGCATTAAAGAACAGATTGCAAAGATGCTAATTCACCATTACAAGTAGTTTTATTCCTCTAATTGCGCCACAACAATTAGTATTTTTGTCGTTGCAACAGAAACAAAACTCTTTAAAAAATCTTGATTTAAACACAATTTTAATTTGAAAATAGAATTAAAGTAAATAAAAAGAAATTATAAATTGCAAAACAACTGTAATAAATTGCTGTTTAAACGTCTTTTGACAGAAAAAGATCTCACGTTAAATCTCCCCGTATAAAACTGGGGACAATAAATCATCTTGTATCTTGTATCTTGTATCTTGAAAAGTAAAGTCTGAATATCACTAAATTAACAAAACAGTTAGAAATAAAATGTTAATTTTACACCTTTTAAATACATGTGGATTAAAAAAAAATAATTCATTAAGAAAACAATTGGAAAAAAAAATGTTTACACTCCTTCCAAATTTAAAAAAAAAAAATTGAAATGGAAAAAAGTCCGGTAAAATGTTTTTTTAAGCCCCTCGTGAACAGAAAATTCAAAATATAAAACGATAATAAATTAAATAAAAAAAATCAAAATGGAATGTAATTAAAACACAATTTGAATATAAAATGGAAATTAACAACAAAAAGTAATAAATTAACAGCACATTTGAAAACAAAATGTTATTCAAACTTTTTTTTTAAAATGGGCTTTGAAGAAAAAGAACAACTAAAATAGCCCGTTATTTAAAACAAGCGTGATTAGAACAGACTTAAATGGAATTAAATGAAATAATAAATTAACCAAAGAACTTGAACAAAAATCTCCATTTAAAAAGAAATACAATTAACATAACAATAAACTAACAAAACAACTGAAAATCTGATTAAATTCCTATTTGAGAGCCTAATGGAAAATATAATGGAAAGCGCCTATAAAAGAACCTAAATAAATTTAGTCATTAAAATTCATTTTAGACCAGTAATTAGTGGGGAAGGGAGACAATTGAAATACCACAAACACATTTTTCAACTTCGGGGCTGAACTCTCGGCAGACTTTGTTCTGGAAAGGGAGAAAACCTATTTTGTCAAGCCGAAAAACGGGAGGTAATGAGACATGAAGAAAATGTTTAAACGGTCGTAATGAATCAGAGATCGATAGCACGATATATCTACAACTAGGGGACGCAGTCCTAGAGAGGGGAATTTTTAAAAAAACAAAGAAAAAAAAAAAGGAAAGATAATGCCCGAACATCGCTGGCGCTGCGGGCGGAGGGATACACGCCACGCTAATGAAGCGTACGCATCATTTCCGGTCGGCAGATTAATCCGACCCAAAAAAGTAGTCTCTGGTATCAAAAGACAGAAGCGGTCATAAAGGAACAGTAGGGGGAACGTGATTTCAAATGCCAGATCGTTTTTCTTCTTTGCTTATTTACCTTTTCGTTCGCTCTCCTCCAGACACACAACTTGTAGTTCAATGGTTTTGTGTGCATGCAGTGTGTATTGTGTTTGTGTGTGTGCAGTGTGTATTGTAATTGTGTGTGCGCAGTGTGAGCGCGCGTGAGTGTATTTTGTGTGTGTGTGTGTGTGTGTGTGTGTGTGTGTATGATTGTATAAATGTGTGTATGTGCGCCTGGGTGTATATGTCTGTGTATATGTGTGTATGTGTGTAAATGTATGTGTGAGTGTGTGCGTGTCTGTGTGTATGCGAATTTGTGTGTGGACCTGTGTGTGTGCGTGTCTGTGAGTGTGTGTGCGCATCTACGTGTGTGTGTGTGCATCTGCGCGTGTGCGTGTGTGTATGTATGTGTGTGTGTCTGTATTTGTGGGTGTGTCAGAGGGTACGTGTGTGTGTGTATTTGAGCATGTGTGTGTGTGTTTTTGCGTGTGCGTGTGTCTGTATTTGTGTATGTTTGTGTATGTGTGTTTTTTGTACTGTGCCGAATTGTATTGAAATTGAATTGTACAACGGTTTCGGACGAAAAAGACACCCAACACACTACCACATTTCAGCTCCTGTCCTGCATGAGAACTGAGGCATGGATCGTTCTCAGTCTATTAGTGCACTTGTTGTTCTACCTTCGCGATATGGCCGGTGCAATGAGGAACTCACCAAGTAGAATCGGGCCATAACCCGGGTCATGAATCGGGAAGGCCTGGTTGGCCAGAGCTAACCTTTTCGGCTCACAACGGGCAAAGATGGCATCCGGAAAGAGCAACTAATCAGCAGCTGTCTGAGGGTAAATGGTTATCCCTTTGGAGAAAGACCACGTCGTCCATTTTGAAGACCCGCTTCTCAGTTGATTACGGATATGACCGGATTACGACATGGCGGTTTAGTCCGGTCATGTGGCGGGCGGCTTAGCCCGCACAAATAGTAAACAAGCGCACGTACCCTATCTGTGGCTGCGGGTACAGTTGCTTTCGTCAGCCAAAGTAATAATAATAATTATTAAGAATACCGGATGCTATATGCACACTATTCTTCAAGTCACCAGTCAGTCTCCAATTTCAAATTGCGGCGTCCTGCACCAACATACACGTCACATGGAGCGAGTGTGGATAAGCGTGGTTGCGTGTGTGTGTGTGTGTGTGTGTTTGTGTGTGTGTGCGTTTGGCGGTTTTAAAACTCCGTTATTGTTACACTCTCTTTATACTCTAGAAACATTCTTTTGACGGAAACGTTATTTTGACGTTAAAACCGTGTTCCGTTAGGGTTAGGTTAAGGGTTTGGGTTAGGGTGAGCTTAAAAAATTGACACATTTTTTTAAAATGTCAAAACAACGTATGTGGCGTTTGAAGTCATAACAAGGGCGTTTGTGCATGATTGTGTGTGTATTGGTGTGTGTGCAGGGCCGAATCCAGGGGGGGGGGGGGGGTTACCTGGGTTCCAACCCCCCCCCCCCCCCCCCTCCAAACTATAAAAAAAACAATAAACAAAAAAACTTGAATTTTTTAATGCAAAGAGTTTTAATTTTTTAATTGTTTTTAAAACATTGCAGTTTTTAGTCACTTTTGGTCCAAGGTACAAAGAGTTATTTATAGACAATTCAACGGAAATCCATTTCAAGGGATCCGTTAAAACGTCCAAAGCGTTTTCCCGTTGAAACGACCAAGTAACCCAACCCCTAAGCCTAAATGAGTAAATGCAGCCATATTTTCCTGTTCTGGCCGCAAGCCTCTTACAGCACCTTCACCTTGATACTGCCCTAATCCCCCCAAAACGACTTTTTAGAAATATTAATTAAGATGCTAAGTTGATAATTATGAATTATGATTCGTTGCCTGGCTTGGTGAAGTCAGCAAAATGGCAAATGCTTTCACAACTGATGTTATTGTTCCTCGTCAAGCATCTCGACAGACTCTCCGTGACAACCAACCTGCGGCCACTCCAGAAGAATATTTCAAGATTAGCATTGCCATTCCTTTCTTGGAACACCTGTCAACCGAATTGGACTCGCGGTTCAAAAATGCTGGTCTAGCAGTTGATGGTCTCTGTCTGGTGCCAAGCACTTTAATAGACAACCAGGTTGGTTTCATGCAGGTTCCAGAAGGGGTGAAGACACTGGCAATGTTGTGGGAGTCTGACCTAACAGACAACGCTACCCTTGATGCAGAATACCAACGGTGGCTTTGCAAATGGCGCAGTGCTGCTGAGAATGCAACAGCTATCATCCCATCCACGGCATCAGAAGCACTGAAACATTGTGACAGGGATTTTTATCCCAACCTGTTCATCATGCTAAAGAACCTTTGCACCCTGCCTGTCACTACTGCCGAGTATGAGCGTTCAAACAGTCAGTTGCGCAACCTGAAAAACTACCTGCGCGCTACAATGGGGCAACAGAGGCTCAATGGACTTGCTTTACTGAAAGTGCACAGGGATGTTGATATTGACTTCAAAGAGGCAGTGAACTGTTTTGCCAGAAGGTACCGTTCAAAAATGGTACTAAAGCCGGAGAACCTAGTGCAGCAAGACTGAAAGTGAAAGCAGCGCGGTGATGTTCATAAACTACAAGGTAAAGCTTTATACCGTTAACGATCGACAAAAAGTAGTGAATAATAATAGTATACAAAACATCTCTGCTGATAAATAAATGTTTGTTTGTGTGTGTGTTGTTGTTGTTTTGTTTTTTTTTAAGGGAGGGGCAGAGGATAATTTTTGTACCCCAGAGTTTGTCAGTTCAATTGTTAAAAAAGCTCAAAGTCCCAGACCATCACAAATGGCTTTTTCAAGGTTCAGATTGCACCAGATTGCACCATTTTGCATCCTTGAAAAAAAATTTCACGGGGGTGCATGCCCCCGGATCCCCCTAGAAGGCTCGGCGCTTCGCGCCTTCGCTGAATCTGTAACCCCTTCTACGACTTTTCCCAGGTCCGGCCCTGGTGTGTGCGTGTGTGTGTTGTGCGTGCTTGATGTCTGTTCTGATGTTAGCGTCCCTTGTGCTGACAAGCGTTTTATATTGAACTAGTGGTTTTTGTACCCTGGCAAGCCAGTGTACATAGGTTGCTGTTTAAAATGTAGACAGAGAGACAACTGTTGTGAGCGAGTTTCATTTGGACGATGATACCTCCCCATATCCTCCTTGATACCTCACCATACCCACCCCCTCTGATATCTCCCCGTCCCCCCCCCATGATGCCTCACCATACCCCCTTGATACCTCCCGAACCCACTTGATACCTCCACATACCCCCTTGATACCTTCCGTACCCCCCTTGTAACCTACCTGTACCCTCCTTAATACTTCCCCGTTGATCGTTTCGCAGGTATGGATGAAAGGAATCGACCACCACCATACCCCCTTATATATACCCGTATCCCCGTTAGGCCTACCCATGCCCCTTTAAACCTACCCGTAGCCCCCTTTTACCTACACGTACCACCCCATCCCGATCCTTGGTAATAATAATAATAATAATAATAATAATAATAATAATAATAATAATAATAATAATAATAATAAAAATAATAATAAAAATAATAATAATAATAATAATAATAATAATAATAATAATAATAATAATAATAATAATAATACATAGAAATCATAAAAAACACCAAGGTTTTAAAAGAAAATTTGATATAAGATATAATAATAATAATAGTAATAATAGTAATAATAATAATAATAATAATAATAATAATAATAATAATAATAATAATAATAATAATAATAATAATAATAATTTATTATTATTAGTGTATAAATAATAATAATAATAATAATAATAATAATAATAATAATAATAATAATAATAATAATAATAATAATAATAATAATAATAAATTAAAGGTAAACAGCCTAAATTAAAAAAAAATTATTCATATTGTAGTGTAAAAAAAAAAAAAACTGCCCGCGTAAGGTTTGAACTCGGGTCGTCCTGAACGGTATGCTAAGGTTTTACTAACTGAGCTACCAAGGCTTCCTAGAAATACCATCAATTTTTTGGTCTATATGGGAAAACATGCTGAAACCTCAATTTGATTTTTAATGGAAGCGCGCGGAATGAGGCTATTGCAGTTTGTGGACATTTTGTTTATTTATTTATCTCAGAAACGGTGAAATGTTCGGTAAGGAAATGTCGGCTATAACGATTTCGTGGGTTTTGAGCACACAGCAGGACGATCCGCGGCGCACAGCACCTGCCCAGATCAGCGTCCATACCGGACAAACTTTATAGTAGAGGCGAAGAAGAACTTCTGGCTAAGCAATTTATATATATAGATTTCTTTGGTTGTGACTGTGGGATTTTAATAAGTTGTACTGTTTTTAATACTTTGTGGTGCAATAGTTATTGTATTCATGAAATTACATGTATCTTTTAATAAATTTAATAATGAAATTTGTTTTTTATGTTTTTATTACGGGACACATATGTGTGATAAAGGTATATGTGGCATGTATGGTTAAGAAAAATGAATGAATCTCTCAAATAATATGTTTGATCAAGTTAGTTTTAAAGATTGTTGCTTTATGTTGCATGCGATCATCTATTCAAATGCGAAACAAATGACTGTACATAATTCCTTTGATGGTAATAAAGATTTGTTGAACTGAATTGAAAATCCACCACGTAAACATCTACACGTCATGCACTTTCAATATGGGAAAATGTTGAAACACACAGATGCTTTGGAAAGATTCTTAGTAGCCTAACTAGGCAGGCAGGAAACTCGCTGTCCATGGTGGGGATGATGGACGTTGCAAAATACGACATACAACATTAAACAAAATACAAAAGATACGTTGGGAAAACGGAAACGGTTGTGGCCAAAGGAAGATGTGATGATATGTTAGGGTCGATGTTATTATAATAGATGTATATCTATTACACTTTAAACTGCACTGAAGAAACAATAACGCTTATGTACCGCAAGAGCTTAACGGCCCTGAGCGCAGCTATCTGCTCGAATTCCATAAATGGTAACGGAAATTTCGTTTTCGTCTCATCCGAGCTAAATACAGACTTTGCATTTCCGATAAAATGGGTCCCGCGATGGTTGAGCCTGTTTACTTTCTTCCTCTTTGTCAACGCACGGGAGGATCCTTGTGCAGCCCTTACCCAAAATACGCAGTGATTTCAGGGGGTGCTGCACCACCTGCCGTGGTTGCCTCCGAATCCGTAATAAATAAGTGGTGTGTGCAATTAAGGATAGAGTTTCAGCATCAAAGATAAGAGACACGCGCGCATTTGCACCATAGATGTGTACACTCAGAGTGTGATTGTAATGCAAATCAACTTATTCATTCACTGATGATGTTTATGACTGACAACAATGATGCGTGATCACATGTGATAAAAATGAAATCTGTGTTTTACTCCAGTGTCGTCTCAGCCGTTGTTCGTGAGATTGTGAAAGAATAAAAATTCAACTTATCTTCATTTGTAGAGGCTTGAAATAAACTTAATGTCAATGTTTTTTTTACACTCTGGTACTCATTGTCTCTGTCTTTGCTGTGATGTCTTGGAAACTTGATGTTGTTCGTTCCTCAGCGACTTGCCTACATCTTCCGGCCTGCACTGATTTGCTCTGGCCTGCACCAATTCTTCCGGCCTGCATTGATTTGCGCCTGAAACGATCAGGTGGTGACCTAATGTCCCAAATATGAATGGATGACTTTTCTAGAATGAAGCACAAGTATGATGTAATGCTCGTTCGTCGAACCTTTAAAAAACGTTGTATAATTTATAACACACGATAGTTGATAATGAATGATAGATGAGATGACTGATGATCCTACTTTCATCCTTCCACTTCCATGCCTTACATACAATGACATAAACAAACACTTCTGCCAAGTGCTCTCCAAACCGGATTCTCTGCAAAAGATCTAAATCTAAACACAATCATATATTTATCAACGCTGTGAGATGAAGTCTAAGAAATCTACGAATCGGTCTAGAACGCACGAAGGCTAAACAATATAGAAACAATAATGGAAAAATTATAATTATTTCATACGAAAACAAACTAACTAGCATGGACAGGGTGGAGAACAACTGAATCAAGAAATCTCTGAAATCCGGCCGGGGCCTAGGGGCCAAGACCTGGTATTCGCCCCCTGGAAGAAAATGAATTTATGCAATTTTGAAAGTAATTTAGGGCCTCTCCTGAAAGCAAAAAGCAAAAAAGTAAACATGAATAGAAACAACAAAAAAAAAGAAAAAAAAAGAATGTTTTATGCACATGTATGTCTTTCAAAAACGTTAAGAATCTTGATTTGTAGGCCTAACAAAGTTTGAGGTCCACATAGATTTAAATGAAATAAAATGCAAAATGAACAGAAATAAATTCTTTTTTGAATATCTACCTTTTTATACTTCTCTTGTCATGTCTTGTTTTTTATTACTCCATGTGTATACAAAAAAAAGTTTTAAAAAGTCCAAACAAGCCCCCCTCTTCTTCACTTTCATGCCAGTCTGAAAGATCGTATGCATGCACACTACTGACACTAATTGTCTAATGTCAGTACCGATCTCTTCCTCCGACTCCAAGTCCATTTCTCTCACTTTAATGTCTGATAAATGGAAGCCTGTAAACTCCCTTCATCAGTCGAAGAATCCAAACCATCCCTTTTAGGCACACACACAAGAAAATTTGAAAAAAGAAATCGAAAAAACGAACGCATTACAGAGAAAACTTGTGGAAATGCAGTCGAATGTTTTTATCAACAGAATAAACCGAAAGTCAATTGCCGGAAGCCTCGCAATCTTTCAAACAACGCGAGAATATAACCACATGGTTGATACGGACGCTTTTGGACGTTTTGCCTGTTTAGACTTTTGGCCGCTTTTGGCCGTTATGCCCAGTAAAGGGTAGCCCCTCAGCTTCTCACACTCGGAACTCAATATTTTTTTTCTCGGAAATGCAAATGCCTTCCGCGGAAATCCGCGGATTCGCGGAAAATTCTCCACCCTGCATGGAATAAACACATTTTTGTATATCTTTAGAACTATCTATCTGGCGTCTGCTAGCCCAGTACAGGCTAACTAAATACGTACCCACGATGGTGCATGAATAATTATTATTGATACGTTTACCTGTCTAGTTGTCTATCTAGCCTCTGTTAGGTCAGTACAGTTTAGCTAAACACGTACGCACGATGGCGCATGAAGAAAGAACCCAACGGTTCGTGACGGCAAAGATGGCTCCTGATACGGGTAACGCCCAGTTGATTGACGCCCTTGGATAGTTGAACCAGGTGAAAGTTGGCGGACCCTTTCCACCCAAAGCTGACTCATTCAGTATCCTCAGGTACTTCTCAGTATCCCTCTTGGCTTCCTTCAACTGGTGTGCCTTGCACAGTTAATGCCGCATCTAGGAGTCCTTTGCGATTCTTCTTCGATTGTTGGCCCGTGAAGACTTGTTGTTGATTTTTTTTTTTTTTTACCTTTTTACCTCCTATGACGCAATTGGTCTATGACGTAATGATACACCGACGTCAAAACATAGAGTCTTGAGAATTTCATCCAAAGGCACCCAAAATATGTCATTTGAACATTACGAAAAAATAAAACAAACGATGTACCGTTGCTGTCAGGAAAGCTGGCAGAAGAGACGCGTATTTTCGCGACACTCTTCCCGATACTTGTACACGAATTTCGTTTTTGTCTCAGTCAATCAAACCTCTCGAGTCTGAAGACTACTGGCCCATAGTCCTGACATCAGTTGTTATGAAATGCTTAGAGCGCATTGTGCTCTCAAAGCTGAAAAGAAAAACTGCCCCACCCTTTTGCATGCAGGCAAAATAAGGGAGTGGAGGATGCAGTTCTTTCCCTTCTCTATTACTCTCACTCACAGGGATCTTAACGTTAGAATTCTGTTTGTTGATTTTTCTCCAGCTTTCAACACTGTACAAATTCTGCCTGGTTCTTCAGTCGGTTCAATATAACTGTCATCATGGTCTTGCTGGGATGGCTAATAAGGCTGATTTTTCTGTAATTCTTGCACAGCTTCATGTTTCCTTGCGTGGAAGGGGGGGGGGGAAAGGAGGGGGAGTTGAATTATCAGTGATCGAGTCCACTCTTTCTTTTCCCATATTTTTTGGCAGGTATGGCCAAAAAAGAATCGCGTCATATCCTCCCCGCCATGCTTATGGGTACATTCATGCTAAACCCGGCAATTTGACGTCTGCTGCCGCCGGCCACTGGTTGGAATCTGTGGTTATGCCCTTTTCTTCTTTCCCACCATGAAAACCGGCGATGCACGTTCATGCTGCAGCCAGTTGCCGTCAGCCAGCAAAATGCTTTGTCGCATGTCACAAAAAAAACGGCTGGCTGGTCAAAGCGCCATCTTTGTATACAAAGTAAAGTGTGGCAGCAATTCGCCGGACAGCAACTTCGGGCTCTACCGTGAACACTGGTGACGGCAACTGGCTGACGGCAACTTGCCGGGCTTAGCATGAACGTAGCCTCAGGTATGGCCAAAAAAGAATCGCGTCATCTCCTCCCCGCCATGCTTATGGGTACGTTCATGCTAAACCCGGCAATTTGACGTCGGCTGCCGCCGGCAACTGGTTGGAATCTGTGGTAATGCCCTTTTCTTCTTTCCCACCATGAAAGCCGGCGATGCACGTTCACGCTGCCAGCCAGTTGCCGTCGGCTGCCGCCAGCCAGCAAAATGCTTTGTCACTTGTCACAAAAAAAAAACGGCTGGCTGGTCGAAGGGAAGGAATTTTTCACCATACCGACAGAGTGAATGCACTTGATTCGCGGCAAAATGTGTGCGTGTGTGTGTGTATGTTCATGCATGTGTTGGATTGACATATAACCCTTCTCTCTCTCTCTCTTTCTTTCACATCCCTCCCTCCCTCTCTCTCTCTCTCTCTCTCTCTCTCTCTCTCTCTCTCTCTCTCTCTCTCTCTCTCTCTCTCTCTCTCTCTCACTCTCGTTCCCAGATCTAACTAGTTTTAGATCTTGTCCGAGTCTAAACAGTTTTAGATGATTTAGTCAGATAATATGTCTTTCTCGCATTCATGTAACTGTTATATACAGCTAATTACTTTACCTCAGTGTTACAATCAAGCGCTCCGCTGGCGAAATAGGCATTTGAAAAATTGTAGACCGTTTTGTCAAATCTTCACGGCATTGGCTAAGCAGTTCTTGAAAAGTCTCTGTTCGCATCCTTATGTATTTTACACATTTCTGGGTATCGTTCATCACTTGCGGAATCAAATGACGGTATTCTCCATGCACTCTACGATTGCGGTGAATTGGGTGCACATTATATTTGCGAGAATTCCGTTTTAATAATCGATACATCACAGGAGTATGCGCCTCTTCCGCCTGGAAAGCGCGATCTTTGTATACAAAGTAGTGTGGCAGCAATTAGCCGGACAGCAACTTTGGGCTCTACCGTGAACACTGGTGACGGCAATTTGCAGACGGCAACTGGCTGACGGCAACTTGCCGGGCTTAGCATGAACGTAGCCTCAGACGTTCTACTGCAATGTTGTCAGGACCTGGCGCTTTTCCAATCTTCAAACTGTGGACTGCCTGCTCTATTTCTTGATTCAGTATTGGCAGCGGCTCTGGCGTTGCTACCGGTGTCACATCCTCCAAGTTCCGGGTATCCTAGTTTATCCGGGCGCCTTTGCGCATGCGCCAGTTTATGTCGGGGCGGCTTTTTCACGATGTTCTTAGGCGTCGTAACCCTAACCCAAACCCTAACCCTAAACCCTAACTCTAACCCAAACCCTAAACCTAACCCTAATCCTTACTAAGACTACGATAGAACTGTGCGCATGCGCCGAATTTTGTAACGGGTCGACCAACCAGAATGCTCCCAGTCGCTCCCAGCCCAGCTAAGATACTAAGAACTGTGACGATGTCACACCGGAATTCCAGTGGTCAACAAGTTCACGTCTGTTTTTTTGGGGGGGATGATTATAGAGCTCCTGGCAATATTCAGTCCATCGTTTTAGAATGGCTCTGCACTCTGACAGGATTTCCCCGTTGTGACTCTCAATCACAGAAGTCCTGTTCCGTTGTGTTTTTTTTAAAGCTCTTTGAGGTGTTGCTGTTTCCCTCCCCATGTTTTGCTGGATTGACTCGCACTCTGCATGGTGATTTAGTTCTCTTTTACTTCTGTCATCTTCTTCCGAACCAGTCGGTTAGCGTTTCGATATTGTTCAGCTGCCTGCGGATTGCAATGCTTGTGTCATTTCAATGCTCTGCGCTTATCACAGAGGTCAAATACTTCGTCAGTGACCCAGGTTGTATCTTTTTTTTTTTCTCTGACGCATCAAAATGTCTTCTGCTGTTTCTCGGACTGCTTCGGTAAAGCTGTCTGTTAGCTCGTTTATTTCGCAGTCTATCAGGTCCAGTGCTGCAAATCTTCCGCCCAGCTGAGCTTGGAAAACTGCTTCCACTTCAGAGTCTGCAAGTTTATCCAAGTTGAACTTAATTCTGGGGGTGGCTGCCTGTGATTTTTGTTTGTAACCAGCTTTATTACCAACAGTACTATGTCATGATCACTTCCTATATCCGCTCATGGGTAGACTACGTCCGGGTCTTTGCCTTATTGATGCTCACCTTGAAACGGCATGGTGCCAGAATGTAGTCGATCTGGTTACGGATCTGACAGTTTTGAGCATGCCATGTTGTTATACGGGACAACTTGTGTGGGAAGAGACTATTTCGCAATGGTGAGTCTATGGCTTTTAACGACTTCTAGGACCTCCAGTCCTCTGTCGTTTGTCTCGCTAAGCTAAATTTCCCAACGGTTTCTGCCCACTGGTCGTACGCATCTTGGTCAATTTTAGCATTCCAATCGCCATGTACTATCAAGATGTCCTTTTGGAGAACATTCTTGATCGTTTCTTCCAGTTTGGCGTTAAGCTGCTCCACTTCGTCATCATCATGGTGGAAGGTCGGGGCGTAGAGTTGAATGAGGCAGAGGTTCTTTGGCCTTCCTGAAACTCTCATCATGATGATCCTGCTGTTCACTGGAGTACAACTGACGACACACTTCGAGATCTCTTTACGAACGTCTAAGGCGACTCTATGTTGGTGTTTGGTTTCATCATCGCTGAACCATAGCTTGTGAGCATCTTAGGTAGTTGTTTCACCGATTCATGTCCAGCGTACCAGACAATTATCACTGACTGCATAAGCTAGAATCTCTTTTCGCACGTTTCATAGGTTATTCAACGCACGCAGCGCTTGTATTTGAGCTAACTCTACCTGTGGTTTCGGTCAATTTGGCGTTTCTGTACGCTTTCTATAAAGCTTTTATTCTTTTGTTTCTGTCATTGTATCTCCGTGTAACTCGGCATGTTAAAGAAATGCAGAAAATTGGAAATTCTTGTCGATTTACAAAATAGACATGGTTAACAAATGTGTAATACTTGTAATTTTGTACGGCAGTGGAGATGGTGGTGTTGAAAATGTAACTGCATGTGACAAATTGCATTTTATATTTCTTAAAACTATTGTTAAATGTGCAACCTAGCAAACCTTCTTGTATGATTTTGGGAGACGTTGCTCAATTCCCTGTGTCATTATATGCAAAATGTAGTTTGCTTAGTTTTGGGTACGAACTCTGTAATGAATTTTTGTACAAGGCTCATCGTGTAAAATGTCAGTATTTACGTTATGTCTGTGCCAGGTTCTTTATAATAATTCTCAATACAGATTATCGTGGCCGGAAACTGTGCGCTCAACCCTAGACGATTTTGGTATGTCCCTTTTTGGCTAGTTTCTTTGCGCTGTTTTCAATAGATCAATGGAATAGTTAAACAGAAACTGTAGGATCAGTGTGCTCAGTCTTGGCAGCATGGTGTGTTTAATAATAAGTTATGTGTAACATATAGAATTTTCAAACATTATTTTTGTTTTGAAATACACTGTCCATGTTTATCGCACAATATGCAGAGAAGAAGCTTTATAAAATTCAGACCAAGTTGTAATATTCAATTCAATTCAATTCAACACATCTTTATTACCACAGGAATGGAAATATTGTACAAGTCTCATCACATTATATTATGGCTCTATATTTTAAAAAAAATATTTAAAAAATGTATCACACATCAAGACAAGTTATAATGAACAATAAGAAGACACAGACTGATATAAAAGGTTCAGACAGCATAGGATCCGTACGCACCTCATCCGTACATAAATTAACTATGCATTGTTTGAGCGAACGCCTCGCGCAGGTAAAAATATTACAGGTAAGAAGTATGACTAAAAGAATAGGCACTATTATTTCAGTCATAAAAGCCTCGCGCAGTCACGACACACTCACGCACTACCTTAACCCACTCATCGCTACAGCCGTGCACTCACCCACACAGAACACATCATAAACAACTATAACAACAAGATAAAAAATACCAAACAAGTCCATCGCACTCCGATGAACACCGCACATTTCCAAAGTAAAAACAAGACGACACCAGCCGTTGATAAATAAGGTAATACACTCACACTCACAAACACGATAATTATCAATGGACATGTGGGTAGTGAAGTAAAACATACAATTTTGGTTGTAAAAGCAATTAATCAGATAAAGATAGGTGATGGGGTTATTAATTTGAGGGTGGTGAGGTGTCCTGAGCAGAGCCATCAGCGTTTGTTGGTTGAATTGAAAAGGGTAATTGCAGTAGGGATGAAAGTGGAACTGAAGCGAACTGTTCGGCATTTCATTGTCCTGAGTCAAACCCCGGACGGAAGACACTGGAAGAGGGGGCACAGGGGGTTGGTGGGGTCTTTAATGATGCTCATGGCCTTGCTCAGGGCCCTTGTTTGGAACAAATCACAGAGACGGGGAGAAGTAATACTTTGCCAGTGCAGCTGATATATACTCAAAATATCTTGATAGAAAGAGAGAGTTTGCACATTGTGTGGCTTAAATTAAATTGGCGATGAATTCCACTATCTTTTGTTCTTGTAATATTCCTTTATTGAAAGACAACAGTAAAGTTTTGCTACCAAATTATTATAACCACCAACCAAATACATAAACTCAATTATCTCATGAACACACATTCTTTAAAGAATAGGAAAAAATATATGCCGATTTATTGGTAGCATTTAATCACTGTTAATTTAGTATGATAGGATTGAATAACTTCTTTTTGTATCTTTATTTTTCTTCTCTCACTTTTATAAGGTTTGTGTTTGTGCTTGTTAGAATTGCTATATTATTTATATTGTGTACATATTATATTGAAGGCATAGAATGATGTGAACACTTTTTTTTTTTAAATCTTGCTTTAGCTATGGCTTTGCGTTTGTACGACTTGGCTGAAAGCCCCTCGGAGACTAAAGCGTTAAATACGCTTTAAAAACTTGTCTTATAAAAAATTGCAAACTACGAGAAGCGACCCTCAGTCATCGGTGTTCCATGCGAACAACATTCTAGGGACGTCCACGGGCATGGAACCATCAGTATTAATGAACCATTGTTTCCATTCTGTAAACAAATCCGACAACACCAGTTCACTTTCTTTGCTTGGTCGGCCGTTCTGTCTTTGTATTCCTGTCGTTTGCGTAATTCATAGCCTCTGTTACACTCGATTGAATGTTGGTGTTTTTCTATCAGTATTTGTTTCAGCCCCGATGCTTGAAACCTGATAGGTGTAACTTTGATTCGTTTATCCACGCAGCCTGCTCACTCATCAACAAGTCAGGAGTCGTCGAATGAAGTTTTCCACTTTTATTTAGCACACATCAACAACTGCATACAATCGCTTTTTCCACTCTCAACTTTTTACTTTCAACACACAACCAATTCTCGAAAATTCTCAAATAATATCGACCAACTAAAAACACCAACGTTATACAAAGCCTCTTCTAATAACAACGCAAAATCAAATCAAAGATAAATACACTCTATTACTGCATGCGTTGCAAAATAAAACGAACAGATCTATCGCGCGCGTCACACATAATATCGTGCGCATTTCAGAAGCACCATCATGCGCGTCTCAACGTAACAGCCTCGTTTTGTTGTTAGCTTAGCTGACAGTGCTGTTGTGGCCGCAGTTGTAGCAACTGTTGCAATTGCTGCTGTAGTTGAATGCATGAATGAATGAAAATTGTATTAAGCGTATAAAAATTTCCAGCATTTCCAAAAAAAAAAAGCATGATCACAGCGCGGGGGTAAAACATTTTCAAACAAAAATGTAAGGTAAAACATTTTCAAACAAAAATGTAACACTTAATACAAGTGAGCTAAGATTACACATCTCTCTTCTCTCTCTCTCTCTCTCTCTCTCTCTCTCTCTCTCTCTCTCTCTCTCTCTCTCTCTCTCTCTCTCTCTCTTTCTCTCTCTCTCTCTCTCTCTCTTTCTTTCTCTCTCTCTCTCTCTCTCTCTCTCTCTCTCTCTCTCTCTCTCTCTCTCTCTCTCACGCATTACACACATAGACACAACCTATCTTTCTCAACGTGCTCAACAATCCAGTCACAAATAAATCTACTATACTGCAACAAAGAATACAATAAGGTGTGTGGGTTAAAAGATTTTTTTACCAACAATAATAACAAAACTACCAACATTTTAATGCATAACTACATACTACATCACTTCTTTAACATACATGACACAACAAATATGCTATGGCCCTTAACCTCTCTCTCTCTCTCTCTCTCTCTCTCTCCCTTTCTCTCTCTCTCTCTCTCTCTCTCTCTCTCTCTCTCTCTCTCTCTGTTGCTGTTGTTATTGCTGCAGTATGGTGTTGTTGTTGTTATTGGTACTGATCTTATCGTTATTCTTTTTGGTGGTAGTGCTATAATTGTTGCCTTTTGATATTATTATTGTTTTTATTGTTATTTCTCTTTCCTATCCAAACTCTTGGAAAAGGTTGTCCTGAAACACCTCAACAACCTCATCCAACAACTTGTTCTTTCCATTTCAATTTCAGTCTGCGTCCCGTCCTGACCTCTCAACTGAATTAGCTCTTCTTCACATAGCGAACGACCTCTTTTCTGCCACTGACTCTGGTAAAATCTCTCTGTTGATCCTTCTCGATCTCTCGACCGCTTTCGACACTATCGATCACTCCATGCTCCTTCAGCGCCTTGGAAACTCTTGGAATCAAAGACCGCGCCCTAAGCTGGCTCTGCTCTTACCTCTCTAAATGCTTAAAATCATTCTGCATCAACAACCACCTTTCCGAACCGTCAAGACTTGTGTACGGTATTCCTCAGAGGTCAGTTCTAGGCCCTGTTCTATTCTACCTTTACACATCTCCTCTGTCTCAGATCATCCAAAATCACGACTTTCCACCATTTCTACGCTGACGATACACACCTCAAAAACAGTGACAATCCTAACAAACCTTCCATCTATTTTGGCCAAATTTTCTGACTGCTTTAAAAACATTTTAAACTGGACGACTGTCCACAAGCTCCAGCTCAAATGCTAACAACACTCATGGGTTCCTACACAACCTCTCCTATTCCTCTGTAGATACTTTTACACTAGGTCAAACCACTATTTCTATGTCATATTCTGTAAAATTTCTTGGTGTTTTCCTTGACAACACCCTCTCCATGTCAGAATTCATCCGAAAAATCTTCCAACTATGCAACTTTAATCTCTGTAGAATACGCCTTGTCAGCAAGCTCATTTCCTCTCTTGTTCTGTCACGTTTAGACTACAGCACCTCTCTTCTGGCTGGACTTTCTTCCTCTTTTGTTCATCTGCAATTACGTGTTCAGATCTCAGCTGCTCGTCAGGTTCTCCAAAAGAAAAAAAAATCTGATCATATCACACCCTTTCTACATGCATTCACTGGCTTCATGTGTTTCAGAGAATTACCTACAAACTCTGTTCTTTCTATTACAAGTGCTTCCATGGATTAGCCCCTTCCTACTTTACCTAGAACATTCACTTGTACAAACCATTCAGAAAGGGTCGTTCTTCCTCTGACAAACACTTCTCTGCAGGCTGTCGAACCTTCTCAGTGCTTGGTCCTTCAACTTGGGGATCTCTCTCTCTCTCTCTCTCTCTCTCTCTCTCTCTCTCTCTCTCTCTCTCTCACTCGCTTTCTGTGCAACTCTGAGAACATATCCACTTCCAAATCCAACTTGAAAACTCACCTCGTCCTTAAAATTGTCTGATCTCATCTCCCATCGTCATAATCATTCCGCGGTCACATCGCCCGCCCTCAGCCCTCTCACCTTCGCCCCTCTTCCCTCCCTCCCACCTTCCCTCCTCTTTTATAGTTCCGTGGTAAATATATTTTTCATGTTTGTATTATGTCTTTGCGTAATTCATGAGTGTTTTGTTTGGTCTGATTTCTTTTCGTTTGTATCTGGATATTAACGTTTAGTATGAATGCGCGAGGACTGCGTTATGAACTGATCTGTCATTAGGACAAAGTGCTGTATAATTTGTTTCTTTGTAATTAATTTATTTATTAATGTTTTTTTATGCTGTTGTTGTCACCGTCGTCGCCATGGTTTTTATTGTTGTTGTTACTGTTGTTATTGCTATTGTCGTCGTCGTCGTCATCGTCGTCGTCGTCGTCGCCATGGTTGCTGCTTTTACTGTTGTTACTGCTGCAGTTGATGTTACTAGTTGTTGTGGTCGTTGTTTATGTTTTTGTATTTGTGACTACTGCTGGATATGCTTTGATCTCTTTCCGGAAAAAGCGCTGTTCTCCCCCATCCCCTTCACCCAACACTCCACTCTCCCTCCCCCTCCCCTTCCAAAAAATCAACTTATGATGATGATGATGATGATGATGATGATGATGATGATGATGATGATGATGATGATGATGATGATGATGATGGTGATGATGATGATGATGATGATGATGATGATGATGATGATGATGATGATGATCATGATGATGATGATGATGATGATGATGATGATGATGATGATGATGATGATGATGATGATCATGATGATGATGATGATGATGATGGAGCTAAGCTTGTTATTGCCAAGCTTTGTGTTCGATCCTGATTCCAACCAGCGCTTTGAGCAGTTTTTTGTCAACACATCAGTGCGTGCGCTATTTAAAAAAAACAAAAACCCACACAATTCAGCTTTAAATTACTGTTGCATGATATAGTGGTTATTGTTGTACCTTAGACCTTAGAATGTGACCGCCAGACCGAGTTGGATCGTTATTGTACCATGCATTTTTTAAAACAAGGTATTGTTTTCAGCATGTATGGCCATTTAAATTGCAAAATGATGTGACGCACCGCTGAACTCTGTTTCACACTCTAATACTGTCATTTTTTAAAAACTTTCTTGGTTAACATTGTTTCATGAAATACAATGCACACATCATTGTAAACTGTCTTCGTTAACGTTGTTTCATGATATACAGTTACTGCACACGTTATTATTTATGCAGGACGTTTTTACCTCTGCGCCCGGAGAATTTGAGGAAAGAGTCTGTGCTGTCACAAAGAAGAACCTTACGCAAGCTTACTTGTTTTAGAGTTGTGTAGTGTTTGGCATAGCATAAGGTCGTTGGTATCAGGCACCTTCTTTTTATAAACTTGAGGAGTTCCTTTCGCAACTCTTTGAGCTGGTTCGCGTACCTTATAAGAACAATTCCAGGCCTTTGTGAATTAATGTAGAAATTTTACGTGGTGCCCTTTTAACATTCGTTGTGAGATAGAGACGACTCCTAATAATATTTCAATTATGTTAAACGCAGAAGGAAGTCATAATCGGACTGACATCATAGCTTTTATTTATTTATTTATTTATTTATTTATTTATTTATTTATTTATTTATTTATTTATTTATTTATTTATTTATTATTTTATTTTATTTTATTTTATTTTATTTTATTAGTTCTTTTAATTTCCTTTCTTTTTGTTCGAATTCCTTTTATCCTTTTTTTTTTATAGTTTATTTCTTCTTGATTGATTCCCGTCTTTCTCTTATTGCTGACGTTGTTTCTAATGAACACACCCAACACTAATTTTGTTTCTGCCTTACAGATTGCGAAGGCAGGGGAGGCGATTCAACATGGACGATTTTGCTACATGGTTGATGTTCTTTGCTGTTGCTTTCCTGTGGAAGACATGTGAAGGTACTTGGGAAGAAGAAGAACGAGAGCAAGAAGAAACATCGTCATCATCATCATCATCATCATCATCATCATCGAGCGAGCGTTGTGGCCAAGTGGGCTAAGGCGGGACTAACTTGAATGGTCCACAAGCCAGAAACCAATGGCGCCTAACAGGTGTGGGTTCGAGCCAGCATCTTGGCGTTATGTTTCTCCGAATATTATTTACTTTCGACTCGGGCAACGTCTCGGGGGTTTTCTCCGGGTACTCCGGTTTGCTTCCCCAGCAAAAATTTCAAAAATTCACAAATAATGTTAGGTAGGTAGGGTTTGGGCGCGCCACTGGCTGCGACTACGCCTTCCCCGGGGGAGGCGGCCCAGAGTTTCCCGATAGAAAAGGATAATAAACTGCAGCAATCATCATCCGTTTCTTCTTCTTCTTCTTCTTCTTCTTCTTCTTCTTCTTCTTCTTCTTCTTCTTCTTCTTCTTCTTCTTCTTCAGCAGCAGCAGCAGCAGCAGCAGCAGCAGGATTATTGTACAATAATAGGAATGTCTCTTCTTGGTGAAGAAGAGAATTTACCTTGTACAATACAGTTCTGTTGCGTGTCCTTGTGACGTTTGTTGTTGATGTTTTTAAAGAAACTATTTACAATGCGCTATTGCAGGTTTGAAAATTCCCCACTGTGACGTGACCACTAAAATCTATGACGTCATCAAGGAGGAGCGACAATATGTGACGTGTTCGGGCGTGACAGGGATGAGCGGCGTGCACTGGACATTGACCATCCCAGAGAGAAACGACAGCGTGACTCTGGGGCAATGTGTTCACAACACCGCCAACTATGACTGCACTTCCTTCAGCACCGACTTCGCCATCACCATTGGCGACAGCGGGGTGACGCATTTGACCTTCCTGAATGACGTCACAGCGTCGCTGGATGGGGGGACAATTGCATGTGCAGACTTGGCGAACACGACAATTGTGACGTGTAAACTGGAAGTCATTTCAAGTAAGATGAATCTAATATAATAGATGATGATGATGATGATGATTATGATGATGATGATGATGATGATGATGATGATGATGATGATGATGATGATGATGATGATGATGATGATGATGATGATAATGATGATCATCATGATCATCATTATCATGATGACGATGATCATGATGACGATGACGATGATCATGATGATGTTCACTTCTAACGCGCAGGTATCCATCCCGAAACATGCTTATGGCGCATAAGGAGAATATAGGAAGACTAAAACAATAGGACAGCAAACGTCCGCTGGGACAGAGGGTAATGGAATAGACAGGAAATCAGAATGGTGCTTGGCAAAATTTGATTCAATCTGAGGCAAAAAGGTTCATTTTCATTCTTTTCTTGAAAACTGCAGCAGCAATAGATAACAAATATACAAGTAATTAGGTACGCAAGTAGAACAATTCCTGTATTAATTATAAAGCAAATAACATTTCACCTTCTTAATGCAAGCAAAGATGAATCACAGCCTTATTTTTTTATTAAGAAATTTTTAATCATTCGTTATTTTCCAGTTTTTATTAGGCAAGGCTAAGCGAATCAATTTTCGATCATTTATGTTTGCTCGCAAGTAAAACACGCCTCAGACGATTGCGCGAGCATGCTTTCTGGGATTGGAACTCTCGGAATACACGCTATCTTCTCCAATACCTGTTTTTAAAAATAATAAATAATTTTTTTTAATAATAGAAATAAATAAATAAATAAATAAATAAATAATAAATAAATAAATAAATAAGTGTGGGTTTGTTTGCGTTAACCAACAGACACAGCACGCCATAGCCCCGCTGATGATGTCTACCATTTGGTCTTCCGCCTCACGGCTGGCAACGGCGTTTCTGCCTACGACACCTACGTCAACGTCGGCCGTAACGACGACAACGACGACAGCGATGAGGCGTGTGGCTGCAGGACGACTGACGGTGGACAGTTCTGCGACCGCCACTACAGAAGTGGACTGTTGGATCGATGGCAACAGCTCAACGTTGAGAAGGTAAGGAGGATAATGACTGATGATTGATGATGATGATGATGATGATGATGATGATGATGATGATGATGATGATGATGATGATGATGATGATAATGATGATGATGATGATGATGATGATGATGACTGATGATTGATGATGATGATGATGATGATGATGATGATGATGATGATGATGATGATGATGATGATGATGATGATGATGATGATGATGGTGATGGTAGTGGTCGTGGTGGTGGTAGTGGTGGTAGGTTGATGAAGAAGAAGAACAACAACAAGCACCACCAACATAACAACAGCAACAACAAGAGATTTTGACAATACAATTATTGATCGTATCTTTGTAAAACTTGAAAGACTTACCGTAACCTTATGATCGAGGAGAAGGGAGGTGTTAGGGACTTTCCTTTTGTCAGAAACAGCTTTTTGAGGACGTACCCATCTCCTCTCCCCGCTGCCTTACCTCCCTCTGTTCTGACCAGAGCCATGAACCCAATCGCAGCTGGGTAAAGCGGACAGAGGTATGTTTTTGCGTTGTTTCATTCTTTGTGTGCCGGTCAGTGGTTGGATTCAAGCCCTTCACCGGTCGCATTTAAATGTCTGGTAACCGGGATTGGACGATACTTGACGTCAGCGTAATCACTTGTTACGACTGTCTTAATTATACTATGACGATAGAGAATCTACATTTACTTTACCAGTACTGTCTGGCCTGACAGGTTCGCGTGACACTGTATAGCAACAACACGGAACAGCTGTACTTCGAGTTCGATGGGCGGAACTCGAACTACAAGAGCTGGTTTTCTCAGGACCGACTGCTGGTCAGCCCTTACACCGACCTGGACAGAGAACAACCCTCGGCACAAGAAAAACGTGTTTACGGTTACTTCTTCTCTATCGACGGGTATGTATCTATACAAGAATTCAGTATTTAAAATTCATTTCAGTATTTTATGTTACGTCTCTTCACGTACATGTGATTTTAGACCACTTCATTTTCACGCATGGACATACTAACATACAATCAAACCTAACAATTCGAAGTTGAACTGCGGCCATACAAAATAACCTTGCTTCAACATTTTTTTACCACCTGTGGATATTTCAGTTATACATGCTATATCTATTATTGCAGGACTATGCAAAAAAATGTCAATGGATTCTTGAATACCCACATTAATGTTATTTTCTTCATATAGTGGAATCAAAATAGGACATTCATATAAAATATGTTTAACAGAGGGGAGGACGAGGGGGAGGTTTCCGGGGTTTCCGGACCCCCCCCCCCTCAGCCCCCCCCCCCCTCCCACAAAAAAAAGGGAAAAAAAGAAGAAGAAGGAGAGAGAGAAAGAGAGCGAGAGAAAACTTTAAAGGAAACAGATAAATCACTTGGAAATGGTAAACTCCATATCCCATATATGTATGTCTGTAGATTTATAAAAATTAAAATTTAAAAAAAATAAAAATAAAAATTAATAAAATAAAGAAAGAAAGAAATATATATATATAATATATATACACAATTATTTGAAAACCATTTTCAAAGTAATTCTCTCGGTCGGCCCTGGTAACTGGGGTATTTTGATAGTGAGACTGGCTTCTTCCTAATGTGAACTTCTTAACGGGTGTCTTTGTGACTACCCATGCAGTACATTTGGACTGCACTTAGTGTAGTCTATGCATTCAGGGCCAAACCTCCTCTGATGAGATCTTTGGTAAAGATCGAAACGCGTCAGGAGAACCAGGCTTTATGAATGCAATTCTACTGCTTTTTGAGCTCTTTTAGCTCATTAAGAAGCACATGGAATTGAAAGTCACTATGTCTCACTTTTGTCCACCTTTGAGAGCAGGATAATTATTTTTCTTGTTTATATATATATATTTTTTTTTTAAATTTATTTATTTATTTTATTTTTATTTTTTTAATTCTTTTTTATATGAGTATTTGACCTCTCCCACAATATGCAAGCCCTCGCAATCTTCTACCTAAAAAAGTTCAATCATTGCAATCATTCTAAACAATCTCCAGATCAACACCGTCTTTCGTGCTACACAAAGAGCAAAGCTGATATTTCCCGTCATTGGCGACATTCTATTTATTTATTTATTTATTTTATTTTTTTTATTTTTCTATTTTTTGTATTTTGTAAGGGTGAAGGTGGGGGAAGGGTGGCCGCCACGATCGGAATAAATGAAAAGAAAGAAAACGATATTCCTAATTAATAATATCATGGATTACGACAGGAGTGCCCTATACGACGATCGCGATCGACCGGTCCATCGCGAAGGCAGTGTGACTGAGTAGATCGCGTAGCAGTAAAAAAAAAATTGACGTCAGCCTATTAAATGACTATATATATGTTTTGCATTTTGGTGGTAGGTAGATCATTTTGGCTTGGTCATTTTAAAAGCAGCTCGCATGCTGAAAAAGTCATAGTGTGGGCAACCTTGGCTTACGTAGACGTTTTAGCAAAAAGACAAATAGTTAAAGTTCCGACCCTTTGCTTGCTTATTCCGACTCGCGCCAGCGCTTCAAAATGCCGCGAACGCGTTCGTTGAAGCCCTCCGATTCGAAAGGTGTGGCAAAGCTCAGTACATATTTTGGGAGCAAAGGAGGTAATTATTATTTTAATAATTTAATCTTACAAGTAAATAACATATCCTATCCTATCCTATCCTATCCCATAACTCGGAGGTCGTAGTGGCACCACAGATGATCGCTTAACCAACGTACTCCATCTTTCCCTGTCCTCAGCCACCCTGATTGTTTCGCTCAGTGTCAAACAAGTCCAGTCTCGAATGTTGTCATCCCACCTCTTTCTCGGTCTCCCTCTTCTTCTACCTCCTTGCACTGTGCCTTGCAGGATGGTCTTTGCAAGACCTGATGATCTGGTGACGTGGCCATACCCTCGGAGTTTCCGTTTCTTCACCACTATGAGCAGGTCATCGTGTTGTCCAATGGCTTGTGCGATGGTCTGTCGGACTTCGTCGTTGGTGATATTCTGGGTATAGGAAATGCCCAGAAGTCTTCTGTAGCACCTCATCTCCATGCTTTGTATTCTTCGTTGGAGATCTGCTGTGAGGGTCCATGTTTCGCAAGCATATAGGAAGATGGAGATGACAAGGGAGCGCAGCAGCCTTACCTTGGAATGTAGACTGATGGTCCTGTCTTTCCAAATTGGCTTCAACTTCGCCAGGGCAGCAGTTGTTTGTGCGATCCTGAAGAGAAGGTTGGAGATTGCTCTTCCCCCTAAGCTGACTGTGCCTTCGTGGTCTGCAAGGGCATCTGACATGATGCGCTCTAGGAAGATGTTGAAGAGTGTTGGAGAGAGTAAGCATCCCTGACGCACACAGATTGTTGTTCTGAACCAGTTTCCGATGGCGCTGTTGTGGAGGACTGCACTGGTAGCCTTGTTATACAGGCTTTTGATGACTTCAACAATTTTAGGGCTGAGGTTGTACACTCTCATGGTTTCCCACAGAGCTGCATGCCAGACTCGGTCAAACGCCTTTATAATGTCTACGAGCACATGATATAGATGTTGTTAGTGCTGTAGGTATTTCTCACAGATTATTCTGAGGTTGAAAATCTGTTCAGTGGTACTTCGCCCTGCCCTAAATCCTCCTTGCTCTTCGGCTATGATTTTTTCAGCTTGGGGTTTCAACCTGTTGAGTATTATTTTCAGGTTCCTGAAGGTAACCTTTTTTGGGAAGAGTGATGACAAGCGACTGGGCCCATGGTGTAGGCCACTCCCCACTCTGCCACATCTTGTTACACATAATGGTGAGTGCGTCGATCATCGCTTCTCCTCCTGCTTGAAGCAGTTCCGTGGGTATGTTGTCCACTCCCGCTGACTTCCCCTTCTTCAGCGATTGCACTGCTGCCTCAACTTCTTCTCGGAGAATTGGGAGGATTTCTTCTTCTTCTCTGTTCTCTGGACATGCTAGAACTGATGGGTCTTCGTTTGGTTTGTGGTTGTAAAGGTCAGAGCAGTACTCTGTCCATCTGTCCAAGACTTCTTGTTCTTCTGTAAGGCCTTGGGCTGTTTAACACTTGTCAGCGGCTTCACAGTCTGGTAGGCCTTCTTGCTGTTGTTCTTGTTCAGACTGTTCTCTATTTCCTGGCATTGAGCTTCTATCCAGTTCTCCTTTGCTGTGCGCATGCCTTTTCCGATGTCATTGTTGATTTTTCGGTAGGCATCAGCTCCCTGTCAGGTGTTCCTTTTCTTTTTCATCTCTCTTCGTTTATTAGAAAAAGGGGGCAAAAGTTCAGGTGCGATCCACAGCTTCTTCTTTGACCGGTGCTTTCCAAGGATCTCCGTGGCGGCATCTGTCACAGCTAAGTTGAAGGTGGTGGTCATGGTGTTGACATCTACTTCACCAGCTCCCAAAATGAGCAGTGGTGCAAATTTCCCTCCAATTGTGGCCTGAAATATTTCTGTCACCTCCGGGTCTTGAAGTTTGTCCAGGTCGATCTTCAGTCTAGTGCACTTTGCTGTGTTTACTCTCTTCAAGTGAAGCCGGAAAGACATCATCACAAGATTGTGCTCACTTCCGATGTCTGCTCCTGGAAAAGTGCGTGTCCTGCCAATGTTGATGCTTGATCTGAAGCGTTTCTTGACCATCATTAACATTTACCGAGTAAGTCCCTTTAATAGAATTTTGGAAACCCTCCCCAAAAAACTATTTGATCCGCCCCTGTTGGCTGTAAACATGACCAAACTTTTTTTTTAAATTTTTGTTGTTGATGAAAACTTGGTGTTCAAAGAGTTTAATCTAAGTTTATTAATTAGCCTACATAGATGTCTTGGACAATAATAAAATAAATTTCAACTTTCTTTTATTTCTAGGTAAATCAGGATGTGTACACTTGCCCAATGAAACTTAAACACACAAAAAGAAATAAATTAATTAATTAATTAATTAATTAATTAGTTAATTAATTAATTAATTAATTAATTAATTAATTAATTAATTAATTAATAATAATAATAATAATAATAATAATAATAATAATAATAATAATAATAATAATAATAATATACAAGAACCTTTTTCGTTTATCTTCTGTCTAGTAATTAGCATTACCGTGACAGATGGGAAGTATAACGTGGTTTAAGTCTATATGTTGAAGTTACTGTTGTTTTGTGATGGGGATGATGGTGGTGGTCGTGTTTGGTGATAGTTGTGATGACGAAGCCTAACGTTGTTCATATATTGAAGTTATTGTTGTTAGGTGGTGCTTGTGGTGGTGGTGCTGATGGTGGGGGATGGCGCTGGTGTGATGCTGCTGATGATGTTGTTGTGGTTGGTGCTAATAGTGGTGGTGGAAGTGGTGGCTTTTTCCCCCCAAGACTTTATAATGTTGACGAGCTCTGGAAAGATGATGATGATGATGATGATGATGATGATGATGATGATGATGATGATGATGATGATGATGAGGAGGAGGAGGAGGAGGAGGAGGAGGAGGAGGAGGATAATTGTGATGATGATTGTGATGATGATGATGATGATGATGATGATGATGATGATGATGATGATGATGATGATGATGATGATGATGATGATGATGATGATGATGATGATGATGATGATAATGATGATGATGCTATATTAAAAATGTTCCACGATGATAACAACGATGATGACGCTGCCCAAGACGACGATAACCACAACGACGACGAAGCTCATGAAGAGCTATGGCACTCACTAATAGTAGACTACTCTATTATTGATTTGATGTTGTTGTTGTTGTTTCTTTCCCGTGAAGGCACGGTGGGACAACCCTAGCCAGGCGGTTCTTTATTCAAAAGAATTACGAAAACTGCAATGTCGACACCGGCTGGTTAGCAGTACTGGATATGAAGTACGGGCCCTGTCTTTGGGATGGAGAGCTGCTGTCGCAGACGTTTCACCAACACACCTTCCCGTTCATCTTATACTCCAACAGAAGCAACCAACCCGAGGCCTGGATCAGCGCCGTAAAAGACCACAGTACGTTGTATTATCGTTGTTGTCGTCGTTGTGGGAGTCGTCAATGTCATCATCATGATCATCCGTCGGGTTAATGTTATCGTCGTCATCATCATCATCAGCAGCAGCAACAGCATGACAATCGTCGTCATAATCGTCCTCGTGGTCGTCATCGTCATCATCATCATTGTCGTCGTCGCTGCCGTCCATCACCATCGTCATCATCGTTATCGTCGTCGTCCTCATAATCCTCGACATCATCATCATCCCCGCACTCCCCCGTTGGGGTGCCGGGGGGTTTCAGTATAAATAGTATCCCCACTTTCTGGAAATTTAGTGCTTTAAATTCCCACTGTCGCTGTCTTCTCCTTTGTTCTTTCTCATTCCTACTCTGTTCTATCAATCTACTATACTATCTTCTTCTTCGCTGGACCAGTCACCTACCTTTTTTCTTGAAAACTCTTCCGAGACAAAACTCCTCATTTGTGTGTGAGGTCTGTTGTATCAGCTTGGGAATATTGGATGCTTTATGCCAAATGGTCACTGGGGCTGCCTGTGATTTTATTATTTGGCAATGTAGGCATTTTATATGTATGTGTTTTGTTGATATTGATAATGATGTTTGTATTCTATTTTGTTTTTGTAAAAGAGGGTTCGATAAATTAGAGTATAGCCTCAGCGTCCCCTGCGTGGAATGTCTTTATTGTAAAGTGATCGGCTGGTAGATTGCCTTCAGTGTTACCACTAGGGTTGTTTCGGCAGATCTTTTATGCGGCTCAGGGGTCAGTCTTCTTTCACTTCTCTGGTACTGATTTGGCTCGGAAGAGTCCGCTGGACCTAAAGCAATAACCATGTAATGTAATGTAATTAATCGCAAAGCAAGCTTTTCTTCTTTCTATCTACAGGTGCGAATCTAGCAGATGTGATGACGATATCGGTAAAAATAAGAACGTTACAGCTTTGTGGTGAGTGACGTCAACAATATAAGCATCAGCCGTGTGTGTGTATGAGTGTGTGAGTGTGTGGGTGTGCGTGCGTGTGCGAACGTGTGTGTGGGGGGGCATGTAGAAACGACGTTCTGATGACACACACATGAAACTCCACATGGTTTCTTCTGACGTTTTTGGAAGGCCGTACTATTTTGACGTCAAAATAGTTCCCCGTTGAGTTAGAGCTGTTTTAGCAGGGTTAGGGTTAGGGATAGCTTCAAAAATTTGAAAATGTCAAAATAATGTCAAAAAAAATGGAAAGTGTGTCAAAATAATCCCTGTTTTTTTCACAACAGTCATCAGAACGTCGTTTTTACAAAAATGTGTGTGCGTGTGTGTGTGTGTTTTGACTCTCTGTCGCCGTGTGTGTGTGTATTTGATTCTGTCATTCTGTGTGTGTGTGAGAGAGAGAGAGAGTGGAGTGTGTGTGCGTGTTTGTGAATTGGTGTGTGTGTCTTCCTTTGTATGTTTATGTGCGCGTATAAATTATGTGTGGGTTTAGGTGAGTTCTATGTAACAAGAGCCCCGTTTACACAGCCCTTTAAGCTTTTGCTTGTTTAGTCAATATAAACTTAGAAGGTTACTGTTAGTATGAAGCAGACGACAGAAGTGATCATGGGTAACACAGTTGTAGCTTGATGCAAGCACAGTTAGTGACATCATTGCAGCCTACGATCGAGCTTCGAATTTTACATCCACTCAGAGTTGTTTCAGCCAATGAGAACACAGCTAGGGTAGATAGAACCAGTTCTGGGTGATTCAAGCAAAGAGATAGAATGTCAGTCTTCGTTGAAAACGCTGAGCAGTACACAGTACACTCAAGCAGAAATCTCTCTCCTGAGAAGATTAGACAGCAGTACTTGTTGAATATTCGAATTCAATCAAGTAGCCACGGCCTGACATTGTCAAACAGGTAAATGAACATACTTCTGTTTCGTCGTGATGTATTTATATTATTGTTGAATTATGCGTGTGAAATTTGCAATGCATAGAATTGAATTGTTAGTCCGACTTTGCCTGACCATGTGGAGAATCCGACCATGAGGCAAGCACGACCGGTTTTGACGCCATGTTGTATACCAAACAGAACGACTGTTGTTTAACCTATATGTATGCTTGCAGACCAGTGGCTGTACCAGAGAATGTTTATAATATTATTATTTCTTTATGTGTATAGTTAGCCACGATTTATATTTATATATGTATAGGAAATTAGAGTGGAGATTCCAGTGGACCACAGACTTAGCAGAATGTTCGAGATGTGGAGCTATCACTGAGGGCTACTTTGACCTTCAGTGAGACGCTCCGCACAGACCTATTATACAGGGTTGTGCAGAATTTCGTCTCATATGTTACAGACGAGCAGGCGTTATATCATGAGCCCAATCAGCAAAAGACAAAACCAAGTCGACGCTTAACGTTGGCTGCCGAGGCATCTCTAGCATTGTGCGAAGATAGCCCAACTGACGAACCACAAAGTCAAAGACTCCACGACAACACAAATTGTCCCAGAAGCGACCTCAACGCAGCGCTTCAACCACGCAGTTAAGTGCCACAAGAAACAGTGCACTAAAACTCTGTATAAACAGGACCACAGTAGTCCACTCTTCAAGAACTCTGACCATTAAGGCAGAAAGTATCCAGTGCCCTATAATGAAAAAGTAGCTGCCTAGATTATCAGCGAGCGAAAACCATTCGCATTGACAATTGAACTTTTAAGTTAGTATCGTATTTCGAAGATCGTGTATAGAGTAGAGGAAATAAATGTGTGATTTTACTGTTATCAAGTGGCTGGACTACATATGTTTCATAGCCGTGTGAAAGCTAGTGTGACAGTGATCTATTACCATTTTTCTATCTATCTCTGTACCCCCAGCCTAAACACAGACCGAGCTAAACAAATAAATGTATTAAGTTAAGTCACAGGGAGATATCTAGCGATCCCCATCGACTAAGACGAGTGGGTAATAGCATTCCATTGTGCAGAGCCCAGCAACAATAGAACCCCCGTCACATTCTACACCCCCACCATAATCTACTCCGTGATCATTGTTGCAGTCCTGTATAATGATCAATGGACTGTCTTAATTGGATGGTTCGTGAACCTTTTTTTCCCCCAGAAGGTTCAGCAACTTAGGTTCGGGATCTGAGAACTTGGAAAACAAAGTTGTTGAACCTCCAGGGGAACCTTTCACGAACTTTCCAACAAGACACAAATATTCACAGTATAAATATTATATACGGTCTATGGTATAGCCGGTTTACCATATATGCGTGTGTGTGTGTGTGTGTGTGTGTGGTTGTGTGTGCGTCGGTGTGCGGAGGTATAAGCCTTGAAATGGGTGACTAACCTTGCTTTTTATGCAGGAAATGGGTGTGTGTATTAGTCACCCAGTGTTTTCCAGCCACCCACTTTTTTCCAAGTACACAGGAGTGCTCTTTTAGTGCATGGGAGTGCAGTTGTAGTGCATGAGAGTGTTTTAAGTACAAGGGAGTGCTCTATCCGGGACGGAGAAAATCCAGTCAATTTTCGGGAAATTTTGCAAGTAAGTTTGACCTATTTCGTCGCCTATAGGAGACGAACTAGGTCGACTTTTCAGACGGAAAGAGCCAATTTTGCATTAGATTCTTACATTTCTGGAAGAAGTTTGCGTTCTTTCCGTCAAAAAATCACTTTCCGACTCTTGCATTCTTAATTAATAAAACCCAGTCTTGGTGTTGTACATACTTGTGTGGGTGTATGTGGGTGTGTGTGTGTTTGTGTGCGTGTTGTGTGTGTGTTGTGTGTGCGTGTGTTGTTGGCGTGTTGTGTGTATGAGTGTGCGTTTGTTGTTTATGCGAGTGTGTTGTGCGCGCGCGTGTGTGTGCGTGTGTGTATGTATGTATGTGTGTGTGGACAGGCGTAGGCTGCAGTTGCAACTCCACCGCAGCAGACTGCGGAGAGCTGATGACGTGTGTGTATGACAACAGCGCGCTACGTCCCACATGCCAGTGTCAGCAAGGAACATACGCTAGAAATGACGGAAGATGCGGTGAGTCCCTGTTCTTGTTCCTTGGGAGGGTGGAGAGGAGGAACCTCCTCCCCTCTAGTCCTTGACCCGTTTGGCAATACCCCTGTATGTTAAGAGACGTTAGAATAAAATATTGAATGTTAACAGACTGAATATAAATAATTGATCTGAAATTCGTTGAGCTTAAACGTATTGAACTGAATTGAACAGTACTGAAAACAATTGCATTGAGTTGAGACTACTGCTGTTGTGGACAGGTCGTGCTAGCGGCGAGGCGTGCAGCTGGTCTTGGTCAGTGGAGGAAGCAATATGGCGACACGACTGTGCTGAGGACATGCAGTGCTCCCATCAGGGCCTCTGCCAGTGTCGCCATGGCTACACCGCCAAAAAAGATGGTTCCTGCGGTGAGTGTATCATCATCATCATCATCATCATCATCATCATCATCATCGTCATCGTCATCATAATCATCATCTTCTTCTTCTTCTTCATCCTCTTTTTTTTCTAAATTCTTCTTCTTCTTTTTCTAAATTTTTCATCTTCTAAAATCTTCTTCTTTTTCTTTTTCTTCTTCTTCGCTTCCTTCATTTTCTTCTTCTTCTTCTTTATCAGTACAACTTGCGTTAATCTGGTGGATAAAAATTGATGCAACCACAATCGCCTTCTTCTTCTTCTTCTTCTTCTTCTTCTTCTTCTTCTTCTTCTTCTTCTTCTTCTTCTTCTTCTTCTTCTTCTTCTTCTTCTTCTTTTCCTCCTCCTCTTCTTCCTCCCTCGCCCTTCTTCTTTCCCTTGCTTCTACTCCTCCTCCTCCTCCTTCTTCTTCTTCTTCTTCTTCTTCTTCTTCTTCTTCTTCTTCTGCTTCTGCTTTTTCTTCTATTTGGAAATGCCCACAGTCATTGTCAACTATTACTGGCAAGGGGCACTAGTGGAATGTTACAATAAACTCTCATACGTGTAAAGTCGTTCAGAGTCATTCAGTTGTTTGAGGCGTTTTTGACCACTACGTGGTTCTAATGTACGTTGTTGACCCCTAGAGCGGGGAATTAGTAGAATGGATCGTCGATGGCACAGAGGTAGTGCATCCTTGAAGTTTGAACTTTGGAACATTGTCCTTTTATTTCCCATAACATGAATTAAATATACAAGATGACAAGAGGCTCATAGCCCTGGGGGCTGAAAAGCCAAAATAAGAGGGTTTGAGGGGATGGGGGGGGGGGATTGGGATACAAATAGCATTCGTACAATGAACGGCATTGTATAACACTACAGCTACATTTACAACATATTCAGCAACTGGACTGACAAACACTAATGAATTTACAACACAAAAATAAATGTGGCAGCAAAATAAATACGCAGAACGATACCAAATCAACATCATACCAAACCAACACAATATGACAAATAACATGTAAATCAGACAAAATGTAAAGTAACGAACAAGCATATTGCACTTTTAAATTCAAGGGGAAAAAACTCTGGTTATAAACAAGAAGAAATGGTTATAACCAATGAAAAAGCGATCCAGAGGCAACCTCTAATCTATTTCAGTGTAATGATCATAATGAGATACTAGTTTTATTTAAACAGAGAGAGGACGATTCTAATAAGACGAGCTCAGTTTTAATAACCTAGTTTTAGATTTTGAATCGTCCCACCGCCATAGCTCAAGTGGTACAGCGTTCGCCTGGCACACCGATGACCCAGGTTCGAATCCCGTGGTGGGCGATATAAAATGTGGCCATTTTCACTGTCCGTTTTAGCATTATGATTGCTCTGATGGTTCAGTGTTGATTCAGGTCCCTACCCCTCTTTCCCTGGTATGGTTATCCCCGTCTGCCATATCGCCAATGGTGGGTGTAGACTTCCTTTTCCTTTCCTTTTAGTCCTTTTATTAAACAAACAAACAAATGATCAACAGCAAATCAATTTAGGCTCCTAGCCCAGGGGGGCCGTATAGCCAGACAAGGGGGGAAGATGGGGGGATAGGAATACACAATATATACATAGTGATTACAAGAACGGCACTATATTACAAGACACAGCAGCCTCTAACTACAAACAATAACATAAAACATATGCACTAAATGAAAAAGCAACAACAATGTTCAAACATTTGTGACACCGATATGCACTCAAAAGTACAATCGCATAAAGATACAAGATAACACAAAAACAACAGTCATGAGAGAAGTGAAAGAACAAGGGAAGGAATGCCAGAACAATGAAGCACACATGCATGACACCAAACAGTATTCAAATATTGGAGGGAAAAAAATAAAAAATCCAAAGCTGTACTACTTAAAAAGTGAAAATATTTTTCCAATAAGACAACTTAAATTTATCAGTGTGCTTTTTGATTTCGAGTTCATTAGCTGATTTAACTTGAAGACATTTGGGTGATTCCTAAAATACCGTGGCAATAGGGAAAATCTGTTGTCTTTTAGAAGGGGATTAGTACAATTAAACAAATAATGGAATTCATCACCTATTTCATTTAAATCACACAAAGAAAACAATCTTTCTTCTCTGGGAATATTTATATATCTTTGAGTTTGAATCGGAAGTTTGTGGCAACCGAGTCTAAATTTTAACATATTTATTCTAAAAAATGGTGACAAATTAACTAAATAATCCTCAAAACAAAACTTTTCCTTAAATATTCTGTAAGTAATACAACTGTTATGCTCATTTATATTCTGATGCCAGATTTGCAAAAATTGGTCTTTCAGACGTTGTTTGACTAGATTCTTAAAATAATTCATAGAATAACTACAACCACGCACCCATATGAAAGACAAACCGAGATCGTCCAGAACAGAACGAACAGTATTTAACCAAGATAATTTATACTCACTATTAAAAAACAAATAAGAGCACAGACGAAACATAAGCACCGACATTTTTGTGGAATCGTTACAACAATCGATACACAATTTATACCAAAAACAAAGTAACCTGCATTTGGCATCCAAAGAATACAGCCAACCTCACCCAAAACCATGCAAGTCGGCGTGCAATTTTTTACATTAAGGATCATCTTCAAAAATTGTAGTTGCTACCTATCACATATTTCCATTTTTTCGTGAGCCCACACCTCGCAGTTAAACAATAGAATCGGTTTGATACATTTATCAAAGAGATCTAGCTGGACATCAAGCGGCAAATCTAACTTTCTACACTTCCTTAAAAGTGCATACATCGCACGCTCGGCTGACACGCTCTGGGCTTTCAAGTTCTTTTGAAATTTATTGTTATAATTAAAGAGGGTGCCTAAGTATTTATATTCCCAAACTATTTGAAGGATTACATCATTAAACTTGAAGACAGGCAACTTTCTGATTAACGTTAAACCTCAATGTTCATTTTGAATCGATAGCATATTTACCTGCTACCGCTGTGCTATCGAGAATCAACTACCTCTGCTATATCGAAGATCCATTCAACTTGGTTAAGGTCACTGTGGTTAGTTAGATCTTGTAGGCCACTGGCGCTGTGAACAACTCTTTGTACAGTAAAAAGTATTACATAAGAATAAGTCATTTCATTGTACGGCATTATATTGGGCAGCTGGATTTTAAATCCTGAAGAAGCCTCTTTTGTTTTTGCGAAATACATGAAGAACGTTTTAATCCGGAGTGTTTTAATCTCCTTTGGCTGTCTCGTCTTCTTGTATCTGATATTATACTTTAAAGAGACCCGTTTTGACCACCACGCCTCGACAGGTCCTATAACATTCACAGTGAACGTTGCCCCATTGATTAAAAAAACGAAGCTTACAACAAAAAAATAACTCTTTCGAAAGTTTGTTTGTTTGTTTTTTTATTAATCAATTCCGTGCTTTTGTGTGCCTATTACTAGCAACAGCCGTTGGGCTAACCAGCCCACATTCTGGCGCTAAAAACGGCAGCTACCAAAGCCTGTAAGAGGCAGAACCCGTAAAAAGAATAGTTTCTAAGGTTTGTTTGGCATTAGGTGGATAAAATAGACCCAACTCTACTCCAGACACCAAAAGGCATTGTTCAAGCCGCGTGGTTCACTCAGAAATAGGGTCAAAAGCCACACGGCTATGGTATCGATGTACCGTTAAATCACTCCCTGCCAGAACAGACATTAAAAATTCACACTGTTGCAGTTGGTTTTTAAGCCGCGAAAGACCACTTTATGATTATTAAATGTAATAACAATGACAATTTTATGTTAAACCTTTTTTCGCCACAAGTTTTTAAAAGCCTTTGAATTGGAGCCTTTTAATTATCTAAGCTTGCAGGATCCCCAGAAACGATGGAGTTGAATTAAGATCTGATCCAGTCTCCTCTGCTCTCGTGTCGTAGGTAAGGTGGTGGGTCAGTTGTGTGACGTCACTGAGGACTGTGGACGCAGCATGGACTGTCAGCCCCAACGCGACCACAAGTTCTGCGCATGCGCTGAGGGTTATGTGGTCAAGCGAGATGGTTCTTGTGGTACGGAAATGACCTTAATATTGAACGTTTGTGTGGGAAACAAAAAGAAGAAGAAGAAGATGGATAGATAGATATCCAGTGCTGATAGGGTCCAGCGGACTGCCAAGAGCCGAATCAGGACCACAGAAGAAGAAGAAGAAGAAGAAGGTGATGATGATGATGATGATGATGATGATGATGATGATGATGATGATGATGATGATGATGATGATGATGATGACGACGATGATGATGATGATGATGATGATGATGATGATGATGATGATGATGATGATGATGATGATGATATTGATGATGACGATAATGATGATGATGATGACGATGAAGAGAAGAACAAGAAGAGGAAGATGAGGAAAAGAATAAGAAGAAGTTGATGATGATGAAGACGATGATGATGAAGATGATGATGATGATGATGATGATGATGATGATGATGATGATGATGATGATGATGATGATGATGATGATGATGATGATGATGATGATGATGATGATGGTGACTGGAATAGACGAGGCGTAGATCTAGTGGGTTTTACTAGGGAAACTAGCAGTAGCGAAGAACTTGAGGCTTTTCTGTATAATAGGGATCTTTCGGAACGGGTGAAAGTGAAAGTGATTGTGTGTTCGTTTCGTCCAACGAGAGGCACGCCGCTGATTCTTACGCCGCGTTACGAAACGAAACGAACGTGTTTCTGTGCGCTTTCGATTCCAGCACCTAGTTTCGTTGTGATTATTATGCCTACGTAAGGCTTCTTCTAACAAATCATGATTTGACACGAATGTAACGATTAGGTTGAACTTTAGAGATGGATTAGTGCTCTAACATTGAAGATATTTTACATTCTAGCTTCGAGTTTCATTTTTGTCACATAAAACAGTTTTTGGACTGCTGATTGGTGATACAGAATAGATAGATTCTAGACAGCCATGACGGCATGAGGGTTTGGGCACTCTTTTCAGTAGCTCGTTTGAAAATACGTTTTAAGTCTGAGACCGAGTTTAGATCCCCATTATTACTTCTAAAATGGTTGAGTAATGTACCATATACAAATTCAAATCATTTTTGGACATTTTACAAACGATTTAATAACCAAAATGTACTCACGAACATTAGTTCGTGGAAAACCTGATTTCCACGAAGTTTTATTCGTTGTGGTAGGCAGACTTCGTGACCTTTCACCACGGGAAGTAAAAGCGTCACATAAATTGCTGACGTCACAACAATAAGTAGTCCCGATTCACATTCACTTTCACTTTCACCCGCTTCCGAAAGATCCCTAATTTCTTACGTGCTATTCGCTCAACTCTGTTTGTTGCTGCAGGTCTGACGGTAAACGGGACGTGCAAGCTGACCAGTGACTGTGCTGACTGGATGAATTGCGTGATGACGTTCACCACTTACAGTTCGCCCAACTATGCGGGCATTAGGCTTACCACCTTGATCCATGCTTGTATGTGTCGGTCTGGTTTGGCGGTCAACGCTGATGGAACTTGTGGTGAGAGAACAGAATGTTTTCTTATTAATATTTTATTTTGTCTTTTCTTTCTCCCACTCACAATCCCTCCCCCCTTACTCCTCCCCATCCCCTCTCACCCCACCAACGCGACGGGGTTATTTATTTATTCGGTCAGGTTTTTTTTACTGTAGTATGTTAGTTCTTGTTCTTGTCACTTTCTCCTCCTTATCTCATATGTGTGGGTGTGTGTGTGTGCATGTGTGTGCGTGCGTGTTTGTGTGTTTGTGGTTTCAGTAGAGTGGGATCAACAGTACTTTAAACATATGTTCTGTTCCAGGAGGCCCTCACGGTTCCAACTGTTCCTCAGCCCAGAACGCGGCCTGCAGTGACAACATGGTCTGTGTGAATCAAACCTGTGTCTGCAAGCCCAGCTGGCTGCCCACAGCCCAGGGGCAGTGTGGTGAGGCTTGGCGATACTACTACTATTACTACTGCTATTTCTACTACTACTATTACTATCAACAACAACAACAACAACGAGGATGATGATGATGATGATGATGATGATGATGATGATGATGATGATGATGATGATGATGATGATGATGATGATGATGCGCTATACGCGCTTTTATTTATAAATCAGTATCACAGCGCGGCGATCTGTAACCAACACTATACTCTCACTTGTTACACAAGCTCGTAGCCTACATACCCAGCAAACACACACACATAATTATGTGATGCATCACTCAAACATATTGTGGGGTAAAGCATAGACCACAAATAATTTATTATTTCTGGTCTATGTGCAAAGGCAGGAAGATCGCTACTAGAATATGAAGATTAACAAATATCAGTCTTGTAATTTTAAAATAGGTATATTGATTGCATACAATACCATTATTACTAAGGGTACTATTGGCCTACTGTATGACTGACGAACACAGTCATCATAATAACAATGTAGCAGCGCTCACGCGTATTATTGCTATCACCATTGAAATCATGGCAGTCGTTATCATCATCACTTCGTCGTCTGTCCCATTAGTATCCTTCTTTAACTCTGTTTAAATAACCACAACGGTAGCAGTGTTAAAAGAAAAAATATTAATAATTAAAACAATACTAAAAACACAACGAGGAACAATAATTAAGCAACAGCATCGCCGCCCGGTCCTCATCATTATCATCGCCATTTATATTGTATTATTGTCAACAGCAACCTCATCGTCAGCACAGCCGTTGTCGTCATCATCAGTGTCGTCTGTCTTGCAGGTATTGCCGTCGGTCAGTGGTGTGACGTCACAAGGGCCTGTGGAGATCACATGGCGTGTCAGGTGACGCCACAGTGGCCCTTTCCTGTCTGTGTGTGTCGCGACGGCTTTGCTCCTACAAACCGTGGAACTTGTGGTAAGACTGGTTGGATGATTGGTTGGTTGGTAGATAGGTTGGTTGGTTGGTTGGTAGGGTGATTAGATTGCATAAATAGATGACTAATTAGATCTGCTGGTGTGCAGTTCACTGAAGATGCATAGGAATGGGCGGTTATTGAACACTGTCCTATTTTAACATCGGCAACGTTCTACATATCAACATGAACGTTAAGAGAACTTTTTCAGGGTTTTTAAAAAAAAAGGCTTTTACCCTCCCTTTTCATCCCTTAAATCAATCTCAATGCGCGGCAAAGGATATCGCTATTACAGTAGACTGAGGGGAAAACGATTTTTAAAAAAAACAACAACAACATATCTACATTTTATTTTTGAAATTTAGATTGACTGGATCCACTAACATGAATAGTCACGCTCATGATTGACTGCATTCACTAACATAAATAGTCACGCTCATGATTGACTGCATTTACTAACATGATTAGTCACGCTCATGATTGACTGCATTTACTAACATGAATAGTCACGCTCATGATTGACTGCATTTACTAACATGAATAGTCACGCTCATGATTGACTGCATTTACTAACATGAATAGTCACGCTCATGATTGACTGCATTTACTAACATGAATAGTCACGCTCATGATTGACTGCATCCACTAAAATGAATAGTCACGCTCATCATTGACTGCATCCACTAACATGAATAGTCACGCTCATCATTGACTACATCCACCAACATGAATAGTCACGCTCATGATTGACTGCATCCATTAACATGAATAGTCAGCTCATGTTTCAGAAGGGGTGAGTAGGTCTACCAGCTACCTAAAAAACACCCAACAAGCACAAACTCTACGTCCTTTCTCTCCCCCCTCCCCCCTTTCCACAGACCCCCCTCCCCACCACCACTCCGGGTTGTCCAGGATTGTGCTCAGTTGTCTGGGACGTTTAAAAGGCGCGCTCAAAACAGCCAAGTGGGCGCCACAAGAGAACTGAGTTAGGTCTTTTTTTTTCTACCTGAATAAAGAAATATATTAATTTTAAAATTAATTAATTAATTAATATAATTAGCATTTGTATCTTGATGTATGTTCACGAGGTGGAATTAGTGTTCTTGTTCTGTGCAGCGTTGGTGGTTGGTGAAGGGTGCGGTGTGCACAGTGATTGTGGCAGTCATATGTTGTGTTCCTCTGTCCATCACCTTTGTGTCTGTGACCTCGGCTTCACCAAGACTGACCTAGGCACTTGCAGTAAGTCGCCAGCTTTATTTAAGCTATATATTTGAATTATTTTACTTTACTTTTTATTGTTATTTTTAAAAATTACTTGTATGTTATTTTATTACTTTTATTTTATTTTGTTTCATGTAATTTCATTTCAATTTCTTTCTTTTTTTTAAATTTTTTTTTTAAAACTCTTACTGCCAATTGTCTCAAATAGCAGACATTCCCAGTCCAGTGCCAGCTGTCTGGAACCGTATATCAGTGTTTGCTCACCTACGCACAATACAACATCAGATATATACTACTGCCTGTGGTCCTGAATCGGCTCTTTGCAGTCCGCTGGACCCTATATAAGTCTCCTCTCTGAAAATCCTTATCGGGAAGAGAGGGGACTATAAACTGATACACATACACATACATACTAACTAACACTACTGCCTGTGTAGGACAGAGCGCCGAAGTCGCATTTCTGGGACAAATCCAAGGGAGAGAATACAGACTCCAGTCACTAGTGTTACAACATGGACCTTATATACTATACTTAAATATAGAGTCCATGGTTACAACGTGTTCTCTCTCCTGGGTATAGTCTCGTCTTTAAAATGTGGTCGCAGAAATGCGATTATTGCGGTGTCAAGCAATCAGTATTCAGTGTGCAGTGGCCGGCTAGGTTTCCCAGCAGTCAATTTGACCCTTTGCATAATAAAAAGAAAAAAAAAGGAATAAAAATTTACGAACTCAAGTGTCCACGCAAAGGGAAATATATAATTATAAATGCAATAGAAATATATTATTCCGGGCTGGCATAAGCTCGGTGATAAAGGAAATATTGTTATAAAGATAACATGTAATTATGATATAAAGATAAAGGAAAATTATACATGTATTACAATATGTTTTTCTCTCTTTCAATCAACCACTACACCACTACTACGCACCCACTTAGGCATGACAGCAGAGACTGAAACAGATACCATGCCAAGTCCAACTGACCTACACGAATTAGAGACAACACCACAAAGCCATCCGGACACGACCGCGGCCTTATCGACGAAGCCAAACACGGACACGACCGCTGACTCTCCACAAACTGAGAACCTGATCGACTTCAACGCCCTTGTACTGGACAAGTCCAAATTGTCCACCACGAGGAACAAAAAAATCTGCGCACCGGACCACCGACCATCCAGCCAATCGATGGGCAGTATGGCTATTCTATTTTTAGTGCTCACTTTCGGAAGCTTGGTGATTTCCGACGTGAACAGAGTGGTAACATTTCTTCGCAACAAGCTGTGCAAGAAATCTTAACTGTGTTGAGAAAGAAGGTCACGAATATCTTTTGTTGGAGAACGAAACGAAACAAAATCAGAAACTGTATAGTTCTACAGGATTTTATTGGATTCTACAGTTTCTACTCATTGAAAATTATTTCTAATTTTCCAACATTCAAACATTCTTTATAGTAGGCTAATTGTAAGGACAATTAATTAAAAGATACAAACCTTCACCTCCTTAAGTTAAAAAAAATGACGCACTTCATCTAGCTTCTTGTGTAATGTAATATTTTGTTAATTATTATATTTTTATTTTGTATATCCAATACCGCTATAATCAATGGAGAAATTGAGTGCATGTGTATGTAATACATAAGGGCCTGTTTGAGAGTGCGTGTGTGTGGGTCTCTCTCTCTCTCTCTCTTTATTATTATATTTGATTATATTATATAATTGTAAAGCCTACCAGGACCGGACCTGCCCTAGAGGCCCGAGAAGCCCGGGCCCCTACCCTTTTTTGAAAAAAAAAATTAAGAAAACAAAATTAAGAAAAAAAATGTGGGTGAAAAATATTTTTTAAAAAATATTAAAAAAAAAAAGAAAACCACACACACATACACACACACGCACACGCACACACACACACACACACACTTTTTGAAAGGTAATTTCTCCCCAAAATCAGTGGCAAACTATAGCACCAAAATTTTGCAATTTACATGCTCAGATTGCACCAGATAGCACCATTTTTTCTCCCTTTTCAAAAAATTTTCCGAGGGAGCATGCCCCCTGACCTCCCTAGCAAACTAGGCGCTTCGCACCGTCGGCTCGGCGCTTCGCGCTTTCACTACTACCCTAAAATAAATTTGGGCCCCTACCCCTGAAAAACTTAGGTCCGGCCCTGCCTACTGTTAGAAGTTATAACTTTGTGTAAATTAAGACAGGTTGGTCAGTCCGCTGGCCCCTGTAAACAATGACTAACAATTAAGGCAATTGGTAAGGCTTTACTGTAGAGCCTACAATCTTTATCAGGAAGATCCAATGTTCAATGTTCTCCCCCTCTGTCTGTCTGTCTCTCCACATTTTTTACATACAATACAATACAAGGTTATTGCTTTTGGTCCAGCGGACTCTTCCGAGCCAAATCAGGACCAGAGAGACGTTATCTTAAAATGTTATAAAAGTGGTTCAAATCTTAAAATATATACCTGTTACTCTTAAATACTCAAACAAACTTTCACATGTCTTGAAAAGTCTTCTTTAAAACTGATGTTTTAAAAATATGTTCTCTTTCCTCAATCAACTCACTAAATTCGGTCTTATCAATAAAATCCAAAACAAACCGACATGGTTTATATGCGATAAAACAAACCAACATCATGTAAGAATTGAAACAAGTGTTGACCATTGCATATTTTAAAAATCTCTTTGAAAGGTTTTGAACCAAAATATGTTTCTCTTTTATCAAGCAGGTCAGCACATTCAGACATGAAATGACGAACGGAGAAGGATTTATCACATTCAAAGCACCATGTTGGTTCTTCTCCTTTTAACAGGAAACTGTGGGTTACATAAGTATGCCCAATATGAAGGCGAGACAAAACTGTTTCTTCTTTACGAGTGGATGCATTTGCAAGTGTTTTTTGCAATAGGCTACAATAACTTCAAAACTAAACCGAGATTAAAACAAAATGCACCAATTATTGTTCAACCCAAATCACTAATAAACGATTAACAGAACATTAAAATCCATGTTATCAGAAAAATGCCGAATAACTCCAAGGGCGGCGTGCATAAACCGTGTTAATTTTAAATCTCAAATCGTGTGTGTGTGTGCGTGTGTGGGTGTGGGTGTGTGTGTGTGTGTGTGTGTGTGCATGACAGCTTTAGCCTACACTGCTACTGACAGCTCTCCATATAGTGTGTGTGTGTGTGTGGGCATGTAGAAACGACGTTACAGTGACACACTCGTGGAACTCCACATGGTTTCTTTTGACTTTTTTGGAAGGCTGCCCTATTTTGACGTCAAAATAGAGTTCCGGCATAGATACAGCTGTTTTAGGGTTAGGGTAAGGGTTAGGGTTTGGGTTAGGGGTTAGGGTTAGGGACAGGTTCAAAAATTTGAAAATGTCAAAATAATGTCACGAAAATGAAAAGTGTGTCAAAATAATCCCTGTTTTTTTTCACAACAGTCATCAGAATGTCGTTTTTACAAAAATGTGTGTGTGTGGGTGTGTGGGTGTGTGGGTGTGTGTGTGTGTGTGTGTGTGTGTGTGTGTGTGAGGGTGTGTATGTGTGTGTTTTGGAGGGAGGGAGAGGAGTATTTGGGGTGATAAAATAATTTTTTTTATCACTTCGAAAATCAGGATCGAACCCACAACGCCCAAAGTGCGCACTTGTTGTGGCGTGTCAAACTGCGTACCCCTGGACCCCGTCAAAACGAGCATCAAACAGAAAATGATAGAAGGAATGGATGTGAAACCCGCAATGAGCGTCTATACAACCCTGGCTTTCACTATTGTGGTGTTCAGAGCTTAAACGGACAATAACTGGGATTTATCGGAACGTAACAATACTCCATAACATTTTAAGACGTCAAGGACAATGGGTTGTTCAAGCCAGATGACAGCTGACATGTATATTATAGTCAAGCAACCTTCTACTAGCGTAGTTGTGGTAGCAGTAGTTCTAGTAATTGTTGTAGTGGTGTAACTGTTGTTAATTTATTTTTAAATTGTTTCTCTACTAAATTGAATGTTATAATATTGCGCTATATAAAAATCCTTTCTTCTTCTTCTTCTTCTTCTTCTTCTTCTTCTTCTTCTTCTTCTTCTTCTTATTATTATTATTATTATTATTATTATTACTAGTTGTTGACTTTTTTACTAAATTAATATTTGAAAAAAATTATATATTTATTTTATTATTATTTTATAAATAATAATAATAATTTTAATAATAATAATAATAATTATTATTATTATTATTATTATTATTATTATTATTATTATTATTATTATTATTATTATTATTATTATTGTTACTACTAGTATTTGACTTTTTCACGAAATTATGACGAAAACCCCTCAAAGGTTACCAAAAAGATTTTGATGATGCGGGTTTGAACTTGTGAAATAGTATGCTGGCTTATACGGGGAAAATTGTAATGCAACATTTAAATACGTCACTATTTTATGTGTTGTTGTGTAATTTTAATTTCACTGTATGCCATTTCTTTATGTTAATTTATTTTTTATCTCTTTATTTTAAATTTCTTTACATGAGTTTAAATTACCTATTTATGTTAATTCATTCACGTATTTATTTACTGTTACAGGAAATCACCGTACAGATTCAAGGCAAATTTATCAACTTGAATTTTACATTTAAGTTTTAATCTGATGCATACACACAAAATAATACGACTAATCTTGAATCCAAAGGAAAATGGACGAAAAGAACGAAAGCACAGAAGAAAGGAAGAATGAAAGAAAGAAGTAAAAAAAGAAAGACAGAAAAACGAGAACTAGAGAAAAAAAATACAAAAACAAAGAAAACTAAACCTGAATCCAAAGAAAACAAGAAGAAAGAAAGAAAGAAAGAAAGAAAGAAAGAAAGAAAGAAAGAAAGAAAGAAAAATGATCAGATCGAGAGCGACAAAAACTAGAATTAGGCGACAGCCCTAAAAAAAAGGGAAACAATCAACGCAATTTTACACCCAAGAGTGACATATTGAGAAACACACCACAATAACAAAACAAATCATGTTGAGAATAGTCCCAAGTGACACCAATTGTGAAAAGCAAGACATTTTGACAACAACAAAACCGCACACATAATCATATTGATCGCGGCAAAGTTTTGTTAAGGGTGACAACTTTGGACATGGGACAAACCCCCAGGATTTCAAGGCAACCAACCTCGCACCATATGGCCAAACAAGGGCCGCAACCGCTGAGGGAAAACCGCGAGGAGGAGTCGCAAGCAACATGGCGCTCCCAAAATTAGTTTCGTTAACTTTTTTTCTTCCAAACTTTCTTCAGTCCAGCACTGAGTGTCTGAGATCGATTAGCAAGGGTACAGTAGGCTCCATGCACTTCAGCCGCTCCAAATTACTACATAGGAAAATAGACTAGAATATCACCTATATACAATTATGCAGTCACTATAGCAGTGCAGTTGCGTTTATTTAGTACGACACCGATTGTTCTACTACAGAACACTGGTGTCTACTATCCGTTTTCCTACATCCTACAAGCGGTCAAGTTTGTTTGTGCCTCAATAGTCTCTGATGCTCTGGTTGGTTTCAGTTCTTTCTCACTACGCTGTGGCTCTTTCTTACATTAAGGCTACGCTAATGAAGAGACAGAGAAGGAAGAGAAAAATGAGGAGGAAGGGAAGAAGAAAGAGGAGCATCGATTCAGGGGAGAGGGAAAATGGGAAGAAACGTAGAGATATGCGCAAAATCTAAGAAGAGAAAAGGGGAAGAAGGAGTAGTAGTATATGTATAAAGAAGAAGAAGAAGAAGAAGACGAAGACGAAAAAGAAGAAAGACGAAAAGGAAAGAAGAGGTAGTAATAGAAGAAGAAGAAGAACAAGAAGAACAAGAACAAGAAGAGAAGGCGGAAAGAAGAAGAAGAAGAAGAGACGAAGGAAAGAAGAAGAAGAAGATGAGGAGGAGAAGGAAAGAAGAAGAAGAAGAAAAAGAGAAGGAGGAAAGAAGAAGAAGAGGAGGAGGAGGAGGAGGAGAAGGAAAGAAGAAGAGGAAAAAGAGAAGGAGGAAAGAAGAAGAAGAAGAGGAGGAGGAGGAGAAGGAAAGAAGAACAAGAACAAGAGAGAAGAAGAAGAAGAGAAGGAGGAAAGAAGAAGAAGAGGAGGAGAAGGAAAGAAGAAGAAGAAGAAGAAGAAGAAGAAGAGAAGCAGGAAAGAAGGAGAAGAAGAAAAAAAAGAGAAGGAGGAAAGAAGAAGAAGAGGAGGAGGAGGACGAGAAGGACAGAAGAAGAAGAAGAGAAGGAGGAAAGAAGAAGAAGAGAAGGAGGAAAGAAGAAGAGAAGGAGGAAAGAAGAAGAGAAGGAGGAAAGAAGAAGAGAAGGAGGAAAGAAGAAGAGAAGGAGGAAAGAAGAAGAGAAGGAGGAGGAGAGCAGAAGAAGAAGAAGAAGAAGAAGAAGAAGAAGAAGAAGAAGAAGAAGAAGAAGAAGAAGAAGAAGAAGAAGAAGAAGAAGAAGAAGGAGGAGGAGAAGAAGAAGAAGAAGAAGAAGAAGAAGAAGAAGAAGAAGAAGAAGAAGAAGAAGAAGAAGAAGAAGAAGAAGAAGAAGAAATCTAAATGTATGAATGAGTTTCATGTGGGAAATAAATAAATTACAAAAAATAAATAAAAGTACCCCTTAACTCGCCACACTTCCTCTCTTCTAGGAACTGTACAACTGTACTCCTGTATTGTCTCTCCTTTCCTCTTCCTACTCCTCTCAACGTTTTGACTGTGCAGGTTGCACGTTCAAAGCGGGTCAAGATGATATGATCAGATGACAGACAGTGTCACAGAAAATGACGAATAATGACCCAAAGTTCCCCAACTACACAAAAAAACTGCCTCGGGCCAAATGCTCTGATGTTAAAACCAGAACATTTTGAGCTCCTTATTTCTCATTTCGAGAAAAGGCACAGAGGGAGAAGGGTGGAGAATGGGACAGAATGAGGGAGGGAAAGGAAGGTATAAGGAGGAAAAGAGGTAGAGGGAGAGAGAGGGAAGGAGAGAGAGAAGGAGGAGGAAGGGAGAAGGAAGGCAGGGAGAGAGAGTCAGAGAGAGAGACAAAGAGACAGAGAGAGAGAGAAAGAGAGAGAGAGAGAGAGAAAGAGAGAGAGAGAAATACTATTGAACAATGAACCACATAGCAGCAGTGATTACGACTAGAGATTAGTTTCCTTGAACAATGAACACTACGCTTCAATGTTAAAGTCTTATTATTCTTTTAAATACGCGCAAAACTGGATAGTGTGTATATACATGAAAAGTAGTGTACTAAACAAAATACAGTTCTCCATAAATTGAATTATAAACACACTATAACAAAAAAAATTTAAGCCCACGTCGGTCTGAATCCAAAACACAATCATCATTTAACTCCAAATATTCTGGCAAGTAAGATTTAAAACCATCACAACAAAATACTAAGTTATCAATGTTACAATTAAGATTTCCAGTGATAACAGTTTGATTTATTTTTGATCTCTCCAACACGCCGCACTCGGAGTTAGAAAAAGGAAAAAGCGCGTGATATTATTATCATCATCACCATCGTCGTCGTCGTCATCATCATAAAAAACAACAACCACACAACAACTTCAGTAACTCAAAAAAAAAGATGAATTCTTCCTCAAATGATTACGATACTAATATACAGTTCTCGAATAATACAAATAATGCATTGAAGAACAGATTGCAAAGATGCTAATTCACCATTACAAGTAGTTTTATTCCTCTAATTGCGCCACAACAATTAGTATTTTTGTCATTGCAACAGAAACAAAACTCTTTAAAAAATCTTGATTTAAACACAATTTTAATTTGAAAATAGAATTAAATTAAATAAAAAGAAATAATAAATTGCAAAACAACTGTAATAAATTGCTGTTTAAACGTCTTTTGACAGGAAAAGATCTCACGTTAAATCTCCCCGTGTAAAACTGGGGACAATAAATCTTCTTGTATCTTGTATCTTGTATCTTGTATCTTGAAAAGTAAAGTCTGAATATCACTAAATTAACAAAACAGTTAGAAATAAAATGTTAATTTTAAACCTTTTAAATACATGTGGATTAAAAAAAATAATTCATTAAGAAAACAATTGGAAAAAAAATGTTTACACTCCTTCCAAATTAAAAAAAAAATGAAATGAAAAAAGTCCGGTAAAATGTTTTTTTAAGCCCCTCGTGAACAGAAAATTCAAAATATAAAACGATAATAAATTTTAAAAAAAATCAAAATGGAATGTAATTAAAACACAATTTGAATATAAAATGGAAATTAACAACAAAAAGTAATAAATTAACAGCACATTTGAAAACAAAATGTTATTTAAACTTTTTTTTTAAATGGACTTTGAAGAAAAAGAACAACTAAAATAGCCCGTTATTTAAAACAAGCGTGATTAGAACAGACTTAAATGGAATTAAATAAAATAATAAATTATCCAAAGAACTTGAACAAAAATCTCCATTTAAAAAGAAATACAATTAACATAACAATAAACTAACAAAACAACTTATCATCTGATTAAATTCCTATTTGAGAGCCTAATGGAAAATATAATGGAAAGCGCCTATAAAAGAACCTAAATAAATTTAGTCATTAAAATTCATTTTAGACCAGTAATTAGTGGGGAAGGGAGACAATTGAAGTACCACAAACACATTTTTCAACTTCGGGGCTGAACTCTCGGCAGACTTTGTTCTGGAAAGGGAGAAAACCTATTTTGTCAAGCCGAAAAACGGGAGGTAATGAGACATGAAGAAAATGTTTAAACGGTCGTAATGAATCAGAGATCGATAGCACGATATATCTACAACTAGGGGACGCAATCCTAGAGAGGGGAATTTTTTTAAAAAAAAACAAAGAAAAAACAAGGAAAGATAATGCCCGAACATCGCTGGCGCTGCGGGCGGAGGGATACACGCCACGCTAATGAAGCGTACGCATCATTTCCGGTCGGCAGATTAATCCGACCCAAAAAAGTAGTCTCTGGTATCAAAAGACAGAAGCGGTCATAAGCGGAGGGGCCGGGTAGCTCAGTTGGTAAGAGCGTCTTGCTAGTAACCGAAAGGTCGCTGGTTCTTCCCCTTTACCAACAACTGGCCCGCTGGTGTCAGTATAAATCGGTCCAGTAGTCACCTATATGCGAAAGTGTCGTGTGACTATAATCTACATACAAACAAACAAACAAAGGAACAGTAGGGGGGAACGTGATTTCAAATGCCAGATCGTTTTTCTTCTTTGCTTATTTACCTTTTCGTTCGCTCTCCTCCAGACACACAACTTGTAGTTCAATGGTTTTGTGTGCATGCAGTGTGTATTGTGTTTGTGTGTGTGCAGTGTGTATTGTATTTGTGTGTGCGCAGTGTGCGCGCGCGTGAGTGTATTTTGTGTGTGTGTGGGGGGTGTGTGTGTGTGTGTGTGTGTGTGTGTATGATTGTATAAATGTGGGTGTGTGCGCCTGGGTGTATATGTCTGTGTATATGTGTGTATGTGTGTAAATGTATGTGTGAGTGTGTGCGTGTCTGTGTGTATGCGAATTTATGTGTGGACCTGTGTGTGTGCGTGTCTGTGAGTGTGTGTGCGCATCTACGTGTGTGTGTGTGCATCTGCGCGTGTGCGTGTGTGTCTGTATGTGTGTGTGTCTGTATTTGTGGGTGTGTCAGTGGGTACGTGTGTCTGTGTATTTGAGCATGTGTGTGTGTGTTTTTGCGTGTGCGTGTGTCTGTATTTGTGTATGTTTGTGTATGTGTGTTTTTTGTACTGTGCCGAATTGTATTGAAATTGAATTGTACAACGGTTTCGGACGAAAAAGACACCCAACACACTACCACATTTCAGCTCCTGTCCTGCATGAGAACTGAGGCATGGGTCGTTCTCAGTCTATTAGTGCACTTGCTGTTCTACCTTCGCGATATGGCCGGTGCAATGAGGAACTCATCAAGTAGAATCGGGCCATAACCCGGGTAATGAATCGGGAAGGCCTGGTGAGCTAACCTTTTCGGCTCAAAACGGGCAAAGATGGCATCCGGAAAGAGCAACTAATCAGCAGCTGTCTGAGGGTAAATGGTTATCCCTTTGGAGAAAGACCACGTCGTCCATTTTGAAGATCCGCTTCTCAGTTGATTACGGATATGACCGGATCACGACATGGCGGTTTAGTCCGGTCATGTGGCGGGCGGCTTAGCCCGCACAAATAGTAAACAAGCGCACGTACCCTATCTGTGGCTGCGGGTACAGTTGCTTTCGTCAGCCAAAGTAATAATAATATTAAGAATACCGGATGCTATATGCACACTATTCTTCAAGTCACCAGTCAGTCTCCAATTTCAAATTGCGGCGTCCTGCACCAACATACACGTCACATGGAACGAGTGTGGATAAGCGTAGGTGCGTGTGTGTGTGTGTGTGTGTGTGTGTGTGTGTGTGTGTGTGTGTGTGTGTGTGCGTGTGTGTGTTTGTGTGTGTATTTGGCGGTTTTAAAACTCCGTTATTGTTACACTCTCTTTATACTCTAGAAACATTCTTTTGACGGAAAACGTTATTTTGACGTTAAAACCGTGTTCCGTTAGGGTTAGGTTAGGGGTTTGGGTTAGGGTGAGCTTAAAAAATTGACACATTTTTTTTTATGTCAAAACAACGTATGTGGCGTTTGAAGTCATAACAAGGGCGTTTGTGCATGATTTTGTGTGTATTGGTGTGTGTGCAGTGCCGGATCCAGGGGGGGGGGGGGTTACCTGGGTTCCGGAACCCCCCTTCCAAACTAAAAAAAAGTAAAAAAAAAATTGAATTTTTTTAATGCAAAGAGTTTTAATTTTGTAATTGTTTTTAAAACATTGCAGTTTTTAGTCACTTTTGGTCCAAGGTACAAAGAGTTTTTTTTATAGACAATTCAACGGAAATCCATTTCAAGGGATCCGTTAAAACGTCCAAAGCGTTTTCCCGTTGAAACGACCAAGTAACCCAACCCCTAAGCCTAAATGAGTAAATGCAGCCATATTTTCCTGTTCTGGCCGCAAGCCTCTTACAGCACCTTCACCTTGATACTGCCATAATCCCCCCCAAAACGACTTTTTAGAAATATTAATTAAGATGCTAAGTTGATAATTATGAATTATGATTCATTGCCTGGTTTGGTGAAGTCAGCAAAATGGCAAATGCTTTCACAACTTATGTTATTGTTCCTCGTCAAGCATCTCGACAGACTCTCCGTGACAACCAACCTGCGGCCACTCCAGAAGAATATTTCAAGATTAGCATTGCCATTCCTTTTTTAAAACACCTGTCAACCGAATTGGACTCGCGGTTCAAAAATGCTGGTCTAGCAGTTGATGGTCTCTGTCTGGTGCCAAGCACTTTAATAGACAACCAGGTTGGTTTCATGCAGGTTCCAGAAGGGGTGAAAACACTGGCAATGTTGTGGGAGTCTGACCTACCAAACAACGCTACCCTTGATGCAGAATACCAACGGTGGGTTTGCAAATGGCGCAGTGCTGCTGAGAATGCAACAGCTATCATCCCATCCACGGCATCAGAAGCACTGAAACATTGTGACAGGGATTTTTATCCCAACCTGTTCATCATGCTAAAGAACCTTTGCACCCTGCCTGTCACTACTGCCGAGTGTGAGCGTTCAAACAGTCAGTTGCGCAACCTGAAAAACTACCTGCGCGCTACAATGGGGCAACAGAGGCTCAATGGACTTGCTTTACTGAAAGTGCACAGGGATGTTGATATTGAATTCAAAGAGGCGGTGAACTGTTTTGCCAGAAGATACAGTTCACAAATGGTACTAAAGCCGGAGAACCTAGTGCAGCAAGACTGAAAGTGAAAGCAGCGCGGTGATGTTCATAAACTACAAGGTAAAGCTTTATACCGTTAACGATCGACAAAAAGTAGTGAATAATAATAGTATACAAAACATATCTGCTGATAAATAAATGTTTGTTTGTGTGTGTGTTGTTGTTGTTTTGTTTTTTTTTAAGGGAGGGGCAGAGGATAATTTTTGTACCCCAGAGTTTGTCAGTTCAATTGTTAAAAAAGCTCAAAGTCCCAGACCATCACAAATGGCTTTTTCAAGGTTCAGATTGCACCAGATTGCACCCTTTTGCATCCTTGAAAAAAAAATTTCCCGGGGGTGCATACCCCCCTAGAAGGCTCGGCGCTTCGCGCCTTCGCTGAATCTGTAATCCTTTCTTCGACTTTTCCCAGGTCCGGCCCTGGTGTGTGTGTTGTGCGTGCTTGATGTCTGTTCTGATGTTAGCGTCCCTTGTGCTGACAGGCGTTTTATATTGAATTTCTTTGGTTGTGACTGTGGCATTTTAATAAGTTGTACTGTTTTTAATACTTTGTGGTGCAATAGTTATTGTATTCATGAAATTACATGTATCTTTTAATAAATGTAATAATGAAATTTGTTTTTTATGTTTTTATTACGGGACACATATGTGTGATAAAGGTATATGTGGCATGTATGGTTAAGAAAAATGAATGAATCTCTCAAATAATATGTTTGATCAAGTTAGTTTTAAAGATTGTAGCTTTATGTTGCATGCTATCATCTATTCAGATGCGAAACAAATGACTGTACATAATTCCTTTGATGGTAATAAAGATTTGTTGAACTGAATTGAAAATCCACCACGTAAACATCTACACGTCATGCACTTTCAATATGGGAAAATGTTGAAACACACAGATGCTTTGGAAAGATTCTTAGTAGCTTAACTAGGCAGGCAGGAAACTCGCTGTCCATGGTGGGGATGATGGACGTTGCAGGGGCGGATCAGTTAGTTTTTTTTTTTTTTTGGGGGGGGGGGGTTCCAAAATTCTATTAAAGGGACTTACTCGGTAAATGTTAATGATGGTCAAGAAACGCTTCAGATCAAGTATCAACATTGGCAGGACACGCAATTTTCCAGGAGCAGACATCGGAAGTGACCACAATCTTGTGATGATGTCTTTCCGGCTTCACTTGAAGAGAGTAAACACAGCAAAGTGCACTAGACTGAAGTTCGACCTGGACAAACTGCAAGACCCGGAGGTGACAGAAATATTTCAGGCCACAATTGGAGGGAAATTTGCACCACTGCTCATTTTGGGAGCTGGTGAAGTAGATGTCAACACCATGACCACCACCTTCAACTTAGCTGTGACTGATGCCGCCACGGAGATCCTTGGAAAGCACCGGTCAAAGAAGAAGCTGTGGATCACACCTGAACTTTTGGACCTGTGTGATAAACGAAGAGAGATGAAAAAGAAAAGGAACACCTGACAGGGAGCTGATGCCTACCGAAAAATCAACAATGACATCCGAAAAGGCATGCACACAGCAAAGAAGAACTGGATAGAAGCTCAATGCCAGAAAATAGAGCACAGTCTGAACAAGAACAACAGCAAGAAGGCCTATCAGACTGTGAAGCCGCTGACAAGTGTTAAACAGCCCAAGGTCTCCACGATCCAAAGCAAGTGGCTTATGCCTTACAGAAGAACAAGAAGTCTTGGACAGATGGACAGAGTACAGCTCTGACCTTTACAACCACAAACCAAACGGAGACCCATTAGTTCTAGCATGTCCAGAGAACAGAGAAGAAGAAGAAATCCTCCCAATTCTCCGAGAAGAAGTTGAGGCAGCAGTGCAGTCGCTGAAGAAGGGAAAGTCAGCGGGAGTGGACAACATACCCGCGGAACTGCTTCAAGCAGGAGGAGAAGCGATGATCGACGCACTCACCATTATGTGTAACAAGATGTGGCAGAGTGGGGAGTGGCCTACACCATAGACCCAGTCGCTTGTCATCACTCTTCCCAAAAAAGGTAACCTTCAGGAACCTGAAAATAATACTCAACAGGTTGAAACCCCAAGCTGAACAAATCATAGCCGAAGAGCAAGCAGGATTTAAGGCAGGGCGAAGTACCACTGAACAGATTTTCAACCTCAGAATAATCTGTGAGAAATACCTACAGCTCCAACAACGTCTATATCATGTGTTCGTAGACATCAAAAAGGCGTTTGACCGAGTCTGGCATGCAGCTCTGTGGGCAACCATGAGAGTGTACAACATCAGCCCTAAAATTGTTGAAGTCATCAAAAGCCTGTATGACAAGGCTACCAGTGCAGTCCTCCACAACAGCGCCATCGGAAACTGGTTCAGAACAACAATCTGTGTGCGTCAGGGATGCCTACTCTCTCCAACACTCTTCAACATCTTCCTAGAGCGCATCATGTCAGATGCCCTTGCAGATCACGAAGGCACAGTCAGCATAGGGGGAAGAGCAATCTCCAACCTTCGTTTTGCGGATGACATTGATGGATTGGCTGGAGAGGAACAAGAACTTGAACGGCTGGTACAGAGGCTTGACACCATCTCCAGAGCCTATTCAATGGAAATAAGTGCAGAGAAGACCAAAATGATGACCAACAACACCAATGGCATCAACACGGACATCAAAGTCCAAGGCCAATCCCTCAACACAGTGCATAGCTTCAAATATTTAGGAGCCATTGTATCAGACAATGGGTCCCGACAGGAAGTCCTCTCCAGGATCGCACAAACAACTGCTGCCCTGGCGAGGTTGAAGCCAATTTGGAAAGACAGGACCATCAGTCTACATTCCAAGGTAAGGCTGCTGCGCTCCCTTGTCATCTCCATCTTTCTATATGCTTGCGAAACATGGACCCTAACAGCAGATCTCCAACGAAGAATACAAAGCATGGAGATGAGGTGCTATAGAAGACTTCTGGGCATTTCCTATACCCAGAACATCACCAACGACGAAGTCCGACAGCCCATCACACAAGCCATTGGACAACACGATGACCTGCGCACAGTGGTGAAAAAACGGAAACTCCGAGGGTTATGGCCACGTCACCAGATCATCAGGTCTTGCAAAGACCATTCTGCAAGGCACAGTGCAAGGAGGTAGAAGTAGAGGGAGACCGAAAAAGAGGTGGGATGACAACATTCGAGACTGGACTGGTTTGACACTGAGCGAAACAATCAGGGTTGCTGAGGACAGGGAAAGATGGAGTACGTTGGTTAAACGATCATCTGTGGTGCCTCTACGTCCTCCGAGTTATGGGTTAGGATAGGATAGGATAGGATATGTTATTTACTTGTAAGAATAAATTATCAAAATAATAATTACCTCCTTTGCTCCCAAAATATGTAGGCCTACTGAGCTTTGCCACACCTTTCGAATCGGAGGGCTTCAACGATGGTGTTCGCGCATTTTGTATATATATAGTCATATAGTCACCCCTTGGGGTCATGAGCAATCTTGCCACTGTAGATTGTTCTAACCTATAAAGGGAACAGTGAAAGCCCCAGTTGAAAACCTGTCTTGCCTTTGTAGGCATGACAGATTCACTGCGGCAACAGTACCCCCGTTGGAGTGCCGGGGGTTTCAGTATAAATAGTATCCCCACTTTATGGAAATTTAGTGCTTTAAATTCCCACTGTTGCTATCTTCCTCATATACTCTTTCCCATTCCTGCTCTGTCCTATCACTCTGCTATACTATCTTCTTCTTCGCTAGATCAATGACCTACCTTTTTTCTTGAAAACTCTTCCTGGACAAGACTCCTTGTTTGTGTATGAGGTCTGTTGGATCAGCTTGGGAGCGTTGGACGCTTTCTGCTGGGTGGTCACTAGGGCTTCCTATGATGTTAGTATTTAGCAATATAGGCATTTTATATGTATATGTTTCGTTGATGATTTGTAATGATGGTTGTATTTTATTTTGTTTTTGTAACCGGGGGTTCGCATAGTTGAGGTAAACCCTCAGCCGTCCCCCGCGTGGGATGTCTTTATTGTAAAGTGACTGGCCGGTGGAGGGCGTTCAATTTTCCCACTAGGGTTGTTTCAGCAGATCTTTTATGCGGATCGGGGGTTGTCCGGTCCTGATTTGGCTCGGAGGAGTCCGCTGGACATAAAGCAACAATAAATCAATCAATCAATCAATCAGTCATATAGTCATATAATAGGCTGACGTCAATTTTTTTTTGCTGCTACGATCTACTCAGTCACACTGCCTTCGCGATGGACCGGTCGATCGCGATCGACGTATTGGACTCCTGTCGTAATCCATTTTATTATCCATTAAGAATATCGTTTTCTTTCTTTTCATTTCTTCCGCTCGTTGCGCCCTACCCTCCCATCCCATCCTCCTCCCCTTTAAAAAAATTAAAAATAAAATAAATAAATAAATAAATAAATAATTTGAATGTCGCCAAAGACGGGAAATATCAGCTTTGCTCTTTGTGGAGCACGAAAGACGGTGTTCGTCTGGAGATTGTTTAGAATGATTGCAATGATTAAACTTTTTTAGGGAGAAGATTGCGAGGGCTTGCATATTGTGGGAGAGGTCAAATACTAGTATAAAAAAAATTTAAAATAAAAAACTACAAAAATAATTATATATATATAAATTATATATAGGATTATTTATTTATTTATTTATTTATTTATTTATTTACTTTATGTTTATTTTTATTTTTTTTAAATTTTAATATATTTTTTATTATATACATATATATATGGGATATGGTGTTACTCTCAGTTTGATGTTGGTGTTTTCTATCAGTAGTGGATTCAGCCCCAATGCTGAAGTACTGATGAGTGTAGCTCAGATTCGTTTATTCACGCAACCCGCTCAACCAGCATACAAGTCACAAAGTCGACGTATGAAGTTTTCCACTTTTTATTCAGCACACATCAACAACTGCATAAAATCGCTCAATCGTCTTTCCACTCTCAAATTTACTTTCCAAATCACTTCGACGTGTTGAGTTGAGGCAGGACTCCACTCTGGATCGGGGTCGTCGGGTCGTCTCGCGCCTTCGATGTTCCCGATCATCAAATCATACAGCGGCTTCTTCAGGTAAACCGCTTCGACTTCGCCTATGTAGAAAGGGGTGTTGACAGGAATTTTTGCAACTGGCGCTTTCACACATTTGCTGTCGGCCATGAGTGTCCATTTAGAATCGCCAGTGAATTGTTCTTTAGCGATTAGGTCTTCTCTGACGATGACCCCACTGCAGCCAGAGTCTCTTAGAACAGTCACTTCATGATTTCCGACGCGTCCCTTTGAAACAGGCATGTTCTGGACGGTCACAGCTGCGCTGGCGACGACGGGGATGGATTTCCCGTTGGCAAGGAGGAGTTGGCCATCAGTCATGCACTCTTGCACGTCCGCAGGAGTAGCTGTGCGCTCGGTCTCACTCGGAAGAATGACGCTCCCGCCGCACACTTGATGGTCAGATCTACTGGTTTGCCGTTGATTGGAGAACCGCCTCTGCCGGTTGCCCGCCGCTGCGTTGTCCGTACTGCTCCGCTGTCCGCTACTTTTGTTTTGAGGACAATTAGCCGCTCTGTGGTCTGTAGCGTTGCAGGTGAAACAGCCTCTCGAATGCCCTTCCCCGGGAGGAGGCGTGGAGTCAGTGTGTCTCTGGCTCGTCTGGCTCCCCTGGATCTGGTTCCCATGGCTTCCAGTCTTCTGAAAATGTTTCGTCGCGCTGGGTGGCCCCAGGGTCTTCCCATGAGCGATGAGATATCTTTCAGCAGCCTCAGTCACATCTTTAAGCGTCTGCAGCTTTTGTTCTTCTAAGTGGGTCGCTAGGTCCTTGTGACAGGCATTGAGAAATTGTTCCTTCACGATCAGGTCATGGAGACTGTCGTAAGACTTCCTTTCGCCTGATAACTCCACCCACTTGTGTAGATATGACGACAGGCGCTCCACAAACTGCTTTGGCGTCTCGTCTGACTTAGGCCGGCATTCACGGAAGCGTTTACGGTAGCCCTTCTCTGTAAAGTTGTAGCACTGCAGTAGGGCCTCTTTCAAGACGTCATAGTTTTTGGCGTCATCGTTCGACAGTCTGGTGTAAACTTCGAGCGCTTCCCCTGTCAGAAGTGCACTTAGTCGAATCGCCCAGTCTCGAGGTTGCCAATTGGAGCTTTCGGCGAACCTTTCGAATCTCGCCAGATAGCTGTCGATCTGGTCCTTCCCGTCGACGAAAGCTGGCAATTTTGGAGCCGTATGGTCGTTGGTGACATGCTGATTGTTCTGGATACGCGCCAACTCTAGCTGGTATTGACACTCGCCTTCAAGACGCTTCAGCTCGAACTCTCTTTCTTCTCGCCGGCGCAGGTCTTCTCTTTCTTGACGCTGCAGTTCAATCTGAGACTTGACGTACTCCGTCAGCTGCTTGCCTTTTAGATTCAGTTCAATCCCTCTCTGCCAGAAGTCAGCCATCTTGATGCTTCTGGAAAGTTCTATTCTGGAAAGTTCTTTTCTGGAGAGTTCTTTTCTGGAAAGTTCTTGACTGTGCTGCACCTTTCTAGACTGTTCTAGAACAGCACGCTCTCTGCAGTAGCGCTGATGCTTGTCACTAGTCGCCTTCGCTGACGCAGGCCCCGCTGTCCTCGTCGTATGCGACGCTGCACCACGCTGGTGTTGATGTATACGCTCCTGTGCTGAAGTAGACGCGACGTCCGCTCGTCGCTCTCTCTAATACTGGCGATGTAGCTCCGAGACTGTCCCTCGACGTAGTCTTGCGGCAGCCACGTAGTCCCGATCTGTTGTTCGCTCACGAAGCAACTCTTCAGCGACTACACGCCCTTGCAGTCAACCCGAATCTATCGGATGTAGTCCCAGTATGTTGGCCCCTCTCGACGCAACTCGTTGGCGGCTACCCTCGATGACTGCCTCTCGTAACGTTGACTCGCTTGTTGTAGCAGTTGAACCCTTGGCTATGGCGTGAATCGCGGCTTGACCCCCAAAATGTTACTCTCAGTTTGATGTTGGTGTTTTCTATCAGTAGTGGATTCAGCCCCAATGCTGAAGTACTGATGAGTGTAGCTCAGATTCGTTTATTCACGCAACCCGCTCAACCAGCATACAAGTCACAAAGTCAATGTATGAAGTTTTCCACTTTTTATTCAGCACACATCAACAACTGCATACAATCGCTCAATCGTCTTTCCACTCTCAAATTTACTTTCAAAATCACTATCAACAACAACACTATATATCCCAACAACAGTGCGGCACACAATTTTATAATCTCTCTCTCTTCCGGAACAATTTCGAATACAGTAGAAATGACGCACTACCACCAATCGAATAAAAGATCGTCATCACTGACTTACGTCAATACATATTTTTATATCTTCCGGAACGTCCTCTTGCTTCGACATGTATCGGGAAATTTCTATCGAGAGTAAACACGCGGATCCAGAGAATTCTACAACAATATCGACTAACGAAAATTATCAACGTTATACAAAGCCTCTCCTAACAACAATGCAAACTCAAATCAAAGGTAAATAAACTCTATTATTGAATACTTTGCAAATCGAAACGATTAGATCTATCGTGCGCGTTTCCGACGTACTACCATTCGTGTTTCAACGTAACATATGGAGTTTACGGTTTCCAAATGATTGATCTGTTTCCTTTAAAGTTTTTTCTCTCTCTCTCTCTTTCTCTCTCTCTCTCCTTTTTCGTCTTTTTTTCCTTTTTTTTGGGCGGGGGGGGGGTCCGGAAACCCCGGAAACCCCCCCCCCCTCGTCCGCCCCTGCGTTGCAAAATACGACATACAACATTAAACAAAATACAAAAGATACGTTGGGAAAACGGAAACGGTTGTGGCCAAAGGAAGATGTGATGATATGTTAGGGTCGATTGTTATTATAATAGATGTATATCTATTACACTTTAAACTGCACTGAAGAAACAATAACGCTTATGTACCGCAAGAGTTTAACGGCCCTGAGCGCACCTATCTGCTCGAACAAATATAGGACTTCCATAAATGGTAACGGAAATTTCGTTTTCGTCTCATCCGAGCTAAATACAGACTTTGCATTTCCGATAAAATGGGTCCCGCGATGGTTGAGCCTGTTTACTTTACTTGTACACGAATTTCGTTTTTGTCTCAGTCGAGCTAAAAATAGACTGGGCCTTTCTTAAAAACGGGGGCTCCCGCGGTGGTTAAGCCCGTTCACCTTTAGCTGTGCGGCTGCCCAAAATTTGTGGTTTATTTTCTTAAAACTAAAGCAACTTTTGAAGGCAAAATGACGGAGATGAAGTATCAGGCTATATTATGTGAGGACAGCCGAATGGCTAGGTATAACAACCGCCACACTTTTGATCTTCTAAAAGGAATGAAACCTCGAGTGGAACGGTGCCTCCAAAGTTATAACGACGGAACCGTCACTGAAGGGCAACTAAAACAGACCCTGCTAGCATTTGCCGACGCACAACAGGAATACACAAAGGTGAGTTTATTTAGTTCAATAACAACAACACCAACAATATTAATAATAATAATTTATAATTATCTTTTTTTTTAAATATAACAATAACAATGGGTCTAAAGGTTGTCATGAAGAAAACGGATTTTACCACTTCCCCCCCTCCCCCCCCCCCCAAATAAAAAATTAATAAATAAAATAAAAATAAATAAATTAGAAGGGCAAAACCTTATAAAATTTACAATATTTAACATGAAAATGAGTGCCCAGAAAAGAAAAAAAAAGAAAATGAAACAGTGGCATTAAAATGCAAAGTAATGCTGACTTGATCTTTCTATGCTCTTGGCCTTGAGATAATCTTGACATCCGGCTCCAAATACACACATGTAATATGAAATAAACTACAGAGAAAGTTGTGTTATGCCCCCAAAAAAACCAGTGAACTCTGGCTGATCTTGACCTTTAGTGACTTAACCTTGGAATGGCCTTGATCTTCACGCTCATGTATAATTAAATAACCGAATGTTGATGTGTATACCATGGGTTAAATAGAGCAATTCTACAGTATGACGACCTATAACGCTATTTTTGTATGTTTTGGCAAAACCTACAATGTGCTTGACCTTCAAGATCAACGCAAAACGGAAAATATATAACAGACAAATCGATCATCTTTAAATATCTCTCATAGTTTAGGGTCAAGTTTACTTCGAGGTACCTGTACTACGCGACGTTGGACAGCTCCAGTGACCTTGACCTTGAAGTGAGTTAGCGGCCTGCAAAGAGCCAAATCAGGAACACAAAATCTGGACCACAACTTGGTTAAAAGAGGACTCACCCCTGATTAGTATAAAAGATTGCTGAAACAACCCTAGTGGCAACACTGAAGGCACTCCCCAGCCGGTCACTTTACAATAAAGGCATCCCAGGCAAGGGACGCGGAGGGTATACTCTAATTTATCGAACCCCTGTTTGTTATTTAGTCAGTTGTTCATTGCTTACAGGGCCCAGCGGACTGCAAAGAGCCGAATGTCGGAATCAGGACCATAAAATCAGGACCACAACTTGGTTGAAAGAGGACTCACCCTTGATCCGTATAAAAGGTCTGCTAAAACAACACGTTACTGGTGGTAACACTGAAGGCCACTCCACCAGCCGGTCATTTTACAATAAAGGCATCCCATGCAGAGGACGCTCAGGCTATACTCTAATTTACTGAACCCCCGTTTACAAAAACAAAACATTTGTTGACCCTGTAAACGTGACCTTGAAATGAAGTCATTCACTCACTGATCATTTATGATTTTATGAGGTGATGAAGATGACGACGACGATGATGATGAACGCTCGTACTGCTGCTATTGTTGAAGAGTGTGTATATAGGCTTCGCACACAGGCGCTCGCGTGTCCTGATACAAACGCCTGTGGCTTAGCACTGTGTGGTGCGATGCCCCTATTTTTATCATGGGGGATCTCAATGATTGTGACCTATGCCTGCTCTGCACCAGTATGTCGCTTGCACAACCAGAATTAACAATATCTTAGACAAATGCTATGGTACCATGTTTCCAGATGCATCACAAAAGCACCCATAGGCCTGTGTGATCATGATACTGTTCTGTCTTTGCCTACCTACGTGCAAACATTAAAAAGAGAACCAGTGCAGACCAAAGAGATCAAGGTATGGGACAGTGATTCTGTTGAGGAATTGAGAGGCTGTTTTGCATGACTCTTGACACAGGATGCCACTGATGTAAGTGAAGCCACTGATATTGTATCTGATTATATTCATTTTTGTGAAGACATGATTATTCCCAAAAAGGTGATAAAAATATACCTAAACAACAAACCTTGGATCACACAAATGTAAAATCATTGAAAAAACTTTTTCGCAGAAAGGAAGTAGACAGAATGTAAAGTCTTGCAGAGAGAGGTAAAGAAACTGACAAAAAAAGAGAAGTTGAAACACAAGGAAAAAGTTAGAGGAAGCTCTCTGTTCGGGTGATGTTAGGAATGCTTGGAGGTGATTGAAAACACTAGCAGGGAATGGGGAGATGGTAGAAAAAGATGATGGCATGACTGATGAAAGGACTGACTTTGCTGAAAACCTCAACATTTTTTATTGTAGATTTGACTGCCATTGTTTCTCACAAGAGAAGAAGGAGGTTTGTGACGACTGAAAACCAAATTAAACCAAATGTGTGTACCAGGAATTGATGAAGAGACAGTGGAGAGTGTCTTTTGCAGAGTCAGCCTGATGCCATTAGTGGCCTTTTGCTCAAGTTATGCCACACAGAACCGGCATCAGTGTTTTGCGAGGTTTTATTAATCTCTCTTTACAAACTCACACAGTGCCACAAAGCAGAAAGGCTGCTACTATTTGCCCAGTACCAAAAAAATCAAACCCCTCGAGTCTGAAGACTACTGGCCCATAGTCCTGACATCAGTTGTTATGAAATGCTTAGAGCGCATTGTGCTCTCAAAGCTGAAAATAAAAATTGCCCCACCCTTTTGCATACTGGCAAAATAAAGGAGTGGGGGATGCAGTTCTTTCCCTTTCCTATTACTCTCACTCACATGGATCTTAACGTTAGAATTCTGTTTGTTGATTTTTCTCCAGCTTTCAACACTGTACAAATTCTGCCTGGTTCTTCAGTCGGTTCAATATAACTTTCATCATGGTCTTGCTGGGATGGCTAATAAGGCTGATTTTTCTGTAATTCTTGCACAGCTTCATGTTTCTTTGCGTGGAAGGGGGGGGGGAGGAGGGGGAGTCGAATTATCAGTGATTGAGTCCACTCTTTCTTTTCCCGTATTTTTTGGCAGATGGCCAAAAAAGAATCGCGTCATCTCCTCCCCGCCACGCTTCAGACGTTCTACTGCAATGTTGTCAGGACCTGGCGCTTTTCCAATCTTCATACTGTGGACTGCCTGCTCGATTTCTTGATTCAGTATTGGCAGCGGCTCTGGCGTTGCTACCGGAATTCCAGTGGTCAACAAGTTCACGTCTGTTTTTTTTGGGATGATTATAGAGCTCCTGGCAATATTCAGTCCATCGTTTTAGAATGGCTGTGCACTCTGACAGGATTTCCCCGTTGTGGCTCTCAATCACAGAAGTCCTGTTCTGTTGGTTTTTTTTTTTTAAAGCTCTTTGAGGTGTTGCTGTTTCCCCTCCCCATGTTTTGCTGGAATGACTCGCACTCTGCATGGTGAATCAGTTCTCTTTTACTTCTGCCATCTCCTTCCGAACCAGTCGGTTAGCTTTTCGATATTCTTCAGCTGCCTGCGGATTGCAATGCTTGTGTCATTTCAATGCTCTGCGCTTATCACAGAGGTCAAATACTTCGTCAGTGACCCAGGGTTATATCTTTTTTTTTTCTGACGCCTCAAAATGTCTTCTGCTGTTTCTCGGACTGCTTCGCTAAAGCTGTCTGTTAGCTCGTTTATGTCGCAGTCTATCAGGTCCAGTGCTGCAAATCTTCCGCCCAGCTGAGCTTGGAAAACTGCTTCCACTTCAGAGTCTGCAAGTTTATCCAAGTTGAACTTAATTCTGGGGGTGGCTGCCTGTGATTTTTGTTTGTAACCAGCTTTATTACCAACAGTACTATGTCATGATCACTTCCTATATCCGCTCATGGGTAGACTACGTCCGGGTCTTTGCCTTATTGATGCTCAACTTGAAACGGCATGGTGCCAGAATGTAGTCGATCTGGTTACGGATCTGACAGTTTTGAGCATGCCATGTTGTTATACGGGACAACTTGTGTGGGAAGAGAGTATTTCGCAATGGTGAGTCTATGGCTTTTAACGACTTCTAGGACCTCCAGTCCTCTGTCGTTTGTCTCGCTAATGCCAAATTTCCCAACAGTTTCTGCCCACTGGTCGTACGCATCTTGGTCAATTTTAGCATTCCAATCGCCATGTACTATCAAGATGTCCTTTTGGAGAACATTCTTGATCGTTTCTTCCAGTTTGGCGTAAAGCTGCTTCACTTCGTCATCATCATGGTGGAAGGTCGGGGCGTAGAGTTGAATGATGCAAAGGTTCTTTGGCCTTCCTGAAACTCTCAACATGATGATCCTGCTGTTCACTGGAGCACAACTGACGACACACTTCGAGATCTCTTTACGAGCGACAAAGGCGACTCTATATATGTTGGCTTTTGGTTTCATTATCGCTGAACCATAGCTTGTGAGCATCTTCGGTAGTTGTTTCACCGATTCCTGTCCTTCGTACCAGACAATGATCACTGACTGCATAAGCTAGAACCTCTTTTCGCACGTTTCATTGGTCATTCAACGCACGCAGCGCTTGTATTTGAGCTAACTCTACCTGTGGTTTCGGTCAATTTGGCGTTTCTGTACGCTTTCTATAAAGCTTTTACTCTTTTGTTTCTGGCATTGTATCTCCGTGTAACTCGGCATGTTAAAGAAATGCAGAAAATTGGAAATTCTTGTCGATTTACAAAATAGACATGGTTAACAAATGTGTAATACTTGTAATTTTGTACGGCAGTGGAGATGGTGGTGTTGAAAATGTAACTGCGTGTGACAAATTGCATTTTATATTTCTTAAAACTGTTGTTAAATGTGCAACCTAGCAAACCTTCTTGTATGATTTTGGGAGACGTTGCTCAATTCCCTGTGTCATTATATGCAAAATGTAGTTTGCTTAGTTTTGGGTACGAACTCTGTAATGAATTTTTGTACAAGGCTCATCGTGTAAAATGTCAGTATTTACGTTATGTCTGTGCCAGGTTCTTTATAATAATTCTCAATACAGATTATCGTGGCCGGAAACTGTGCGCTCAACCCTAGACGATTTTGGTATGTCTTTTTGGCTAGAGTTTCATTGCGCTGTTTTCAATAGATCAATGGAATAGTTAAACAGAAACTGTAGGATCAGTGTGCTCAGTCTTGGCAGCATGGTGTGTTTAATAATAAGTTATGTGTAACATATAGAATTTTCAAACATTATTTTTGTTTTGAAATACACTGTCCATGTTTATCGCACAATATGCAGAGAAGAGGCTTTATAAAATTCAGACCAAGTTGTAATAATTTGCCAGTGCAGCAGCTGATATATACTCAAAATATCTTGATAGAAAGATAGAGTTTGCACATTGTGTAGCTTAAATTAAATTGGCGATGAATTCCACTATCTTTTGTTCTTGTAATATTCCTTTATTGAAAGACAACAGTAAAGATTTGCTACCAAATTATTATAACCATCACCCAAGTACATAAACTCAATTATCTCATGAACACAAATTCTTCAAAGAATAGGAAAAAATATATGCCGATTTATTGGTAGCATTTCATTACTGTTAATTTAGTTTGATAGGATTGAATAACTTCTTTTTGTATCTTTATTTTTCTTCTTTCACTTTTATAAGGTTTGTGTTTGTGCTTGTTAGAATTGCTATATTATTTATATTGTGTACATATTATATTGAAGGCATAGAATGATGTGAACACTTTTTTTTTAAATCTTGCTTTAGCTATGGCTTTGCGTTTGTACGACTTGGCTGAAAGCCCCTCGGAGACTAAAGCGTTAAATACGCTTTAAAAACTTGTCTTATAAAAAATTGCAAACTACGAGAAGCGACCCTCAGTCATCGGTGTTCCATGCGAACAACATTCTAGGGACGTCCACGGGCATGGAACCATCAGTATTAATGAACCATTATTTCCATTCTGTAAACAAATCCGACAACGCCAGTTCACTTTCTTTGCTTGGTCGCTTTGTATTCATGTTGTTTGCGTAATTCATAGCCTCTGTTACACTCGATTGAATGTTGGTGTTTTTCTATCAGTATTTGTTTCAGCCCCGATGCTTGAAATCCTGATAGGTGTAACTTTGATTCGTTTATCCATGCAGCCTGCTCACTCATCAACAAGTCAGGAGTCGTCGTATGAAGTTTTCCACTTTTATTCAGCACACATCAACAACTGCATACAATCGCTTTTTCCACTCTCAACTTTTTACTTTCAACACACTATCAACAACTTTCTCAACTCTAATACAACAGCTCTCTCTACTGTCAACTCTCTCTAAAAAGAAAAACACCTCTCGAAACAGTGCGGCACTATATTATATATATATATATACATATATATATATATATATATATATATATATATATATATATATATATATATATATATATATATATATATATATATAGTCTCTCTAAACTCCAGAAAGAGCGAGAATACCCTCCACGTGACACACTTCAACCAATCAGAATTAATTTCATCATCACTGTCTCACGTCATACAACCCTATTTGGAATGGAAGTTTCCATGGTTACCACTCGAACTATCCATATGCTTCGATCGATAGTAAACAACCAATTCTCGAAAATTCTCAAATAATATCGACCAACTAAAAACACTAACGTTATACAAAGCCTCTTCTAATAACAACGCAAAATCAAATCAAAGATAAATACACTTTATTACTGCATGCGTTGCAAAATAAAACGAACAGATCTATCGCGCGCGTCACACATAATATCGTGCGCATTTCACACGCACCATCATGCGCGTCTCAACGTAACAGCCTCGTTTTGTTGTTAGCTTAGCTGACAGTGCTGTTGTGGCCGCAGTTGTAGCAACTGTTGCAATTGCTGCTGTAGTTGAATGCATGAATGAATGAAAATTGTATTAAGCGTATAAACATTTCCAGCATTTCCAAAAAAAAAGCTTGATCACAGCGCGGGGGTAAAACAT
>CM072517.1:50385549-50438049 GCA_036898135.1 Oncomelania hupensis | reverse complement strand
TTCACCCTACACTCCACTCTCCCTCCCCCTCCCCTTCCAAAAAATCAACTGATGATGATGATGATGATGATGATGATGATGATGATGATGATGATGATGATGATGATGATGATGATGATGATGATGATGATGGAGTTAAGCTTGTTATTGCCAAGCTTTTTGTTCGATCCTGATTCCGATCAGCGCTTTGAGCTTTTTTTTTGTCAGCATATCAGTGCGTGCGCTATTTAAAAAAACAAAACCCACACCATTCAGCTTTAAATTACTTTTGCATGATATAGCGGTTATTGTTGTACCTTAGACCTTAGAATGTGGCCGCCAGACCGAGATGGATCGTTATTGTACCATGTATTTTTTAAAACAAGGTATTGTTTTCAGCATGTATGGCCATTTACATTGCAAAATGTTGTGACGCACCGCTGAACTCTGTTTCACACTCTAATACTGTCAGTTTTAAAAACTTTCTTGGTTAACATTGTTTCATGAAATACAATGCACACATCATTGTAAACTGTCTTCGTTAACGTTGTTTCATGATATACAGTTGCTGCACACGTTATTATTTATGCAGGACGTTTTTACCTCTGCACCCGGCTCAAAAATTGGAGGAAAGAGTCTGTGCGGTCATAAAGAAGAACCTTACGCAAGCTTGCTTGTTTTAGAGTTGTGTAGTGTTTGGCATAGCGTAAGGTCGTTGGTATCAGGCACCTTCTTTTTATAAACTTGAGGAGTTCCTTTCGCAACTCTTTGAGCTGGTTCGCGTACCTTATAAGAACAATTCCAGGCCTTTGTGAATTAATGTAGAAATATTACGTTGTGCCCTTTTAACATTCGTTGTGAGATAGAGACGACTCCTAATAATATTTCAATTATGTTAAACGCAGAAGGAAGTCATAATCGGACTGACATCATAGCTTTTATTTATTTATTTATTTATTTATTTATTTATTTATTTATTTATTTATTTATTTATTTATTTATTTATTATTTTATTTTATTTTATTAGTTCTTTTAATTTCCTTTCTTTTTGTTCGAATTCCTTTCATCCTTTTCTTTTTTATAGTTTATTTCTTCTTGATTGTTTCCCGTCTTTCTCTTATTGCTGACGTTGTTTCTAATGAACACACCCAACACTAATTTTGTTTCTGCCTTACAGATTGCGAAGGCAGGGGAGGCGATTCAACATGGACGATTTTGCTACATGGTTGATGTTCTTTGCTGTTGCTTTCCTGTGGAAGACATGTGAAGGTACTTGGGAAGAAGAAGAACGAGAGCAAGAAGAAACATCGTCATCATCATCATCATCATCATCATCATCATCATCATCATCATCATCATCATCATCCTCATCATCATCATCGAGCGAGCGTTGTGGCCAAGTGGGCTAAGGCGGGACTAACTTGAATGGTCCACAAGCCAGAAACCAATGGCGCCTGACAGGTGTGGGTTCGAGCCAGCATCTTGGCGTTATGTTTCTCCGAATATTATTTACTTTCGACTCGGGCAACGTCTCGGGGGTTTTCTCCGGGTACTCCGGTTTGCTTCCCCAGCAAAAATTTCAAAAATTCACAAATAATGTTAGGTAGGTAGGGTTTGGGCGCGCCACTGGCTGCGACTACGCCTTCCCCGGGGGAGGCGGCCCAGAGTTTCCCGATAGAAAAGGATAATAAACTGCAGCAATCATCATCCGTTTCTTCTTCTTCTTCTTCTTCTTCTTCTTCTTCTTCTTCTTCTTCTTCTTCTTCTTCTTCTTCTTCTTCTTCTTCTTCTTCTTCTTCTTCAGCAGCAGCAGCAGGATTATTGTACAATAATAGGAATGTCTCTTCTTGGTGAAGAAGAGAATTTACCTTGTACAATACAGTTCTGTTGCGTGTCCTTGTGACGTTTGTTGTTGATGTTTTTAAAGAAACTATTTACAATGCGCTATTGCAGGTTTGAAAATTCCCCACTGTGACGTGACCACTAAAATCTATGACGTCATCAAGGAGGAGCGACAATATGTGACGTGTTCGGGCGTAACAGGGATGAGCGGCGTGCACTGGACATTGACCATCCCAGAGAGAAACGACAGCGTGACTCTGGGGCAATGTGTTCACAACACCGCCAACTATGACTGCACTTCCTTCAGCCCCGACTTCGCCATCACCATTGGCGACAGCGGGGTAACGCATTTGACCTTCCTGAATGACGTCACAGCGTCACTGGATGGGGGGACAATTGCATGTGCAGACTTGGCGAACACGACAATTGTGACGTGTAAACTGGAAGTCATTTCAAGTAAGATGAATCTAATATGATGATGATGATGATGATGATAATGATGATCATCATGATCATCATGATCATGATGACGATGATCATGATGACGATGACGATGATCATGATGATGTTCACTTCTAACGCGCATGTATCCATCCCGAAACATGCTTATGGCGCATAAGGTTAATATAGGAAGACTTAAACAATAGGACAGCAAACGTCCGCTGGGACAAGGGGTAATGGAGTAGACAGGAAATCAGAATGGTGCTTGGCAAAATTTGATTCAATCTGAGGCAAAAAGGTTCATTTTCATGCTTTTCTTGAAAACTGCAGCAGCAATAGATAACAATTGTACAAGTAATTAAGTACGCAAGTAGAACAATTCCTTTATTAATTATAAAGCAAATAACATTTCACCTTCTTAATGCAAACAAAGATGAATCACAGCCTTTTTTTGTTATTAAGAAATTTTTAGTCATTTCGTAATTTTCCAGTTTGTATACAAAAGATATTTACGTTTAGGCAAGGCAAAGCGAATCAATTTTCGATCATTTATGTTTGCTCGCAAGTAAAACACGCCTCAGACGATTGCGCGAGCATGCTTTCTGGGATTTGAACTCTCGGAATACACGCTATCTTCTCCAATACCTGTTTTAAAAAATAATAAATAATTTTTTTTAATAATAGAAATAAATAAATAAATAAATAAATAAATAAATAAATAAATAATAAATAAATAAAGTGTGGGTTTGTTTGCGTTAACCAACAGACACAGCACGCCATAGCCCCGCTGATGATGTCTACCATTTGGTCTTCCGCCTCACGGCCGGCAACGGCGTTTCTGCCTACGACACCTACGTCAACGTCGGCCGTAACGACGACAACGACGACAGCGATGAGGCGTGTGGCTGCAGGACGACTGACGGTCGACAGTTCTGCGACCGCCACTACAGAAGTGGACTGTTGGATCGATGGCAACAGCTCAACGTTGAGAAGGTAAGGATGATGATGACTGATGATTGATGATGATGATGATGATGATGATGATGATGATGATGATGATGATGATGATGATGATGATGATGATGATGATGGTGGTGGTGATGGAGGTGGTCGTGGTGGTGGTAGTGGTGGTAGGTTGATGAAGAAGAACAACAAGCACCACCACCATAACAACAGCAACAACAAGAGATTTTGACAATACAATTATTGATCGTATCTTTGTAAAACTTGAAAGACTTACCGTAACCTTATGATCGAGGAGAAGGGAGGTGTTAGGGACTTTCCTTTTGTCAGAAACAGCTTTTTGAGGACGTACCCATCTCCTCTCCCCGCTGCCTTACCTCCCTCTGTTCTGACCAGAGCCATGAACCCAATCGCAGCTGGGTAAAGCGGACAGAGGTATGTTTTTGCGTTGTTTCATTCTTTGTGTGCCGGTCAGTGGTTGGATTTAAGCACTTCACCGGTCGCATTTAAATGTCTGGTAACCGGGATTGGACGATACTTGACGTCAGCGTAATCACTTGTTACGACTGTCTTAATTATACTATGACGATAGAGAATCTACATTTACTTTACCAGTACTGTCTGGCCTGACAGGTTCGCGTGACACTGTATAGCAACAACACGGAACAGCTATACTTCGAGTTCGATGGGCGGAACTCGAACTACAAGAACTGGTTTTCTCAGGACCGACTGCTGGTCAGCCCTTACACCGATCTGGACAGAGAACAACCCTCGGCGCAAGAAAAACGTGTTTACGGTTACTTCTTCTCTATCGACGGGTATGTATCTATACAAGAATTCAGTATTTAAAATTCATTTCAATATTTTATGTTACGTCTCTTCACGTACATGTGATTTTAGACCACTTCATTTTCACGCATGGACATACTAACATACAATCAAACCTAACAATTCGAAGTTGAACTGCGGCCATACAAAATAACCCTGCTTCAACATTTTTTTACCACCTGTGGATATTTCAGTTATACATGCTATATCTATTATTGCAGGACTATGCAAAAAAATGTCAATGGATTCTTGAATACCCACATTAATGTTATTTTCTTCATATAGTGGAATCAAAATAGGACATTCATATAAAATAAAATATGTTTAACAGAGGGGAGGACGAGGGGGAGGTTTCCGGGGTTTCCGGAACCCCCCCCCCCTCAGCCCCCCCCCCAAAAAAAAGGGAAAAAAAGAAGAAGAAGGAGAGAGAGAAAGAGAGCGAGAGAAAACTTTAAAGGAAACAGATAAATCACTTGGAAACGGTAAACTCCATATCCCATATATGTATGTCTGTATATTTATAAAAATTAAATTTTATAAAAAAAATAAAAATAAAAATTAATAAAATAAAGAAAGAAATTATATATATATATATATATATATATATATATATATATATATATATATATATATATATATATATATATATATATATATATAGATAGATAGATAGATAGATAGATAGATAGATAGATAGATAGATAGATAGATAGATAGATAGATAGATAGATAGATAGATAGATAGATAGATAGATAGATAGATAGATAGATAGATAGATAGATAGATAGATAGATAGATAGATAGATAGATTAGATAGATACACACAATTATTTGAAAACCATTTTCAAAGTAATTCTCTCGGTCGGCCCTGGTAACTGGGGTATTTTGATAGTGAGACTGGCTTCTTCCTAATGTGAACTTCTTAACGGGTGTCTTTGTGACTACCCATGCAGTACATTTGGACTGCACTTAGTGTAGTCTATGCATTCAGGGCCAAACCTCCTCTGATGAGATCTTTGGTAAAGATCGAAACGCGTCAGGAGAACCAGGCTTTATGAATGCAATTCTACTGCTTTTTGAGCTCTTTTAGCTCATTAAGAAGCACATGGAATTGAAAGTCACTATGTCTCACTTTTGTCCACCTTTGAGAGCAGGATAATTATTTTTCTTGTTTATATATATATATATTTTTTTAATTAATTTATTTATTTATTTTATTTTTATTTTTTAATTCTTTTTTATATGAGTATTTGACCTCTCCCACAATATGCAAGCCCTCGCAATCTTCTACCTAAAAAAGTTCAATCATTGCAATCATTCTAAACAATCTCCAGATTGTTGCGATACAAGCGCCTACTCTACGCATCCTCGATATTCTGCTATAGTCCAGACAATGCGTCATAGACAATACGTCATAGACAGTGACGATAATAATATTGTTTTCGGAATGACGCAGTATGCGACATTGTTTTTATTTAGTGTAGTTCAATTTTAGATTATTGTTACCATAGACAATTTGTGTACTATCCTTTCGATTGGCTGGATGTGGGAAATATCGTTAAGAAAAACCATTCGAGCGACCATCTTGGAGGGCAAGGAACGTATGTTTACGCCAGACCACTATTTCGGATTACTGAGGTCATAAAGTTGGTTCGAAAAACTCGTCTCACCCTAAACAACACGTGTCGTAGACACCACAAACGAATCCTGAGCTGGGAAAGGATTTTTGTTTTGCTTCCTTCTTCATAATATTTTCGACTGTCGGATTCCTGATATGATCGTTTTAACCTACTTCCATCCTCAACGCTTACTTCTGATGACATGGAGCTCGTCATATCCCTGACGTCCATGTGAAGCCAGCTGGACGATAATCCTTTTGGTCAAACGTGAGGATACAAACTGAGTTAAACAAAAGAGACAATTCTTCTTCTCCATCAGGGAATCTACGTCAGATAAGTCATAACTTTAATCAACAGTGAAATTCTTTAGAACCATGATTTCACGGGTTTTCGTATCATATCATATGAAATAAATATCATCAACCATCAACCAGTGGTATTCTTTTTTAGTTGTAAAAAAGCAAACAGGGCGAATGAATAGCCAATAATTTCTTTTATTCTTTATTTTCTATTTCTCGACATCACTTTCTTGTTTCTTATCGATTTTTAGGCATAATACAAAGAGGAAATTGATTCTATTTATATAAAATTCTTTCAACTGTTCATTCATCTTTTAACATCTATATATATATATTAATATAAATTATATATATAACGCGACAATGGGGGCTCGTCCGGGATAGCTTGAGTCAAAATCACTTTTTAAGTCGTGTTACCATTGGTGGTGATGATATTTACTACATTGTACATGTAAATTATCATTGTATCATTCATTTGTTCAACGCGGGAGGTTGGCGGGAGCCGCTCTTACAAATGGGCGGACTTATGGACTACCCTACCAACCAATGTAACATCAGCTTCCCACGTCGATCATAAGTTACCAGTTATATTTACAGATATAATTAGGTTGCATATTTATAAACTTATGCAAACGACTCCCAGTACGTGTTGTCAATCAAATGTTCAGCAGTAATTTCGGGTATTACATGCTGTAAAAGAATAGGCAGAACGGTGGTCTATTTTATTATCTCAGTCTTAACCGATTGAGTGTTTGAAGCTAATATTGGAATCCTATAGCATTTGTTGTTATAGTGAATCCGGAGACACGAGGACCTGTGTCAATATTAGAAGGAGAGAGATAACAAGTTATAATTTAGTATAAAGACTAAATAACTTGTTGACCTACTAGTCACCTTTGAAGGTAAGGTAAATGTTCTATGTTCAACGGACCGAACAGTAGACAGACAGTAGCGTCGCGCTTAATAGATCAGTGATAAACGGAATAATCACACAGGATCATTAAGTCAGTTTTGTAGCCTAACATTTCTGTTCGCCGAAGTAAGAGCGACATAGAAAATTAGAAGAATACTCGTAGTGAGAGAGTATTAGCAGAAGGGTCTAGTAAACTCATCCGCCACAAAGGAACGGACCGCGAGTTATACTAGAGTGTATTTTTTAATTTATAAATATACACACAGTAAATCCCTGAGACACAGGTGTATCATCCAGGGTGGATTGTATCTGTGTGGCAATCAAATAAGGCCACGTACAGTTGATCTTATTAGGCGAATCAAGGTGAAGGTAGCAGGATAACTTTTGTGAATTTGATAAGTTTAGCTACTGGATTCGAACCTAGACAGTGACACGTTAGCACAATTCTAATTACATTACAAGAATGAATTAGAATCTTTAGTTCGAAGTAGAACTGGTGTTAACAAGAGGGTGCCATTGCCGGATACACAAAACTCTTCTTTTCAAGTTCTTGGTTTTATGCTGTTAATACGCGAATAGCAAATAACAGAATTTGCAGTAAAAGCGTATAGTTATAACGAATCCATTGGGGTTGTTCGAAGATATTTCAAAGAGTTGCCATTTTGTTTTGTTTTTTCCTCCTCGGGAAAATAACGTCATTGACGTGACGTAATCGGCGTGACGAAATCGGAACTTCTCGGACGCTAATTTATTCTTTTGTGTCGTATTACTTGAAACTTGAAACTTGAAACTTGAAATTTTCTATGGTGTAGGCCATAGATGGCCTTTACATAGTTCCTGGATTATTCTAACAAACTGTCATTAGTATTGTGCGCTGCGCGTGGTGGCTCCAAATACTAATGGTAGCAAGTTGGGTCATAGAGGGTGGGGAGGGAAAGCCAGTGTGCATCCAGCCTGCCCTTAAAAGCATTAACCGAGGGGGCTTCAACAACACTCTGTGGTAGAGAGTTCCAGGTTGAGATCACTCGGTTTGAAAAGAAGTGACCACGAATGTTCAATCGGAACCTGTTCTTTTGGAGCATTTTTGACATTCGTGAATGACAACTCGTGCTCAAGCGAAAGCAATGGAAGCCAACGATCCTTTCTTAAAGTTTAAGGCGGAAGGAGAAGCGTTGGGGTTGTCGGGTCCAGATCTTGTCAATTATGTCAAGGAAGAAAAAATGCGTCTAGCTGAAGCTGACGAAAGAAAGCGACACGCTGAAGCTGAAGAAAGAAAGCGACAAGCTGAAGCTGAAGAAAGAAAGCGACAAGCTGAAGCTGAAGCTGAAGAAAAGAAGCAACAAGCTGAAGTTGAAGCTGAAGAAAGGAAACGGCAAGCTGAAGTTGAAGCTGAAGAAAGGAAGCGTCAAGCTGAAATCGATGAAAGGAAACATAAAGCAACATTGGAATATGAATTAGAACTCGAACGAATACGTCACTGAATAGTGACAACACCAACGACAATGCTGCCGATCCGTCGGATTCTCGTTCATCGCAGTTTTATCAGGAAAAACTGAAGATAAAACTACCTTTTCTGGAAGACAAAGATGATCTGGAAGATTATCTACGCACATTTGAGAGAACGGCTAAGATTCAAGAATGGCCAATTAATCAATGGGCTCCTCGCCTAGGCACCTTGCTAAAAGGGAAAGCGAGGGAGGTCTACTCTATGTTGAGTGATGCTGATGCCGGCGATTACGGAACATTACGGCGATCATTATTGTTCCGATTCCAGCTGACGGCAGAAGAATATCGGAAAAAATTTCGAGAGGGCCAGAAGACAGCAAGGAGAATCAACACAAGAGTACGCTACCAAGTTAGATCTCTGGTTATCCAGATGGCAGGAACTTGCAGGGAAAGACAACACATATGACGATCTGCGTGATTTCATACTGCAAGAAAAGTTTCTTAGTGGGATACCGTTTGATCAAGCGCGTTTTGTCAGAGAAAAGGAGCCGGAGACGATGGGCGATGCAATAAGATTTGCTTTAACCTACGAATCAGCAAAGCAAGCCACTATGTCTGATCATGAAAGACCCAGGAATAGATTCGGAGATAGACTCAAGCATAGTAGAAGGAAAGAAGATGAGGAAGGAGATAAAAAGAAGGTGGAGGTAACGCAGAAGCAGCTCCACAACGTCAGGACAAGGAGGCCTGAAGTAACCTGCTATACTTGTAACCAGCAAGGTCATGTGGCGAGACAATGCCCAAAAGGAGGGAAAGAAAACAAAGCAGCCGCCGCAATAGCTGGAAGTATGAGGCAGGAGGATGTACAGAGTCACGGCAAGCTCTGTTCATTATGTACGGCGATACCGTTCTCGCCGGAGTGCCAAGTAGAAGTAGAAGGAAAGCAAGCGACGGCATTGCGCGACACTGGAGCGTCGATCACCATCGTCGATTCCAGTCTCGTACCCGAGCGATGTTTGTCATGAGAGACCATTGAGATAGTGATGGCCTCGTCGCCTGCGAAGTTATCACTACCAATTGCGACGGTACACATGAACACACCATTCTTTGAAGGGAAGACTGTTGTGGCCGTTATGAAGCAACCGGTAGAGCAAGTTCTTGTAGGGAACTACCGTAAGTCTGAGGATGGGAACCTGACACCTGTTCCAGTTTACGCTATTCGAGAAGTATGCGCGGCAATGCAAACTAGAGCTTCTGTGGGGAAAACAGATAAAACATTGAAAACATCCAATTCTCTGCTCGGGGATGTCACTCCAGTGGAGTTGGGACAAGCTCAGAAGGAGGATCCAACCCTGGAGAAAGCAAGGAAGCTAGCTGACGATGAGACCAAGCACGGGAAAGGAGGGCGCAAATCAACTTCTAAAACTACCTACAGCTGGAGAAAGGGAATTTTGTACCGTTCTTTTCTCCAAAACGGTAAAGAGACCAAACAAATTGTTGTCCCAAAGAAATATCGCAACGAAGTGTTACGATGGCCCATGACACGCCCGATGTCAGGACACCTGGGTGTAACCAAAACCAGGAAGAGAATCTGGAACGATTTCGTATGGCCCGGAATCTGCGGAGACATCAGACGCTATTGCGCGTCATGTGACATATGCCAGAGGACGTCACCGAAGGGTCAAGTTCGGAAACTGCCGTTGGGCAAGATGCCAATAATCCACACACCTTTTGATCGTGTGGCGGTGAATATCATCGGACCTATCTTACCAGCGTCCGACAGGGGGCACCGCTATATAATCACCATGGTGGACTATGCTACACGCTACGTCGAAGCCAAGCCATTAAAATCCATCAAAGCCGAAGATGTGGCCGAATCATTGTGGGAAATGTGGACTCGCTTAGGTATTCCGAGAGAGATTCTGACAGACAACGGATCTCAATTTGTAGGATCCCTAGCTGACGAAGTGAACAGGCTATTAAGTGTGAAAGGCCTGAGAACCACACCAAGACACGCACAATGCAACGGGTTGGTGGAACGTTTCAATGGTACCATCAAAAGTATGCTGAAACATCTTTGTCAAGAACAACCAAAAGAATGGGACAGGTTTATTCCTGCACTTTTATTTGCTATCAGAGAAGTACCGCAAGAATCACTACAATTCTCTCCCTTTGAGCTTCTTTATGGACGAACTGTACGAGGACCGTTACAGATTCTGAAAGAGCTCTGGACACAGGAAGAACAGACGGAAGAAACCAGGACCACATTTCAGTATGTGATCGACCTCCGGAACAGAATTGAAGAAACCTGTAAAATCGCCAGAGAAAACCTTGGAAAAGCAAGCGCTAAACACGCGAAACATTTCAACATGAAAGCAAAAGCACGAAAATTCAACGTTGGAGATAAAGTTCTCATGCTTGTTTCTGATAAAGCCAACAAACTGCAGATGCTATGGAAAGGTCCATATGTTGTCACTGACCGCATCAATGAATGTGACTACAAGATTGCAGTAGGGGACAATGAGAAGATCTACCATGCTAACGCACTGAAACTGTACGTTGAAAGAGAAAAGCAAGTGGAAACTCATATCGTCGCCGTTGTCATGATCGACGAACATGAACAGAAAGATACTACTGGAACAAAAGATAGCATACCTGTGATTCAGCTGGAAAATACCCAAGGACCAGCAGATGTTCATTTGTCCGACAAACTGACAGAAAAGCAAAGAACAGAGCTTACAGAAATCTGCAACCACAAGAAGTCTGTATTGACAGATTTGCCGGGGAAAACGTCATTGCAAGAGTGTAATATCCCAATGGAACAGGATCGAGCTATATTTGTTCGACAGTACCCTCTGCCATATTCTAAGATAAAAGCAATCGGAGAAGAGGTTGAAGCAATGCTGAAAATGAACGTCATCGAACAAGCAGCATCACCATACAGCGCACCTGTAGTACTTGTACAAAAGAAAGACGGCAACAACCGATTCTGTATTGACTACAGAAAATTGAATCAAGCCACGAGATTCGATGCTGAGCCATTTGCCAAGTTGAGCAAGAAGAAATATTTTTCTGATAAAGCCAACAAACTGCAGATGCTATGGAAAGGTCCATATGTTGTCACTGACCGCATCAATGAATGTGACTACAAGATTGCAGTAGGGGACAATGAGAAGATCTACCATGCTTGCTCAACTTGGCAAATGGCTCAGCATCGAATCTCGTGGCTTGATTCAATTTTCTGTAGTCAATACAGAATCGGTTGTTGCCGTCTTTCTTTTGTACAAGTACTACAGGTGCGCTGTATGGTGATGCTGCTTGTTCGATGACGTTCATTTTCAGCATTGCTTCAACCTCTTCTCCGATTGCTTTTATCTTAGAATATGGCAGAGGGTACTGTCGAACAAATATAGCTCGATCCTGTTCCATTGGGATATTACACTCTTGCAATGACGTTTTCCCCGGCAAATCTGTCAATACAGACTTCTTGTGGTTGCAGATTTCTGTAAGCTCTGTTCTTTGCTTTTCTGTCAGTTTGTCGGACAAATGAACATCTGCTGGTCCTTGGGTATTTTCCAGCTGAATCACAGGTATGCTATCTTTTGTTCCAGTAGTATCTTTCTGTTCATGTTCGTCGATCATGACAACGGCGACGATATGAGTTTCCACTTGCTTTTCTCTTTCAACGTACAGTTTCAGTGCGTTAGCATGGTAGATCTTCTCATTGTCCCCTATAAGAAATATTTTTCCAAGATAGACCTCGCAAAAGGATACTGGCAAATCCCTATGAAAACAGAAGACAAAGAGAAGACCGCTTTCACTACACCGCAAGGTCAATTTCAATGGACTGTTATGCCATTTGGGTTGAAGAACGCTGGAGCTGTTTTCACACGCATGATGAGGAAACTTTTGAAACCGCTGAACGAAGACGCAGTCAGTAATTTCATTGATGACGTCATGGTAGCAACTGAGACGTGGGAGGAGCACGTGCAAGTCCTCAAAGCAACGTTGGATAGATTACATGAGTGCAATCTGACAGCAAAACCTTCCAAATGTTATTTTGGATTTGAGAGCCTGTCATTTCTAGGACACATAGTTGGTCAAGGTACAATTCAACCAGAAGAGGACAAGGTTGAAAAGATCAGAAACGCGCAACCACCGAAGACGAAGAAAGACTTGCGCGCTTTCTTGGGTCTAGCAGGGTATTATCGGAAGTTCGTGCCGAACTTCGCTACGCTCGCACTGCCGCTGACTGAAAAGACGAAAAAAGGGCATCCTGAACGAGTTCAGTGGGACGACAAATGCGAAGAAGCATTCACGTCACTCAAGCGAGAGTTGTGCAAGAAGCCAGTCATCTGTCTCCCTGATCCAGAGAAACAGTACGTCCTGAGGACGGACGCATCAGACAGAGGCATTGGCGCTATCCTGATGCAAGACCATGGTGATGGTTTACAACCAATCGCGTACGCCAGCAAGAAGCTGAGTGAAACTGAAGGCCGTTATGCCACGATCGAGAAGGAATGCATGGCAATAGTATGGAGAATACGGAAGTTTGAACAATACCTGTTTGGAACAAAGTTTGTTATTGAAACAGATCACCAGCCTCTACAATATCTGCAAAAAGCAAGGACAGAAAACGGACGGCTGATGAGATGGGCCATACAACTCCAACAGTATAACTTCTCTGTACGTGTCATTCCAGGCAAAGACAATATCGGGGCAGATTATCTCAGCCGCTCGATGTAAGTGTAAGGAAAAATTGCATTCTTAATTTTTCACTTAAGCGGGGGGGATATTGTCGCGATACAAGCGCCTACTCTACGCATCCTCGATATTCTGCTATAGTCCAGACAATGCGTCATAGACAATACGTCATAGACAGTGACGATAATAATATTGTTTTCGGAATGACGCAGTATGCGACATTGTTTTTATTTAGTGTAGTTCAATTTTAGATTATTGTTACCATAGACAATTTGTGTACTATCCTTTCGATTGGCTGGATGTGGGAAATATCGTTAAGAAAAACCATTCGAGCGACCATCTTGGAGGGCAAGGAACGTATGTTTACGCCAGACCACTATTTCGGATTACTGAGGTCATAAAGTTGGTTCGAAAAACTCGTCTCACCCTAAACAACACGTGTCGTAGACACCACAAACGAATCCTGAGCTGGGAAAGGATTTTTGTTTTGCTTCCTTCTTCATAATATTTTCGACTGTCGGATTCCTGATATGATCGTTTTAACCTACTTCCATCCTCAACGCTTATTCTTCTGATGACATGGAGCTCGTCATATCCCTGACGTCCATGTGAAGCCAGCTGGACGATAATCCTTTTGGTCAAAAGTGAGGATACAAACTGAGTTAAACAAAAGAGACAATTCTTCTTCTCCATCAGGGAATCTACGTCAGATAAGTCATAACTTTAATCAACAGTGAAATTCTTTAGAACCATGATTTCACGGGTTTTCGTATCATATCATATGAAATAAATATCATCAACCATCAACCAGTGGTATTCTTTTTTAGTTGTAAAAAAGCAAACAGGACGAATGAATAGCCAATAATTTCTTTTATTCTTTATTTTCTATTTCTCGACATCACTTTCTTGTTTCTTATCGATTTTTAGGCATAATACAAAGAGGAAATTGATTCTATTTATATAAAATTCTTTCAACTGTTCATTCATCTTTTAACATCTATATATATATATATATTAATATAAATTATATATATAACGCGACACAGATCAACACCGTCTTTCGTGCTACACAAAGAGCAAAGCTGATATTTCCCGTCATTGGCGACATTCTATTTATTTATGTATTTATTTTTTTTTATTTTTTTTTCTATTTTTTGTGTTTTGTAAGGGCGAAGGTGGGGGAAGGGTGGCCGCCACGATCGGAAAAAATGAAAAGAAAGAAAACGATATTCCTAATTAATAATATAATGGATTACGACAGGAGTGCCCAATAAGTCGATCGCGATCGACCGGTCCATCGCGAAGGCAGTGTGACTGAGTAGATCGCGTAGCAGTAAAAAAAAAAATTGACGTCAGCCTATTATATGACTATATATATGTTTTGCATTTTGGTGGTAGGTAGATCATTTTGGCTTGGTCATTTTAAAAGCAGCTCGCATGCTGAAAAAGTCATAGTGTGGGCAACCTTGGCTTACGTAGACGTTTTAGCAAAAAGACAAATAGTCAAAGTTCCGACCCTTTGCTTGCTTATTCCGACTCGCGCCAGCGCATCAAAATGCCGCGAACGCGTTCGTTGAAGCCCTCCGATTCGAAAGGTGTGGCAAAGCTCAGTACATATTTTGGGAGCAAAGGAGGTAATTATTATTTTAATAATTTAATCTTACAAGTAAATAACATATCCTATCCTATCCTATCCTATCCCATAACTCGGAGGTCGTAGTGGCACCACAGATGATCGCTTAACCAACGTACTCCATCTTTCCCTGTCCTCAGCCACCCTGATTGTTTCGCTCAGTGTCAAACAAGTCCAGTCTCGAATGTTGTCATCCCACCTCTTTCTCGGTCTCCCTCTTCTTCTACCTCCTTGCACTGTGCCTTGCAGGATGGTCTTTGCAAGACCTGATGATCTGGTGACGTGGCCATACCCTCGGAGTTTCCGTTTCTTCACCACTATGAGCAGGTCATCGTGTTGTCCAATGGCTTGTGCGATGGTCTGTCGGACTTCGTCGTTGGTGATGTTCTGGGTATAGGAAATGCCCAGAAGTCTTCTGTAGCACCTCATCTCCATGCTTTGTATTCTTCGTTGGAGATCTGCTGTGAGGGTCCATGTTTCGCAAGCATATAAGAAGATGGAGATGACAAGGGAGCGCAGCAGCCTTACCTTGGAATGTAGACTGATGGTCCTGTCTTTCCAAATTGGCTTCAACCTCGCCAGGGCAGCAGTTGTTTGTGCGATCCTGAAGAGAAGGTTGGAGATTGCTCTTCCCCCTAAGCTGACTGTGCCTTCGTGGTCTGCAAGGGCATCTGACATGATGCGCTCTAGGAAGATGTTGAAGAGTGTTGGAGAGAGTAAGCATCCCTGACGCACACAGATTGTTGTTCTGAACCAGTTTCCGATGGCGCTGTTGTGGAGGACTGCACTGGTAGCCTTGTTATACAGGCTTTTGATGACTTCAACAATTTTAGGGCTGAGGTTGTACACTCTCATGGTTTCCCACAGAGCTGTATGCCAGACTCGGTCAAACGCCTTTATAATGTCTACGAGCACATGATATAGATGTTGTTGGTGCTGTAGGTATTTCTCACAGATTATTCTGAGGTTGAAAATCTGTTCAGTGGTACCAAAGATAATGGATGACCATCTTTGGTGGTACTTCGCCCTGCCCTAAATCCTCCTTGCTCTTCGGCTATGATTTTTTCAGCTTGGGGTTTCAACCTGTTGAGTATTATTTTCAGGTTCCTGAAGGTAACCTTTTTTGGGAAGAGTGATGACAAGCGACTGGGCCCATGGTGTAGGCCACTCCCCACTCTGCCACATCTTGTTACACATAATGGTGAGTGCGTCGATCATCGCTTCTCCTCCTGCTTGAAGCAGTTCCGTGGGTATGTTGTCCACTCCCGCTGACTTCCCCTTCTTCAGCGATTGCACTGCTGCCTCAACTTCTTCTCGGAGAATTGGGAGGATTTCTTCTTCTTCTCTGTTCTCTGGACATGCTAGAACTGATGGGTCTTCGTTTGGTTTGTGGTTGTAAAGGTCAGAGCAGTACTCTGTCCATCTGTCCAAGACTTCTTGTTCTTCTGTAAGGCCTTGGGCTGTTTAACACTTGTCAGCGGCTTCACAGTCTGGTAGGCCTTCTTGCTGTTGTTCTTGTTCAGACTGTTCTCTATTTCCTGGCATTGAGCTTCTATCCAGTTCTCCTTTGCTGTGCGCATGCCTTTTTGGATGTCATTGTTGATTTTTCGGTAGGCATCAGCTCCCTGTCAGATGTTCCTTTTCTTTTTCATCTCTCTTCGTTTATTAGAAAAAGGGGGCAAAAGTTCAGGTGCGATCCACAGCTTCTTCTTTGACCGGTGCTTTCCAAGGATCTCCGTGGCGGCATCTGTCACAGCTAAGTTGAAGGTGGTGGTCATGGTGTTGACATCTACTTCACCAGCTCCCAAAATGAGCAGTGGTGCAAATTTCCCTCCAATTGTGGCCTGAAATATTTCTGTCACCTCCGGGTCTTGAAGTTTGTCCAGGTCGATCTTCAGTCTAGTGCACTTTGCTGTGTTTACTCCCTTCAAGTGAAGCCGGAAAGACATCATCACAAGATTGTGCTCACTTCCGATGTCTGCTCCTGGAAAAGTGCGTGTCCTGCCAATGTTGATGCTTGATCTGAAGCGTTTCTTGACCATCATTAACATTTACCGAGTAAGTCCCTTTAATAGAATTTTGGAAACCCTCCCCAAAAAACTAACTGATCCGCCCCTGTTGGCTGTAAACATGACCAAACTTTTTTTTTAAATTTTTGTTGTTGATGAAAACTTGGTGTTCAAAGAGTTTAATTAGATGTCTTGGACAATAATAAAATAAATTTCAACTTTCTTTTATTTCTAGGTAAATCAGGATGTGTACACTTGCCCAATGAAACTCAAACACACAAAAATAAATTAATTAATTAATTAATTAATTAATTAATTAATTAATTAATAATGATAATAATAATAATAATAATAATAATAATAATAATAATAATAATAATAATAATAATAAAAATAAAAATAATAATAATAATAATAATAATAATAATAATAATAATAATAATAATAATAATAATAATATACAAGAACCTTTTTCGTTTATCTTCTGTCTAGTAATTAGCATTACCGTGACAGATGGGAAGTATAACGTGGTTTAAGTCTATATGTTGAAGTTATTGTTGTTTTGTGATGGGGATGATGGTGGTGGTCGTGTTTGGTGATAGTTGTGATGACGAAGCCTAACGTTGTTCATATATTGAAGTTATTGTTGTTAGGTGGTGCTTGTGGTGGTGGTGCTGATGGTGGGGGATGGCGCTGGTGTGATGCTGCTGATGATGTTGTTGTGGTTGGTGCTAATAGTGGTGGTGGAAGTGGTGGCTTTTTACCCCCAAGGCTTTATAATGTTGACGAGCTCTGGAAAGATGATGATGATGATGATGATGATGATGATGATGATGATGATGATGATGATGATGATGATGATGATAATTGTGATGATGATGATGATGATGATGATGATGATGATGATGATGATGAAGATGATGATGATGATCTATTTTTTAAAAAAGTTCCACGATGATAACAACGATGATGACGCTGCCCACGACGACGATAACCACAACGACGACGAAGCTCATGAAGAGGGATGGCACTGATAGTAGACTACTCTATTATTGATTTGATGTTGTTGTTGTTGTTTCTTCTTTCCCGTGAAGGGACCAGAACGACGGTGAGACAAAAGTAGCAAGGCGGTTCTTTATTCAAAAGAATTACGAAAACTGCAATGTCGACACCGCTGGTTAGCAGTACTGGATATGAAGTACGGGCACTGTCCTTGGGAAGGACAGCTGCTGTCGCAGACGTTTCACCAACACACCTTCCCGTTCATCTTATACTCCAACAAAAGCAACCAACCCGAGGCCTGGTTCAGAGCCGTAAAAGACCACAGTACGTTGTATTATCGTTGTCGTCGTCGTTGTGGGAGTCGTCACTGTCATCATCATGATCATCCGTCGGGTTAATGTTATCGTCGTCATTATCATCATCATCAGCAGCAGCAGCAGCATGACAATCGTCGTCATAATCGTCCTCGTGGTCGTCATCGTCGTCATCATCATTGTCGTCGTCGCTGCCGTCGCTGTCATCACCATCATCATCATCGTTGTCGTCGTCGTCCTCATCATCCTCGACATTATCATCATCCCCGCAATCATACCTAATTGATCGCAAAGCAAGCTTTTTCTTCTTTCTATCTACAGGTGCGAATCTAGCAGATGTGATGACGATATCGGTAACAACAATATAAGCATCAGCCGTGTGTGTGTGTGTGTGTGTGCGTGTGTGTGTAGGTGAGTATGTGCGCGTGCGCGAACGTGTGTGTGTGTGTGTGTGTGTGTGCGTGTGTGTGTTTGACTCTTTGTCGCTGTGTGTGTATATTTGATTCTGGGTGTGTGTGTGTGTGTGTGTGTGTGTGTGTGTTTGTGTGTGTGTAAGAGAGAGAGAGAGAGAGAGTGGGTGGGTGTGTGTGCGTGTTTGTGAATTGGTGTGTGCGTCTTCCTCTATATGTTTGTGTACCCCCGTTGGGGTGCCGGGGGTTTCAGTATAAATAGTATCCCCACTTTCTGGAAATTTAGTGCTTTAAATTCCCACTGTCGCTGTCTTTCTCATTTGCTCTTTCTCATTCCTGCTCTGTTCTATCAATCTGCTATACTATCGTCTTCTTCGCTAGCCCAGTCTCCTACCTTTTTTCTTGAAAACTCTTCCGGGATAAGACTCCTTGTTTGTGTATGAGGTCTGTTGGATCACTTTGGATATTGGACGCTTTCAAGGTGGTCACAATTTTCCTATGATGTTATCATTTTAGCTGTAGGCATTTTATATGTATGTGTATTGTTGGTTTTTATAATGATGTTTGTATTTTTTGTGTTTTGTACGGGGTTTTGTGTTGTGTGTGGTGGTTGTCTGCGTGGGATGTCTTTATGTGTGACTGGCTGGTGGAGGTATTGTTTTCCCATAGGTTGTTTCAGCAGATCTTTTATGCAGATTGGAGTGTCCGGTCCTGATTTGGCTCGGAGTCACATGCTGGACCTAAAGAACAATTATGTAATGAAAGTTGTGTGCGAGTATATGTGTGGGTTTAGGCAGTTCTACCCCACTGCAGCAGCAACAATAATAATCTCGAGTTATAATGGGATTTCCAATCTGTTCTAATTAGCCACAGTCGGATCATCATCTGTTCCCCACCAACCCCAGGTCTCACACAACATGGTTCACCTCAGGTTCTCATCAACCATCATCCCACCATCTTTCTCAACCCCTCTTCCTTCCCTTCTCCATCTCTTCAACACTCTCTCCTCTTCCTTCTTCTTCACTCCTTATTCGTCTAGCCTTCGTCTTTCTTCTTCTTACTTTCTTCTTCTTCTTCTCCTTTTTCTCTGTTCTTCTTCTCTTGTTGTGTTGTGGTTTGGAATAAAAATTGCACATTTTCACGAACTTTCCAACAAGCCACTATTCACACTATAAATATTGTATACGTTCTTTGTATAGCCTTTTACCATATATGCGTGTGTGTGTGTGTGTGGTTGTGTGTGCGTGTTGTGTGTGTATTTGGTGTGTGTGGGTGTTGTGTGCGTGTTGTTTTGTGTGTTGTGTGTGCGTGTGTTGCTGGCGTGTTGTGTGTATGAGTGTGCTTTTGTTGTTTATGCGTGTGTGTGGTGCGCGCGCGCGTGTGTGTGTGTATGTATGTGTGTGTGTGTGGACAGGCGTAGGCTGCAGTTGCAACTCCACCGCAGCAGACTGCGGAGAGCTGATGACGTGTGTGTATGACAACAGCACACTACGTCCCACATGCCAGTGTCAGCAAGGAACATACGCTAGAAATGACGGAAGATGCGGTGAGTCCCTGTTCTTGTTCCTTGGGTGGGTGGAGGGCAGGAACCTCCTCCCCTCTAGTCCTTGACCCGTTTGGCAATACCCCTGTATGTTAAGAGACGTTAGAATAAAATATTGAATGTTAACAGACTGCATATAAATAATTGATCTGAAATTCGTTGAGCTTAAACGTATTGAACTGAATTGAACAGTATTGAATACAATTGAATTGAGTTGAGACCACTGCTGTTGTGGACAGGTCGTGCTAGCGGCGAGGCGTGCAGCTGGTCTTGGTCAGTAAAGGAAGCAATATGGCGACACGATTGTGCTGAGAACATGCAGTGCTCCCCTCAGGCCCTCTGCCAGTGTCGCTATGGCTACACCGTCAACAAAGATGGTTCCTGCGGTGAGTGTATCATCATCACCATCATCACCATCATCATCATCATCATCATCATCATCTTCTTCTTCTTCTTCTTCTTCTTCATCTCCTTTTTATTCTAAATTCTTCTTCTTCTTTTTCTAAATTCTTCTTTTTTTTTTTCTTCTTCTTCACCTCCTTCTGTTTCTTTTTCTTTATCAGTACAACTTGTGTTAATCTGGTGAATAAAAATTGATACAACCACAATCTTCTTCTTCTTCTTCTTCTTCTTCTTCTTCTCCTTCTTCTTCTTCTTCTTTTTCTTCTTCTTCTTCTTCCTCTTCATCTTCTGCTTCTTCTTTTTCTTCTATCTGGAAATGTTCACAGTCATTGTCAACTATTACTGGCAAGGGGCACTAGTGGAATGTTACAATAAACTTGCATACGTGTAAAGTCGTTCAGAAACATTCAGTTGTTTGATGCGCTTTTGACCACTGCACTTGATGTAGTTCTACGTTGTTGACCCCTAGAGCGGGGAATTAACTAAGTAGAATGGATCGTCGATGGCACAGAGGTAGTGCATCCTTGAACTTTGAACTTTGGAACAGTGTCATTTTATTTCACATAACATGAATTAAATATACAAAATGACAAGAGGCTCATAGCCCTGGGGGGAGGGGCTGTATAGCCAAAATAGGAGGGTTTGAGGAGGGTGGGGGAGGGGGCACTGTATAACACTACAGCTACATTTACAATATATTCAGCAACTGGACTGACAAACACTAATGAATTTACAACACAAAAATAAATGTGGCAGCAAAATAAATACGCAGAACGATACCAAATCAACATCATACCAAACCAACGTAATAGGACAAATAACATGTAAATCAGACAAAATGTAAAGTAACGAACAAGCATATTGCACTTTTAAATTCAAGAAAAAATGAAAAAGCAATCCAGAGGCAACCTCTAATCTATTTCAGTGTAATGCTCATAATGAGATGCTAGTTTTATTTAAACAGAGAGAGGACGATTCTAATAAGACGAGCACAGTTTTAATAACCTAGTTTTTAGATTTTGAATCGATAGCATATTTAGCCTAACTGTTACCGCTGTGCTATCGAGAAACAACTACCTCTGCTATATCGAAAATTCATTCTACTTGGTTAAGGTCACTGTGGTTAGTTAGATCTTGTAGGCCACTGACGCTGTGAACAACTCTTTGTACAGTAAAAAGTATTACATAAGAATAAGTCATTTCATTGTACGACATTATATTGGGCAGCTGGATTTTAAATCCTGAAGAAGCCTCTTTAGTTTTGCGAAAGACATGAAGAAGCTTTTAATCCGGAGTGTTTTAATCACCTTTGGCTGTCTCGTCTTCTTGAATCTGATATTATACTTTAAAGGGACCCATTTTGACCACCACGCCTCGACAGGTCCTATAACATTCACAGTGAACGTTGTCCCATTAATTTAAAAAAAAACTAAGCTTACAACAACAACAAAACTCTTTCGAAAGTATTTTTATTTATTTTTTTAATGAATTAATTTCGTACTTTTGTGTGCCTATTACTAGCAACAGCCGTTGCGTGGACTCTATATGTATAGTATATAGTGTCCATGGCCGTTGGGCTAACCAGCCCACATTCTGGCGCTAAAAACGGCAGCTACCAAAGCCTGTAAGAAGCGGAACCCGTAAAAAGAATTGTTTCTAAGGTTTGTTTCGCATTAGGTGGATAAAATAGACCCAACTCTACTCCAGACACCAAAAGGCATTGTTCAAGCCGCGTGGCTCACTCAGAAATAGGGTCAAAAGCCACACGGCTATGGTATCGATGTGCCGTTAAATCACTCCCTGCCAGAACAGACTTTAAAAGTACACACACTGTTGCAGTTGGTTTTTAAGCCGCGAAAGACCACTTTATGATTATTAAATGTAATAACAATGACAATTTTATGTTAAACCTTTTATCGCTACAAGTTTTTAAAAGCCTTCGAATTGGAGTCTTTTAATTATCTAAGCTAGCAGGATCCCAGACACGATTGTGTTGAATTAAGATCTGATCCATCTCGTGTCGTAGGTAAGGTGGTGGGTCAGTTGTGTGACGTCACTGAGGACTGTGGAAGCAGCATGGACTGTCAGCCCCAACGCGACCACAAGTTTTGCGCATGCGCTGAGGGTTATGTGGTCAAGCGAGATGGTTCTTGTGGTACGGAAATGACCTTAATATTGAACGTTTGTGTGGGAAAACAAAAAGAAGAAGAAGGTGATGATGATGATGATGATGATGATGATGATGATGATGATGATGATGATGATGATGATGACGATGAAGATGATGACGATGATGATGATGTTGATGATGATGATGATGATGATGATGATGATGATGATGATGATGATGATGATGATGATGATGACTGGATGGACGAGGCGTAGATCTAGTGGGTTTTACTAGGGAAACTGTGACGTGGGGTTTTGTTGTTGCTGGGCTCTGCACAATTGAATGCTGTTACCCCCTGTCTTCAGTCTATGGGGATCGCTAGTAATCTCCCTTTGACTTCACTTAATACATTTATTTGCTTAGTTCGGTCTGTGTTTAGGCTGGGGTACAGAGATAGATAGAAAACTGGTAAAAGATCACTGCCACACTAGCTTTCACACGGCTATGAAACATATGTAGTCCAGCCACTTGATAACAGTAAAATTCACACATTTATTTCCTCTACTCTATACACGATCTTCACAGTACAAAACTAACGTAAAAGTTCAAATGTCAGTGCAAATGGTTCGCTCGCTGATAGGTCTAGGCAGCTACTTTTTCATCATAGGGCACTGGATACTTTCTGCCCTAATGGTCAGAGTTCTTGTAAAGTGGACTACTGTGGTCCTTTTGATACAGTTTTAGTGCACTGTTTCCTGGGCACTTAACTGAGTGGTTGAAGCGCTGCGTTGTGGTGGAATCTGTGACAAGCTCTGTTGTCGTGGAGTCTTCTCCCTGTGGTTAGACTGGTGGGCTATCTTCGCGCAATGCTGGAGATGCCTCGGCAGCCAACTTTCAGCGATGACTTGTTTTTGTTGTTCGCCGAGTTGGGCTCACGATATAATGCCTGATCGTCTTTTTGACAATGTCAGGCCGTGGCTAACTTGATTGAATTCGAATTTTCAACAAGTACTGCTTCCCTGGTCTATCAGTGGAGAGATTTCTGCTAGGACGTAGCTGTGTACTCTAGGCAGTTTAAATGTAGACTGACTCTTTTATCTCTCTGCTTGAATCAGCCAGAACTGGTTTTTACCTAACCTAGCTGTTTTCTCATTGGCTGAAAAAATCTGAGTGGCTGTAAAATCGAAGCTCTATAACGTCAGCGGCGATGATGTTATTATCTGTGCGGGCGTCAAGCTACAACTGTGTTACGCATGATCACTTCTGTCGTCTGCTATAGACTAACAGTAACCTTCCAAGTCTACACTGACTAAACAAGCAAAAGCTCAAATTGTGCGGGTAAACTGGTCCTCTTGTTACAGAAGCTAGCAGTAGCGAAGAACTTGAGGCTTTTCTGTATAATTTCTTACGTGCTATTCGCTCAACTCTGTTTGTTGCTGCAGGTCTGACGGTAAACGGGACGTGCAAGCTGATCAGTGACTGTGCTGACTGGATGAACTGCGTGCCGTTCACCACTTACAATTCGCCCATCTATGCGGATCCATCCACCTCGATCCATGCTTGTATGTGTGGGTCTGGTTTGGCGGTCAACGCCGATGGAACTTGTGGTGAGAGAACAGAATGTTTTGTTATTAATATTTTATTTTGTCTTTTCTTTCTCTCACTCACAATCCTCCCTCCCCCCTTACTCCTCCCCCTCCCCTCTCACCCTACCAACGCGACGGTGTTATTTATTTATTCGATCAGTTATTTTTACTGTAGTATGTTAGTTCTTGTTCTTGTCACTTTCTCCTCCTTATCTCATATGTGTGGGTGTATGTGTGCGCGTGCGTGTTTATGGTTTCAGAGTGGGATCAACAGTACTTTAAAAATATATTTTCTGTTCCAGGAGGCCCTCACGGTTACAACTGTTCCTCAGCCCAGAATGCGGCCTGCAGTGACAACATGGTCTGTGAAAAGCAAACCTGTGTCTGCAAGCCCAGCTGGCTGCCCACAGCCCAGGGGCAGTGTGGTGAGGCTTGGCGATACTACTACTATTTCTACTGCTATTTCTACTACTAATATTACTATCAATAATAATAATAATAATAATAATAATAATAATAATAATAATAATAATAATAATAATAATAATAATAATAATAATAATAATAATAATAATAATAATAATAAGAAGAAGAAGAAGAAGAACAAGAAGAAGAAGAAGGATGATGATGATGATGATGATGATGATGATGATGATGATGATGATGATGATGATGATGATGATGATGATGATAAATAATAATAATAAATAATAATAATAATAATAATAATAATAATAATAATAATAATAATAATAATAATAATAATAATAATACGCTATACGCGCTTTTCTTCATTAATCAGTATCACAGCGCGGCGATCTGTAACCAACACTATACTCTCACTTGTTACACAAGCTCGTAGCCTACATACCCAGCAAACACACATTCATATGTGATGCATCACTCAAACATATTGTGGTGTAAAGCATAGACCACAAATAATCTATGTGCAAAGGCAGGAAGACCGCTACTAGAATATGGAGATTAACAAATATTAGTCTTGTAATTTTAAAATAGGTATATTGACTGCATCCAATACCATAATTTATTACTAAGGGTACTATTGGCTTACTGTATGACTGACGAACACAGTCATCATAATAACAATGTAGCAGCGCTCACGCGTATTATTGCTATCACCATTGAAATCATGGCAGTCGTTATCATCATCACTTCGTCGTCTGTCCCATTTGTAACCTTCTTTAACTCTGTTTAAATAACCACAACGGTAGCAGTGTTAAAAGAAAAATTATTAATAATTAAAACAATACTAAAAACACAACGATGAACAATAATTAAGCAACAGCATCGCCGCCCGGTCCTCATCATTATCATCGCCATTTATATTGTATTATTGTCAACAGCAACCTCATCGTCAGCACAGTCGTTGTCGTCATCATCAGTGTCGTCTGTCTTGCAGGTATTGCCGTCGGTCAGTGGTGTGACGTCACAAGGGCCTGTGGAGATCACATGACGTGTCAGGTGACGCCACAGTGGCCCTTTCCTGTCTGTGTGTGTCGCGACGGCTTTGCTCCTACAAACCGTGGAACTTGTGGTAAGACTGGTTGGATGATTGGTTGGTTGGTAGATAGGTTGGTTGGTAGGGTGATTAGATTGCATAAATAGATGACTAATTAGATCTTCACGTGTGCAGTTCACTGAAGATGCATAGGAATGGGCGGTTATTGAACACTGTCCTATTATTTTTAACATCGGCAACGTTCTACATATCAACATGAACGTTAAGAGAACTTTTTCAGGATTTTAAAAAAAAAGGCTTTTACCCTCCCTTTTCCTCCCTTAAATCAATCTCAAAGCGCGGCAAAGGATATCGCTATTCCAGTAGACTGAGGGAAAAACGATTTTTTTTAAAAAACAACATATCTACATTTTATTTTTGAAATTTAGATTGACTGCATCCACTAACATGAATAGTCACGCTCATGATTGACTGCATCCACCAACATGAATAGTCACGCTCATGATTGACTGCATCCACCAACATGAATAGTCTCGCTCATGATTGACTGCATCCACCAACATGAATAGTCTCGCTCATGATTGACTGCATCCACCAACATGAATAGTCACGCTCATGATTGACTGCATTTACTAACATGAATAGTCACGCTCATGATTGACTGCATCCACTAACATGAATAGTCACGCTCATGATTGACTGCATCCACTAACATGAATAGTCTCGCTCATGATTGACTGCATCCACTAACATGAATAGTCACGCTCATGATTGACTGCATTTACTAACATGAATAGTCACGCTCATGATTGACTGCATTTACTAACATGAATAGTCACGCTCATGATTGACTGCATTTACTAACATGAATAGTCACGCTCATGATTGACTGCATTTACTAACATGAATAGTCACGCTCATGATTGACTGCATTTACTAACATGAATAGTCACGCTCATGATTGACTGCATCCACCAACATGAATAGTCACGCTCATGATTGACTGCATTTACTAACATGAATAGTCACGCTCATGATTGACTGCATCCACTAACATGAATAGTCACGCTCATGATTGACTGCATCCACTAACATGAATAGTCTCGCTCATGATTGACTGCATCCACTAACATGAATAGTCACGCTCATGATTGACTGCATTTACTAACATGAATAGTCACGCTCATGATTGACTGCATTTACTAACATGAATAGTCACGCTCATGATTGACTGCATTTACTAACATGAATAGTCACGCTCATGATTGACTGCATTTACTAACATGAATAGTCACGCTCATGATTGACTGCATTTACTAACATGAATAGTCACGCTCATGATTGACTGCATTTACTAACATGAATAGTCACGCTCATGATTGACTGCATCCACCAACATGAATAGTCACGCTCATGATTGACTGCATCCACCAACATGAATAGTCACGCTCATGATTGACTGCATTTACTAACATGAATAGTCACGCTCATGATTGACTGCATCCACTAACATGAATAGTCTCGCTCATGATTGACTGCATTTACTAACATGAATAGTCACGCTCATGATTGACTGCATTTACTAACATGAATAGTCACGCTCATGATTGACTGCATTTACTAACATGAATAGTCACGCTCATGATTGACTGCATTTACTAACATGAATAGTCACGCTCATGATTGACTGCATTTACTAACATGAATAGTCACGCTCATGATTGACTGCATTTACTAACATGAATAGTCACGCTCATGACTGACTGCATTTACTAACATGAATAGTCACGCTCATGACTGACTGCATTCCCTAACATGAATAGTCACGCTCATGATTGACTGCATTCCCTAACATGAATAGTCACGCTCATGATTGACTGCATCCACCAACATGAATAGTCACGCTCATGATTGACTGTATTTACTAACATGAATAGTCACGCTCATGATTGACTGCATTTACTAACATGAATAGTCACGCTCATGATTGACTGCATCCACCAACATGAATAGTCACGCTCATGATTGACTGCATCCACCAACATGAATAGTCACGCTCATGATTGACTGCATCCACCAACATGAATAGTCACGCTCATGATTGACTGCATCCACCAACATGAATAGTCACGCTCATGATTGACTGCATCCACCAACATGAATAGTCACGCTCATGATTGACTGCATCCACCAACATGAATAGTCACGCTCATGATTGACTGCATCCACCAACATGAATAGTCACGCTCATGATTGACTGCATCCACCAACATGAATAGTCACGCTCATGATTGACTGCATCCACCAACATGAATAGTCACGCTCATGATTGACTGCATCCACCAACCACGCTCATGATTGACTGCATCCACCAACATGAATAGTCACGCTCATGATTGACTGCATCCACCAACATGAATAGTCACGCTCATGATTGACTGCAATTGTCTCAAATAGCAGATATTCCCAGTAATAATAATAATAATAATAATAATAATAATAATGATAATAATCATAATAATAATAATAATAATAATAATAATAATAATAATAATAATAATAATAATAATAATAATACAGGATGCTATGTACGCGCCTTTCCCCAAGGCTCAAAGCGCGGCGATCTATACCAACATACACGCTCACCTGTCTCATTTACCCTCACACACACCAAATACACATACATCACTCAAACAGGTGGTGTAAAGGCAGGGAGATCGCTATTAGAAGACGGAAGAAAATCGAATTTTTATTTTTGAAATTTTTATATTGACTGCATCCTGTACCATTATTGAAGGGAGGGAGGAAACCGGAGTGCCCGGAGAAAACCCTCGGTGACCTCAATAGTCTCGTACCTAAGTCACATACGTTCGCCCCTTGCAGTCCAGTGCCAGCGGTCTGGAACCGTATATCAGTGTTTGCTCACCCACGCACAATACAACATCAGATATATACTACTGCCTGTGGTCCTGAATCGGCTCTTTGCAGTCCGCTGGACCCTATAAACAATGACTAACTAACTAACTAACTAACACTACTGCATGTGTAGGACAGAGCGCCGAAGTCGCATTTCTGCGACAAATCCAAGGGAGAGAATACAGACTCCAGTCACTAGTGTTACAACGTGTTCTCGTTCCTGGGTACGGTCTCGTCTTAGAAATGTGGTCGCAGTAATGCGATTATTGCGGTGTCAAGTAATCAGTATTCAGTGTGCAGTGGCCGGCTAGGTTTCCCAGCAGTCAATTTGACCCTTTGCATAATAAAAAGAAAAAAAAAGGAATAAAAATGTACGAACACAAGTGTCCACGCAAAAGGAAATATATAATTATAAATGCAATAGAAATATATTATTCCGGGCTGACATAAGCTCGGTGATAAAGAAAATAATTGTTATAAAGATAACATATAATTATGATAAAGGAAAATTATACATGTATTGCAATATGTTTTTTTTCTCTCTCAATCAAAATTGTCGCAACCATTACTACCTCACTCAGGCATGACACAAGAGACTGAAACAAATACCATGCCAACTGACCTACACGAATTAGAGACAACACCACAAAGCCATCCGGACACGACCCCGGCCTTACCGACGAAGCCAAACACGGACACGACCGCTGACTCTCCACAAAGCGAGAACCTGATCGACTTCAACGCCCTGGTACTGGACAAGTCCAAATTGTCCACCACGAGGAACAAAAAAATCTGCGCACCGGACCACCGACCATCCAGCCAATCAATGGGCAGTATGGCTATCCTATTTTTAGTGCTCACTTTCGGAAGCTTGGTGATTTCCGACGTGAACAGAGTGGTAACATTTCTTCGCGACAAGCTGTGCAAGAAATCTTAACTGTGTGGAGAAACAAGGTCACGAATATCTTTTGTTGGAGAACGAAACGAAACAAAATCAGAAACTGTATAGTTATACAGGATTTTATTGGATTCTACAGTTTCTACTCATTGAAAATTATTTCTAATTTTCAAACATTCAAACATTCTTTATAGTAGGCTAATTGTAAGGACAATTAATTAAAAGATACAAACCTTCACCTCCTTAAGTTAAAAAAAATGACGCACTTCATTTAGCTTCTTGTGTAATGTAATATTTCGTTAATTATTATATTTTTATTTTGTATATATCCAATACAGCTATACTCAATGGAGAAATTGAGTGCATGTGTATATAATACATAAGGGCCTGTTTGAGAGTGCGTGTGTGTGTGTGTGTGTCTCTCTCTCTCTTTATTATTATATTTGATTATATATAATTGTACCCCTTGGGGTCATGAGCAATCTTGTCACTGTAGATTGTTCTAACCTATAAAGGGAAAAGTGAAAGCCCCAGTTTGTTTGTTTGTTTGTATGTAGATTATAGTCACACGACACTTTCGCATATAGGTGACTACTGGACCGATTTATACTGACACCAGCGGGCCAGTTGTTGGTAAAGGGGAAAATAATATGATCACACGTTGACCAATCCGGGATTCGAACCAGCGACCTTTCGGTTACTAGCAAGACGCTCTTACCAACTGAGCTACCCGGCCCCTCCAGCCCCAGTTGAAAACCTGTCTTTCCTTTATAGGTATGACTGATTCACTGCGGCAACAGTACCCCCGTTGGAGTGCCGGGGGTTTCAGTATAAATAGTATCCCCACTTTATGGAAATTTAGTGCTTTAAATTCCCACTGTCGCTGTCTTCCTCATTTGCTCTTCTTCGCTAGATCAATGACCTACCTTTTTTCTTGAAAACTCTTCCTGGACAAGACTCTTTGTTTGTGTATGAGGTCTGTTGGATCAGCTTGGGAGTGTTGGACGCTTTCTGCCGGGTGGTCACTAGGGCTTCCTATGATGTTATTATTTCGCAATGTAGGCATTTTATATGTATGTGTTTTGTTGATAATTTATAATGATGTTTGTATTCTATTTTGTTTTTGTAACCGGGGGTTCGAGTAGTTGGGGTAAAGCCTCAGCCGTCCCCTGCGTGGGATGTCTTTATTGTAAAGTGACTGGCCGGTGAAAGGCATTCAATTTTCCCACTAGGGTTGTTTCGGCAGATCTTTTATGTGGATCGGGGGTTGACCGGTCCTGATTTGGCTCGGAAGAGTCCGCTGGACCTAAAGCAACAATCAATCAATCAATCAATCAATATATAATTGTAAGCCTACTGTTAGAAGTTAACTTTGTGTAAATTAAGACAGGGTGGTCAGTCCGCTGGACCCTGTAAACAATGAGTAACAATTAAGGCAGTTGGTAAGGCTTGTAGAGCCTACAATCTTTATCAGGAAGATCCAATGTTCAATGTTCTCCCTCTCTGTCTGTCTGTCTGTCTGTCTGTCTGTCTGTCTGTCTGTCTGTCTCTCTCTCTCTCTCTCTCTCTCTCTCTCTCTCTCTCTCTCTCTCTCTCTCTCTCTCTCTCTCTCCACATTTTCTACATTTGCAGGTGTTTTTTTTGCAATTGGCTACAATAACTTCAAAACTAAACCGAGATTAAAACAAAATGCACCAATTATTGTTCAACCCCAATTAAATCACTAATAAACGAATAACAGAACATTAAAATCCATGTTCTCAGAAAAATGCCGGATAACTCCAAGGGCGGCGTGCATGAACCGTATTAAATTTAAATCTCAAATCGTGTGTAGGTGTGTGTGTGTGTGTTTGGCGGTTTAGAAACTCCGTTTATTGTTACACTCTCTTTATACTCTAGATAATTCTTTTGACGGCCACGTTATTTTGACGTTAAAACAGTATTCTGTTAGGGTTAGGGGTAGCTTAACAAATTGACACATTTTTTTTAAAATGTCAAAACAACGTATGCGGCGTTTCAAGTCATAACAAGGGCGTTTGTATTTGGTTTGGTGTGTGTATTGTGTGCGTGTGTGTGCGTGTGTGTGTTGTGCGTGCTTGATGTCTGTTCTGATGTTTGCGTCCCTTGTGCTGACCAGTGTTTTATATTGAATTTCTTTGGTTGTGATTGTGGCATTTTAATAAGTTGTACTGTTTTCAATACTTTGTGGTGCAATAGTTATTGTATTCATGAAATTGCATGTATCTTTTAATAAATTTAATAATGAATTTTGTTTTTTATGTTTTTATTATGGGTCACATATGTATGATAAGGGTATATGTGGCATGTGTGGGGAAGAAAAATGAATGAATCTCTCAAATAATAATATGTTTGATCAAGTTAGTTTTTAAGATTTGTGCTTTATGTTGCATACTATTATCTATTCAAATGCGACACTAATGGCTGTTTAAGATTTGTGCTTTATGTTGCATACTATTATCTATTCAAATGCGACACTAATGGCTGTTTAAGATTTGTGCTTTATGTTGCATACTATTATCTATTCAAATGCGACACTAATGGCTGTACATCATTCCTTTGATGGTAATAAAGATTTGTTGAACTGAATTGAAAATCCACCACGTAAACATCTACACGTCATGCACTTTCATTATGGGAAAATGTTGACACACACAGATGCTTTGGAAAGATTCTTAGTAGCCTAACTAGGCAGGCAGGAAACTCGCTGTCCATGGTGGGGATGATGGACGTTGCAAAATACGACATACAACATTAAACAAAATACAAAAGATACGTTGGGAAAACGGAAACGGTTGTGGCCAAAAGCAGATGTGATGATATGTTAGGGTCGATGTTATTATAATAGATGTATATCTATTACACTTTAAACTGCACTGAAGAAACAATAACGCTTATGTACCGCAAGAGCTTAACGGCCCTGAGCGCAGCTATCTGCTCGAATTCCATAAAGGGTAACGGAAATTTCGTTTTCGTCTCATCCGAGCTAAATACAGACTTTGCATTTCCGATAAAATGGGTCCCGCGATGGTTGAGCCTGTTTACTTTCTTCCTCTTTGTCAACGCACGGGAGGATCCTTGTGCAGCCCTTACCCAAAATACGCAGTGATTTCAGGGGGTGCTGCACCACCTGCCGTGGTTGCCTCCGGATCCGTAATAAATAAGTGGTGTGTGCAATTAAGGATAGAGTTTCAGCATCAAAGATAAGAGACACGCGCGCATTTGCACCATAGATGTGTACACTCAGAGTGTGATGGTAATGCAAATCAACTTATTCATTCACTGATGATGTTTATGACTGACAACAATGATGCGTGATCACATGTGATAAAAATGAAATCTGTGTTTTACTCCAGTGTCGTCTCAGCCGTTGTTCGTGAGATTGTGAAAGAATAAAAATTCAACTTATCTTCATTTGTAGAGGCTTGAAATAAACTTAATGTCAATGTTTTTTTTACACTCTGGTACTCATTGTCTCTGTCTTTGCTGTGATGTCTTGGAAACTTGATGTTGTTCGTTCCTCAGCGACTTGCCTACATCTTCCGGCCTGCACTGATTTGCTCTGGCCTGCACCAATTCTTCCGGCCTGCATTGATTTGCGCCTGAAACGATCAGGTGGTGACCTAATGTCCCAAATATGAATGGATGACTTTTCTAGAATGAAGCACAAGTATGATGTAATGCTCGTTCGTCGAACCTTTAAAAAACGTTGTATAATTTATAACACACGATAGTTGATAATGAATGATAGATGAGATGACTGATGATCCTACTTTCATCCTTCCACTTCCATGCCTTACATACAATGACATAAACAAACACTTCTGCCAAGTGCTCTCCAAACCGGATTCTCTGCAAAAGATCTAAATCTAAACACAATCATATATTTATCAACGCTGTGAGATGAAGTCTAAGAAATCTACGAATCGGTCTAGAACGCACGAAGGCTAAACAATATAGAAACAATAATGGAAAAATTATAATTATTTCATACGAAAACAAACTAACTAGCATGGAATAAACACATTTTTGTATATCTTTAGAACTATCTATCTGGCGTCTGCTAGCCCAGTACAGGCTAACTAAATACGTACCCACGATGGTGCATGAATAATTATTATTGATACGTTTACCTGTCTAGCTGTCTATCTAGCCTCTGTTAGCTCAGTACAGTTTAGCTAAACACGTACCCACGATGGCGCATGAAGAAAGAACCCAACGGTTCGTGACGGCAAAGATGGCTCCTGATACGGGTAACGCCCAGTTGATTGACGCCCTTGGATAGTTGAACCAGGTGAAAGTTGGCGGACCCTTTCCACCCAAAGCTGACTCATTCAGTATCCTCAGGTACTTCTCAGTATCCCTCTTGGCTTCCTTCAACTGGTGTGCCTTGCACAGTTAATGCCGCATCTAGGAGTCCTTTGCGATTCTTCTTCGATTGTTGGCCCGTGAAGACTTGTTGTTGATGTTTTTTTCTCCTTGCTCCTATGACGCAATCGGTCTATGACGTAATGATACACCGACGTCAAAACATAGAGTCTTGAGAATTTCATCCAAAGGCACCCAAAATATGTCATTTGAACATTACGAAAAAATAAAACAAACGATGTACCGTTGCTGTCAGGAAAGCTGGCAGAAGAGACGCGTATTTTCGCGACACTCTTCCCGATACTTGTACACGAATTTCGTTTTTGTCTCAGTCGAGCTAAAAATAGACTGGGCCTTTCTTAAAAACGGGGGGTCCCGCGGTGGTTAAGCCCGTTCACCTTTAGCTGCGCGGCTGCCCAATATTTGTGGTTTATTTTCTTAAAACTAAAGCAACTTTTGAAGGCAAAATGACGGAGATGAAGTATCAGGCTATATTATGTGAGGACAGCCGAACGGCTAGGTATAACAACCGCCACACGTTTAATCTTCTAAAAAGGAATGAAACCTCGAGTGGATCGGTGCCTCCAAAGTTATAACGACGGAACCGTCACTGAAGGGCAACTAAAACAGACCCTGCTATCATTTGCCGACGCACAACAGGAATATACAAAGGTGAGTTTATTTAGTTCACTAACAACAACACCAACAATAATAATATTAATAATTTATAATTATCATTTTTTTTAAAATATAACATTAACAATGGGTCTAAAGGTTGTCATGAAGAAAACGGATTTTACCACATCCCCCCTCTCCCCCCCCCCCCCCAAAAAAAAAATAAATAAATAAATAAAATAAAAATAAATAAATAAGAATGGCAAAACCTTATGGAATTTACAATATTTAACATGAAAATGAGTGCCCAGAAAAGAAAAAAAAGAAAATGAAACTGGCATTAAAATGCAAAGAAATGCTGACTTGATCTTTCTATGCTCTTGGCCTTGAGATAACCTTGACATCCGGCTCCAAATACATACATGTAATATGAAATAAACTACAGAGAAAGTTGTGTTATGCCCCCCCAAAAAAACCCAGTGAACTCTGGCTGATCTTGACCTTTAGTGACTTAACCTTGGAATGGCCTTGACCTTCACGCTCATGTATGATTAAATAACCGAATGTTGATGTATACCATGGGTTAAATAGAGCAATTCTACTGTATGACGACCTATAACGCTATTTTTGTATCTTTTGGCAAAACCTACAATGTGCTTGACTTTCAAGATCAACGCAAAACGGAAAATATATAACAGACAAATCGATCATCTTTAAATATCTCTCATAGTTTAGGGTCAAGTTTACTTCGAGGTACCTGTACTACGCGACGTTGGACAGCTCCAGTGACCTTGACCTTGGAGTGAGTTAACGGCCTGCAAAGAGCCAAATAAGGAACACAAAATCTGGACCACAACTGAATAAAAGGTCTGCTAAAACAACACGTTACTGGTGGTAACACTGAAGGCCACTCCACCAGCCGGTCATTTTACAATAAAGGCATCCCATGCAGAGGACGCTCAGGCTATACTCTAATTTACTGAACCCCCGTTTACAAAAACAAAACATTTGTTGACCCTGTAAACGTGACCTTGAAATGAAGTCATTCACTCACTGATCATTTATGATTTTATGAGGTGATGAAGATGACGACGACGATGATGATGATGATGATGATGATGATGATGATGATGATGATGATGATGATGATGATGATGATGATATGATGACGACGGCGACGGCGACGGCCTTTGCTTACATTAAAATGACGATGATGAATAAATACTATACTGCACACAATTCCTTCACATTGTTGTTTACAATAATTTTTTTTTTTTTGAAAGATTCTTAGTCAGTATTAAAGTATTACTAAAGTCTTATTAAAGACATCTCAAAGCCAACAACGCTGGTACTACTGCTATTGTTGAAGAGTGTGTATGTAGGCTTCGCACTGTGTTGTGCGATGCCCCTATTTTTATTATGGGGGGATCTCAATGATTGTGACCTACATGCAACTACGCCTGCTCTGCACCAGTATGTCACTTGCACAACCAGAATAGGCATTATCCCTAAATAAACCGAAAGTAGGTTGCTTCCCCTGAAATGCGGTTACACAATACATGTTGACAGCATAAACCGACAGTAGGTAAAGTAGGTCAATGAGAGTTGCTTCCCCTGAAAAGCTGTCAAAATACATGTTGACAGCTATTTAGGAAGTACTCCTATTAACAATATCTTAGACAAATGCTATGGTACCGTGTTTCCAGATGCATCACAAAAGCACCCATAGGCCTGTGTGATCATGATACTGTTCTGTCTTTGACTACCTACGTGCAAACATTAAAAAGAGAACAAGTGCAGACCAAAGAGATCAAGGTATGGGACAGTGATTCTGTTGAGGAATTCAGAGGCTGTTTTGCATGTACTGATTGGAAACTCTTGACAGAGGATGCCACTGATGTAAGTGAAGCCACTGATATTGTATCTGATTATATTCATTTTTGTGAAGACTTGATCATTCCCAAAAAGGTGATACAAATATACCTGAACAACAAACCTCGGATCACACAAATGTAAAATCATTGAAAAAACTTTTTTGCAGAAAGGAAGTATACAGAATGTATAAAGTCTTGCAGAGAGAGGTAAAGAAACTGATAAAAGATGAGAAGTTGAAACACAAGGAAAAAGTTAGAGGAAGCTCTGTTCGGGTGATGTTAGGAATGCTTGGAGGTGATTGAAAACACTAGCAGGGAATGAGGAGATGGTAGAAAAAGATGATGGCATGACTGATGAAAGGACTGACTTTGCTGAAAACCTCAACATTTTCTATTGTAGATTTGACTGTCATGGTTTCTCACAAGAGAAGAAGGAGGTTTGTGACGACTGAAAACCAAACTAAACCAAATGTGTGTACCAGGAATTGATGAAGAGACAGTGGAGAGTGTCTTCTGCAGAGTCAGCCTGATGCCATTAGTGACCGTTTGCTCAAGTTATGCCACACAGAACCGGCATCAGTGTTTTGCAAGTTTTTTTTTTTAATCTCTCTTTACAAACTCACACAGTGCCACAAAGCAGAAAGGCTGCTGCTATTTACCCAGTACCAAACAAATCAAACCTCTCGAGTCTGAAGACTACTGGCCCATAGTCCTGACATCAGCTGTTATGAAATGCTTAGAGCGCATTGTGCTCTCAAAGCTGAAAAGAAAAACTGCCCCATCCTTTTGCATACAGGCAAAATAAGGGAGTGGAGGATGCAGTTCTTTCCCTTCTCTATTACTCTCACTCACATGGATCTTAACGTTAGAATTCTGTTTGTTGATTTTTCTCCAGCTTTCAACACTGTACAAATTCTGCCTGGTTCTTCAGTCGGTTCAATATAACTTTCATCATGGTCTTGCTGGGATGGCTAATAAGGCTGATTTTTCTGTAATTCTTGCACAGCTTCGTGTTTCCTTGCGTGGAAGGGAGGGGGGAAGGAGGGGGAGTTGAATTATCAGTGATCGAGTCCACTCTTTCTTTTCCCATATTTTTTGGCAGATGGCCAAAAAGGAATCGCGTCATCTACTCCCCGCCACGCTTCAGACGTTCTACTGCAATGTTGTCAGGACCTGGCGCTTTTCCAATCTTCATACTGTGGACTGCCTGCTCGATTTCTTGATTCAGGATTGGCAGCGGCTCTGGCGTTGCTACCGGAATTCCAGTGGTCAACAGGTTCACGTCTGGTTTTTTTTTGGATGATTATAGAGCTCCTGGCAATATTCAGTCCATCGTTTTAGAATGGCTGTGCCCTCTGACAGGATTTCCCCGTTGTGGCTCTCATTCACAGAAGTCCTGTTCCGTTGGTGTTTTTTTTAAAGCTCTTTGAGGTGTTGCTGTTTCCCCTCACCATGTTTTGCTGGATTGACTCGCACTCTGCATTGTGATTCAGTTCTCTTTTACTTCTGCCATCTTCTTCCGAAGAAGTCGGTTAGCTTTTCGATATTCTTCAGCTGCCTGCGGATTGCTTGTGTCATTTCAATGCTCTGCGCTTATCACAGAGGTCAAATACTTCGTCAGTGACCCAGGTTGTATCTTTTTTTTCTCTGACGCCTCAAAATGTCTTCTGCTGTTTCTCGGATTGCTTCGCTAAAGCTGTCTGTTAGTTCGTTTATGTCGCAGTCTATCAGGTCCAGTGCTGCAAATCTTCCGCCCAGCTGAGCTTGGAAAACTGCTTCCACTTCAGAGTCTGCAAGTTTATCCAAGTTGAACTTAATTCTGGGGGTCGCTGCCTGTGATTTTTGTTTGTAACCAGCTTTATTACCAACAGTACTATGTCATGATCACTTCCTATATCCGCTCATGGGTAGACTACGTCCGGGTCTTTGCCTTATTGATGCTCAACTTGAAACGGCATGGTGCCAGAATGTAGTCGATCTGGTTACGGATCTGACAGTTTTGAGCATGGCATGTTGTTATACGGGACAACTTGTGTGGGAAGAGAGTATTTCGCAATGGTGAGTCTATGGCTTTTAACTACTTCTAGGACCTCCAGTCCTCTGTCGTTTGTCTCGCCAATGCCAAATTTCCCAACAGTTTCTGCCCACTGGTCGTACGCATCTTGGTCAATTTTAGCATTATAATCGCCCGATACTATCAGGTGTCCTTTTGGGGAACATTCTTGATCGTTTCTTCCAGTTTGGCGTAAAGCTGCTCCACTTCGTCATCAATACAATACAATACAATACTATCCTATCCTATCCTGTCCCATAACCCGAAGGTCGTAGGGGCACCACAAATGATCGTTTAACCAGCATACTCCATCTTTCTCTGTCCTCAGCAGCCCTCATGGCTTCGCTCAGTGTCAAACCAGTCCATTCTCGAATGTTGTCCTCCCACCTCTTTTTCGGTCTCCCCCTTCTTCTACCTCATTGCACTGTGCCTTGCAGAATGGTCTTTGCAAGGCCTGATGATCTGGTGACGTGGCCATACCATCGGAGTTTCCGTTTCTTCACCACTGTGAGCAGGTCATCGTGTTGTCCAATGGCTTGTATGATGATCTGTCGGACTTCGTCATTGGTGATTTGTTGGGTATAGGAAATGCACAGAAGTCTTCTGTAGCACCTCATCTCCATGCTTTGTATTCTTCGTTGGAGATCTGCTGTGAGGGTCCATGCTTCGCAAGCATATAGGAAGATGGAGATGACAAGAGAGCGCAGCAGTCTTACTTTGGAATGTAGACTGATGGTTCTGTCTTTCCAAATGGGCTTCAACCTTGTCAGGGCAGCAGTTGTTTGTGCGATCCTGGAGAGGATTTCCTGTCGAGACCCATTGTCTGACACAATAGCTCCCAAATATTTGAAGCTATGCACTTTGTTGAGGGATTGGCCTTGTACTTTGATGTCCGTGTTGATGCCCTTGGTGTTGTTGGTCATGATTTTGGTCTTCTCTGCACTTATTTCCATTCCATAAGCTCTGGAGGTGGTGTCAAGCCTCTGTACAAGCTGTTCAAGTTCTTGTTCCTCTCCAGCCAATCCATCAATGTCATCCGCAAAACGAAGATTGGAGATTGCTCTGCCCCATATGCTGACTGTGCCTTCGTGATCTGCAAGAGCATCTGACATGATGCGCTCTAGGAAGATGTTGAAAAGTGTTGGAGAGAGTAGGCATCCCTGACGCACACCGATTGTTGTTCTGAACCAGTTCCCGATGACGCTGTTATGGAGGACTGCACTGGTAGCCATGTCATACAGGCTTTTGATGACTTCTATAATTTTAGGGCTGATGTTGTACACTTTCATTGTTGCCCATAGAGCTGCATGCCAGACTCGGTCAAATGCCTTCTTGAAGTCTATGAACACATGATATAGATGTTGTTGGTGCTGTAGGTATTTCTCACAGATTATTCTGAGGTTGAAGATCTGTTCAGTGGTACTTCGCCCTTCCATGAATCCTGCTTGTTCTTCAGCTATGATTTGTTCAGCTTGGGGTTTCAACCTGTTGAGCATTATTTTCAGGAGGACCTTGCTGGGATGGCTGATGAGGCTGATGGTGCGGTAATTTTCACACTCGTGAAGGTTACCTTTTTTGGGAAGAGTGATGACAAGCGACTGGGTCCATGGTGTAGGCCATTCCCCACTCTGCCAGATCTTGTTACAAATAATGGTGAGAGCATCAGTCATCGCTTCTCCTCCTGCTTGTAGCAGTTCCGCTGGTATGTTGTCCACTCCCGCTGACATCCCTTTCTTCAGCGATTGCACTGCTGCCTCAACTTCTTCCCGGAGAATTGGGAGGATTTCTTCTTCTTCTCTGCTCTCGGGACATGCTAGAACTGATGGGTCTCCATTTGGTGTATGGTTGTAAAGGTCAGAGCAGTACTCTGTCCATCTGTCCAAGACTTCTTGTTCTTCTGTTAGGCATATGCCAGACTTGCTTTGGATAGTGGAGACTTTGGGCTGTTTAACACTTGTCAGCCGCTTCACAGTCTGGTAGGCCTTCTTGCTGTTGTTCTTGTTCAGATTGTTCTCTATTTCCTGGCATTGATCTTCTATCCAGTTCTCCTTTGCTGTGCGCATGCCTTTTCCGATGTCATTGTTGATTTTTCGGTAGACATCAGCTCCCTGTGAGGTGTTCTTTTTCTTTTTTAACTCTCTTCGTTTATCTCACAGATCCAAAAGTTCAGGTGTGATCCACGGCTTCTTCTTTGGTCGGTGCTTGCCAAGGATCTCAGTGGCAGCATCTGTTACAGCTGAGTTGAAGGTAGTGGTCATGGTGTTGACATCTACTTCGCCAGCCCCCAAAATAAGCAGTGGTGCAAATTTCCCTCCAATTGTGGCCTGAAATATTTCTGCCACCTCCGGGTCTTGCAGTTTGTCCAGGTCGAACTTCAGCCTAGTGCACTTTGCTGTATTTACTCTCTTCAAATGGAGCCGGAAAGACATCATCACGAGATCGTGGTCACTTCCGATGTCTGCTCCTGGAAAAGTGCGGGTCCTGCCAATGTTGATGCTTGATCTGAAGCGTTTCTTGACCATGATGTAGTCAATCTGGTTGTGATGCTCCCCGCCGGGACTGTGCCATGTCCATCGTCTGGATTTTTTGTGGAGACCAAGCGTGTTTGCCAGTACCAGATTGTTGTATCTGGCAAACTCCAATAGCCTCAGACCCCTGTCATTTGTCTCGTTGTTGCAGTGGGGTCCACATGTGTCTCCCCAGTTGTGGTGCGCATCTTGTCCAACCTTGGCATTCCAGATGGTACAATACAATACAATACAATACAATACAATATTACTGTATTGATCTCAAACTGAGAAATTCGATACATGGTCTGCAATCCGACATAAAAATTGAGAGTACATGGACAAGAACTAAGAAACGTATTAGCACATTATGCATACATAATTATATAACACAACATATTCATTTCATTACTACTTATACAGCACATAGACTGGACATTACTTTCAAGTTCTCGCACAGCACACTTACTATCACATTTATTCCAACATTGAACTTGTCATTTCTCTAAGATGCATAGACTAGATATTAAGATGCATAGACTAGATATTGCTTTCTCACTGCATATTATCACAACGTTTATTCCGAGATACCTTCTCATCCTTCACACACACACTCACACACACACACACCCACACACACACACACACACACACACGCACACACACCTAGTGATTAGGAACAAACATTATTGACTAGATTGCCTTCCTCACTACATGTAATCACAACGTCTGTTCCAAAAATACCTTCTCATCCTATACACACACACATTAACACACACATACATACACGCACACACCCATAGTGACTAGGAGCAAACATTAATGACTAGGATACGTTCCAAATATCACTTAAACATTGCATCGTCGGGGCGTAGAGTTGAATGATGCAGAGAATCTTTGGCCTTCCTGAAACTCTCAACATGATCATCCTGCTGTTCACTGGAGTACAACTGACGACACACTTCGAGATCTCTTTACGAACGTCAAAGGCGACTCTATGTTGGTGTTTGGTTTCATTATCGCTTAACCATAGCTTGTGAGCATCTTCGGTAGTTGTTTCACCGATTCCTGTCCTGCGTACCAGACAATTATCGCTGACTGCATAAGCTAGAATCTCTTTCGCACGTTTCATAGGTTATTCAACACAGGCAGTGCTTGTATTTGAGCTAACTTTAACTGTGGTTTCGGTCAATTTGGCGTTTCTGTACGCTTTCTATAAAGCTTTTACTCTTTTGTTTCTAGCATTGTATCTCCGTGTAACTCGGCATGTTAAAGAAATGCAGAAAATTGGAAATTCTTGTCGATTTACAAAATAGACATGGTTAACAAATGTGTAATACTTGTAATTTTGTACGGCAGTGAAGATGGTGGTGTTGAAAATGTAACTGCATGTGACAAATTGCATTTTATATTTCTTAAAACTATTGTTAAATGTGCAACCTAGCAAACCTTCTTGTATGATTTTGGGAGAAGTTGCTTGCTTAGTTTTGGGTACGAACTCTGTAATGAATTTTCGTACAAGGCTCATCGTGTAAAATGTCAGTATTTACGTTATTTCTGTGCCAGGTTCTTTATAATAATTCTCAATACAGATTATCGTGGCCGGAAACTGTGCGCTCAACCCTAGACGATTTTGGTATGGCTTTTTTTGGCTAGAGTTTCATTGCGCTGTTTTCAATAGATCAATGGAATAGTTAAACAGAAACTGTAGGATCAGTGTGTTCAGTCTTGGCAGCATGGTGTGTTTAATAATAAGTTATGTGTAACTGTCGCGAAAATACGCGTCTCTTCGTATAAATACGCGTCTCTTCTGCCAGCTTTCCTGACAGCAACGGTACATCGTTTGTTTTATTTTTTCGTAATGTTCAAATGACATATTTTTGGTGCCTTTGGATGAAATTCTCAAGACTCTATGTTTTGACGTCGGTGTATACGTCATAGACCGATTGCGTCATAGTAGAGAAGGAGAAAAAAAAAGTCAACAACACCGTCTTCACGGACAGGCAAGCAAGAAGAATCGCTGCAAGTAACTCCTCGATGCGGCATTAACTGTGCAAGGCACACCAGCTGAAAGAAGCCAAGAGGGATACTGAGAAGTACCTGGGGATACTGAATGAGTCAGCTTTGGGTGGAAAGGGTCCGCCAACTTTCACCTGGTTCAACTATCCAAGGTCGTCAATCAACTGGGCGTTACCCGTATCAGGAGCCATCTTTGCCGTCACGAACCGTTGGGTTCTTTCTTCATGTGCCATCGTGGGTACGTGTTTAGCTAAACTGTACTGAGCTAACAGAGGCTAGATAGATAGCTAGACAGGTAAACGTATCAATAATAATTATTCATGCACCATCGTGGGTACGTATTTAGTTAGCCTGTACTGGGCTAGCAGACGCCAGATAGATAGTTCTAAAGATATACAAAAATGTGTTTATTCCATGTTAGTTAGTTTCTTTTCGTATGAAATAATTATAATTTTTCCATTATTGTTTCTATATTTTTTTAGCCTTCGTGCGTTCTAGACCGATTCGTAGATTTCTTAGGCTTCATCTCACAGCTTTGATAAACATATGATTGTGTGGTTAGATTTAGATCTTTTGCAGAGGATCCGGTTTGGAGAGCACTTGGCAGTAGTGTTTGTTTATGTCATTGTATGTAAGGCATGGAAGTGGAAGGATGAAAGAAGGATCATCAGTCATCTCATCTATCATTCATTATCAACTATCGTGTGTTATAAATTATACAACGTTTTTTAAAGGTTCGACGAACGAGCATTACTTGTGCTTCATTCTAGAAAAGTCATACATTCATATTTGGGACATTAGGTCACCAAATGGGGCCCTATTCATAGAGGGACTACATGTTATAGGGACTGCAAACCTTGAAAGGACTTTAGATTTCGTCCGATAAATGCGGCATCTGAACTGGCATTCATGAAGGGCTCACAGCCGGGATTGTGGCTATAGTCCTTTCTAATATTAGCATCGGGAAAGGCAGTCAAATTATATCTACTGCGCACGCGTACTGCAGCGGATGCGATCATTTGTGTGTAGTGCGTGATCGCCTTCAATATTTTAGAAATTTGCTGTACACTGTAAACATTACACACACATACTCTGCAGAGCCAATTTGGTGTTTTTATACGAAAAATAGAACTATAGGCATGCTAAGGTGCATGCTGCGTTTTGCAAGTTGTGATTGTTGGCAAAAGTTTGTCGTGCACGCTTACACAAACATTCACGAATATATATTTTTTTTCTGCTGCAAGGGCGACTGAGTTAACAAAAAAACGTTGACAGTTTGCTCACTTATTAGTTGGTGTCCCTGTGTCTAATTTGTTACTGCATTAACGTTGTATCCTCCCCCCCCCCCCCCTTTCCTCTCTCTTTTATCTGTCTCACTCTGCATATATGCAATTGTATGTGTGTTTGATTTGATAAAATTGATCAATGTATGTGCACATGTTATGATGATGTATGAGTGTGTGTGTTTACCCAGTAAAAGAAATGCATATTAATAAAACCTTTCAATTTATTATGCATACAATTTAAAAAATCTGTTTAGTGTCATGACCTACAGGAAACTTGATTACATGACTGTGGCTAGTGTAATTTCCATAGTTTTTCCTGCAAACATACTCGTGTTCATATTCCGGTGGCGCTTGGATTGGTAGGCCTATTAGTGTCCCATCTATGCACCCAAACACGTTCGGCATGTTGCCGATTCTTTGAAATTTTAATTTTTGTCTGTCAGCTTCGTGTTGATCTGGAAACTGGATCCAATTGCTGACTATCGATTTCAGAGCAACAGTAACTTTTGAGATTACTCTGTTGGCTGTCGGTTGCGAAATCCCCCAAAAATCAGCACATACTATTTGGAAAGAACCACACGCGTAAAATCTCAAAGCAACTAATACTTGCATTGATGGTGTCAAAGACCCAAGTCGGTTTGCGTGTTCTAGTTGCTCTGCAACATCGTCAATTATGGTCAATATCTCATGACGACAAAAACGAAAAGCCGTGTACAGTTTTACGTCATCATAACTATCTAAGGGATTCATCCTGTCTCTGAAAATTCTATTTCTCCTCAGCTGTCTTCGCCTTAGTAAGATTGGAATCAACGCACCCGCCATTTTTGCTCGATGTTACAGTCCCTTTACCGGCATAAAGGCCCGAATCTTAAGCTGATAACTTTTAGGCCGTTTGCCGCGGCCGATAACCTCTGCTGTCCCTCTATGAATAGCAATATATTGCAGTTATAGGCCGTAGACGGTTTGCAGTCCCGTTCCCGCACTTGCAGTCCCTTCATGAATAGGGCCCCTGCAGGCGCAATCAGTGCAGGCCGGAAGAATTGGTGCAGGCCGGAAGAAATCGGTGCAGGCCGGAAGACGTAGGCAAGTCGCTGAGGAACGAACAACATTAAGTTTCCAAGACATCACAGCAAAGACAGAGACAATGAGTACCAGAGTGTAAACATTGACATTACATTTATTTCAAGCCTCTACAATGAAGATAAGTTGAATTTTTATTCCTTCACAATCTCACAAACAACGGCTGAGACGACACTGGAGTAAAACACAGATTTCACTTTTATCACATGTGATCACGCATCATTGTTGTCAGTCATAAACATCATCAGTGAATGAATAAGTGATTTGCATTACCATCACAATCTGAGTGCTCACATCTATGGTGCAAATGCGCGCGTGTCTCTTATCTTTGATGCTGAAACTCTATCCTTAATTGCACACACCACTTATTTATTGCGAATTCGGAGGCAACCACGGCAGGTGGTGCAGCACCCCCTGAAATCACTGCGTATTTTGGGCAAGGGCTGCACAAGGATCCTCCCGTGCGTTGACAGTAACATATAGAATTTTCAAACATTATTTTTGTTTTGAAATACACTGTCCATGTTTATCGCACAATATGCAGAGAAGAGGCTTTATAAAATTCAGACCAAGTTGTAATAATTTGCCAGTGCAGCAGCTGATATATACTCAAAATATCTTGATAGAAAGATAGAGTTTGCACATTGTGTAGCTTAAATTAAATTGGCGATGAATTCCACTATCTTTTGTTCTTGTAATATTCCTTTATTGAAAGACAACAGTAAAGTTTTGCTACCAAATTATTATAACCATCACCCAAATACATAAACCCAATTATCTCATGAACACAAATTCTTCAAAGAATAGGAAAAAATATATGCCGATTTATTGGTAGCATTTCATTACTGTTAATTTAGTATGATAGGATTGAATAACTTCTTTTTGTATCTTTATTTTTCTTCTTTCACTTTTATAAGGTTTGTGTTTGTGCTTGTTAGAATTGCTATATTATTTATATTGTGTACATATTATATTGAAGGCATAGAATGATGTGAACACATTTTTTTTAAATCTTGCTTTAGCTATGGCTTTGCGTTTGTACGACTTGGCTGAAAGCCCCTCGGAGACTAAAGCGTTAAATACGCTTTAAAAACTTGTCTTATAAAAAATTGCAAACTACGAGAAGCGACCCTCAGTCATCGGTGTTCCATGCGAACAACATTCTAGGGACGTCAACGGGCATGGAACCATCAGTATTAATGAACCATTGTTTCCATTCTGTAAACAAATCCGACAACGCCAGTTCACTTTCTTTGCTTGGTCGCTTTGTATTCCTGTCGTTTGCGCAATTCATAGCATCTGTTACACTCGATTGAATGTTGGTGTTTTTCTATCAGTATTTGTTTCAACCCCGATGCTTGAAATCCTGATAGTTTTTTTTTTTTTGATTGATTGATTGTTGCTTTAGGTCCAGCAGACTCCTCCAAGCCAAATCAGGACCGGACAACCCCTGATCCGCATAAAAGATCTGCTGAAACAACCCTAGTGGGAAAATTGAATGCCCTCCACCGGCCAGTCACTTTACAATAAAGACATCCCACGCGGGGGACGGCTGAGGGTTTACCTCAACTACGCGAACCCCCGGTTACAAAAACAAAATAGAATACAACCATCATTATAAATTATCAACAAAACACATACATATAAAATGCCTATAGTGCTAAATACTAACATCATAGGAAGCCCTAGTGACCACCCAGCAGAAAGCGTCCAACACTCCCAAGCTGATCCAACAGACCTCATACACAAACAAGGAGTCTTGTCCAGGAAGAGTTTTCAAGAAAAAAGGTAGGTCATTGGTCTAGCGAAGAAGAAGATAGTATAGCAGAGTGATAGGACAGAGCAGGAATGGGAAAGAGTAAATGAGGAAGATAGCGACAGTGGGAATTTAAAGCACTAAATTTCCATAAAGTGGGGATACTATTTATACTGAAACCCCCGGCACTCCAACGGGGGTACTGTTGCCGCAGTGAATCTGTCATGCCTACAAAGGCAAGACAGGTTTTCAACTGTGGCTTTCACTTTTCCCTTTATAGGTTAAAACAATCTACAGTGACAAGATTGCTCATGACCCCAAGGGGTGATCCTGATAGGTGTAACTTTGATTCGTTTTTCCACGCAGCCTGCTCACTCATCAACAAGTCAGGAGTCGTCGTATGAAGTTTTCCACTTTTATTCAGCACACATCAACAACTGCATACAATCGCTTTTTCCACTCTCAACTTTTTACTTTCAACACACTATCAACAATTTTCTCAAATCTAATACAACAGCTCTCTCTACTGTCAACTCTCTCTCTCTAAAAAAAAAAAAAAAACACCTCTCGAAACTGTGCGGCACTAAATATATATCACAGGCGTTTGTATCAGGACAAGCGAGCGCCTGTGCCTGTGACGCCTCTCCCGTTGGTTATCTATACATGTAATTGATAACCAAAGGGAGACGCGTCACAGGCATAGGCGCTGCGAGTACTGATGTTGTTGTTGTTGTTTGTAGATTATAGTCACACGACACTTTCGCATATAGGTGACTACTGGACCGATTTATACTGACACCAGCGGGCCAGTTGTTGGTAAAGGGGAAAATAATATGATCACACGTATGTACTGATGCAAACGCCTGTGATATATATAGTCTCTCTAAACTCCAGAAAGAGCGAGAATACCCTCCACGTGACACACCTCAACCAATCAGAATTAATTTCATCATCACTGTCTCACGTCATACAACCCTATTTGGAATGGAAGTTTCCATGGTTACCACTCGAACTATCCATACGCTTCGATCGATAGTAAACAACCAATTCTCGAAAATTCTCAAATAATATCGACCAACTAAAAACACCAACGTTATACAAAGCCTCTTCTAATAACAACGCAAAATCAAATCAAAGATAAATACACTAAACGAACAGATCTATCGCGCGCGTCACACATAATATCGTGCGCATTTCACACGCACCATCATGCGCGTCTACCCCCGTTGGGGTGCCGGGGGTTTCAGTATTCTGGAAATTTAGTGCTTTAAATTCCCACTGTCGCTGTCTTTCTCATTTGCTCTTTCTCATTCCTGCTCTGTTCTATCAATCTGCTATACTATCGTCTTCTTCGCTAGACCAGTCTCCTACCTTTTTTCTTGAAAACTCTTCCGGGACAAGACTCCTTATTTGTGTATGAGGTCTGTTGGATCAGCTTGGGAATATTGGACGCTTTCTGCCAGGTGGTCACTAGGGCTTCCTATGATGTTATTATTTAGCAATTTAGGCATTTTATATGTGTGTTTTGTTGATAATTTATAATGATGTTTGTATTCTATTTTGTTTTTGTAAACGGGGGTTCGAGTAGTTGGGGTAAAGCTTCAGCCGTCCCCTGCATGGGATGTTTTTATTGTAAAGTGACTGGCCGGTGGAGGGCATTCAGTTTTCCCACTAGGGTTGTTTCAGCAGATCTTTTATGCGGATCGGGGGTTGTCCGGTCCTGATTTGGCTCGGAAGAGTCCGCTGGACCTAAAGCAACAATTAATTAATCAATCAATCAATCATGCGCGTCTCAACGTAACAGCCTCGTTTTGTTGTTAGCTTTGCTGACAGTGCTGTTGTGGCCGCAGTTGTAGCAACTGTTGCAATTGCTGCTGTAGTTGAATGCATGAATGAATGAAAATTGTATTAAGCGTATAAAAATTTCCAGCGTTTCCAAAAAAAAGCATGATCACAGCGCGGGGGTAAAACATTTTCAAACAAAAATGTAACACTTAATACAAGTGAGCTAAGATTACACATCACGTATACTCTCTCTCTCTCTCTCTCTCTCTCTCTCTCTCTCTCTCTCTCTCTCTCTCTCTCTCTCTCTCTCTCACGCAGTAAACACAACCTATCTTTCTCAACGTGCTCAACAATCCAGTCACAAATAAATCTACTATACTGCAACAAAGAATACAATAAGGTGTGTGGGTTAAAAGATTTTTTTTAACCAATAATAATAACAAAACTACCAACATTTTAATGCATAACTACATACTACATCACTTCGTTAACATACATGACACAACAAATATGCTATGGCCCTTAACCTTTCTCTCTCTCTCTCTCTCTCTCTCTCTCTCTCTCTCTCTCTCTCTCTCTCTCTCTCTCTCTCTCTCTGTCTCTCTCTCTCTGTCTCTCTCTCTCTCTCTGTTGCTGTTGTTATTGCTGCAGTATGGTGTTGTTGTTGTTATTGGTACTGATCTTATTGTTATTCTTTTTGGTGGTAGTGCTCTAATTGTTGCCTTTTGATATTATTATTGTTTTTATTGTTATTTCTCTTTCCTATCCAAACTCTTGGAAAAGGTTGTGTTACACTCCGTTTGATGTTGGTGTTTTCTATCAGTATTTTACCCCTTGGGGTCATGAGCAATCTTGCCACTGTAGATTGTTCTAACCTATAAAGGGTACAGTGAAAGCCCCAGTTGAAAACCTGTCTTGCCTTTGTAGGCATGACAAATTAACTGCGGCAACAGTTCCCCCCGTTGGAGTGCCGGGGGTTTCAGTATAAATAGTATCCCCACTTTCTGGAAATTTAGTGCTTTAAATTCCCACTGTCGCTGTCTTCCTCATTTGCTCTTTCCCATTCCCGATCTGTCCTACCACTCTGCTATACTATCTTCTTCTTCGCTAGATCAATGACCTACCTTTTTTCTTGAAAACTCTTCCTGGACAAGACTCCTTGTTTGTGTATGAGGTCTGTTGGATCAGCTTGGGAATGTTGGACGCTTTCTGCCGGGTGGTCACTAGGGCTTCCTATGAATGTACTATTTAGCACTATAGGCATTTTATATGTATGTTTTTTGTTGATGATTTATAATGATGTTTGTATTCTATTTTGTTTTTGTAATCGGGGAGTTCGCGTAGTTGAGGTCAACCCTCAGCCGTCCCTCGCGTGGGATGTCTTTATTGTAAAGTGACTGGCCGGTGGAGGGCATTCAATTTTCCCACTGGGGTTGTTTCAACAGATCTTTTATGCGGATCGGGGGTTGTCCGGTCCTGATTTGGCTCGGAAGAGTCCGCTGGACCTAAAGCAATAATAAATCAATCAATCAATCATATCAGTATTTGATTCAGCCCCAATGCTGAATTCCTGATAAGGTGTAACTCAGATTCGTATATCCACGCAGCCTGCTCACTCAGCATACAAGACACGGAGTCGACGTATGAAGTTTTCCACTTTTATTCAGCACACATCAACAACTGAATACAATCGCTCAATCGCCTTTCCACTCTCAAATTTACTTTCCAACTTCACTATCAACAACTCTCACTCTAACCACACACAGGGCGTCCATTTTATAATCTTTTCTCTCATTCGAGATGACGACAGGTCGTTCTAGAAATGACGCATTACAACCAACCAATCAGAATTAAAGATCGTCATCACTGACTTACGTCATACATCTCTCTTCCTGTCAAAAGAATGTTCTCCATTATCTACGTCCATCAAGAAACTTCGATCGATGGTAAACAAACGGATCCAGAAAATTCTCCAACAATATCGACTAACGAAAATTATCAACGTAATACAAAGCCTCTCCTAACAACAATGCAAACTCAAATCAAAGGTAAATAAACTCCATTATTGAATACTTTGCAAAACGAAACGATTAGATCTATCGTGCGCGTTTTAGACATACTTTCGTTCGTTTCAACGTAACAGGTTGTCCTGAAACACCTCAACCATCACCTCTCATCCAACAACTTGTTCTTTCCATTTCAATTTCAGTCTGCGTCCCGTCCTGACCACTCAACTGAATTAGCTCTTCTTCACATAGCGAACGACCTCTTTTCTGCCACTGACTCTGGTAAAATCTCTCTGTTGATCCTTCTCGATCTCTCGACCGTTTTCGACACTATCGATCACTCCATGCTCCTTCAGCGCCTTGGGAACTCTTGGAATCAAAGACCGCGCCCTAAGCTGGCTCTGCTCTTACCTCTCTAAATGCTTAAAATCATTCTGCATCAACAACCACCTTTCCGAACCGTCAAGACTTGTGTACGGTATTCCTCAGAGGTCAGTTCTAGGCCCTGTTCTATTCAACCTTTACACATCTCCTCTGTCTCAGATCATCCAAAATCACGACTTTCCACCATTTCTACGCTGACGATACACACCTCAAAAACAGTGACAATCCTAACAAACCTTCCATCTATTTTGGCCAAATCTTCTGGCTGCTTTAAAAACATTTTAAACTGGACGACTGTCCACAAGCTCCAGCTCAAATGCTAACAACACTCATGGGTTCCTACACAACCTCTCCTATTCCTCTGTAGATACTTTTACACTAGGTCAAACCACTATTTCTATGTCATATTCTGTAAAAATTCTTGGTGTTTTCCTTGACAACACCCTCTCCATGTCAGAATTCCTCCGAAAAATCTACCAAATATGCAACTTTAATCTCTGTAGAATACGCCTTGTCAGCAAGCTCATTTCCTCTCTTGTTCTGTCACGTTTAGACTACAGCACCTCTCTTCTGGCTGGACTTTATTCCTCTTTTATTCATCTGCAATAACGTGTTCAGATCTCAGCTGCTCGTCGGGTTCTCCAAAAGAAAAACAAATCTGATCATATCACACCCTTCCTGCATGCATTCACTGGCTTCATGTGCTTCAGAGAATTACCTACAAACTCTGTTCTTTCTATTACATGGATTAGCCCCTTCCTACCTTACCTAGAACATTCACTTGTACAAACCATTCAGAAAGGGTCGTTCTTCCTCTGACAAACACTTCTCCGCAGGCTGTCGAACCTTCTCAGTGCTTGGTCCTTCAACTTGGGGATCTCTCTCTCTCTCTCTCTCTCTCTCTCTCTCTCTCTCTCTCTCTCTCTCTCTCTCTCTCTCTCACTCGCTTTCTGTGCAACTCTGAGAACATATCCACTTCCAAATCCAACTTGAAAACTCACCTCGTCCTTAAAATTGTCTGATCTCATCTCCCATCGTCATAATCATTCCGCGGTCACATCGCCCGCCCTCAGCCCCCTCACGCCTTCGCCCCTCTTCCATCCCTTCCACCTTCCCTCCTCTTTTATAGTTCCGTGATAAATATATTTTTCATGTTTGTATTATGGCTTTGCGTAATTCATTAGTGTTTTGTTTGGTCTGATTTCTTTTCGTTTGTATCTGGATATTAACGCTTAGTATGAATGCGCGAGGACTGCGTTATGAACTGATCTGTCATTAGGACAAAGTGCTGTACAATTTGTTTCTTTGTAATTAATTTATTTATTAATGTTTTTTATGCTGTTGTTGTCGCCGTCGTCGCCATGGTTTTTATTGTTGTTGTTATTGCTATTAACGTCGTCGTCATCGTCGT
>CM072517.1:50348049-50380549 GCA_036898135.1 Oncomelania hupensis | reverse complement strand
TATATATATATATATATATATATATATACTCTTATAAACCCTTGCTTCTGGGTACAACCATATGTTTTTACACCGGGGATCTAGGTACTTCGTCCGGATCTGGGTACATGCCCATGTCCTCAAATCCAATGTGGGGTTTATTTGTAGGAATATCTTTTCATTTCAACGCAGAAAGGCAAATTAACTCGAGTTCCCAAAAACCATGTGATGATGGTACGAGTTATTCCCCTTCCCTCACTGTAACTTTTTTTGCGAACATTGGGACTTTTCCGTATCCTATCCGTAGGCCTCCACTAACCTCCAACCGAACCTTATTTTGGCATATGTTCATTGATCTCCGGCAATGTACGTCATAATCTAAGACAATGTACGTCAAAATGTTAATATTTGTAAACGTTATAACTGTCAACAATATTTAAATAAAATAAAATTTATGAACATTTAGAAACCAATTTGAATATGGTTTTCGTTTGGAGGCTATCATGCTCTATGACGTGACAGCTGAGTGTTGGCGACATGCCGAAATTTTGGACTTCGTCTTCTGTAAGTGGTTTTATTTGTTTTATTTAGAATTTTCTTTTGTGTTCTGTTGTAGTGTTAATCTTTGTAATCATATTTTTAAGAAATAATGTAGCATAATCGAGCTCCAAGACAAGACTCTATCCGTAGGCTCTGAAGTCTTTTCTTTCGTCTTTGTAAACTCGTGGGCCTCCGGCTCCTACATACGTACGTAGTATAGTATGTAATTGATGCCTACGAAAGACGAGACTTCCCAGCTTGTGGTATATCATAGTTGTAAGTTGAAGATTTTCAGTTTTCCGCTCATAAAAACATAAATAAATAAAACAACCGCCAACACAGCAAAGCCAAAGACTGAAAGAGCACATGCTGCCTTCGGTAAGATCTAGATTCATTATGCTGAAGAAAGCCCAGTCCAGTACCAAGAAGAAGAAAGACTAGAGCCGGAGACAGCTTAAAATTGAAGAATCTTGATTCATTTGAACAGTCTGACAAGGGATGTCATAGTTAGTACCACAAATGTGACAAATGCAGTTAAAAATGGTCTAGATCTACTTCACTGATTTGGGTGATTTCCTTACCCCACCTTCCTCCCTTTTGTAGGCAAAATTAATCAAACAACTGATGCCTGAAAGCCTGCCGGCGTGAAAATATGAATTTATAAGTTTATTAGTTGCTCATAAATTTTATGCATGTCTGTTTAGAGGGCAAAAGGCTAATACTACTATACCATAGCTTCTTAGTTCTTGTCACTCTGATACATTCAACATTGATGTGGGTTATTTTCAGTAAGGATTATTATCGACAACGTTTCGTTCAACATCAAATGCTTTTATTTAGTAAGTAAGCTGCATCTGTGAGCAGAATTCACGACTAACACAAGTAAAAAGAATAGATTTGATTTCGAGTTTCATGTAGTACTAGTAGTATTCTACTTGCTAGAACTAGTTTTAGCAGTATGTAGCATACAAAGTGTAACTTTAAAAAAAGATTTGTAATAAACAAATCGACAACTGAACAGTTTCTTTATCAATAACAGCTGAAGTGAAATTAATCAAATGGATCCATATTATTTTAAGTTGTTCAAGTTATTAATAATGTTATGTTGTTATCAATGGTTGATTTGGCAAACTTTTGTCAAGTTTAAACATACTGGGCCAGCTTGCTAGTAAGGTGTAACAGAAACAGCTACAAAAAGCCTAGAAGAAGCAAACCAAAGTGTAGAAAATATTTTAGGCCTACAAATATATTTTATCACTTTTGCATCAGGTTTTATATAATTTATAGGCCTACATCATATATATTTGTTGGGAGATTTGGGAGAGATTATGAGTAGTACTTATTTGTTGTTTTTTTCACTTTTCAGCCCCAAATTCATTTAAGCAGAGGGCAACAAATGGTCATTGCTGCTTTGACTTTGAGAAAGACAAAAGGTAAGAATAAACACGGCTTATTGAATTAAGTGGCCACGCGAAAATTTTCCGCTTCAACGCACTGCATTCATTGCGTTACTTTTAGTGTAGGGATTGTAGTTATTGCAGTGATCAGAAATACACGGAAGGCAAATAAAACTATTGTACTTTTAGAAATTTAATATTTTAAACAAATCTGTGCATTGTGGTTGAAGAAATTGCGTTTTGAAAATGGGTGAATTCCACTGTGCACAGCGTGTGTCCACACATCGCTCATAGTATGTAGACCTACCTATGAGTAGCCTAGTAATAAATACAGCACAAAAACAAATTAACTGTTGTTGTTGTATCAAATTTTATTCATCAGATTAACATAAGTTGTACTTATAACTTATTATAGAAATGTTATAAATAAATAAATAAATAAATATAAAATTATTTATAAGATAAATTAACTGTGTTGCGAAGACATGCCAAAACGTCTAAAGTCTCCAGTTTTATTATTAGTTCACGAGTTTTCATCATTAATTTTGTTATATAATTTAGTTGTTTTGTATTCATATAAGTACCTAGAGCTAAGTCTGGCGTATTAGGCGCATAAGTAATAATAATAATAATGATAATCATTCGCTCCCTTGACCCTTTTCTCTTTCTCTCTCTCTCTCCCCTCTCCTCCCCCTCCCCCACCCCTCTCTCTAACATTAACGCTTGCATGCCCACAAAATAAAACAAAGTTCTATAAATGTTTGGATGTAATGCACACACACACACACACACACACACCCACACACACCCACACACACACCCACACCCACACACACAAAGAAACAGCTGGAAGTCACTGGAAGGTGGATTCGAAAAGATGAGTTTTGAGTTAGTTTTTAAAACTGTCATGGGACGCAACAGAGCAAAGTTGAAGAGGCAGTCTTTCCATTGATTTAAAATCTTGCTATGCAATACATTTTTCACTGTAGTTTTACAGACAGGATATTGTTAGGTTTAGGCGTGTTCAAGGCCATTTATTTATAATACTAATAATAAAAAGTACATATATATATGCGTGCATTATTCTATGCAATTGTTCTAAGTGCTGGGGAGTGGTAGGAGGAATAAGGGAACATGCACATATAAACTGAAAACGGTTAAATTATTACACACATGGGAAAAAATAGTACATTTATACACACAATCAAACAGTTCTTGTCCTTTAAACACACACACACACACGTATACGCACGCACACACAAACACACACACACACACACATGAGCGTGCCCATTCACATTAATGCCTTCCTTTTGTGTGTATTTCAGGATGACTTCGACACCCTCCGACCGCTGTTCTACCCCAACACCAACGTTTTTCTGCTCTGCTTCAGTATGGTCTCGCCCACATCCTTCCACAATGTGCTGGAGAAGTGGGTGCCCGAAATTCTAAAACACTGCCCGCGGGCACCCCTTGTGCTGGTGGGCACCCAGTCTGACCTGCGGAACGACATGAAGATCCTGATCGAGTTGGCCATATACAAAGAGAAAGTGCTGTCTGAAGAAGAGGCCACGCGGCTGGCCTCGCAGTTGGGTGCTCAGTACGTGGAGTGCTCGGCGCTGATGCAGAAGAACTTGAAGGAGGTGTTCGACACCTGCATCCTGACGTCGCTTAACTGGGGCGAACAGGAAGAGCTCGCGCTGGGCAGGTCCAAAAGCCTGCTGCGCAGGTCCAAGAGCTCCAAGAGCAAAAACAGCGCCGCCATCTCCTATGCCCTCGCTACTTCCACGTCCAAAGGCTCCTCCAGTCCTAAGAAGGCGGGCTGGAAAAAGTTTTGCTGCTTCATATCATAGTGACAGTGACACGACACTGAATTTATGACACTGACTTCGTCCTATCTGCCATTTTATTTTGGAGTCTTTTCACGCTCGTTGGAACTCTATGTTATAAGTGATGTTTGGATCACACACTCTGTGTGATATGAACTTCAGTGAAATAAACTTCTTGAAGCTGCTTCATGTGATAGTGACAGTGACACGACATTGAATTTATGACACTGACTTCGTCCTATCTACCATTTTATTTTGGAGTCTTTTGACGCTCGTTGGAACTCTACGTTATAAGTGACGTTTGGATCACACACTCTGTGTGCTATGAACTTCAGTGAAATAAATGTATTGAACCTGTTCGTCCGTGAAATAGATAGTTTTAATCACACAAAGTTGTCTGGATGTTTATTGTGTGACACGGACTGAAATAATTGAGTCTTTTTAAGATCTTGTGCCGGGATTCATGAAATAAAATCGGTCAATTTTATTCATCGCATTTCATAGCTTCAGTCTCATTTCATCTGCTCATCGCCAGCCCATCGCTCCATAGAATCGAATCAACCAATTGGACACTTGGCCTTTGTTTTAGAAAACATGAACTTTGCTTAATTATGTAGTTTGAAGTATTTTTTCTTCTGAGCTTATGTGTACGACAATGTGACGGGTGTTTGTCCTTGTAGACTTAGAAGCATACTACAGTCTACAGCCACTTGTTGTATCATGTTGGGTTGTACTTATGTTTGATACTCAATTTTAGTATGCTCATAAAAATCAATAATACATCTTTGTGCCTTTTTGTTGTTGTTGCTTACATTTCTTTTCCCCCACCAAACATTCAGCACTCGTATGCTTTTATTATGTTCGGCTGTGTCTATGACTGATGTTTGTGCTAATATGCCTATTACCTATGACACTGTTGGTGGATTTTCTCCCTCACTAAGCCTACTGTATAACCACAGTGTTATGTTACGCCGGAGTTAGATGTTATTTACCTACATTTTCTCTGTGTATTACCTATATATTTATGTACAGTCTATTAGTATTATCCCCACAGTGAGGGAGCCGTTTGTTACTGTATAAATAGTATTCCCAAGTTCTGGAAATTTAGTGCTTTAAGTTTAAATTTATACTGTCGCTGTCTTTCTCCTTTGTTCTTTCTCATTCCTACTCTGTTCTATCAATCTGCTATATTATTTTCTTCGCTAAGCCAGTCACCTGCCTTGTTTCTTGAAAACTCTTCAAAAACTCCTTATTTGTGAATGGGGTCTTTTGGGTCAGCTTGTAAATATTGGATGCTTTCTGCCAAATGGTGACTAGGGCTTCTTATGATGTTATTTAGCAGTGTACTATGTAGACATTTTCTATGTATGTGTTTTATTGATATTTTATAAAGATGTTTATATTCAGTTTTTGTAAACGGGGATTCGATATATTAGAGTATAGCCTCAGCGTCCCCTGCATGGGATGCCTTTACATGTATTGTAAAGTGTCCGGCTGGTGGAGTGCCTTCAGTGTTACCACTAAGGTTGTTTCAGCAGACCCCCTGTGGGGTGCCGTTTTTTTTTAGTAAATAGTATCCCCACTTTCTGGAAATTTAGTGTGTTAAATTCCCACTGTCACTGTCTTTCTCCTTTGTTCTTTCTCATTCCTAATCTGTTCTATTAAATCTACTATACTATCTTCTTCTTCACTAGACCAGTCACCTCCCCCATTGGGGTGCCTGGGGTTTCAGTATAAATAATATCCCCACTTTCTGGAAATTTAGTGCTTTAAATTCCCACTGTCGCTGTCATTCTCATTTGCTCTTTCTCATTCCTGCTCTGTTCTATCAATCTGCTATACTATCTTCTTCTTCGCTAGACCAGTCACCAATCTTTTTTCTTGAAAACTCTTCCGGGACAAGACTCCTTATTTGTGTATGAGGTCTGTTGGATCAGCTTGGGAATATTGGACGCTTTCTGCCAGGTGGTCACTAGGGCTTCCTATGATGTTATTATTTAGCAATGTAGGCATTTTATATGTATGTGTTTCGTTGATAATTTATAATGATGTTTGTAATCTATTTTATTTTTGTAAACGGGGGTTCGATAAATTAGAGTACAGCCTCAGCGTCCCCTGCGTGGGATGTCTTTATTGTAAAGTGACTGGCTGATGGAGAGCTTTCAGTTTTACCACTAGGGTTGTTTCAGCAGGTCTTTGATGCGGATCAGGGGTTGTCCGGTCCTGATTTGGCTCGGAAGAGTCCGCTGGACCTAAAGCAATAATCATGTAATGTAATGTAATCATCTTGAGAATATTGGACGCTTTCTGCCAAATGGACATTTGGGCTTCCTATGATGTTATTATTTGGCAATATAGGCATTTTGTATGTATGTGTTTTGTTGATATTTTATAATGATGTTTGTATTCTATTTTGATTTTATAAACGGGGGTTCGATAAATTAGAATATAGCCTCTGCGTCCCCTGCGTGGGATGTCTTTATTGTAAAGTGACCGGCTGGTGTAGTGCCTTTAGTGTTACCACTAGGGTTGTTTCGGCAGATCTTTTGTGCGGATCAGGTGTGAGTCCTCTTTCAGAGAAGTTGTGGTCTTGATTTTGTGGTCCTGATTCGGATCTCTGTAGTCCGCTGGACCCTGTAAGCAATTAATAACTAACTTACTAACCCTGTGTGGGATACCATTATTGTAAAGTGACCGGCTGGTGGAGTGCCTTCAGTGTTACCACTGCCACTGGGGTTGTTTTGGCAGATCTTTTATGCGGATGAGGGGTGAGTCCTCTTTCAGCCAAGTTGTGGTCTTGATTTTGCAGTCCTGATTCGGCTCTTAGCAGTCTGCTGGACCCTGTAAGCAATGAATAAATAACTAACCTCTTTCAACCAAGTTGTGGTCTTGATTTTGTGGTCCTGATTCGGCTCTTTGCAGTCACCTGGACCCTATAAGCAATGATTAACTAACTAAATCTGTATAAATATATATGTGTTTACCTGAATAAAAATTTTGTTTAAACCAAACATTCAAAAGTGTCTGTAAATATTTTGTTGTGCTAGTTTATACCTGGATAGCTGCATCCCACCTGCAAGTGGACTACACATTAAGCATGCATAGGCTTTTTTTCTACCTCTTCTGCTTCATTTTGTTCTTCTTTGTTGCTTTTATCTTCTTTTTACTCTTTTATTTAAAAAAAAATCTCCTTGTTCTTCTTTCTCATTATCATTATGATTAGGAGCAGCAGAACCATTTTGTTCTTCTAAATAATAATAAACACAGAATGTATTTTTGCTGCTGATTATGTTTTTTTTGTCTGTTCGACTGATGCAGCTGCTTGCAAAACAAAGGTTCAACTTTGATTTTTTTTTTGTCTTTTGTTTCTTTGGTATTGCCTGGAGTGTGTTTAATTTAATAAAGAAGTCCTTTCTTCAAATAACAAAAAACAAAAAAATCAAGCGAAATACTTTATTTTTTTTTTTTTTTTTTTTTAAGAACATGTAGAATGACAAAATGATGAAAATATTTTCCTCGAAGTCAAATTTCACAGTGCATTAACAAAGTACACAATTTATTTGCATTTGGACAAGCATAATACAACCTTTTGTGCAACTATTTCCTGACCTCAGCAAATTGGACCCAAAAAAAAATAAAGTGAAAATTATTTCCCTTTTGTCCTTTGTCCTTTTATTAACAAAATCACATATAATTAAAGCATGAAACAAGGCTCATAGCCCAGGGGGCATTTTAGCCAAAAAAGGGGGGATGGTGAATTACATTAAAAAACAATGAACGGTACAAAAAAAGCTGTTCCATAGGCATCACAAGATGCCAGATTAATTATTAGAAGTTCTGTCACATTTTTTAATTTTAAAAAGCGTCCCTTTTGTACTGGTAGTTTAGGAGGTGATGTTCTAATTTTTGTTATACTGGCGGCTAGATTGGAGGGAAGAACAGTCAAATACTTTTCAAAAGCAAAATTATCTTTAAACATTTTTTTATTATATTATATGCTATTTGAGTCAATTTCAGAGTGCCAGTTTTGTGCATACTGATCTTGCAACCTTTTCTTTATCTTTTCCTTAAATACTTTGTCAGACAGTGTTACACTGCAATAGCCGATTCAGTCCCGATGCTTGAATCTTGTGTAACTCGAATTTGTTATGTACGTAACCCGTTCTCCCAGCAACAAGGCAGGAGTCGTTACTATGTGTTTTTTCCAACTTTATTCAGCAAGCAGCATCAACAACTGCATACAAGCTCTCTCCAAAAACTCTCAAAAAAGGGAGGTGAACATTGAAGTTTAACGTCCACGCCCACCATTATCCTATCCTGTCCCGTAACTTAGAAGTCGTTAGGGAACCACAGACGATTGTTTAACCAGTGTACTCCCTCTTTCTCTGTCCTCAGCAGCCCTCATGGTTTCACTCAGTGTCAAGCCAGTCCATTCTCGAATGTTGTCTTCCCACCTCTTTTTCTGTCTACCTCTTCTTCTGCCTCCTTGTACCGTGCCTTGCACGATGGTCTTTGCAAGGCATGATGCTCTGGTGACGTGGCCATACCCTATTACAGTAAAAGCCATAGTAATTAACAAGGTAAGGATTTCAATAAATAAATGATATATGTTAAATACTTAATAAACACATTTTATATATCTATATATCAATATCCTATCCTATCCTATCCTATCCTATCCTATCCTATCCTATCTTATCACGTAACTCGAAAGTTGTTGGGGCAGCACAGATGATCGCTTAAACCAGAGTTACTCCATCTTTATCTGTAATCTGCAACCGTCATAGCTTCACTCAGTGTCAAGCCAGTCCATTCTCGAATGTTGTCTTCCCACCTCTTTTTTGTCTACCTCTTCTTCTGCCTCCTTGTACCGTGCCTTGCAGGATGGTCTTTGCAAGGCTAGAAGAAGTGGGAGAAGGAGCGGTGCCCCAAACCCTTCTTTCTGTGTCCATCCACACTTGGAACGGACAACATAAACTGGGAAGAGGAGTGAAGGCGCCTTGAGGGTTTGTGGGTAGGGACAATGTCTCTCATGTACTATAGAGGGAGGTGGGTTCATGCACACACTCGTAGCATATGGAGCTCGAGGACTTTGTGGTCGACTTTCTTCTTGACTGGCAGCCAGTGAACAGGAGTGATGTGGTCTGGTCTTCTTGCTGCGGGTGACAATCCTGGCGGCCGTGTTCAGAACACACTGGAGACGGTCAAGCTGGACAACGGTTTGCATAATCTATCCTGAATATCACCAAGGCGACGGCAATGGTCTTGTTTTCCGAGGGCATCTCGCAGTTTACCAAGACAGTGAAGATGGAAGAAGCACCCTCTAACCACGGCACTCGCTTGATCCTCTATTGTGAGGTTTGCATCAATCATGATGTCCAGATCTCTGACAGTGGACAAGAAGGGGATAGCTGACTGTCCAAAACTGTTGGAGCTCAGGGATACAGAGTCTCTTTTGCTCTGAGGTCCACACATGATGGCCTCAGTCTTGTCCTCGTTCAGTTTCTGTGCGTCATCCACACCTTGAGGTCAGAGGAACACAGCTCAAACTTCTTAGCAGACTCCACTGCAGCGGCATCATCAGGAGGGAAAGAGTCGTAGAGGTCAGAGTCATCACCAAAAAAGCTGCCTCCCTTGCTCGTGTATCTCGATGATACGGCCAAATTCAAAGGTATAAAGCGAAAAGAGTACAGGTTCCAAAACGGACCCCTGGGGGACCCCACAGGTCAGTCTTGTAGCTGTGTTCACACTGACGTACAGAAACATATCCTCTAGATACGACTGGAACCACTGATGGACGCAGCCCTTGAACCCAAACTTCAGATGAAGTCTCCACAGATAGATTTGCTCCTTGAGATAAATCATGCCAAAATGTCATTTCAAATCCCTACATTCAGGTTGTTAGGTTGAAAAAAAAAAGCCCTTGTGAAATGGTAATACTACAGGATTGTACTGTGTTTGACCCCTCCTGATTGTACCTTTTACAGCCAGAGGGAGAAGAAAGAGACAGAAGGAAGAGTGGGATTGGGGTGGCCAAAGGTAACGTGGGGGCCAATAGTCAAGTGGGCCCCTCTGTAGAAGTCAGTCTTTCAAACAGTTGTTTTCAGTTACACCATTCAGTTACACCAAGACCACACACGTCAAGTGCAGATTATGTTCTGATTTTATTCTCCAATAATAAACTAAGAAGTAAATGCATTCTAATAGTGAACACATAACAGTCAAAGACATGGACATACACAATGACGATTATTATTAATTAAAGTGTGAGATTAGTACTCACACTGCTACACCCTCCACCTTCACTACTCTAAAAAAAAAAGGGAGGAGGGTCTGGTCCTTGCAGGTTCCTAATCCCATGTATACCAAACAAGAATTACCCTATGAAGGTTCAGCGCATATTGGTAGCAAACAAATAAATAAATTAATATTTAAAATTAAATAATAATAATTAAAAAGTAATTTAAAATATTTTTACAAGTTAAAAAAAGTAATTAAACAAATTAATACTCAACAGACTGAAACCCCAAGCCGAACACATCATAGCTGAAGAACAAGCAGCATTCAGGGCAGGGCGAAGTACCTCTTAACAGATTTTCAACCTCAGAATAATCTGCGAAAATACTTAAAGCACCAACGACATCTATATCATGTGTTCGTAGACTTCAAATAGGCGTTTGACCGAGTCTGGCAACAGCTCTGTGGGCAACTATGACAGTGTACAACATCAGCCCTAAAATTCTTGAAGTCATCAAAAGGCTGTATGACAAGGCTACCAGTGCAGTCCTCCACAATAGCGCCATCGGAAACTGGTTCAGAACAACAATCGGTGTCAGTCAGGGATGCCTACTCTCTCCAACACTCTTCAACAACTTCCTAGAGCGCATGATGTCAGATGTCATTGCAGATCACGAAAACACAGTCAGCATAGGGGGAAGAGCAATCTTCAACCTTCGTTTTGCGGATGACATTGATGGATTGGCTGGAGAGGAACAAGAACTTGAACAGCTGGTACAGAGGCTTGACACCACCTCCAGAGTCTATGGAATGGAAATAAGTGCAGAGAAGACCAAAATGATGACCAACAACACCAATGGCATCAACACGGACATCAAAGTCCAAATCCAATCCCTCAACACAGTTCATAGCTTTAAATATTTAGGAGCCATTGTATCAGACAATGGGTCCCCACAGGAAGTCCTCTCCAAGATCGCACAAACAACTGCTGCCCTGGCGAGGTTGAAGCCAATTTGGAAAGACAGGACCATCAGTCTACATTCCAAGGTAAGACTGTTGCGCTCCCTTGTCATCTCCATCTTCCTATACACTTGCGAAACATGGACCCTCATACCAGATCTACAATGAAGAATACAAAGCGTGGAGATGAATTGCTACAGAAGACGTCTGGGCATTTCCTAAACCCAACACATAACCAACGACGAAGTCCGACAGACCATCACACAAGCCATTGGACAACACGATGACATGCTCACAGTGGTGAAGAAACGGAAACTCCGATGGTATGGCCACGTCACCAGATCCTCAGCTCTTGCAAAGACCATCCTGCAAGGCACAGTGCAAGGAGGTAGAAGTAGAGGGAGACCGAAAAAAAAGTGGGAGGACAACATTCGAGAATGGACTGGTTTGACTCTGAGCGAAACCATCAGGGTTGCTGAGGACAGAGAAAGATGGAGTACGTTGGTTAAACGATCATCTGCGGTGCTCCTACGACCTCCGAGTTACGGGATAGGTTAGATAGATAGATTGTATTGTATTGATAATGTTTCATTGGAGCTGAAAATTTGCTCACAGTGGTGAAGAAACGGAAACTCCGATGGTATGGCCACGTCAACAGATCATCAGGTCTTGCAGAGACCATCCTGCCAGGCACAGTGCAAGGAGGTAGAAGAAGAGGAAGACCGAAAAAGAGGTGGGAGGACAACATTCGAGAATGGACTGGTTTGACACTGAGTGAAACAATCAGGGTTGATGAGGAAAGGACAGATGGAGTAAGCTGGTTAAACGATTATCTGTGGTGCCCCTACGACCTCCGATTTACGGGATAGGATAGGATAGGAAGGAATAAAACAAACGTTAAAAATAATTTTAAAAGAAATAAAATAATAATAAAGAAATAATGTAAAAAAAAAATATATATTATATATATATAAACATATTAAGGTCCCCGTATCCACGTCCTCAAAAATCTTTTTGGGGACGTGGATATGGGGACCTTAACATGTTTTTATATATATTTTTCAAATCAGAAGTTAATAAATTTTTCAAGAATGTTTTAGCATATTTGGCATCTAGGTGGGCAAATTAATCTTATTTCCAAATATAAACTTTCTACAAGCAGTAGAAATACAAGTTCCCGAAAAGCTGGTTGGTGACACAGTCCCCATAAACAACCTGATATAAGTATATATATATATATATATATATATATATATATATATATATATATATATATATATATATATATATATATATATATATATATATATATATATATATATATATATATATTAATAGATAGATAGATAGATAGATAGATAGATAGATAGATAGATAGATAGATAGATAGATAGATAGATAGATAGATAGATAGATAGATAGATAGATAGATAGATAGATAGATAGATAGATAGATAGATAGATAGATACACACAATTATTTGAAAACCATTTTCAAAGTAATTCTCTCGGTCGGCCCTGGTAACTGGGGTATTTTGATAGTGAGACTGGCTTCTTCCTAATGTGAACTTCTTAACGGGTGTCTTTGTGACTACCCATGCAGTACATTTGGACTGCACTTAGTGTAGTCTATGCATTCAGGGCCAAACCTCCTCTGATGAGATCTTTGGTAAAGATCGAAACGCGTCAGGAGAACCAGGCTTTATGAATGCAATTCTACTGCTTTTTGAGCTCTTTTAGCTCATTAAGAAGCACATGGAATTGAAAGTCACTATGTCTCACTTTTGTCCACCTTTGAGAGCAGGATAATTATTTTTTCTTGTTTATATATATATATTATTTTTAATTAATTAATTTATTTATTTTATTTTTATTTTTTTAATTCTTTTTTATATGAGTATTTGACCTCTCCCACAATATGCAAGCCCTCGCAATCTTCTACCTAAAAAAGTTCAATCATTGCAATCATTCTAAACAATCTCCAGATTGTCGCGATACAAGCGCCTACTCTACGCATCCTCGATATTCTGCTATAGTCCAGACAATGCGTCATAGACAATACGTCATAGACAGTGACGATAATAATATTGTTTTCGGAATGACGCAGTATGCGACATTGTTTTTATTTAGTGTAGTTCAATTTTAGATTATTGTTACCATAGACAATTTGTGTACTATCCTTTCGATTGGCTGGATGTGGGAAATATCGTTAAGAAAAACCATTCGAGCGACCATCTTGGAGGGCAAGGAACGTATGTTTACGCCAGACCACTATTTCGGATTACTGAGGTCATAAAGTTGGTTCGAAAAACTCGTCTCACCCTAAACAACACGTGTCGTAGACACCACAAACGAATCCTGAGCTGGGAAAGGATTTTTGTTTTGCTTCCTTCATCATACTATTTTCGACTGTCGGATTCCTGATATGATCGTTTTAACCTACTTCCATCCTCAACGCTTATTCTTCTGATGACATGGAGCTCGTCATATCCCTGACGTCCATGTGAAGCCAGCTGGACGATAATCCTTTTGGTCAAACGTGAGGATACAAACTGAGTTAAACAAAAGAGACAATTCTTCTTCTCCATCAGGGAATCTACGTCAGATAAGTCATAACTTTAATCAACAGTGAAATTCTTTAGAACCATGATTTCACGGGTTTTCGTATCATATCATATAAATATAATCAACCATCAACCAGTGGTATTCTTTTTTAGTTGTAAAAAAGCAAACAGGACGAATGAATAGCCAATAATTTCTTTTATTCTTTATTTTCTATTTCTCGACATCACTTTCTTGTTTCTTATCGATTTTTAGGCATAATACAAAGAGGAAATTGATTCTATTTATATAAAATTCTTTCAACTGTTCATTCATCTTTTAACATCTATATATATATTAATATAAATTATATATATAACGCGACAATGGGGGCTCGTCCGGGATAGCTTGAGTCAAAATCACTTTTTAAGTCGTGTTACCACTGGTGGTGATGATATTTACTACATTGTACATGTAAATTATCATTGTATCATTCATTTGTTCAACGCGGGAGGTTGGCGGGAGCCGCTCTTACAAATGGGCGGACTTATGGACTACCCTACCAACCAATGTAACATCAGCTTCCCACGTCGATCATAAGTTACCAGTTATATTTACAGATATAATTAGGTTGCATATTTATAAACTTATGCAAACGACTCCCAGTACGTGTTGTCAATCAAATGTTCAGCAGTAATTTCGGGTGTACATGCTGTAAAAGAATAGGCAGAACGGTGGTCTATTTTATTATCTCAGTCTTAACCTTAGTGTTTGAAGCTAATATTGGAATCCTATAGCATTTGTTGTTATAGTGAATCCGGAGACACGAGGACCTGTGTCAATATTAGAAGGAGAGAGATAACAAGTTATAATTTAGTATAAAGACTAAATAACTTGTTGACCTACTAGTCACCTTTGAAGGTAAGGTAAATGTTCTATGTTCAACGGACCGAATAGTAGACAGACAGTAGCGTCGCGCTTAATAGATCAGTGATAAACGGAATAATCACACAGGATCATTAAGTCAGTTTTGTAGCCTAACATTTCTGTTCGCCGAAGTAAGAGCGACATAGAAAATTAGAAGAATACTCGTAGTGAGAGAGTATTAGCAGAAGGGTCTAGTAAACTCATCCGCCACAAAGGAACGGACCGCGAGTTATACTAGAGTGTATTTTTTAATTTATAAATATACACACAGTAAATCCCTGAGACACAGGTGTATCATCCAGGGTGGATTGTATCTGTGTGTCAATCAAATAAGGCCACGTACAGTTGATCTTATTAGGCGAATCAAGGTGAAGGTAGCAGGATAACTTTTGTGAATTTGATAAGTTTAGCTACTGGATTCGAACCTAGACAGTGACACGTTAGCACAATTCTAATTACATTACAAGAATGAATTAGAATCTTTGAGTTCGAAGTAGAACTGGTGTTAACAAGAGGGTGTCATTGCCGGATACACAAAACTCTTCTTTTCAAGTTCTTGGTTTTATGCTGTTAATACGCGAATAGCAAATAACAGAATTTGCAGTAAAAGCGTATAGTTATAACGAATCCATTGGGGTTGTTCGAAGATATTTCAAAGAGTTGCCTTTTTTTTTTTTTCCTCCTCGGGAAAATAACGTCATTGACGTGACGTAATCGGCGTGACGAAATCGGAACTTCTCGGACGCTAATTTATTCTTTTGTGTCGTATTACTTGAAACTTGAAACTTGAAACTTGAAATTTTCTATGGTGTAGGCCATAGATGGCCTTTACATAGTTCCTGGGTTATTCTAACAAACTGTCATTAGTATTGTGCGCTGCGCGTGGTGGCTCCAAATACTAATGGTAGCAAGTTGGGTCATAGAGGGTGGGGAGGGAAAGCCAGTGTGCATCCAGCCTGCCCTTAAAAGCATTAACCGAGGGGGCTTCAACAACACTCTGTGGTAGAGAGTTCCAGGTTGAGATCACTCGGTTTGAAAAGAAGTGACCACGAATGTTCAATCGGAACCTGTTCTTTTGGAGCATTTTTGACATTCGTGAATGACAACTCGTGCTCAAGCGAAAGCAATGGAAGCCAACGATCCTTTCTTAAAGTTTAAGGCGGAAGGAGAAGCGTTGGGGTTGTCGGGTCCAGATCTTGTCAATTATGTCAAGGAAGAAAAAATGCGTCTAGCTGAAGCTGACGAAAGAAAGCGACAAGCTGAAGCTGAAGAAAGAAAGCGACAAGCTGAAGCTGAAGAAAGAAAGCGACAAGCTGAAGCTGAAGCTGAAGAAAAGAAGCAACAAGCTGAAGTTGAAGCTGAAGAAAGGAAACGGCAAGCTGAAGTTGAAGCTGAAGAAAGGAAGCGTCAAGCTGAAATCGATGAAAGGAAACATAAAGCAACATTGGAATATGAATTAGAACTCGAACGAATACGTCACTTGAATAGTGACAACACCAACGACAATGCTGCCGATCCGTCGGATTCTCGTTCATCGCAGTTTTATCAGGAAAAACTGAAGATAAAACTACCTTTTCTGGAAGACAAAGATGATCTGGAAGATTATCTACGCACATTTGAGAGAACGGCTAAGATTCAAGAATGGCCAATTAATCAATGGGCTCCTCGCCTAGGCACCTTGCTAAAAGGGAAAGCGAGGGAGGTCTACTCTATGTTGAGTGATGCTGATGCCGGCGATTACGGAACATTACGGCGATCATTATTGTTCCGATTCCAGCTGACGGCAGAAGAATATCGGAAAAAATTTCGAGAGGCCAGAAGACAGCAAGGAGAATCAACACAAGAGTACGCTACCAAGTTAGATCTCTGGTTATCCAGATGGCAGGAACTTGCAGGGAAAGACAACACATATGACGATCTGCGTGATTTGATACTGCAAGAAAAGTTTCTTAGTGGGATACCGTTTGATCAAGCGCGTTTTGTCAGAGAAAAGGAGCCGGAGACGATGGGCGATGCAATAAGATTTGCTTTAACCTACGAATCAGCAAAGCAAGCCACTATGTCTGATCATGAAAGACCCAGGAATAGATTCGGAGATAGACTCAAGCATAGTAGAAGGAAAGAAGATGAGGAAGGAGATAAAAAGAAGGTGGAGGTAACGCAGAAGCAGCTCCACAACGTCAGGACAAGGAGGCCTGAAGTAACCTGCTATACTTGTAACCAGCAAGGTCATGTGGCGAGACAATGCCAAAAGGAGGGAAAGAAAACAAAGCAGCCGCCGCAATAGCTGGAAGTATGAGGCAGGAGGATGTACAGAGTCACGGCAAGCTCTGTTCATTATGTACGGCGATACCGTTCTCGCCGGAGTGCCAAGTAGAAGTAGAAGGAAAGCAAGCGACGGCATTGCGCGACACTGGAGCGTCGATCACCATCGTCGATTCCAGTCTCGTACCCGAGCGATGTTTGTCAGGAGAGACCATTGAGATAGTGATGGCCTCGTCGCCTGCGAAGTTATCACTACCAATTGCGACGGTACACATGAACACACCATTCTTTGAAGGGAAGACTGTTGTGGCCGTTATGAAGCAACCGGTAGAGCAAGTTCTTGTAGGGAACTACCGTAAGTCTGAGGATGGGAACCTGACACCTGTTCCAGTTTACGCTATTCGAGAAGTATGCGCGGCAATGCAAACTAGAGCTTCTGTGGGGAAAACAGATAAAACATTGAAAACATCCAATTCTCTGCTCGGGGATGTCACTCCAGTGGAGTTGGGACAAGCTCAGAAGGAGGATCCAACCCTGGAGAAAGCAAGGAAGCTAGCTGACGATGAGACCAAGCACGGGAAAGGAGGGCGCAAATCAACTTCTAAAACTACCTACAGCTGGAGAAAGGGAATTTTGTACCGTTCTTTTCTCCAAAACGGTAAAGAGACCAAACAAATTGTTGTCCCAAAGAAATATCGCAACGAAGTGTTACGATTGTCCCATGACACGCCGAAGTCAGGACACCTGGGTGTAACCAAAACCAGGAAGAGAATCTGGAACGATTTCGTATGGCCCGGAATCTGCGGAGACATCAGACGCTATTGCGCGTCATGTGACATATGCCAGAGGACGTCACCGAAGGGTCAAGTTCGGAAACTGCCGTTGGGCAAGATGCCAATAATCCACACACCTTTTGATCGTGTGGCGGTGGATATCATCGGACCTATCTTACCAGCGTCCGACAGGGGGCACCGCTATATAATCACCATGGTGGACTATGCTACACGCTACGTCGAAGCCAAGCCATTAAAATCCATCAAAGCCGAAGATGTGGCCGAATCATTGTGGGAAATGTGGACTCGCTTAGGTATTCCGAGAGAGATTCTGACAGACAACGGATCTCAATTTGTAGGATCCCTAGCTGACGAAGTGAACAGGCTATTAAGTGTGAAAGGCCTGAGAACCACACCAAGACACGCACAATGCAACGGGTTGGTGGAACGTTTCAATGGTACCATCAAAAGTATGCTGAAACATCTTTGTCAAGAACAACCAAAAGAATGGGACAGGTTTATTCCTGCACTTCTATTTGCTATCAGAGAAGTACCGCAAGAATCACTACAATTCTCTCCCTTTGAGCTTCTTTATGGACGAACTGTACGAGGACCGTTACAGATTCTGAAAGAGCTCTGGACACAGGAAGAACAGACGGAAGAAACCAGGACCACATTTCAGTATGTGATCGACCTCCGGAACAGAATTGAAGAAACCTGTAAAATCGCCAGAGAAAACCTTGGAAAAGCAAGCGCTAAACACGCGAAACATTTCAACATGAAAGCAAAAGCACGAAAATTCAACGTTGGAGATAAAGTTCTCATGCTTGTTTCTGATAAAGCCAACAAACTGCAGATGCTATGGAAAGGTCCATATGTTGTCACTGACCGCATCAATGAATGTGACTACAAGATTGCAGTAGGGGACAATGAGAAGATCTACCATGCTAACGCACTGAAACTGTACGTTGAAAGAGAAAAGCAAGTGGAAACTCATATCGTCGCCGTTGTCATGATCGACGAACATGAACAGAAAGATACTACTGGAACAAAAGATAGCATACCTGTGATTCAGCTGGAAAATACCCAAGGACCAGCAGATGTTCATTTGTCCGACAAACTGACAGAAAAGCAAAGAACAGAGCTTACAGAAATCTGCAACCACAAGAAGTCTGTATTGACAGATTTGCCGGGGAAAACGTCATTGCAAGAGTGTAATATCCCAATGGAACAGGATCGAGCTATATTTGTTCGACAGTACCCTCTGCCATATTCTAAGATAAAAGCAATCGGAGAAGAGGTTGAAGCAATGCTGAAAATGAACGTCATCGAACAAGCAGCATCACCATACAGCGCACCTGTAGTACTTGTACAAAAGAAAGACGGCAACAACCGATTCTGTATTGACTACAGAAAATTGAATCAAGCCACGAGATTCGATGCTGAGCCATTTGCCAAGTTGAGCAAGAAGAAATATTTTTCTGATAAAGCCAACAAACTGCAGATGCTATGGAAAGGTCCATATGTTGTCACTGACCGCATCAATGAATGTGACTACAAGATTGCAGTAGGGGACAATGAGAAGATCTACCATGCTTGCTCAACTTGGCAAATGGCTCAGCATCGAATCTCGTGGCTTGATTCAATTTTCTGTAGTCAATACAGAATCGGTTGTTGCCGTCTTTCTTTTGTACAAGTACTACAGGTGCGCTGTATGGTGATGCTGCTTGTTCGATGACGTTCATTTTCAGCATTGCTTCAACCTCTTCTCCGATTGCTTTTATCTTAGAATATGGCAGAGGGTACTGTCGAACAAATATAGCTCGATCCTGTTCCATTGGGATATTACACTCTTGCAATGACGTTTTCCCCGGCAAATCTGTCAATACAGACTTCTTGTGGTTGCAGATTTCTGTAAGCTCTGTTCTTTGCTTTTCTGTCAGTTTGTCGGACAAATGAACATCTGCTGGTCCTTGGGTATTTTCCAGCTGAATCACAGGTATGCTATCTTTTGTTCCAGTAGTATCTTTCTGTTCATGTTCGTCGATCATGACAACGGCGACGATATGAGTTTCCACTTGCTTTTCTCTTTCAACGTACAGTTTCAGTGCGTTAGCATGGTAGATCTTCTCATTGTCCCCTATAAGAAATATTTTTCCAAGATAGACCTCGCAAAAGGATACTGGCAAATCCCTATGAAAACAGAAGACAAAGAGAAGACCGCTTTCACTACACCGCAAGGTCAATTTCAATGGACTGTTATGCCATTTGGGTTGAAGAACGCTGGAGCTGTTTTCACACGCATGATGAGGAAACTTTTGAAACCGCTGAACGAAGACGCAGTCAGTAATTTCATTGATGACGTCATGGTAGCAACTGAGACGTGGGAGGAGCACGTGCAAGTCCTCAAAGCAACGTTGGATACATTACATGAGTGCAATCTGACAGCAAAACCTTCCAAATGTTATTTTGGATTTGAGAGCCTGTCATTTCTAGGACACATAGTTGGTCAAGGTACAATTCAACCAGAAGAGGACAAGGTTGAAAAGATCAGAAACGCGCAACCACCGAAGACGAAGAAAGACTTGCGCGCTTTCTTGGGTCTAGCAGGGTATTATCGGAAGTTCGTGCCGAACTTCGCTACGCTCGCACTGCCGCTGACTGAAAAGACGAAAAAAGGGCATCCTGAACGAGTTCAGTGGGACGACAAATGCGAAGAAGCATTCACGTCACTCAAGCGAGAGTTGTGCAAGAAGCCAGTCATCTGTCTCCCTGATCCAGAGAAACAGTACGTCCTGAGGACGGACGCATCAGACAGAGGCATTGGCGCTATCCTGATGCAAGACCATGGTGATGGTTTACAACCAATCGCGTACGCCAGCAAGAAGCTGAGTGAAACTGAAGGCCGGTATGCCACGATCGAGAAGGAATGCATGGCAATAGTATGGGGAATACGGAAGTTTGAACAATACCTGTTTGGAACAAAGTTTGTTATTGAAACAGATCACCAGCCTCTACAATATCTGCAAAAAGCAAGGACAGAAAACGGACGGCTGATGAGATGGGCCATACAACTCCAACAGTATAACTTCTCTGTACGTGTCATTCCAGGCAAAGACAATATCGGGGCAGATTATCTCAGCCGCTCGATGTAAGTGTAAGGAAAAATTGCATTCTTAATTTTTCACTTAAGCGGGGGGATATTGTCGCGATACAAGCGCCTACTCTACGCATCCTCGATATTCTGCTATAGTCCAGACAATGCGTCATAGACAATACGTCATAGACAGTGACGATAATAATATTGTTTTCGGAATGACGCAGTATGCGACATTGTTTTTATTTAGTGTAGTTCAATTTTAGATTATTGTTACCATAGACAATTTGTGTACTATCCTTTCGATTGGCTGGATGTGGGAAATATCGTTAAGAAAAACCATTCGAGCGGCCATCTTGGAGGGCAAGGAACGTATGTTTACGCCAGACCACTATTTCGGATTACTGAGGTCATAAAGTTGGTTCGAAAAACTCGTCTCACCCTAAACAACACGTGTCGTAGACACCACAAACGAATCCTGAGCTGGGAAAGGATTTTTGTTTTGCTTCCTTCTTCATAATATTTTCGACTGTCGGATTCCTGATATGATCGTTTTAACCTACTTCCATCCTCAACGCTTATTCTTCTGATGACATGGAGCTCGTCATATCCCTGACGTCCATGTGAAGCCAGCTGGACGATAATCCTTTTGGTCAAATGTGAGGATACAAACTGAGTTAAACAAAAGAGACAATTCTTCTTCTCCATCAGGGAATCTACGTCAGATAAGTCATAACTTTAATCAACAGTGAAATTCTTTAGAACCATGATTTCACGGGTTTTCGTATCATATCATATGAAATAAATATCATCAACCATCAACCAGTGGTATTCTTTTTTAGTTGTAAAAAAGCAAACAGGACGAATGAATAGCCAATAATTTCTTTTATTCTTTATTTTCTATTTCTCGACATCACTTTCTTGTTTCTTATCGATTTTTAGGCATAATACAAAGAGGAAATTGATTCTATTTATATAAAATTCTTTCAACTGTTCATTCATCTTTTAACATCTATATATATTAATATAAATTATATATATAACGCGACACAGATCAACACCGTCTTTCGTGCTACACAAAGAGCAAAGCTGATATTTCCCGTCATTGGCGACATTCTATTTATTTATTTATTTATTTTATTTTTTTTATTTTTCTATTTTTTGTATTTTGTAAGGGCGAAGGTGGGGGAAGGGTGGCCGCCACGATCGGAAAAAATGAAAAGAAAGAAAACGATATTCCTAATTAATAATATAATGGATTACGACAGGAGTGCCCAATAAGTCGATCGCGATCGACCGGTCCATCGCGAAGGCAGTGTGACTGAGTAGATCGCGTAGCAGTAAAAAAAAAATTGACGTCAGCCTATTATATGACTATATATATGTTTTGCATTTTGGTGGTAGGTAGATCATTTTGGCTTGGTCATTTTAAAAGCAGCTCGCATGCTGAAAAAGTCATAGTGTGGGCAACCTTGGCTTACGTAGACGTTTTAGCAAAAAGACAAATAGTCAAAGTTCCGACCCTTTGCTTGCTTATTCCGACTCGCGCCAGCGCATCAAAATGCCGCGAACGCGTTCGTTGAAGCCCTCCGATTCGAAAGGTGTGGCAAAGCTCAGTACATATTTTGGGAGCAAAGGAGGTAATTATTATTTTAATAATTTAATCTTACAAGTAAATAACATATCCTATCCTATCCTATCCTATCCCATAACTCGGAGGTCGTAGTGGCACCACAGATGATCGCTTAACCAACGTACTCCATCTTTCCCTGTCCTCAGCCACCCTGATTGTTTCGCTCAGTGTCAAACAAGTCCAGTCTCGAATGTTGTCATCCCACCTCTTTCTCGGTCTCCCTCTTCTTCTACCTCCTTGCACTGTGCCTTGCAGGATGGTCTTTGCAAGACCTGATGATCTGGTGACGTGGCCATACCCTCGGAGTTTCCGTTTCTTCACCACTATGAGCAGGTCATCGTGTTGTCCAATGGCTTGTGCGATGGTCTGTCGGACTTCGTCGTTGGTGATGTTCTGGGTATAGGAAATGCCCAGAAGTCTTCTGTAGCACCTCATCTCCATGCTTTGTATTCTTCGTTGGAGATCTGCTGTGAGGGTCCATGTTTCGCAAGCATATAGGAAGATGGAGATGACAAGGGAGCGCAGCAGCCTTACCTTGGAATGTAGACTGATGGTCCTGTCTTTCCAAATTGGCTTCAACCTCGCCAGGGCAGCAGTTGTTTGTGCGATCCTGAAGAGAAGGTTGGAGATTGCTCTTCCCCCTAAGCTGACTGTGCCTTCGTGGTCTGCAAGGGCATCTGACATGATGCGCTCTAGGAAGATCTTGAAGAGTGTTGGAGAGAGTAAGCATCCCTGACGCACACAGATTGTTGTTCTGAACCAGTTTCCGATGGCGCTGTTGTGGGGGACTGCACTGGTAGCCTTGTTATACAGGCTTTTGATGACTTCAACAATTTTAGGGCTGAGGTTGTACACTCTCATGGTTTCCCACAGAGCTGCATGCCAGACTCGGTCAAACGCCTTTATAATGTCTACGAGCACATGATATAGATGTTGTTGGTGCTGTAGGTATTTCTCACAGATTATTCTGAGGTTGAAAATCTGTTCAGTGGTACCAAAGATAATGGATGACCAAGATTGGACAGTGGCACACTTCTTATATTAGCGAAAGCGTACCCGCGGCACGAGTTACTTGCCCTTGAAAGCGTGTTCGCGGTCAGCGTTCCTTGTGTGTACTGTGTAATATGTCGTAACTTCGGCGTGGCCTTTGCGCAATAAAAATAAATATGCGATTGTTTATGCTGGGTTTATACGACTATATTTATATAAAAGCAGTGACTTTATTTCGTTCTGTCTTTTAAATCCTCTATTTTTATTGATTATTCATCTAGACAACATATATATAGATATCTCATAAACAAGCTTGCTAGCCGTTTGTAAAAAAAAAAAATTAATGTGCTTTGGGGGTGCAGGTAGGGTGTGTGCAAAAGCATCTATAGAATGAATAAAACATACTCTTTGTGACTTTTGATATGAGATGTTAGGGAATTCTTTATGCAGTCTTTTCAATGTTTGAAATAACCTCCATTCCCACACGCCCCTACCCCTTTGTTTTGATAGCTTTGTTTAGTTGTAATTTTTGTAAGTTTTATTTCAATGTATTTCTTTTTGTTTGTTTTTTGTTTATGTTCTTTTTTGTGGTAGACATAATCAGTTGAATGGTTGATTAATCTATTTTGTTGTTTGTTTACATTAATTTTAATATAGTTGTTACATGTAATTGACCTTTTTTTTAAATTTTGTGTGCATGTACAAAAATAAAAAAAAAAAAAAACACTGTAATGACAGATTGATAGCTTATTAAAACGATACTTTTTGTTTTTAATACACAAGACAGTATTGTGAAAAATAAAGTTGACAACAAAATGTAATAGAATAATATATTTATTAAAGATAAACTCTCATGCACAAAGAAACACAAAACAGAATTGAAAAAGGGGTGGGTTGGTGGGAGAGAGAATAATGAGAGTGAAGTGACAGATTAAGTGAAAAGCTGAAGAAGAAAATGAAAAGAAAAGAAAGAGAGGAAGGAGATTTGCCAATTGAAATTGTCAACAAACACAATTGTGACTGTTGAGTGTTGTGTAACATTGAACAGATTTATTCCTTGTATTCAAGCAATAATGGATACATTCAGCGCCTTGGCAGTCTTGTGCATCAGGTCTTGACGTCTGCAATTCTGTTTTCAAACATCACACCTAAAAAAAATACCAATATAATTTGTGTTAATTTTATTATCACACAAAAACTGAAACAACCCATTCCAGAAAGTGGTAGGTGGGGCCAAGTGGTGGGTTGTTATTAACATTTGAATTAACATTAGCAACCATTGTATCACTAGCAATCTCTACCATTTACCTTTCACTTATATATATAATTAAATTATATTCCCATAAAAAGCAGAGTGCCTACAGTCAGTACCTTTAATTGACATAAGCACAAGAAGTCCAAATTTGATCAGTCTGCTCATAAACTTGCCACACATACATGTATGTATGCAGTTTTAAAAGCTCATCTTCATCCTCGTATCTCATTTTCTCAAAACTGTCCTCTGCACCCCTCCAGCCTTTAAACTGATATAACTTCCTCAGTTTTTAAAATACAGGGACCATTCTTATGTCGGCAGAGAGATAGTTGCACGTAGTTTTCATATATAGTCATAACTCCATCAACGTTCCGACTAAACCCTGGTTTTCTCAGGATGGGTCACAGATCGCTAACACTGATCGGTAAACACGTGTGCAGAATGATCGGCACCAAAAGCTACATAAACTTCGAAGAAAAAAACCAAAAACTCACCGTGCTTGCTCTGCAGGAAATCTGAAGAATGACCATCCTACGCAGTTCACAGAATACCTCGCATTAGTGCAATTAGGCGCAGCACAATGCTGGCCACCTTTGCGAGTGCGTTTCTTCTTCTCTCCGTCCTCCATGTTGACAGACTGGTTGCACGCATTCAGGGGCAAATCACTCTAGCGAACGCTGCTACGCTTTTTCAAGCCTACTGTCCAATCTTGGTCATCCATTATCTTTGGTGGTACTTCGCCCTGCCCTAAATCCTCCTTGCTCTTCGGCTATGATTTTTTCAGCTTGGGGTTTCAACCTGTTGAGTATTATTTTCAGGTTCCTGAAGGTAACTTTTTTTGGGAAGAGTGATGACAAGCGACTGGGCCCATGGTGTAGGCCACTCCCCACTCTGCCACATCTTTTTACACATAATGGTGAGTGCGTCGATCATCGCTTCTCCTCCTGCTTGAAGCAGTTCCGTGGGTATGTTGTCCACTCCCGCTGACTTCCCCTTCTTCAGCGATTGCACTGCTGCCTCAACTTCTTCTCGGAGAATTGGGATGATTTCTTCTTCTTCTCTGTTCTCTGGACATGCTAGAACTGATGGGTCTTCGTTTGGTTTGTGGTTGTAAAGGTCAGAGCAGTACTCTGTCCATCTGTCCAAGACTTCTTGTTCTTCTGTAAGGCCTTGGGCTGTTTAACACTTGTCAGCGGCTTCACAGTCTGGTAGGCCTTCTTGCTGTTGTTCTTGTTCAGACTGTTCTCTATTTCCTGGCATTGAGCTTCTATCCAGTTCTCCTTTGCTGTGCGCATGCCTTTTCGGATGTCATTGTTGATTTTTCGGTAGGCATCAGCTCCCTGTCAGGTGTTCCTTTTCTTTTTCATCTCTCTTCGTTTATTAGAAAAAGGGGGCAAAAGTTCAGGTGCGATCCACAGCTTCTTCTTTGACCGGTGCTTTCCAAGGATCTCCGTGGCGGCATCTGTCACAGCTAAGTTGAAGGTGGTGGTCATGGTGTTGACATCTACTTCACCAGCTCCCAAAATGAGCAGTGGTGCAAATTTCCCTCCAATTGTGGCCTGAAATATTTCTGTCACCTCCGGGTCTTGAAGTTTGTCCAGGTCGATCTTCAGTCTAGTGCACTTTGCTGTGTTTACTCCCTTCAAGTGAAGCCGGAAAGACATCATCACAAGATTGTGCTCACCTCCGATGTCTGCTCCTGGAAAAGTGCGTGTCCTGCCAATGTTGATGCATGATCTGAAGCGTTTCTTGACCATCATTAACATTTACCGAGTAAGTCCCTTTAATAGAATTTTGGAAACCCTCCCCAAAAAACTAACTGATCCGCCCCTGTTGGCTGTAAACATGACCAAACTTTTTTTTTTAAATTTTTGTTGTTGATGAAAACTTGGTGTTCAAAGAGTTTAATCTAAGTTTATTAATTAGCCTACATAGATGTCTTGGACAATAATAAAATAAATTTCAACTTTCTTTTATTTCTAGGTAAATCAGGATGTGTACACTTGCCCAATGAAACTCAAACACACAAAAATAAATTAATTAATTAATTAATTAATTAATTAATTAATAATGATAATAATAATAATAATAATAATAATAATAATAATAATAATAATAATAATAATAATAATAATAATAATAATAATAATAATATACAAGAACCTTTTTCGTTTATCTTCTGTCTAGTAATTAGCATTACCGTGACAGATGGGAAGTATAACGTGGTTTAAGTCTATATGTTGAAGTTATTGTTGTTTGGTGATGGGGATGATGGTGGTGGTCGTGTTTGGTGATAGTTGTGATGACGAAGCCTAACGTTGTTCATATATTGAAGTTATTGTTGTTAGGTGGTGCTTGTGGTGGTGGTGCTGATGGTGGGGGATGGCGCTGGTGTGATGCTGCTGATGATGTTGTTGTGGTTGGTGCTAATAGTGGTGGTGGAAGTGGTGGCTTTTTACCCCCAAGGCTTTATAATGTTGACGAGCTCTGGAAAGATGATGATGATGATGATGATGATGATGATGATGATGATGATGATGATGATGATGATGATGATGATGATGATAATTGTGATGATGATGATGATGATGATGATGATGATGATGATGATGATGAAGATGATGATGATGATCTATTTTTTAAAAAAGTTCCACGATGATAACAACGATGATGACGCTGCCCACGACGACGATAACCACAACGACGACGAAGCTCATGAAGAGGGATGGCACTCATAGTAGACTACTCTATTATTGATTTGATGTTGTTGTTGTTGTTTCTTCTTTCCCGTGAAGGGACCAGAACGACGGTGAGACAAAAGTAGCAAGGCGGTTCTTTATTCAAAAGAATTACGAAAACTGCAATGTCGACACCGGCTGGTTAGCAGTACTGGATATGAAGTACGGGCACTGTCCTTGGGAAGGACAGCTGCTGTCGCAGACGTTTCACCAACACACCTTCCCGTTCATCTTATACTCCAACAAAAGCAACCAACCCGAGGCCTGGTTCAGAGCCGTAAAAGACCACAGTACGTTGTATTATCGTTGTCGTCGTCGTTGTGGGAGTCGTCACTGTCATCATCATGATCATCCGTCGGGTTAATGTTATCGTCGTCATTATCATCATCATCAGCAGCAGCAGCAGCATGACAATCGTCGTCATAATCGTCCTCGTGGTCGTCATCGTCGTCATCATCATTGTCGTCGTCGCTGCCGTCGCTGTCATCACCATCATCATCATCGTTGTCGTCGTCGTCCTCATCATCCTCGACATTATCATCATCCCCGCAATCATACCTAATTGATCGCAAAGCAAGCTTTTTCTTCTTTCTATCTACAGGTGCGAATCTAGCAGATGTGATGACGATATCGGTAAAAATAAGGACGTTACAGCTTTGTGGTGAGTGACGTCAACAATATAAGCATCAGCCGTGTGTGTGTGTGTGTGTGCGTGTGTGTGTAGGTGAGTATGTGCGCGTGCGCGAACGTGTGTGTGTGTGTGTGTGTGTGCGTGTGTGTGTTTGACTCTTTGTCGCTGTGTGTGTATATTTGATTCTGGGTGTGTGTGTGTGTGTGTGTGTGTGTGTGTGTGTTTGTGTGTGTGTAAGAGAGAGAGAGAGAGAGAGAGTGGGTGGGTGTGTGTGCGTGTTTGTGAATTGGTGTGTGCGTCTTCCTCTATATGTTTGTGTACCCCCGTTGGGGTGCCGGGGGTTTCAGTATAAATAGTATCCCCACTTTCTGGAAATTTAGTGCTTTAAATTCCCACTGTCGCTGTCTTTCTCATTTGCTCTTTCTCATTCCTGCTCTGTTCTATCAATCTGCTATACTATCGTCTTCTTCGCTAGCCCAGTCTCCTACCTTTTTTCTTGAAAACTCTTCCGGGATAAGACTCCTTGTTTGTGTATGAGGTCTGTTGGATCAGCTTTGGGAATATTGGACGCTTTCTGCCAGGTGGTCACTAGGGCTTCCTATGATGTTATTATTTAGCAATGTAGGCATTTTATATGTATGTGTATTGTTGGTAATTTATAATGATGTTTGTATTCTATTTTGTTTTTGTAAACGGGGGTTCGATAAGTTGGGGTGAAGCCTCAGCCGTCCCCTGCGTGGGATGTCTTTATTGTATAGTGACTGGCTGGTGGAGGGTATTCAGTTTTCCCACTAGGGTTGTTTCAGCAGATCTTTTATGCGGATTGGGGGTTGTCCGGTCCTGATTTGGCTCGGAAGAGTCCGCTGGACCTAAAGCAACAATTATGTAATGTAATATGTTTGTGTGCGAGTATATGTGTGGGTTTAGGCGAGTTCTACACCCCCACCATAATCAACCTCGTGATCATTGTTGCAGTCCTGTATAATGATCAATGGACTGTCTTAAATGGATGGTTCGTGAACCTTTTTTTTCCCCAGAAGGTTCAGCAACTTAGGTTCGGGACCTGAGATCTTGGAAAACAAAGTTGTGGAACCTCCAGGGGAACCTTTCACGAACTTTCCAACAAGCCACAAATATTCACAGTATAAATATTGTATACGTTCTTTGGTATAGCCGGTTTACCATATATGCGTGTGTGTGTGTGTGTGTGTGTGTGCGTGTGTGTGTGTGTATTTGTGTGTGTGTTTGGGCGTTGTGTGCGTGTTGTGTTTGTGTGTTGTGTGTGCGTGTGTTGCTGGCGTGTTGTGTGTATGAGTGTGCTTTTGTTGTTTATGCGTGTGTGTGGTGCGCGCGCGCGTGTGTGTGTGTATGTATGTGTGTGTGTGTGGACAGGCGTAGGCTGCAGTTGCAACTCCACCGCAGCAGACTGCGGAGAGCTGATGACGTGTGTGTATGACAACAGCACACTACGTCCCACATGCCAGTGTCAGCAAGGAACATACGCTAGAAATGACGGAAGATGCGGTGAGTCCCTGTTCTTGTTCCTTGGGTGGGTGGAGGGCAGGAACCTCCTCCCCTCTAGTCCTTGACCCGTTTGGCAATACCCCTGTATGTTAAGAGACGTTAGAATAAAATATTGAATGTTAACAGACTGCATATAAATAATTGATCTGAAATTCGTTGAGCTTAAACGTATTGAACTGAATTGAACAGTATTGAATACAATTGAATTGAGTTGAGACCACTGCTGTTGTGGACAGGTCGTGCTAGCGGCGAGGCGTGCAGCTGGTCTTGGTCAGTAAAGGAAGCAATATGGCGACACGATTGTGCTGAGGACATGCAGTGCTCCCCTCAGGCCCTCTGCCAGTGTCGCTATGGCTACACCGTCAACAAAGATGGTTCCTGCGGTGAGTGTATCATCATCACCATCACCATCATCATCATCATCATCATCATCATCATCATCTTCTTCTTCTTCTTCTTCTTCTTCTTCTTCATCTCCTTTTTATTCTAAATTCTTCTTCTTCTTTTTCTAAATTCTTCTTCTTTTTCTTCTTCTTCTTCACCTCCTTCTGTTTCTTTTTCTTTATCAGTACAACTTGTGTTAATCTGGTGAATAAAAATTGATACAACCACAATCTTCTTCTTCTTCTTCTTCTTCTTCTTCTTCTTCTTCTTCTTCTTCTTCTTCTTCTTCTTCTTCTTCTTCTCCTTCTTCTTCTTCTTCTTTTTCTTCTTCTTCTTCTTCCTCTTCATCTTCTGCTTCTTCTTTTTCTTCTATCTGGAAATGTTCACAGTCATTGTCAACTATTACTGGCAAGGGGCACTAGTGGAATGTTACAATAAACTTGCATACATGTAAAGTCGTTCAGAAACATTCAGTTGTTTGATGCGCTTTTGACCACTGCACTTGATGTAGTTCTACGTTGTTGACCCCTAGAGCGGGGAATTAACTAAGTAGAATGGATCGTCGATGGCACAGAGGTAGTGCATCCTTGAACTTTGAACTTTGGAACAGTGTCATTTTATTTCACATAACATGAATTAAATATACAAAATGACAAGAGGCTCATAGCCCTGGGGGGGGGGGGGGCTGTATAGCCAAAATAGGAGGGTTTGAGGAGGGTGGGGGAGGGGGCACTGTATAACACTACAGCTACATTTACAATATATTCAGCAACTGGACTGACAAACACTAATGAATTTACAACACAAAAATAAATGTGGCAGCAAAATAAATACGCAGAACGATACCAAATCAACATCATACCAAACCAACGCAATAGGACAAATAACATGTAAATCAGACAAAATGTAAAGTAACGAACAAGCATATTGCACTTTTAAATTCAAGAAAAAATGAAAAAGCAATCCAGAGGCAACCTCTAATCTATTTCAGTGTAATGCTCATAATGAGATGCTAGTTTTATTTAAACAGAGAGAGGACGATTCTAATAAGACGAGCACAGTTTTAATAACCTAGTTTTAGATTTTGAATCGATAGCATATTTAGCCTAACTGTTACCGCTGTGCTATCGAGAAACAACTACCTCTGCTATATCGAAAATTCATTCTACTTGGTTAAGGTCACTGTGGTTAGTTAGATCTTGTAGGCCACTGACGCTGTGAACAACTCTTTGTACAGTAAAAAGTATTACATAAGAATAAGTCATTTCATTGTACGACATTATATTGGGCAGCTGGATTTTAAATCCTGAAGAAGCCTCTTTAGTTTTGCGAAAGACATGAAGAAGCTTTTAATCCGGAGTGTTTTAATCACCTTTGGCTGTCTCGTCTTCTTGAATCTGATATTATACTTTAAAGGGACCCATTTTGACCACCACGCCTCGACAGGTCCTATAACATTCACAGTGAACGTTGTCCCATTAATTTAAAAAAAAACTAAGCTTACAACAACAACAAAACTCTTTCGAAAGTATTTTTATTTATTTTTTTAATGAATTAATTTCGTACTTTTGTGTGCCTATTACTAGCAACAGCCGTTGCATGGACTCTATATGTATAGTATATAGTGTCCATGGCCGTTGGGCTAACCAGCCCACATTCTGGCGCTAAAAACGGCAGCTACCAAAGCCTGTAAGAAGCGGAACCCGTAAAAAGAATTGTTTCTAAGGTTTGTTTCGCATTAGGTGGATAAAATAGACCCAACTCTACTCCAGACACCAAAAGGCATTGTTCAAGCCGCGTGGCTCACTCAGAAATAGGGTCAAAAGCCACACGGCTATGGTATCGATGTACCGTTAAATCACTCCCTGCCAGAACAGACTTTAAAAGTACACACACTGTTGCAGTTGGTTTTTAAGCCGCGAAAGACCACTTTATGATTATTAAATGTAATAACAATGACAATTTTATGTTAAACCTTTTATCGCTACAAGTTTTTAAAAGCCTTCGAATTGGAGTCTTTTAATTATCTAAGCTAGCAGGATCCCCAGACACGATTGTGTTGAATTAAGATCTGATCCAGTCTCCTCTCCTCTCGTGTCGTAGGTAAGGTGGTGGGTCAGTTGTGTGACGTCACTGAGGACTGTGGAAGCAGCATGGACTGTCAGCCCCAACGCGACCACAAGTTTTGCGCATGCGCTGAGGGTTATGTGGTCAAGCGAGATGGTTCTTGTGGTACGGAAATGACCTTAATATTGAACGTTTGTGTGGGAAAACAAAAAGAAGAAGAAGGTGATGATGATGATGATGATGATGATGATGATGATGATGATGATGATGACGATGAAGATGATGATGATGATGATGATGATGATGATGATGATGATGATGATGATGATGATGATGATGATGATGATGATGACTGGATGGACGAGGCGTAGATCTAGTGGGTTTTACTAGGGAAACTGTGACGTGGGGTTTTGTTGTTGCTGGGCTCTGCACAATTGAATGCTGTTACCCCCTGTCTTCAGTCTATGGGGATCGCTAGTAATCTCCCTTTGACTTCACTTAATACATTTATTTGCTTAGTTCGGTCTGTGTTTAGGCTGGGGTACAGAGATAGATAGAAAACTGGTAAAAGATCACTGCCACACTAGCTTTCACACGGCTATGAAACATATGTAGTCCAGCCACTTGATAACAGTAAAATTCACACATTTATTTCCTCTACTCTATACACGATCTTCACAGTACAAAACTAACGTAAAAGTTCAAATGTCAGTGCAAATGGTTCGCTCGCTGAT
>CM072517.1:50070549-50343049 GCA_036898135.1 Oncomelania hupensis | reverse complement strand
ATGAATAGTCACGCTCATGATTGAATGCATCCACTAACATGAATAGTCACGCTCATGATTGACTGCATCCACCAACACGAATAGTCACGCTCATGATTGACTGCATCCACTAACATGAATAGTCACGCTCATGATTGACTGCATCCACTAACATGAATAGTCACGCTCATGATTGACTGCATCCACTAACATGAATAGTCACGCTCATGATTGACTGCATCCACCAACATGAATAGTCACGCTCATGATTGACTGCATTTACTAACATGAATAGTCACGCTCATGATTGACTGCATTTACTAACATGAATAGTCACGCTCATGATTGACTGCATCCACTAACATGAATAGTCACGCTCATGATTGACTGCATCCACTAACATGAATAGTCACGCTCATGATTGACTGCATCCACTAACATGAATAGTCACGCTCATGATTGACTGCATCCACTAACATGAATAGTCACGCTCATGATTGACTGCATCCACTAACATGAATAGTCACGCTCATGATTGACTGCATCCACCAACATGAATAGTCACGCTCATGATTGACTGCATTTACTAACATGAATAGTCACGCTCATGATTGACTGCATTTACTAACATGAATAGTCACGCTCATGATTGACTGCCTTTACTAACATGAATAGTCACGCTCATGATTGACTGCATCCACTAACATGAATATTCACGCTCATGATTGACTGCATCCACTAACATGAATAGTCACGCTCATGATTGACTGCATCCACTAACATGAATAGTCACGCTCATGATTGACTGCATCCACTAACATGAATAGTCACGCTCATGATTGACTGCATCCACTAACATGAATAGTCACGCTCATGATTGAATGCATCCACTAAAATGAATTATCACGCTCATGATTGACTGCATTTACTAACATGAATATTCACGCTCATGATTGACTGCATTTACTAACATGAATATTCACGCTCATGATTGACGGCATCCACTAACATGAATAGTCACGCTCATGTTTGACTGCATCCACTAACATGAATAGTCACGCTCATGATTGACTGCATCCACCAACATGAATAGTCACGCTCATGATTGACTGCATTTACTAACATGTATAGTCACGCTCATGATTGACTGCATTTACTAACATGATTGACTGCATTCACTAACATGAATAGTCACGCTCATGATTGACTGCATCCACTAAAATGAATAGTCACGCTCATGATTGACTGCATCCACTAACATGAATAGTCACGCCATGTCTCAGAAGGGGTGAGTAGGTCTACCAGCTACCTAAAAAACGCCCAACAAGCACAAACTCTACATCCTTTCTCTACCCCCCCCCCCCCTCCCACCACCTCCCCCTCTCACCACCACCACCACTCCCGGTTGTCCAGGATTGTGCTCAGTTGTCTGGAACGTTTAAAAGGCGCGCTCAAAATAGCCAAGTGGGCGGCTCAAGAGAACTGAGTTAGGTCTTTTTTTTCTACCTGAATAAATATATTAATTTTAAAATTAATTAATTAATTAATACCATTAGAATTCGTATCTTTATGTATGTTCACGAGATGGATTAATTTGTGTTCTTGTTCTGTGCAGCGTTGGTGGTTGGTGAAGGGTGCGGTGTGCACAGTGATTGTGGCAGTCATATGTCGTGTTCCTCTGTCCTTCACCTTTGTGTCTGTGACCTCGGCTTCACCAAGACTGACCTAGGCACTTGCAGTAAGTCGCCAGCTTTATTTAAGCTATATATTTGAATTATTTTACTTTACTTTTTAATGTTATTTTAAAAAATTACTTGTATGTTATTTTATTACTTTTATTTTATTTAGTTTCATGTAATTTAATTTTTCTTTCTTTCTTTTTTTTTTATAAATTTCATTTTTTTAAAACTCTTACTGCCATTTGTCTCAAATAGCAGACATTCCCAGTCCAGTGCCAGCTGTCTGGAACCGTATATCAGTGTTTGCTCACCTACGCACAATACAACATCAGATATATACTACTACCTGTGGTCCTGAATAGGCTCTTTGCAGTCCGCTGGACCCTATAAACAATGACTAACTAACACTAATGCATGTGTAGGACAGAGCGCCGAAGTCGCATTTCTGCGACAAATCCAAGGGAGAGAATACAGACTCCAGTCACTAGTGTTACAACGTGTTCTCGCTCCTGGGTACGGTCTCGTCTTAGAAGATGTGGTCGAAGAAATGCGATTATTGCGGTGTCAAGCAATCAGTATTCAGTGTGCAGTGGCCGGCTAGGTTTCCCAGCAGTCAATTTGACCCTTTGCATAATAAAAATGTAAAAAACGGAATTAAAATGTACGAACACAAGTGTCCACGCAAAGGGAAATATATAATTATAAATGCAATAGAAATATATTATTCCGGGCTGGCATAAGCTCGGTGATAAAGGAAATATTGTTATAAGGATAACATGTAATTATGATATAAAGATAAAGGAAAATTATACATGTATTACAATGTGTTTTTCTCTCTTTCAATCAACCACTACACCACTACTACGTACCCACTTAGGCATGACAGCAGAGACTGAAACAGATACCATGCCAACTGACCTACACGAATTAGAGACAACACCACAAAACCATCCGGACACGACCGCGGCCTTATCGACGAAGCCAAACACGGACACGACCGCTGACTCTCCACAAACTGAGAACCTGATCGACTTCAACGCCCTTGTACTGGACAAGTCCAAATTGTCCACCACGAGGAACAAAAAAATCTGCGCACCGGACCACCGACCATCCAGCCAATCAATGGGCAGTATGGCTATCCTATTTTTAGTGCTCACTTTCGGAAGCTTGGTGATTTCCGACGTGAACAGAGTGGTAACATTTCTTCGCGACAAGCTGTGCAAGAAATCTTAACTGTGTTGAGAAAGAAGGTCACGAATATCTTTTGTTGGAGAACGAAACGAAACAAAATCAGAAACTGTATAGTTATACAGGATTTTATTGGATTCTACAGTTTCTACTCATTGAAAATTATTTCTAATTTTCAAACATTCAAACATTCTTTATAGTAGGCTAATTGTAAGGACAATTAATTAAAAGATACAAACCTTCACCTCCTTAAGTTAAAAAAAATGACGCACTTCATTTATCTTCTTGTGTAATGTAATATTTCGTTAATTAGTATATTTTTATTTTGTATATATCCAGTACAGCTACATGTACATGTATAATCAATGGATAAATTGAGTGCATGTGTATATAATACATAAGGGCCTGTTTGAGAGTGCGTGTGTGTGTGTCTCTCTCTTTCTTTCTTTCTCTCTCTCTCTCTCTCTCTCTCTCTTAAGGACTAGCTGGAAGAAAGGACCTCTGGACCTAAAGCTACTATCCTTATGTAATAAACGTTTTTCAGTTTCAGTTTCAGTTTCAGTTTCTCTCTCTCTCTCTCTCTCTCTCTCTCTCTCTCTCTCTCTCTCTCTCTCTCTCTCTCTCTCTCTCTCTCTCTCTCTCTCTCTCTCTCTTTATTATTATATTTGATTATATATAATTGTAAGCCTACTGTTAGAAGTTAACTTTGCGTAAATTAAGACAGGTTACATTACATTACATGATTATTGCTTTAGGTCCAGCGGACTCTTCCGAGCCAAATCAGGACAGGACAACCCCTGATCCGCATCAAAGATCTGCTGAAACAACCCTAGTGGTAAAACTGAAAACTCTCCATCAGCCAGTCACTTTACAATAAAGACATCCCACGCAGGGGATGCTGAGGCTGTACTCTAATTTATCGAACCCCTGTTTACAAAAACAAAATAGAATACAAACATCATTATAAATTATCAACAAAACACATACATATAAAATGCCTACATTGCTAAATAATAACATCATAGGAAGCCCTAATGACCACCTGGCAGAAAGCGTCCAATATTCCCAAGCTTATCCAACAGACCTTATACACAAATAAGAAATCTTGTCCCGGAAGAGTTTTCAAGAAAAAAGGTAGGTGACTGGTCTAGCGAAGAAGAAGACAGTATAGCAGATTGATAGAACCGAGCAGGAATGAGAAAGAGCAAATGAGAAAGACAGCGACAGTGGGAATTTAAAGCACTAAATTTCCAGAAAGTGGGGATACTATTTATACCATGGACTCTATATAGGGTCCATGATTTATACTGAAACCCCCGGCACCCCAGCGGGGGGGCTAAGACAGGTTAGTCAGTCCGCTGGACCCTGTAAACAATGGTAAGGCTTGACTGTAGAGCCTACAATCTTTATCAGGAAGATCCAATGTTCAATGTTCTCCCTCTCTGCCTGTCTGTCTGTCTGTCTGTCTGTCTCTGTCTCTGTCTCTGTCTCTCTCTCTCTCTCTCTCTCTCTCTCTCTCTCTCTCTCTCTCTCTCTCCACATTTTCTACATTTGCAGGTGTTTTTTTGCAATAGGCTACAATAACTTCAAAACTAAACCGAGATTAAAACAAAATGCACCAATTATTGTTCAACCCCAATTAAATCACTAATAAACGACTAACAGAACATTAAAATCCATGTTCTCAGAAAAATGCCGGATAATTCCAAGGGCGGCGTGCATGAACCGTATTAAATTTAAATCTCAAATCGTGTGTAGGTGTGTGTGTGTGTGTGTGTGTGTGTGTGTGTGTGTGTGTGTGTGTGTGTGTGTGTGTGTGTGTTTGGCGGTTTAGAAACTCCGTTTATTGTTACACTCTCTTTATACTCTAGATAATTCTTTTGACGGCCACGTTATTTTGACGTTAAAACAGTATTCTGTTAGGGTTAGGGGTAGCTTAACAAATTGACACTTTTTTTTAACATGTCAAAACAACGTATGTGGTGTTTTAAGTCATAACAAGGGCGTTTGTACGTGGTTTGGTGTGTGTATTGGTGTGCGTGTGTGTGTTGTGCGTGCTTGATGTCTGTTCTGGTGTTTGCGTCCCTTGTGCTGACCAGTGTTTTATATTGAATTTCTTTGGTTGTGATTGTGGCATTTTAATAAGTTGTACTGTTTTTAATACTTTGTGGTGCAATAGTTATTGTATTCATGAAATTGCATGTATCTTTTAATAAATTTAATAATGAATTTTGTTTTTTATGTTTTTATTATGGGTCACATATGTGTGATAAGGTTATATGTGGCATGTGTGGGTAAGAAAAATGAATGAATCTCTCAAATAATAATATGTTTGATCCAGTTAGTTTTTAAGATTTGTGCTTTATGTTGCATACTATTATCTATTCAAATGCGACACTAATGGCTGTTTAAGATTTGTGCTTTATGTTGCATACTATTATCTATTCAAATGCGACACTAATGGCTGTTTAAGATTTGTGCTTTATGTTGCATACTATTATCTATTCAAATGCGACACTAATGGCTGTTTAAGATTTGTGCTTTATGTTGCATACTATTATCTATTCAAATGCGACACTAATGGCTGTACATCATTCCTTTGATGGTAATAAAGATTTGTTGAACAGAATTGAAAATCCACCAGGTAAACATCTACACGTCAGGCACTTTCATTATGGGAAAATGTTGACACACACAGATGCTTTGGGAAGATATTCTTAGTAACTAGGCAGGCAGGAAACTCGCTGTTCGTGGTGGGGATGAGGGACGTTGCAAACTACAATCAAAGATAGTATAATTTCTAGTATCTTTGCTACAATTTAGATACAACAAGATACAAATACGTTGGGAAAACGGAAACGGTTGTGGCCAAAGGAAGATGTGATGATATGTTAGGGTCGATGTTATTATAATAGATGCCATTATTATCACAAAGCAAGGGGCAGCTGTTGGAGTGCAGAGTCTGGGCAAGCAGAGCTAACAAAATAATGTCAACGAGAAAGAGGGAGACAGCCCCAGGTTGAAGTCTCATGTTCATTTCCCATTATCGTTATCCTTAGCAAAAAAGAAAAGAGACATTTGTCCCGACTGCCTCACCAGTCGGTTCGTAGTCTCATGTTACAGTTTACTTTCTATCCTAACAAAAGAATGAGACATCGTTCATCTCATGTTTATTTACATTTTGACTGCTCGCCACAAACTTCCACTCTGTATCCATTGCCCCCTTCCGCCGGGACACTAATGTCCACAACCACACTGTTTCTCCATAGAAACATTTCCCCCATAGAACCACAACATGACCCTTCCTTTCAACCTTCAGCAGCTTACAACACCTTGTAGCTGCTGTTCTTTATGCAGCTGCCAGTTATGTGACATCGCGACTGGCTTGCTATATGTCGTCTCAAAGCCTGTTCTTTGACTGCGACATTTTCTAAATGTGACCTTGAACCATTTTCTAAAAATGTGACCTTGAGCCGTTTTTAAATGTGACCTCGATCCATTTTTAAATGTGACCTTGATTCCTTTTCTAAACTGACCTTGAGCCATTTTCCCCCTCCAGCATCAGGGCTGACGAGGTGGATTTTTGACAAGGCATGGACCGTCTCCAGCATCAGGAACTGACCACACTGCAATTCTGCCAGGGTTGATCATGCAGACTTGACCATTATTATCACAAAGTAAAGAGCAGCTGTTGGAGAGCAGAGTCTGGGCAAGCAGATCTAACAAATGTCAAAAAGGGAAAGACAGAGACGGAACCAGGTTGCAGTCTCATGTTCATTTCCCATTATTTTTTTATCTCTACCAAAAAAAGAAAATAAGACATTTGTCCCGACTGCCTCACCAGTCGGTTCGTAGTCTCACGTTACAGTTTACTTTCTAACTTAACTAAAGAAAAAGAGACATCGGTCGTCTCATGTTTATTTACATTTTGACTGCTCGCCACAAACTTCCACTCCACATCCATTGTTCCTTATCCCCATGACACTAATGTCCACAACCACACTCTCTCGTTTCTCCACAGAAACATTTCCCCGATAGAACGCAACATAACCCTTCCCCTCAACCTTCAACAGCTTGCGCCTTGTAGCTGCTGTTTTTTATGCAGCTGCCAGTTATATACGTCATGTGATGTTGCACTGGCTTGGTTTATGTCGCCACAAAGACTGTGCTTTTCGACATTTTTAACTCTGACCTTGAATCATTTTCTAAATCTGACCTTGATCAATTTCCTTTCCAGTGCTCAACGCATTCGTGGCACTGTAGACGCACACGGTCCCCGCTAACTAGCAAGATCTATTGCTCTAGCGAGTCAAAACTGGAGTCAGTAATATTAAGACAGAACCCGCAGCGAGTGCCGCCGACAAGTCAACAGGTGCATTGTATTATATCGCTTGCCTCTCCTGATAGCTGCTGCAATGCCAGCATGGACAGTTGCTAAATCCACGTAGATTTCAATTCCTGCTAAATTGCATTGCAATACTGTACAATTTCACTAAATACACACATGCGCACCCACAATAAAAATGTCTTTTGAGGTGGCCACCTCTATCGTCGATTCCTCGTCGTCTGCTCCTGCTGGTCCTTCTCGGCTCTGGGATCCTGTCCTGCGGTGGTGTCCTGTCCTGCGGTGAGGTTCTGTCCTGCGATGGTGTCCTGTCCTGCGTTGGGATCTTGTCCTTCGGTGAGGTCCTGCCTTGCTGTAAGAAAAAGAAACATTTAAATTAGCAAAACATGCAAATAAGAATAACGATCGTTTTCAATAGTTGTACATTACTTAATTAACAAATTTCCCTCTGTAGATTTAAATAACATTTGAGCAATATAAAACTCAAATCATCATCTTATGGCATAATATCCTTTGTCATATTCTAGAACATGCTCTTTGTATTAGCTGTTGAAAGAAACATTGAATAGTTACTACAAAAATCAATTTGACAAATTTACATTTTAATTAAATAATTAGCAAGCAGATTTGTGGTAAAGATACGAGGTCTGATTCACATAGCATGTACGAATCAGTCCTTGCAAAATTATGGACACGTTATTTTTTTGCTTGAAGGTGTCATCTTAAAAAAATTATTTAGTTTAGACAGTAAAGCCACAACATTTGCTCTTGGGAGTTCCTATACACGCTTGGAAAATAGACGCTTTTTAACAACAGGTGTACGTACTACCATTATATTAATATTAAACATTAGCTCGCACCAAATATATTACAAGATCAAAATAGATCATAAGCTATAGACAATTTTACAAATGATATTGAGTTTCCTAAAAGAGCAAGACGCACTAGAAGCCTACTACTACTACTATTACTATTACTACTACTACTACTACTACTACTACTACTACTAATAATAATAATAATAATAATAATAATAACAAGGGTTTTATATATAGCGCTTATTCCTTAATGATATCGGCTCAAAGCGCAGTTCTCACGCATTTAACATCGAAATACATAGGAAAAGTGAAGCAAAAACGAGACACTAATAAATTATGCTAAACATGACACAAACATGAAAAAGAATATTTACAAGTAAACTATTAAAGACGAGGGAGAAAGGGGCAGGAGGAGGGCAGCTAAGGCGTGAGAGGGCTCAGTGGTGTGTGGTGTGACGGCTGTGGTCTGAATCACAAAAGAAAGAATGATGATGGTAATGGGAGCCAAGATCAGACATTTTTAATGAGGAGACGAGTTTTCAAGTTTGACTTTAAAGTGGCTAGATGGGAGCCAAGATCAGACATTTTTAATGAAAAGACGAGTTTTCAAGTTTGACTTGAAAGTGGCTAGATGGGTTTTCAAGTTGGACTTGAAAGTGGCTATGTTCGGAGAGCTGCGATATGAGAGAGGAAGAGAGTTCCAAGTTGGAGGACCAAGCACTGAGAAGGATCGACAGCCTGCAGATGAGAGTTTGTAGCGGGGTGTTTGTAGCATGAACGATAAAATATGATAATCATGTCTAGGGAGAGGTTATAATGTTTTACAGCATAACTGATAGCTATTTTAATGGCTTTAAATAAATTGCTAGCTTTCCTACCGTTTTCTATAGTAATGTGTATGTAGGGACTCAGTCTGCAAGGCTTTAAATTCTACAAATATAGCAAGGACTGGCAATTGAAATATTATAGGAGATCAAACACGTTTTTCATAGTTTGATTATACATGAAAAAGAAGTCGATTTCTGCTGGATACATCAAATTCTGGTTTTTGACTGTGCAGAACGAGAGGCAAGAAAATGTGCTTTGAATCTGAATTCAGTCACAGTTACCATACTGTATCAACTAAGGAAGCAATTAACAGAATAGAATAACTCAGTTTTACGAAAATATAATTATTCGCCCCAAAGTACGTTAAATGTTATTTTTTTCAAGACCTGTTGTTAATATACAAAATTTTGTTCTTCAATTCATTAGTTAAATACATTAAGAACAAAATTTCGTAAACATTATTTCTTGCTTCTGTAATTGTAATTTTTCACTGGTCATTCTTTTTAACTGCAATGATTGACTTTTTACTAAGAATGAAAAAGAAAAACAGTAAGATTTTTAAAATAACTATTGTAGAAAGAATGTATGTTTTATTGTTATTTGTGTATGAATGTCTAAATCACTTTGGTGAATGATAGAATCCATTATATATTGGTACCACACTCTGATGAACAACATGTACTTTGATGTATTTTTTCCCTATAAAAAATGAAGTGAAGCTTAGGTGAAGATAGAACGAAGTGAAGAGAGTGAGAGAGAGAGAGAGAGAGAGAGAGAGAGAGAAAGAAGAAGAAGAAGAAGAAGAAGAAGAAGAAGAAGAAGAAGAAGAAGAAGAAGAAGAAGAAAAAAAATGCTATTAAAACAAATCAAACACTCACTCCTTCCTCTCTGACTGGCGTCTCCACTCCTTGGTTCTCTTCCCCCCATGGTCCCCCGGTGGTGACGTCCTTGGTTTGGCCTTCAGCTCTGTGGGTCCTATGGTGACGTCCTTGGCTTGGCCCTCAGCTTCGTCGGTCCGGTGGTGACGTCCTTGGCTTGGCCCTCAGCTCCGTCGGTGCGGTGGTGACATCCTCGGGTTGGCCCTCAGTCGGTCCGGTTGGTGGTGCTGGAACTTAGAAAAGAGAATTAATAGGTGCATATAGCATAACAAGGTATTCACTCCCTCAATCATAGCCACATCAATGTATAGATCTCAAAGTAGGTGCACCTACTTTACGCGAAATCAAAACATTGATGACTCTCTCTCTCACGCACCCCACCCTTTCCCCTTCCTCCCTCCCTTCCCGCCCCCTCCTCGGCGGGCGCGGCGGTCGGTCATGGGCTGGTTGTCCTTCTTCTGCGGTGCTGTGGACCTCGGTATCTACTGAAAAGTGTAATGGCAGAATTAGCGACTCGTGGAGGCCAGGACGCCTACCCCTGTCACAGATACGTATCTGTCCACTGCCCTCTGCTACTGGGGAATTGGAGGAATCAAGAACCCGAGAAGTGAGAGGCCTACTCTGGTCCTTTATTCCTGGTTTGTAAGAACTAACATCTGAAGTTCTAAAGAACTTTGATGTCAACCCTTACAGGGAGAGCTACCCTAGCACTACACCATTTACCAACACCACACCATTTTCCCAAGATACTAAGAAAGGAAAATACTACACCGACATTTTCCTCCATTGAAGTCCTGAGCGGCTGTCGTCGTCTATGTCCCCCTCGGCAGTGTTCACTCCTCGCCTGGCGCTGACTGAATGACTCAGAAAAACACTCACTAACTTAGCCTGCAGTGTACACTGTGTCATTATGGGAGGATGTGTGAACTCGATCTCACTGAACAGTAGTGAAGGCACGAGGAAAGTGGTTTTACCGACTACTACCGTGTGTTGACAAAATACAGATCAGGGATACAAAACTGACATTTTGAGTAGGCCGATCTATTGCTTAATTTATTTATGTTTTATGATTTTTTTTTTTATGGATCATGCAATTTAGAGATACCCGACTTCACCCTGAAGATGCATTTAGTCGTATCATCGTCGAGGATATAAACAAAACAAAACAAAAAAATTTAAAAATTGAAACCCTGTTTTATCATCGCGCGGCAGAACGACTTAGTTTTGCAGAAAGAACGTGAAAAGCAAGAAGTTGCAGTGCTTTTGTCAGTTGAAATCGTAATACCAACACAAAGTCCTTCTCTCTCTTCCTCTGTCCACTCTCTTTCTCCCATCCCCTCTCCCCCTTAACGATGAATGAAAGGATAATGAAAGTACTTAATTTAATTATTGTAATTTTCAGTTCATTCGTTACTAGGGAAACATTTGCATTTTCCCCCTTATAACTCCACTATATTGTTAATGTTGAATTTATGTTTATAAATATGAAATGTGGCGATTTAGCCCAGTCTTAAAAGTGTGAGTTGTAAGTAAACTTGAGTGTGCGCGGGTATGGGCTTGAGTATATGTGCTTATGTTTGGTGTGTGTGTGTGTGTGTGTGTGTGTGTGTGAGAGAGAGAGAGAGAGAGAGAGAGAGAGAGAGAGAGATGTTTCTAAAGTCAACGTCACTTTTATTAAAGTGCATGATTGTTTTTTATTTTTCGCATGATATATTTTAATATAACAGTGTTCTTTAAATATGCATTGATTTACCTTTCGCTGTGTGAGTGCGCGCGCGCGTGTGTATGTGTGCATGCGTTTGTATGTGTGCATGCGTTTGTGTGTGTGTTTGTGTTTATGTGTGCATTAGATTTCGTGATTAAAGCTTGTCTGTATACACAGGTCCATTTTTGATACTGGACATGTCCATTGTGATTGTGCTTATTGTGGCAACTGTCTATGCAAGACCTTTTAATTGAAATCTTAGTGTGTTCTGTGGAGCTTGTATGTGTGTGTGACTGTCACCAACATCGTAGGAATTTCCATATGTAATGTATGTTATCATTGAGCTGAATAAATTCTGTATTCTGGATTCACTTTATTCTTTGGTCATTCACACCATTTGTTCAACGTTTGAGAGAATTTTAAAGCAAAAACTACTTTATGATCAGTGATTTAGTTTGATTAACAAGTTTCAGATTATGCCTGGAGTTTGATGCGGTATGGAAATAAATTTAATTTGAAACTCTGTACAGTATACATACTTCTAAATTTAAGGAGTGAGGTTTTTTTTTAGGAAGTTGCTTCCCTTTGACCGTATCGAGCGAGCGTTGTGGCAAAGTGGGCTAAGGCGGGACTAACTTGCCTTGTCCAAAGGCCAAAAACCAATGGCGCCTGACAGGTGTGAGTTCGATCCAGCATCTGGGCGTTATGTTTCTCCGAATATTATTTACTTTCGACTCGGGCAACGTCTCGGGGGTTTTCTCCGGGTACTCCGGTTTGCTCCCCCCAGCAAAATTTCAAAATCACAACTAATGTTAGGTAGGTTGGGTTTGGGCGCGCCACAAGCTGCGACTACGCTTTCCCCAGGGGAGGCGGCCCAAAATTTCCCTATGGAAAAGAGACAATAAGGTAAATTAAAATTAAAAAAAATAAATAAATTTTAAAAAAAATTGTTTTAAAGTATTTGTGGAGAGAGAGCGCATTACCATAGTAACCTTACTGCGCGCGTTCTAATGTCCTTTGTCACATGATCTCTAACCGTCAATCTGGCCTCCAATTAAGCACGTTGTTTCTAATGTGGCTCTCAATAAAATAAGTTCAACTTGAAGTTCTGGTTAGTTTGTGGGTCCCAAGCAATAATGATAACGACTATGACGACGATGACGACGACGATGACGATGATGATGATGATGATGATGATGATGATGATGATGATGATGATGATGATGATGACGACGACGGCGACGACGACGGCCTTTGCTTACATTAAAATAACAATGATAAATAAATACTATACTGCACACAATTCCTTCACATTATTGTTCACAATAATAATTTTTTTGAAAGATTCTTAGTCAGTATTAAACTATTACTAAAGCAAGGGCGGATCTTGGGGGGGTGCCACGGGTGCACGTGCACCCCCCCACGGACGACAAAAAAAAAAGAAGAAGAAGAAAAAGAAGAAGAAGAAGAAGGAAGAGGAAGGAGAAAAAGAAGAGGAAGAAGAATATTCAGAATATCCATAATATTCATAATAATCATCATGCTAATAATCATCATGCTAATCATCATCATCATTATCATCATCATCAGCAGCAGCAGCAGCAGCATAATGATAATGATAATAATAATAATAATAATAATAATAATAATAATAATAATAATAATAATAATAATAATAATAATAATAAAAAGAAGAAGAAGAAGAACAATAGAGGACAATAATAATAATAATAATAATAATAATAATAATAATAATAATAATAATAATAATAATAATAATAATAAAGGACAAGAAGAAGAAGAAGAAGAAGAAGAAGAAGAAGAAGTTTAATGTATTTAAAGTCTTTCCACCAAAGTGATACAATAATGATTTATTTAAAGTCCTTCCACCAAAGTGATACAATAATAATAATAATAATAATAATAATAATAATAATAATAATAATAATAATAATAATAATAATAATAATATTAATAATAATAATAATAATAATCGTCATTTGCCTCAAAGATGCATTCTCTCCTATTTTCTTTCCCATATCAATCCCTGCCCTCTTCACGCCTCAATCTCTTGTTACCCCCACCCCCTCCCTCCTTTCTTCTTTCGTTTACTCACACTCACCAATCGGCCTACACATGTTAGACATATACTATGTACATATATGACAAAAAAGACAGAAATAGAATAGCAAAAACCTATTCACCGGTATTTATATGCCCGGTAAAACCCAGGAAGAAAAACAGTGTAAATATTTACAGCCGTGTATACACTTAAGGATCAGACAGAGACAAAAGAGGAGAGAATGTCAGCGGGATACAAATCAGTCTGAATAATGCAGTTTGAAGAGGTGGGTTTTGAGAGCCTTTTTGAATGCTTGTGTTGATTGTATGTTGCGGATATGGGAGGGAAGGGAATTCCACTGCTTGGGTGCGGAGTAAGCGAATGCACGTTGGCCGTATGTCTTAGTGCGGGTGACGGGAACCTTGAGTGTGCGAGTGTCAGCAGAAGATCTTAAAGTGCGTGAAGGGGAGTAGACAGACAGTAGATCATCAAGGTAGGCAGGACAAGAATCTGTGAAGAAGTTGTGACAGAGAACAGAGAGTTTGTACTCTACGCGTGCTTGCACAGGAAGCCAGTGAAGGGAATGTAGTAGAGGTGTGATGTGATCGCGTTTCTTTGCTCGGAGTACTAGTCTAGCTGCTGAGTTCTGAACCTTTTGTAGTTTGTCAATGATGTGTTTTGGGGAACCAGCGAGGAGAGAGTTGCAATAGTCAAGACGAGAAAGGACGAGAGCGCAGACTAGGGTTTTGGTGGCAGTGACTGTAAGATAGTGGCGAAAGGAGCTGATTTGGCGGATGGCCGTGTATGCAAAGCGACAGACGTTGGAGATGTGGTTGTTGAGGGACAGGTCATCGGAGAGAATGTAGCCGAGATTTCTTGCTGAGGATGAGAACTGAATAATTGTTGTCCTTACTGTAAGCGATGTTGGGAGAGGTGAGAGTGAGGAGGAAGTGTTGTGCTTGTGAATGAAGAGGGCTTCGGTTTTATCATCATTAAGCTTAAGCTTGTTGAGTGTCATCCATGACTTAATGTCTGTGATGCAGTTCTCCAAAGTCTGAACAGTGGAATTAATGAGAGAGGGGGCAGTGGATTTATAAAGTTGTGTATCATCTGCAAATGACTGACTCTCAACAGCTTGCCTTCCGAGCAGGAGAAGCAGTGGCTTGGTAGCAACTCAACAACAAAAGAAAGTGTAACACATGTATGTCAGGGCGTTTTGCCCATAAACTGTGGTTTTGAAAGAATAACTGTTCTTTGCTATGAATCTGAGGTAAGATACAAAAACTTATCCCCCCCCCCCCCCCCAAAAAAAAAAAAAAAAAAAAAAAAAGTGCACACCCCCTCCCCCCCCTACCCCCCCCCCCACCCCCCGCGTGAACCTGCTGATCCGCCCTTGTAAAGTCTTATTAAAGACATCTCAAAGCCAACAACGCTCGTACTGCTGCTATTGTTGAAGAGTGTGTATATAGGCTTCGCACTGTGTGTTAGTTAGTTAAATAGATTAACGTCCCCGGACACATAAGCGTACCACTGTGTGGTGCGATGCCCCTATTTTTATCATGGGGGATCTCAATGATTGTGACCTACATGCAACTACGCCTGCTCTGCACCAGTATGTCGCTTGCACAACCAGAATTAACAATATCTTAGACAAATGCTATGGTACCGTGTTTCCAGATGCATCACAAAAGCACCCATAGGCCTGTGTGATCATGATACTGTTCTGTCTTTGCCTACCTACGTGCAAACATTAAAAAGAGAACAAGTACAGACCAAAGAGATCAAGGTATGGGACAGGGATTCTGTTGAGGAATTGAGAGGCTGTTTTGCATGTGCTGATTGGAAACTCTTGACACAGGATGCCACTGATGTAAGTGAAGCCACTGATATTGTATCTGATTATATTCATCTATATATTAATCGACAAGCCGTTTTAGATCACGAGGGGCCGTTTTAGCCAACCAGCGGCTTTGTTGTGAAGCTCTATTTGAGCTTCACTTTGCTCGAATTTGTGCAGATTACAGCTGAACTGTCCGTATAATTGCTTCCACGCGAGTTTTGCCATTCGCCGCTCGATCACGCGCTGCCGATACAACGAAACTTAACATTATTTTCGATCGCAAAACGGCTTTATTTTGCATTTTACTGCCTTGAAATGTACTAAAAACACGTGGGAAACATGTGCGAGTCCAACCAATCACTCTTGACGTTGCCTACGGCAGGCCCCACCTTCATTTCCGGTTGGCGTTTAGTGATTTCGCTCCGTAGCCTTATAAGTTTGAATTTGATCACTCTTTTAAATCGGCGTTATATTGTTGTTTAATGCAGTTTAAAGTTTATAACACTAATAAAATCGAGGGTTCACCATGTTTTATGATATAGGACATAAAATAAGGCTTTAGTATTATAGCAGCACGTGGATCTATGGATAAGGCGTTTGACTATCATTACGGTGATCCGGGATCGAATCTCGTTGAGGATACTTTTTTCTTCTTTTTTAAATTTAATACAGAGGGAGAGAAATAAAAGAGAGAGGGCGGTATAGATACTAAAAAAAGAGGAAAGGCAAATAAAAAACAAAAAAGGGTGCAAGTAAAATGCCAAAAATAAATAAATAAATAAATAAATATATATATATATATATATATATATATATATATATATATATATATATATATATATATATATATATATATATATATATAATCATAGCATTGGTATTAATAACTGCTTCATTTTTTTTCATTTATCCATGATGCATGTACTTTTTAGGACACTTAACATCTTATGCTTTTTTTTTAATTAGGTATAGGTAGGTATTAAAAAAAACATTTAGAAAACAACATTATAGTTTTATTGTAAATTTCATAGCATAATTAATTGTCATTCGATTCATCAGAAAAAATAAATAAAAATAAAAGCAAACTTTACATTAAAAATAAATATATAGAATATAAATTAAAACTGAATTGTTCCAAAAATAAATATCTGGTGCTTTTTTTATGATTGCCTCAATTTGGTATTTCATTGGTATGTATTATAATTTAAAAAATTATGTGCATGCAGTGATAGCATTGCCTTATTGTTTTAATCACATGCGTGTGCAATAAATCAGTAATGCTGTTCTCCTCAAATAAATGGTTATTGTGTTTTATTACAATTATAAGTTTATCTTTAATCTATGTCTCTTTTTAGTGATTCACCACTGACAGTGCACTTCAGCCTTCCACTTCCAGAATCATAAACACAATAATTTTCGAGCTAATGTTAATTAAAAGTATCTTTGATATGTATCTTAGTTGTGTTCATGATTTTACTTTCAAAATACTTTACATTTCCTGTTGTGTTTACAATTTCTTCCATTTTCAGACAATTGATATATTTCTAAAAGGTAGTTATTGTACCAACACCACAACATAAACTATACACTATGTAGGCTACAATGGAACATTATAGTCTCAAATAAATTTGACTCACTCAGTGGCTGACAGCTTGGACACCCAAAGATAACCTATAACGGGCATAAAATCAAAAACCAAACCAAGAAATATATTAGATACTTTTAATTATACAACAATACAAGACAAATGAATTTTCGTGCTTTGCTCTTCTTCAGATTAAAAACAAACATAAAATGACTAAATGCTGCAGAATGCACAAAAAAGTCACTTCCAGGAAAATGTTTGAAACGGGCTTATTACATCAGGCCCAGCAATAGGGTCATCAAAAATTTATTTGCACGGGTAATAACTGCTAGTTTTTGTGAAAACATGATCATTCCCAAAAAGGTGATACAAATATACCTAAACAACAAACCTTGGATCACACAAATGTAAAATCATTGAAAAACCTTTTTGCAGAAAGGAAGTATACAGAATGTAAAGTCTTGCAGAGAGAGGTAAAGAAACTGATAAAAGATGAGAAGTTGAAACACAAGGAAAAAGTTAGAGGAAGCTCTCTGTTCGGGTGATGTTAGGCATGCTTGGAGGTGATTGAAAACACTAGCAGGGAATGGGGGATGGTAGAAAAAGATGATGGCATGACTGATGAAAGGACTGACTTTGCTGAAAACCTCAACATTTTCTATTGTAGATTTGACTGTCATGGTTTCTCACAAAAAAAGAAGGAGGTTTGTGACGACTGAAAACCAAACTAAACCAAATGTGTGTACCAGGAATTGATGAAGAGACAGTGGAGAGTATCTTCAACAGAGTCAGCCTGATGCCATTAGTGACCGTTTGCTCAAGTTATGCCACACAGAACCGGCATCAGTGTTTTGCAAGTTTTTTTTTTTTATCTCTCTTTACAAACTCACACAGTGCCACAAAGCAGAAAGGCTGCTACTATTTGTCCAGTACCAAACAAATCAAACCCCTCGAGTCTGAAGACTACTGGCCCATAGTCCTGACATCAGTTCTTATGAAATGCTTAGAGCGCATTGTGCTCTCAAAGCTGAAAAGAAAAACTGCCCCACCCTTTTGCATACAGGCAAAATAAGGGAGTGGAGGATGCAGTTCTTTCCCTTCTCTATTACTCTCACTCACATGGATCTTGACGTTAGAATTCTGTTTGTTGATTTTTCTCCAGCTTTCAACACTGTACAAATTCTGCCTGGTTCTTCAGTCGGTTCAATATAACTTTCAACATGGTCTTGCTGGGATGGCTATTGCTAATAAGGCTGATTTTTCTGTAATTCTTGCACAGCTTCATGTTTCCTTGCGTGGAAGGGGGGGGGGGGGGAAGGAGAGGGAGTTGAATTATCAGTGATCGGGTCCACTCTTTCATTTCCCATATTTTTTGGCAGATGGCCAAAAAAGAATCGCGTCATCTCCTCCCCGCCACGCTTCAGACGTTCTACTGCAATGTTGTCAGGACCTGGCGCTTTTCCAATCTTCATACTGTGGACTGCCTGCTCGATTTCTTGATTCAGTATTGGCAGCGGCTCTGGCGTTGCTACCGGAATTCCAGTGGTCAACAAGTTCACGTCTGGGTTTTTTTGGGATGATTATAGAGCTCCTGGCAATATTCAGTCCATCGTTTTAGAATGGCTGTGCCCTCTGACAGGATTTCCCCGTTGTGGCTCTCATTCACAGAAGTCCTGTTCCGTTGGTGTTTTTTTTTAAGCTCTTTGAGGTGTTGCTGTTTCCCCTCCCCATGTTTTGCTGGATTGACTCGCACTCTGCATGGTGATTCAGTTCTCTTTTACTTCTGCCATCTTCTTCCGAACCAGTCGGTTAGCTTTTCGATATTCTTCAGCTGCTGCGGATTGCTTGTCATTTCAATGCTCTGCGCTTATCACAGAGGTCAAATACTTCGTCAGTGACCCAAGGTTGTATCTTTTTTTTTTCTGACGCCTCAAAATGTCTTCTGCTGTTTCTCGGACTGCTTCGGTAAAGCTGTCTATTAGCTCGTTTACGTCGCAGTCTATCAGGTCCAGTGCTGCAAATCTTCCGCCCAGCTGAGCTTGGAAAACTGCTTCCACTTCAGAGTCTGCAAGTTTATCCAAGTTGAACTTAATTCTGGGGGTGGCTGCCTGTGATTTTTGTGTGTAACCAGCTTTATTACCAACAGTACTATGTCATGATCACTTCCTATATCCGCTCATGGGTAGACTACGTCCGGGTCTTTGCCTTATTGATGCTCAACTTGAAACGGCATGGTGCCAGAATGTAGTCGATCTGGTTACGGATCTGACAGTTTTGAGCATGCCATGTTGTTATACGGGACAACGTGTGTGGGAAGAGAGTATTTCGCAATGGTGAGTCTATGGCTTTTAACGACTTCTAGGACCTCCAGTCCTCTGTCGTTTGTCTCGCTAATGCCAAATTTCCCAACGGTTTCTACCCACTGGTCGTACGCATCTTGGTCAATTTTAGCATTCCAATTGCCATGTACTATCAAGATGTCCTTTTGGAGAACATTCTTGATCGTTTCTTCCAGTTTGGCGTAAAGCTGCTCCACTTCGTCATCATCATGGTGGAAGGTCGGGGCGTAGAGTTGAATGATGCAGAGGTTCTTTGGCCTTCCTGAAACTCTCATCATGATGATCCTGCCGTTCACTGGAGTAGGACTACAACTGACGACACACTTCGAGATCTCTTTACGAACGTCAAAGGCGACTCTATGTTGGTGTTTGGTTTCATCATCGCTGAACCATAGCTTGTGAGCATCTTCGGTAGTTGTTTCACCGATTCATGTCCAGCGTACCAGACAATTATCACTGACTGCATAAGCTAGAACCTCTTTTCGCACGTTTCATAGGTCATTCAACGCACGCAGCGCTTGTAGTTGAGCTAACTCTACCTGTGGTTTCGGTCAATTTGGCGTTTCTGTACGCTTTCTATAAAGCTTTTACTCTTTTGTTTCTGGCATTGTATCTCCGTGTAACTCGGCATGTTAAAGAAATGCAGCAAATTGGAAATGCCTGTCGATTTACAAAATAGACATGGTTAACAAATGTGTAATACTTGTAATTTTGTACGGCAGTGGAGATGGTGGTGTTGAAAATGTAACTGCATGTGACAAATTGCATTTTATATTTCTTAAAACTATTGTTGAATGTGCAACATAGAAAACCTTCTTGTATGATTTTGGGAGAAGTTGCTCAATTCCCTGTGTCATCATATGCAAAATGTAGTTTGCTTAGTTTTGGGTACGAACTCTGTAATGAATTTTCGTACAAGGCTCATCGTGTAAAATGTCAATATTTACGTTTAGTCTTGCCTGGTTCTTTATAATAATTCTCAATACAGATTATCGTGGCGGGAAACTGCGCTCAACCCTAGACGATTTTGGTATGTCTTTTTTGGCTATAGTTTCATTGCGCTGTTTTCAATAGATCAATGGAATAGTTAAACAGAAACTGTAGGATCAGTGTGTTCAGTCTTGGCAGCATGGTGTGTTTAATAATAAGTTATGTGTAACATATAGAATTTTCAAACATTATTTTTGTTTTAAAATACACTGTCCATGTTTATCGCACAATATGCAGAGAAGAAGCTTTATAAAATTCAGACCAAGTTGTAATATTCAATTCAATTCAATTCAACACATCTTTATTACCACAGGAATGGAAATATTGTACAAGTCTCATCACATTATATTATGGCTCCATATAAAAAAAATATTTAAAAAATGTATCACACATCAAGACAAGTTATAATGAACAATAAGAAGACACAGACTGATATAAAAGGTTCAGACAGCATAGGATCCGTACGCACCTCATCCGTACATAAATTAACTATGCATTGATTGAGCGAACGCCTCGCGCAGGTAAAAATATTACAGGTAAGAAGTATGACTAAAAGAATAGGCACTATTATATCAGTCATAAAAGCCTCGCGCAGTCACGACACACTCACGCACTACATTAACCCACTCATCGCTACAGCCGTGCACTCACCCACACAGAACACATCATAAACAACTATAACAACAAGATAAAAAATACCAAACAAGTCCATCGCACTCCGATGAACACCGCACATTTCCAAAGTAAAAACAAGACGACACCAGCCGTTGATAAATAAGGTAATACACTCACACTCACAAACACGATAATTATCAATGGACATGTGGGTAGTGAAGTAAAACATACAATTTTGGTTGTAAAAGCAATTAATCAGATAAAGATAAGTGATGGGGTTATTAATTTGAGGGTGGTGAGGTGTCCTGAGCAGAGCCATCAGCGTTTGTTGGTTGAATTGAAAAGGGTAATTGCAGTAGGGATGAAAGTGGAACTGATGCGAACTGTTCGGCATTTCATTGTCCTGAGTCGAACCCCGGACGGAAGACACTGGAAGAGGGGGCACAGGGGGTTGGTGGGGTCTTTAATGTTGCTCATGGCCTTGCTCAGGGCCCTTGTTTGGAACAAATCACAGAGACGGGGAGAAGTAATAATTTGCCAGTGCAGCTGATATATACTCAAAATATCTTGATAGAAAGAGAGAGTTTGCACATTGTGTGGCTTAAATTAAATTGGCGATGAATTCCACTATCTTTTGTTCTTGTAATATTCCTTTATTGAAAGACAACAGTAAAGTTTTGCTACCAAATTATTATAACCACCACCCAAATACATAAACTCAATTATCTCATGAACACACATTCTTCAAAGAATAGGAAAAATATATGCCGATTTATTGGTAGCATTTAATCACTGTTAATTTAGTATAATAGAATTGAATAACTTCTTTTTGTATCTTTATTTTTCTTCTCTCACTTTTATAAGGTTTGTGTTTGTGCTTGTTAGAATTGCTATAATATTTGTATTGTGTACATATTATATTGAAGGCATAGAATGATGTGAACACAGGTTTTTTTAAAATCTTGCTTTAGCTATGGCTTTGCGTTTGTACGACTTGGCTGAAAGCCCCTCGGAGACTAAAGCGTTAAATACGCTTTAAAAACTTGTCTTATATTTACAAACTACGAGAAGCGACCCTCAGTCATCGGTGTTCCATGAGAACAACATTCTAGGGACGTCCACAGGCATGGAACCATCAGTAATAATGAACCATTGTTTCCATTCTGTAAACAATTCCGACAACGCAAGTTCACTTTCTTTGCTTGGTCGGCCGTTCTGTCTTTGTATTCCTGTCGCTTGCGTAATTCATAGCCTCGTTTTGTTGTTAGCTTTGCTGACAATGCTGTTGTGGCCGCAGTTGTAGCAACTGTTGCAATTGCTGCTGTAGTTGAATGCATGAATGAATGAAAATTGTATTAAGCGCATAAAAATTTCCAGCATTTCCAAACAAAAGCATGATCACAGCGCGGGGGTAAAACATTTTCAAACAAAAATGTAACACTTAATACAAGTGAGCTAAGATTACACATCACGTATACGATCTGGGAGGCACGGTGGCCTATTGGTAGAGCTTTAGCTTGCAGATCTGAAGGTCCCGGGTTCGAGCCCAGGCCGGGGCATTGTGTTGTGTCCTTGGGAAAGACACTTTACTCCCCTTTCCTACTCCTTTGGATGAGAGTATAAACCGAGGTCTAGTCTGTGTCGCATACATTCCATCATAACGGACTTTAAAGATCCTGACGCTCATGTCCTAGACGGGTGAGTGCCGGTGACAATAACACACCCAGCATACACCTAGGTCCTTCTCCCCCATCCCTGGCTGCCCAGGATTGTGCTCAGTTGTCTGGAGCGTTATTACGGTGCGCCCAAAGGCTGCAAGTTGGCAACTCGGGCGGCTAGAGTTAGATCCTGTATCGGCCAGCGCCTTGAGCAGCTCTTGAGCTGGAAAAACGCTAAATAAGAACGATTAAATAATAATAATAAAAATAATAATAATCTCTCTCTCTCTCTCTCTCTCTCTCTCTCTCTCTCTCTCTCTCTCTCTCTCTCACGCAGTACACACAACCTATCTTTCTCAACGTGCTCAACAATCCAGTCACAAATAAATCTACTATACTGCATCAAAGAATACAATAAGATGTGTAAGTTAAAAGATTTTTTTTTTACCAACAATAATAACAAAACTACCAACATTTTAATGCATAACTACATACTACACCACTTTGTTAACATACGTGACACAACAAATATGCTATGGCCCTTTACCTCCTTCTCTCTCTCTCTCTCTCTCTCTCTCTCTCTCTCTCTATCTCTCTCTCTCTATCTCTCTCTCTCTCTCTCTCTCTCTCTCTCTCTCTCTCTCTGTTGCTGTTGTTATTGCTGCGGTATGGTGTTGGTGTTGTTGTTGGTATTGATCTTATCGTTATTCTTTTTGGTGGTGGTGCTCTAATTGTTGCCTTTTGATATTATTATTGTTTTTATTGTTATTTCTCTTTCCTATCCAAACCCTTGGAAAAGGTTGTCCTGAAACACCTCAACCATCATCTCTCATCCAACAACTTGTTCCTTCCATTTCAATTTCAGTCTACCTACCGTCCTGACCACTCAACTGAATTAGCTCCTCTTCACATAGTGAACGACCTCTTTTCTGCCACTTACTCTGGTAAAATCTCTCTGTTAATCCTTCTCGATCTCTCGGCCGATTTTGACACTATCGATCACTCCATCCTCCTTCAGCGCCTTGGGAACTCTTTTGGAATCAAAGACCGTGCCCTAAGCTGGTTCTGCTCTTACCTTTCTAAACGCTTAAAATCATTCTGCATCAACAACCACCTTTCCGAACCATCAAGACGGTACGGCATTCCTCATAGGTCAGTTCTAGGCCCTGTTCTATTCAACCTTTACACATCTCCTCTGTCTCAGATCGTCCAAAATCACGACTTTCCACCATTTCTACGCTGACGATACACACCTCAAAAACAATGACACTCCTAACAAACCTTCCATCTATTTTGACCAAATCTTCTGACTGCTTTAAAAACATTTTAAACTGGACGACTGTCCACAAGCTCCAGCTTAAATGCTAACAAAACTCATTGGTTCCTATACAACCTCTCCTATTCCTCTGTAGATATTTTTACACTAGGTCAAACCACTATTTCTATGTCGTATTCTGTAAAAAAAATTCTTGGTGTTTTCCTTGACAACACCCTCTCCATGTCAGAATTCCTCCCAAAAATCTACCAAACATGCAACTTTCATCTCTGTAGAATAAGCCTTGTCAGCAAGCTAATTTCCTCTCTTGTTCTGTCACGTTTAGACTACAGCACCTCTCTTCTGGCTGGACTTTCTTCCTCTTTTATTCATCTGCAATAACGTGTTCAGATCTCAGCTGCTCGTCGGGTTCTCCAAAAGAAAAAAAATCTGATCATATCACACCCTTCCTACATGCATTCACTGGCTTCATGTGTTTCAGAGGATTACCTACAAACTCTGTTCTTTCTATCACAAGTGCTTCCATGGATTAGCCCCTTCCTACCTTACCTAGAACATTTACTTGTACAAACCATTTAGAAAGGGTCGTTCTTCCTCTGACACTTTCATGCTAGAAATACTCCGCTACAAACGCTTCTCTGCAGGCTGTCGAACCTTCCAGTGCTTGGTCCTTCAACTTGGGGATCTCTCTCTCTCTCTCTCTCTCTCTCTCTCTCTCTCTCTCTCGCTTTCTGTGCAGCTCTGAGAACATATCCACTTCCAAATCCAACTTGAAAACTCACCTCTTCCTTAAAATTGTCTGATCTCATCTCCCATCGTCATAATCATTCCGCGGTCACATCGCCCGCCCTCAGTCCCTTCACTCCTTCGCCCCTCTTCCCCTCCCTCCCATCTTCCCTCCTCTTTTATAGTTCCGTGGTAAATATATTTTTCATGTTTGTATGATGTCTTTGCGTAATTCATTAGTGTTTTGTTTGGTCTGATTTCTTTTCGTTTGTATCTGGATATTAACGTTTAGTATGAATGCGCGAGGACTGCGTTGTGAACTGATCTGTCATTAGGACAAAGTGCTGTACAATTTGTTTCTTTGTAATTAATTTATTTATTAATGTTTTTTTATGCTGTTGTTGTCGCCGTCGTCGCCATGGTTTTTATTGTTGTTGTTACTGTTGTTATTGCTATTGTGGTAGTCGTCGTCGCCATGGTTGTTGCTTTTACTGTTGTTACTGCTGCTGTTGATGTTATTAGTTGTTGTGGTCGTTGTTTATGTTTTTTGTATTTGTGACTACTGCTGGATACGCTTTGATCTCTTTCCGGAAAAAGCGCCGTTCTCCCCCTTCCCCTTCACTCTACACTCCACTCTCCCTCCCCCTCCACAAAATCAAATGATGATGATGATGATGATGATGATGATGATGATGATGATGATGATGATGATGATGATGATGATGATGATGATGGTGGTGGTGGTGATGATGATGATGATGATGATGATGATGATGATGATGATGATGATGATGATGATGATGATGATGATGATGATGATGATGATGATGATGATGATGATGATGATGATGATGATGTAGATGTACCCAAGCTTGTTATTGCCAGGCTTTGTGTTCGATCCTGATTCCAACCAACGCTTTGAGCAGTTTTTTGTCAGCATATCAGTGCATGCGCTATTTTTAAAAACAAAAAAAAAAAACACACCATTCAGCTTTAAATTACTTTTGCATGATATAGTGGTTATTGTTGTACCTTTGACCTTAGAATGTGGCCGCCAGACCGAGTTGGATCGTTATTGTACCATGTATTCTTTAAAACAATGTATTGTTTTCAGCATGTATGGCCATTTAAATTGCAAGATATTGTGACGCTCCGCTGAACTCTGTTTCACACTCTAATACTGTCATTTTTAAAAACTTTCTTGGTTAACATTGTTTCATGAAATACAATGCACACATCACTTTAAACTGTCTTTGTTAACGTTGTTTCATGATATACAGTTACTGCACACGTTATTATTTATGCAGGACGTTTTTACCTCTGCGCCCGGAGAATTTGAGGAAAGAGTCTGTGCTGTCACAAAGAAGAACCTTACGCAAGCTTACTTGTTTTAGAGTTGTGTAGTGTTTGGCATAGCATAAGGTCGTTGGTATCAGGCACCTTCTTTTTATAAACTTGAGGAGTTCCTTTCGCAACTCTTTGAGCTGGTTCGCGTACCTTATAAGAACAATTCCAGGCCTTTGTGAATTAATGTAGAAATATTACGTGGTGCCATTTTAACATTCATTGTGAGATAGAGACGACTCCTAATAATATTTCAATTGTGTTAAACGCAGAAGGAAGTAATAATCGGACTGACGTCATTGCTTTTATTTATTTATTTATTTATTTATTTATTTATTTATTTATCTATTTTATTTTTTTTTAATTTTATTAGTTCCTTCAATTTCCTTCCTTTTTGTTCGAATTCCTTTCTTCCTTTTATTTTTTATAGTTTATTTCTTCTTGATTGTTTCCCTTCTTTCTCTTATTGCTGACGTTGTTTTTCATTAACACACCCAACACTAATTTTATTTGTGCCTTACAGATTGCGAAGGCAGGGGAGGCGATTCAACATGGACGGCTTTGCTACATGGTTGATGTTCTTTGCTGTTGCTTTCCTGTGGAAGACATATGAAGGTACTTGGGAAGAAGAAGAACAAGAACAAGAAGAAAAATCTTCTTCTTCTTCTTCTTCTTCTTCTTCTTCTTCTTCTTCTTCTTCTTCTTCTTCTTCTTCTTCTTCTTCTTCTGCAGCAGCAGCAGCAGCAGCAGGATTATTGTACAATAATAGGAATGCCTCTTCTTGGTGAAGAAGAGAATTTGCCTTGTACAATACAGTTCAGTGGCAGTTAACTGTTGCATGTCCTTGTGACGTTTGTTGTTGATTTTTTAAAAGAAATTATTTACCATGCGGTATTGCAGGTTTAAAAATTCCCTACTGTGACGTGACCACTAAAATCTATGACGTCATCAAGGAGGAGCGACAATATGTGACGTGTTCGGGCGTGACAGGGATGAGCGGCGTGCACTGGACATTGACCATCCCAGAGAGAAACGACAGCGTGACTCTGGGGCAATGTGTTCACAACACCGCCAACTATGACTGCACTTCCTTCAGCCCCGACTTCGCCATCACCATTGGCGACAGCGGGGTGACGCATTTGACCTTCCTGAATGACGTCACAGCGTCGCTGGATGGGGGGACAATTGCATGTGCAGACTTGGCAAACACGACAATTGTGACGTGTAAACTGGAAGTCATTTCAAGTAAGATGAATCTAATATAATAGATGATGATGATGATGATGATGATGATGATGATGATGATGATGATGATGATGATGATGATGATGATGATGATGATGATGATGATGATGATTGTCACATTTCATTATGCATTCTCTCGATGTAGGCCTACTAATCAATGCAGACGGAAATAAGATATGGAGTATGCGTCATCAAGTGACGATATGAGCGCATGTCATGAAGTCTGAAAATTGACGTGGGTCGCGCATGAGCAGAAGGGTGGTAAACAAAAGCGTTGAGACAACGTGAGGAGATTTTTGATCTCGGGAGTGGACAGCGGCTTGGAGGAACATACTCAGCAGCAGGGTGCCTGCGAAAAGATATTTCGGAGGAGAGATATCTAAGTTATGAGAAGAGTTCATGTGCAGCTCTCTCATAGCTGAGGAGTATGGAGAAAACCGTGTCTACTGGGGGAAGTGACGACCAGTGACCATTGTGATTGTGGCAGTTACCGACAAGGGCATCTGGACACAGTGGCACGAATAGTCTAAATTCATATCACACATCATTTGGGTAGGTAGGATTATTTATTTGTAAAGATGAGATAAATTCGCGAAATGGCTCAGTACGGAAATCATTGACAATCGTGCGTGCGTCGGCAGATCGGGACCGAACTGATAATCGGGCGCAGGGGGCGGGTCTGGTGATCGTAGAACGTTTCGTCGAGCCAAGTGATTTGAGTATGATTGGATCGCGTGAACGAATGGTTGCTATGTTGAAAATATATTATCGTTATACGGGTGCATGCCATTTGTTGAGTTTTATCGTTTATTCGAATTCGGAAGCATTCGGAAATGATCGTCAATCTACGGAGACCGCTATTGTTACCATGGATTCGAACATCGATTTCCGGCGGAAATAGCTTAGCAACGAGACGACGCTTACTGATGGAAGGTTTTATTTATTATGTTCAACAGATGTTTTTTTCTGGGTTCTTCCGCATCGAGTACGGAACATGGAGGATGCTAGAGATGGACTGTTTCGAGAGTGAGAGGTGAAATCAACAGACGATACAGGACTAAAGTGTGAGGACTAGGACAGAGACGACAGTGCGCAAGTGGAGATGACAAGTTAGTGTAAACCAAGAAACAATATGATCAACAATCAAGGTAGGGAAGCGATTATGATAGATATAGCAGACGACGATCGACGTGAAACTTTCATTTTCGTACAAAGAGAAAAACAGTGATCGTCGTCAGTGCAAGGAAGAGAGGCATCAACTAGTATAAACATTCTAAATTGAAAAACTTTTGTGGATGCATGACTTTCGCATTAATTATGTATATATGATGTTGCATGAAATACGTATGTAGAGTTATGAGTGATGGAATATGTGATGTTGCATGAAATATGTATGTAGAGTTATGGGTGATGTAATGTATTGTTGTGTAACGTAAATATTGTCTGACTGAAAGAAGGAAAATCAATATAAACAACGAAATCAGAAAAAAATCTAACTATCTCTGAGTGGTCAGAATCCTTTATTCCTCCCTGGCGTGACAACATTTTGGGGGCTTCGTCCTGAGATCCCATCCCGTGGAAACGTTTCAGGTTGTAACCACCATTGGTAACCACAATCTGAGAAACTTCTTAGGGATTCGAGCCCCGGATATTTATCAATTGTGAAGACAAATAAAATATATCCTAGGGATTCGTACCACGGATAGTTGTATCCAACCACAGTGGCAAGTAAGTGTTGGTCTAACCATTAAGTATAACGGTAGCGGTATCGGCCAAGGACACTTACGGGAGAAATATTTAGAGTAGTCTAAACTCTCCACCATTGTGTTTTCTGTCACGTCAAAGGAACACTCAGAATAGTTAAATTTACCTGTGGGCGGTTGGAGGGCGTTGTGAAACATCGGGAGGTATTCAGCACCGATATTTTTTGCGATCGCTAGATTCGTCCCTTTCTTTTAGTCGAGTATTGTTTGTGTTTGGTTGTTGGCGTCGGTGACGATCGGGCGATTGCGCGGGTTGTCGATGAAAGTACAGATTTAGATTAGTAAAATTCTATTCTTCAGATAATCTGTAGAGACATAGACTGAGTAGCGCGATAGACTTTATCTCAGTCACCAGTTAGCGTCATCGTAGAAAACGTATATGTAAATCCGGACATATACGCGATAGATTAGTGAGAGACTTTATATTCGCTTTTTGCGAATTAGAGAAGCTGCGATAAATTGAGACACCATGCCTGAAACCACAAGCCAAACAGAAATGGCGCAAGAACCAGACATGAAAGCCAAGATGCAGAAATGGAAAGAAGAAGGAGAGCTGCTAGGTTTAACAGGGAAAGACTTGACCGCATACGTGTTAGAAGAGAAAAAAAATTGGTCAACAGTGGCGCAACAAGAAAAACAACAAGAGCGCGAACGAGAAGCAGCGCAACAAGAGCGAGAAGCAGCAAGGCAAGAACGCGAACGAGAGGCAGCACGGCAAGAACGGAAAGCCGAGAGACAAGCACATTTGAAGGAACTAGAAATTCAAGCAGCAAACCCAAATGATGAGGGGAGATGGAACAGAAATAATAATGCGCAGGGGCGACACAGGATTAAGATCAAGCTACCATTTTACGAAGACGGAGAAGATTTGGAAATATAGGCCTATCTATGGACGTTCGAGAGAGTCATGAGTGCAGACCACATTCCAGAAGACGAATGGGGACTACATTTAATTGCATTGCTGAAAGGGAAAGCAGCAGAGGCTATTACGCACATGCAACACTTGGATTTTGAAGATTTCCAACAAATCCGCAATGAGTTGCTGAAAAAGTTTCGACTGACGTCGGAAGAGTACAGAGAGAAGTTGAAGAACGCCAAGAAGAAGAATGATGAAACAGCCAGAGAACTAATGAATCGGATTACTCAATGGATAACCCGATGGATTGAACTCTCAGGAAAAACCAAGGACTTCGACAGCGTAGTAGAATTGTTGGCAGTGGACACGTTTGTAGATGCGTTGCCAAGGGAGCAAGCTACATTCGTACGTGACCGGAGACCAGCTACAGTAGACGCAGCCGCTGAGGCAGCAGAAACGTATGAGATATCCAGAAGAAGTAGAGGACATGAGACTCGTAGTATGCACGTCGATAGCAGCAGAGACAGACTCAGATTCAGAGACAGTAGGAGTTCATCACCCAGGAGAGATAACAACCAACAGGGATCACGCGACAACAAGCCGACGAGCAGAAACGAACATCCACCATTTAGAAATAGAGTGTCATTCAAGCTGGAATGTTACAACTGTGGAGGACCTCACAAGGTGGCAGCATGCCCAAACAGGAAACAAAATGTGATGTATGTCCATTCACCATGCGAAGCAGCACCTGCATTGAATTGCGGTAGCGCGGACACGCATCGTCAGCATCACGAGAGAATAGATCATCACGCATTGAGAGTAGGAATACCATATTTTGGGGACAAGATTGAAGATGATCACAAAATGGCATTATGCGATAAATGCAGAAAGATAGATTATCAACCACTATGCCAAGTGGAAATAGAAGGCAAAGAAGTGTTAGCATTCAGAGACACGGGAGCTACGATTAGCGTTGTGGATACGGAATTGGTACCCAAAGACAAGTATACGGGCGAAATAAGATCCGTAACATTTGCGTCGTGCGACGTCAAACAAGTACCGGTTGCCAAGGTATTTATGCGGACACCATTTTTCGAGGGGAACGCAGAAGTATTGGTCATGCCTAGACCAGCAATGCCAGTGCTAATAGGAAACGCAAGATTCCTGAACAAAGAGCAGTTAAACGTCATTCCAGTGTATCCTATAATGGGAACCTGTGCAACAAGGGAAACAAATGCGACAGAGACAAGGCAGCCAAAGCAACTAGAAGAAATCAAAGCAAAGGAATTATGCGCAGAAATAGAAACACGAAGTGCAGCAACAAAACGGAGTCAAAAAGAGCTGAAAATTTCAGAAACGAAAATAGTTGACGTCACATCAGAACAACTAAAACAAGCACAGAAGGAAGATGAATCGTTGAAGAAATGTAGAGATGCAGCGGATGGGTCTGTGGAAATGAAACAAGGTGACAAGCGTACAAAAGCTATATATAGATGGAAGAATGGAGTACTGACTCGAGAATTCGGGGAAAATGATCAGAAGAAAACACAAATAGTCGTACCCAAGAAATACAGACAAGGCATCATGAAATTAGCACATGATACGCCGATGAGCGGACATCTGGGCGGAAGAAAAACTAAGAACAGAATATGGACTGATTTTTATTGGCCAGGGATTTGCGGCGATGTGCAAAGATACTGCGCATCATGCGATGCATGCCAAAGATCAACATACAGAGGCAGACACATGCGTGCACCATTAGGTAAAGTACCCATGGTAGACACACCTTTTGAGAAGATCGCCATTGATCTAATCGGACCGATCATTCCCATGTCAGACAGAGGATACAGATACGTGTTGACAATGGTCGATTATGCAACCAGGTATCCTGAAGCAGTACCGCTGAAGACATGCCAAACTACCGAGATCGCGGAAGCGCTTTGGACTATTTGGACCAGGCTGGGCATACCAAAAGAAATAGTCTCAGACCAAGGAACCCAATTTGTGGGAGATCTAATGAAGCAACTACAGAAACTACTGGACGTGAAAGGCATCAAGACGACACCACATCATGCACAATCGAATGGATTAGTAGAGAAATTCAACGGCACATTGAAGCAAATGATGAAGAAAATGTGCCTTGAACAGCCAAAGGAGTGGGACCGCATGATACCAGCGCTACTATTCGCGTATAGAGAGGTGCCACAAGAATCGATGATGTTTTCACCGTTTGAATTGTTGTACGGCAGATCAATCAAAGGGCCGATGCAAATATTGAAACACGTTTGGATGAAGGACCAGGTCGAAGAAGAAGAGAAAACGACAGCACAATACGTGATTGACTTGAGAAATAGGATTGAGCAAACATGTATCATAGCACAAGAAAACTTGCTCAAAGCTAGTCAAAGACACGCAAGAAATTTCAACAAGAAGGCAAAGTCTAGAAACATTAACGAGGGTTCGAAAGTGTTGTTGCTCTTACCTGAAAAGAAGAACAAACTACAACTGACGTGGAAAGGACCATTCACCGTAACGAAGAAAATAAATGAGTTTGATTACAAGGTGGATGTACACGGCAAGGAAAAAGTGTACCATGCAAACTTATTGAAAAGTTACATGGAAAGAGAAGACACAGAAATGATCGAAGTAGTCATGACGGAAGAAGATGTCGAGGGTTATGCAGACTATGATGAAACCATAGGAACAGTACCGACATTGCCACTCAAAGCTACGGAGATTATAAAAGATAGCCATATTTCTGACAAGTTAGATGCGAATAAAGCACAACAGATGCACGAAGTGCGAAGAAGACATCAGAAAGCATTACAAGAATTGCCGGGAAATTCGGATATTGAGACATGCGAATTGCGCAGCACAACTCAAAAGCCAGTGTACGTGAAGCAGTATACGCTACCTCACGCAGTTATGGAAACTGTCAAAACAGAAGTGGATCAGATGTTGACAATGGGCGTTATAGAACCAACTATATCAGCGTACAATTCACCCATCGTACTTGTCAAGAAAAAGGACAGTTCAGTGAGATTTTGCGTGGATTATCGAAAATTGAACGAAACGTTGGAATTTGATCCAGAGCCAATACCAGACATTGATCAAATATTCGCAAAGGTTGGGAAAGCGAAGTATTTCTCCAAGCTAGACTGCTCAAAGGGCTACTGGCAAATCAAAGTGAATGAGGAGGACAAGCACAAGACGGCATTTACCACACCCGTGGGGCAATTCCAATGGACGCGAATGCCGTTCGGTTTAAAGACGGCAGGCGCCGTATTTTCGCGAATGATGAGAAAAGTGTTGAGCCCACTAAATCGCAAAGATGTGGACAATTTCATTGACGATATCTTAGTGGCGACGGAAACATGGGAAGAGCATCTTGAAGCGGTGGAAGCAGTGTTGACGAGACTGGAGGAAGTTGGGTTAACAGTTAAACCATCAAAATGTTTCTTTGGATACCAGGAAATGGAGTACCTCGGACATCAATTGGGACAGGGTAGAATACGACCCGAAGAAGACAAAATTAACAAGCTGCAGAATGCCAGCAAACCACAAACTAAAAAGGAACTCAGAGCATTTTTGGGATTGGCTGGATATTATCGCAAATTTGTACCAATGTTTGCAGAAATAGCCACTCCTTTGACCGACATGACAAAAGCGAAACAGCCGGACAAACTCAGATGGACTGAAGAAGCGGAGGAAGCTTTCAAAAAGTTGAAAGACATTTTGTGCAGTAAACCAGTGATGCATTTACCTGACAACAGCAAACCTTACGTCTTGAGGACGGATGCATCAAACACAGCCATGGGAGCCGTCCTTATGCAAGAAAAGGATCAGGAAATACATCCAATTGCTTATGCAAGCAAGAAGCTATCGTTAGCCGAAAGAAACTATTCTACCATTGAAAAAGAGTGTTTGGCAGTTGTGTGGGGGATTAAGAGATTTGAGCTATACTTATATGGACAAAGATTCACGCTAGAAACTGATCATCAGCCATTACATTATCTGCAGAAGTCGAAGACAGAAAATGGCCGTTTGATGAGATGGGCGCTGCAATTACAGCAACATGACTTCCACGTGAAGGTAATAAAAGGGAAAGACAATGTGGGCGCAGACTATCTCAGTCGCATCGCCGACGAGGAAAAGAAATAAACAGTGGAAACGAGAATGGACAAGACGGCATGCATGACATGCACAAAGCAGCGATATTATGGAGGGAAATAATTATTGTTATAAATATGTTATATGTAGAGTATTCATATGTAAATGTGTAGTTATAAACTAAAACTAGAGTTTTAGCTGGGGAAGGGCCTTGTGTCACATTTCATTATGCATTCTCTCGACGTAGGCCTACTAATCAATGCAGACGGAAATAAGATATGGAGTATGCGTCATCAAGTGACGATATGAGCGCATGTCATGAAGTCTGAAAATTGACGTGGGTCGCGCATGAGCAGAAGGGTGGTAAACAAAAGCGTTGAGACAACGTGAGGAGATTTTTGATCTCGGGAGTGGACAGCGGCTTGGAGGAACATACTCAGCAGCAGGGTGCCTGCGGAAAGATATTTCGGAGGAGAGATATCTAAGTTATGAGAAGAGTTCATGTGCAGCTCTCTCATAGCTGAGGAGTATGGAGAAAACCGTGTCTACTGGGGGAAGTGACGACCAGTGACCATTGTGATTGTGGCAGTTACCGACAAGGGCATCTGGACACAGTGGCACGAATAGTCTAAATTCATATCACACATCATTTGGGTAGGTAGGATTATTTATTTGTAAAGATGAGATAAATTCGCGAAATGGCTCAGTACGGAAATCATTGACAATCGTGCGTGCGTCGGCAGATCGGGACCGAACTGATAATCGGGCGCAGGGGGCGGGTCTGGTGATCGTAGAACGTTTCGTCGAGCCAAGAGATTTGAGTATGATTGGATCGCGTGAACGAATGGTTGCTATGTTGAAAATATATTATCGTTATACGGGTGCATGCCTTTTGTTGAGTTTTATCGTTTATTCGAATTCGGAAGCATTCGGAAATGATCGTCAATCTACGGAGACCGCTATTGTTACCATGGATTCGAACATCGATTTCCGGCGGAAATAGCTTAGCAACGAGACGACGCTTACTGATGGAAGGTTTTATTTATTATGTTCAACAGATGTTTTTTTCTGGGTTCTTCCGCATCGAGTACGGAACATGGAGGATGCTAGAGATGGACTGTTTCGAGAGTGAGAGGTGAAATCAACAGACGATACAGGACTAAAGTGTGAGGACTAGGACAGAGACGACAGTGCGCAAGTGGAGATGACAAGTTAGTGTAAACCAAGAAACAATATGATCAACAATCAAGGTAGGGAAGCGATTATGATAGATATAGCAGACGACGATCGACGTGAAACTTTCATTTTCGTACAAAGAGAAAAACAGTGATCGTCGTCAGTGCAAGGAAGAGAGGCATCAACTAGTATAAACATTCTAAATTGAAAAACTTTTGTGGATGCATGACTTTCGCATTAATTATGTATATATGATGTTGCATGAAATACGTATGTAGAGTTATGAGTGATGGAATATGTGATGTTGCATGAAATATGTATGTAGAGTTATGGGTGATGTAATGTATTGTTGTGTAACGTAAATATTGTCTGACTGAAAGAAGGAAAATCAATATAAACAACGAAATCAGAAAAAAATCTAACTATCTCTGAGTGGTCAGAATCCTTTATTCCTCCCTGGCGTGACAATGATCATGATTATGATCATGATCATGATCATGATGATGATCATGATCATGATGATCATGATCATGATCATGAGGATCATGATGATCATTATGATGATGATGATGATGATCATCATCATCATCATCATGATGACGATGACGATGATCATGATGATGTTCACTTCTAACGCGCAGGTATCCATCCCGAAACATGCTTATGGCGCATATATATAGGAAGACTAAAACAATAGGACAGCAAACGTCCGCTGGGACAAGGGGTAATGGAAAAGACAGGAAATCAGAATGGTGCTTGGCAAAATTTGATTCAATTTGAGGCAAAAAGGTTCATTTTCATGCTTTTTTTGAAAAGTGCAGCAGCAATAGATAACAAATATACAAGTAATTAAGTACGCAAGTAGAACAATTCCTTTATTAATCATAAAGCAAATAACATTTCACCTTCTTAATGCAAGCAAAGATGAATCACAGCCTTTTTTTATTATTAAGAAATTTTTAATCATACGTTATTTTCCAGTTTATATACAAAAATATATTTACGCATTTAGGCAAGGCAAAGCGAATCAATTTTTGATCATTTATGTTTGCTCGCAAGTAAAACACGCCTCAGACGATTGCGCGAGCATGCTTTCTGGTATTGGAACTCTCGGAATACACGCTATCTTCTCCAATACCTGTTTTAAAAAATAAATAAATAAATAAATAAGTGTGGGTTTGTTTGCGTTAACCAACAGACACAGCACGCCATAGCCCCGCTGATGATGTCTACCATTTGGTCTTCCGCCTCACGGCCGGCAACGGCGTTTCTGCCTTCGACACCTACGTCAACGTCGGCCGTAACGACGACAACGACGACAGCGATGAGGCGTGTGGCTGCAGGACGACTGACGGTCGACAGTTCTGCGACCGCCACTACAGAAGTGGACTGTTGGATCGATGGCAACAGCTAAACGTTGAGAAGGTAAGGATGATGATGACTGATGACTGATGATTGATGATGATGATGATGATGATGATGATGATGATGATGATGATGACGACGATGATGATGATGATGACGACGATGATGATGATGATGATGATGATGGTGATGGTAGTGGTCGTGGTCGTGGTTGTGGTTGTGGTGGTAGGTTGATGAAGAAGAAGAACAACAACAAGCACCACCACCACAACAACAGCAACAACAAGAGATTTTGACAATACAATTATTGATCATATCTTTGTAAAACTTGAAAGACCTACCGTAACCTTATGATCGAGGAGAAGGGAGGTGTTAGGGACTTTCCTTTTGTCAGAAACAACTTTTTGAGGACGTACCCATCTCCTCTTACCACTGTCTTACCTCCCTCGGTTCTGACGATAGCCATTAACCCAATCACAGCTGGGTAAAGCGGACAGAGGTATATTTTTGCGTTTGTTTCATTCTTTGTGTGCCGGTCAGTGGTTGGATTCAAGCATAAAGGGTAATTGTAGATTATAGTCGCACGACACCGGTCACATTATTCTGACACCAGCGAACCAGTTTGTTGGTAAGAGGAAAATAATATGGTCACACATTGGCCAATCCGGGATTCGAACCAGGTACCTTTCGGTTACTAGTAAGCCGTTCTACCAACTGAACTACCCGGCCCCACTTGGATTCAAGCACTTAACCGGTCGCATTTAAATACCTGGTAACCGGGATTGGACGATACTTGACGTCAGCGTAATCATTTGTTATATGACGGAAGAGAATCTACATTTACTTTGCCAGTACTGTCTGGCCTGACAGGTTCGCGTGACACTGTATAGCAACAACACGGAACAGCTATACTTCGAGTTCGATGGCCGGAACTCGAACTACAAGAGCTGGTTTTCTCAGGACCGACTGCTGGTCAGCCCTTACACCGACCTAAACAGAGAACAACCCTCGGCACAAGAAAAATTTTCAGGTTACTTCTTCTCTATCGACGGGTATGTATCTATACAAGAATTCAGTATTTAAAATTCATTTCAATATTTTATGTTAGTCTCTTCACGTACATGTGATTTTAGACCACTTCATTTTTACGCATGGACATACGAACATACAATCAAATCTAACAATTCGAAGGTGAACTGCGGCCATAAAAAATAACATTGCTTCAACATTTTTTTACTATCCTATCCTATTCTGTCCCGTAACCCGAAGGTCGTAGGGGCACCACAGATGATCGTTTAACCAGCATACTCCATCTTTCTCTGTCCTCAGCAGCCCTGATGGCTTCGCTCAGTGTCAAACCAGTCCATTCTCGAATGTTGTCCTCCCACCTCTTTTTCGGTCTCCCTCTTCTTCTACCGCCTTGCACTGTGCCTTGCAGAATAGTCTTTGCAAGGCCTGATGATCTGGTGACGGGGCCATACCATCGGAGTTTCCGTTTCTTCACCACTGTTAGCAGGTCATCGTGTTGTCCAATGGCTTGTGTGATGGTCTGTCGGACTTCGTCGTTGGTGATGTGTTGGGTATAGGAAATGCCCAGAAGTCTTCTGTAGCACCTCATCTCCATGCTTTGTATTCTTCGTTGGAGATCTGCTGTGAGGGTCCATGCTTCGCAAGCATATAGGAAGATGGAGATGACAAGGGAGCGCAGCAGTCTTACTTTGGAATGTAGACTGATGGTCCTGTCTTTCCAAATGGGCTTCAACCTTGTCAGGGCAGCAGTTGTTTGTGTGATCCTGGAGAGGACTTCCTGTCGGGACCCATTGTCTGATACAATGGGTCCTAAATATTTGAAGCTATGCACTGTGTTGAGGGATTGGCCTTGGACTTTGATGTCCGTATTGATGCCATTGGTGTTGTTGGTCATCATTTTGGTCTTCTCTGCACTTATTTCCATTCCATAGGCTCTGAAGGTGGTGTCAAGCCTCTGTACCAGCTGTTCAAGTTCTTGTTCCTCTCCAGCCAATCCATCAATGTCATCTGCAAAACGAAGATTGAAGATTGCTCTACCCCCTATGCTGACTGTGCCTTCATGGTCTGCAAAAGCATCTGACATGATGCGCTCTAGGAAGATGTTGAAGAGTGTTGGAGAGAGTAGGCATCCTTGACGCACACCGATTGTTGTCCTGTACCAGTTCCCGAGGGCGCTGTTGTGAAGGACTGCACTGCTAGCCTTGTCATACAAGCTTTTGATGACTTCAATAATTTTAGGGCTGATGTTGTACACTTTCATTGTTGCCCATAGAGCTGTATGCCATACTCGGTCAAACGCCTTCTTGAAGTCTATGAACACATGATATAGATGTTGTTGGTGCTGTAGGTATTTCTCACAGATTATTCTGAGGTTGAAAATCTGCTCAGTGGTACTTCGCCCTGCCCTGAATCCTGCTTGTTCTTCAGCTATGATTTGTTCAGCTTGGGGTTTCAACCTGTTGAGTATTATTTTCAGGAGGACCTTGATGGGATGTTTGATGAGGCTGATGGTCCGGTAATGTTCACACTCCTGAAGGTTACCTTTTTTGGGAAGAGTGATGACAAGCGACTGGGTCCATGGCATTGGCCACTCCCCACTCTGCCAGATCTTGTTACAAATAAGGGCGAGGGCATCAATCATCGCTTCTCCTTCTGCTTGTAGCAGTTCCGCTGGTATGTTGTCCACTCCCGCTGACTTCCCTTTCTTTAGCGCTTGCACTGCTGCCTCAACTTCTTCCCGGCGAATTGGGAGGATTTCTTCTTCTTCTCTGTTCTCGGGACATGCTAGAACTGATGGGTCTCCATTTGGTGTATGGTTGTTGTCAAAGATGGTATTCTAAACATTCACGCGCACGCACTCATATAATCCCCAACGAAACTAAATGATAAAATGTTAGTTTGTATATTCATTCCCTCCACACACATATAAACACTGACAACAACGACTCCTCAGAAAACACAACAAGTATCACTTCAAAGGTCATAGTTCCGTATAATCAATACGAAATGTTATCTGTATCTGACTACCACACACTGGTCAGGCGTCCATCGTCGAAACGAAACTGTTAGTCGGACAGAAGACCAATGGAAACGATGTCTTCACATTCCTGCAGATCAGGCCAACCAAAAGCAGCATACTGGGTCAGAAAATCAGTTAATAATGTTAGGCGCAAACAGATTCCTTCTTTCAAGAGTTGCCAGTATGTCATTGTTGATTTTTCGGTAGACATCAGCTCCCTGTAAGGTGTTCTTTTTCTTTTTCATCTCTCTTCGTTTATCACACAGATCCAAAAGTTCAGGTGTGATCCACGCTTCTTCTTTGGTCGGTTATTGCCAAGGATCTCAGTGGCGGCATCTGTCACAGCTGAGTTGACGGTGGTGGTCATGGTGTTGACATCTACTTCACCAGCCCCCAAAATGAGCAGTGGTGCAAATTTCCCTCCAATTTTTTTACTACCTGTGGATATTTCAGTTATACATGCTATATTCTTCGTTGTGGATCTGCTGTGAGGGTCCATGCTTCGCAAGCATATAGGAAGATGGAGATGACAAGGGAGCGCAGCAGTCTTACTTTGGAATGTAGACTGATGGTCCTGTCTTTCCAAATGGGCTTCGTCGTTGGTGATATGTTGGGTATATGAAATGCCCAGAAGTCTTCTGTAGCATCTCATCTCCATGCTTTGTATTCTTCGTTGGAGATCTGCTGTGAGGGTCCATGCTTCGCAAGCATATAGGAAGATGGAGATGACAAGGGAGCGCAGCAGTCTTACTTTGGAATGTAGACTGATGGTCCTGTCTTTCCAAATGGGCTTCCAACTTGTCATTTGTCATTCGGAACCCATTGTGTGATACAATGGCTCCTAAATATTTGAAGCTATGCACTGTGTTGAGGGATTGGCCTTGGACTTTGATGTCCGTGTTGATGCCATTGGTGTTGTTGGTCATCATTTTGGTCTTCTCTGCACTTATTTCCATTCCATAAGCTCTGGAGGTGGTGTCAAGCCTCTGTACCAGCTGTTAGAGTTCTTGTTCCTCTCCAACCAATCCATCAATGTCATCCGCAAAACGAAGATTGAAGATTGCTCTACCCCCTATGCTGACTGTGCCTTCGTGATCTGCAAGAGCATCTGACATGATGCGCTCTAGGAAGATGTTGTAGAGTGTTGGAGGGAGTAGGCATCCTTGACGCACACCAATTGTTGTTCTGAACCAGTTCCCGATGACGCTGTTATGGAGGACTGCACTGGTAGCCTTGTCATACAAGCTTTTGATGACTTCAATAATTTTAGGGCTGATGTTGTACACTTTTATTGTTGCCTATAGAGCTGCATGCCAGACTCGGTCAAACGCCTTCTTGAAGTCTGTGAACACATGATATAGATGTTGTTGGTGCTGTAGGTATTTCTCACAGATTATTCTGAGGTTGAAAATCTGTTCAGTGGTACTTCGCCCTGCCCTGAATCCTGCTTGTTCTTCAGCTATGATTTGTTCAGCTTGGGGTTTCAACCTGTTGAGTATTATTTTCAGGAGGACCTTGCTGGGATGACCGGTGAGGCTGATGGTGCGGTAATACTCTGTCCATCTGTCCAAGACTTCTTGTTTTTCTGTAAGGCATATGCCAGACTTGCTTTGGATCGTGGAGACATTGGGCTGTTTAACACTTGTCAGCCGCTTCACAGTCTGGTAGTCCTTCTTGCTGTTGTTCTTGTTCAGACTGTTCTCTATTTCCTGGTATTGATCTTCTATTAAGTTCTCCTTTGCTGTGCGCATGCCTTTTCGGATGTCATTGTTGATTTTTCGGTAGACATCAGCTTCCTGTGAGGTGTTATTTTTCTTTTTTATCTCTCTTCGTTTATCACACAGATCCAAAAGTTCAGGTGTGATCCACGGCTTCTTCTTTGGTCGGTGCTTGCCAAGGATTTCAGTGGCGGCATCTGTCACAGCTGAGTTGAAGGTGGTGGTCATGGTGTTGACATCTACTTCACCAGCTCCCAAAATGAGCAGTGGTGCAAATTTCCCTCCAAATGTGGCCTGAAATAGTTCTGCCACCTCCGGGTCTTGCAGATTGTCCAGGTCGAACTTTAGTCTAGTGCACTTTGCTGTGTTTACTCTCTTCAAGTGGAGCCGGAAAGGCATCATCACGAGATCGTGGTCACTTCCGATGTCTGCTCCTGGAAAAGTGCGTGTCCTGCCAATGTTGATGCTTGATCTGAGATAAGATGCTACAGAAGACTTCTGGGCATTTCCTATACCCAACACATTACCAACGACGAAGTCCGACAGACCATCACACAAGCCATTGGACAACACGATGACCTGCTCACAGTGGTGAAGAAACGGAAACTCCGATGGTATTGCCACGTCACCAGATCATCAGGCCTTGCAAAGACCATTCTGCAAGGCACAGTGCAAGGAGGTAGAAGAAGAGGGAGACCGAAAAAGAGGTGGGATGACAGCATTCGCGAATGGACTGGTTTGACACTGAGCGAAGCCATCAGGGCTGTTGAGGACAGAGAAAGATGGAGTATGCTGGTTAAACGATCATCTGTGGCGCCCCTACGACCTCCGGGTTACGGGACAGGATAGGATAGGATAGGACATGCTATATCTATTATTGCAGGACTATGCAATACAAATGTCAATTGATTCTTGAATACCCACATTATTGTTATTTTCTTCATATAGTGGAATCAAAATAGGACATTCATATAAAATATGTTTAACAGAGATTGGCTGTAAACATGACCAAACTTTTTTTTTTAAATTTGTTGTTGTTGAAAACTTGCTGTTCAAAGAGTTTAATCTAAGTTTTTTAATTAGCCTACATAGATGTCTTGGACAATAATAAAATAAATTTCAACTTTCTTTTCCAATGAAACTCAAACATACAAAAATAAATTAATTAAGTGATTAAATATTTAATTAATTATTTTAATAATAGTAATAATAATAATAATAATAATAATAATAATAATAATAATAATAATAATAATAATAATAATAATAATAATAAAATATACAAGAACGTTTCTCGTTTATCTTCTGTCTAGTAATTAGCATTACCTTGACAGATGGGAAGTATAGTCTCTGTACAAGTATATTTCAAGTATATGTTGAAGTTATTGTTGTTTGGTGATGGGGATGATGGTGGTGGTAGTGTTTGGTGACAGTTGTGATGACGAAGCCTAACGTTGTTCAAATATTGATGTTATTGTTGTTAGGTGATGCTGGTGGTGGTGGTGCTGATGGTGGGGGATGGCGGTGGTGTGTTGCTGCTGATGATGTTGTTGTGGTTGGTGCTGATAGTGGTGGTGGAAGTGGTGGCTTTTTCCCCCAAGTCTTTATAATGTTGACGAGCTCTGCAAAGATGATGATGAGGAGGAGGAGGAGAAGGGAGATGATGATGATGATGATGATGATGATGATGATGATGATGATGATGATGATGATGATGATGATGATGATGATGCTATATTATAAAATGTTCCACGATGATAACAACGATGATGACGCTGCCCAAGACGACGATAACCACAACGACGACGAAGCTCACGAAGAGCTATGGCACTCACTAATAGTAGACTACTCTATTATTGATTTGATGTTGTTGTTGTTGTTTCTTTCCCGTGAAGGCACGGTGGGACAACCCTAGCCAGGCGGTTTTTTATTCAAAAGAAATACGGAAACTGCAGTGTTGACGCCGGCTGGTTAGCAGTACTGGATATGAAGTACGGGCCCTGTCTTTGGGATGGAGAGCTGCTGTCGCAGACGTTTCACCAACACACCTTCCCGTTCATCTTATACTCCAACAGAAGCAACCAACCCGAGGCCTGGATCAGCGCCGTAAAAGACCACAGTACGTTGTATTATCGTTGTTGTCGTCGTTGTGGGAGTCGTCAATGTCATCATCATGATCATCCGTCGGGTTAATGTTATCGTCGTCATCATCATCATCAGCAGCAGCAACAGCATGACAATCGTCGTCATAATCGTCCTCGTGGTCGTCATCGTCGTCATCATCATTGTCGTCGTCGCTGCCGTCGTCATCATCCCCGCAATCATACTTAATTGATCGCAAAGCAAGCTTTTTCTTCTTTCTATCTACAGGTGCGAATCTAGCAGATGTGATGACGATATCGGTAAAAATAAGGACGTTACAGCTTTGTGGTGAGTGACGTCAACAATATAAGCATCAGCCGTGTGTGTGTGTGTGTGCGTGTGTGTGTAGGTGGGTGTGTGCGCGTGCGCGAACGTGTGTGTGTGTGCGTGTGTGTGTGTGTTTGACTCTCTGTGTCGCTGTGTGTGTGTAGATTTGATTCTGTCGGTGTGTGTGGGTGTGTGTGTGTGTATGTGTGTAAAAAAGAGAGAGAGAGAATGGGTGTGTGTGTGTGCGTGTTTGTGAATTGGTGTGTGCGTCTTCCTCTATATGTTTGTGTGCGAGTATATGTGTGGGTTTAGGCGAGTTCTACACCCCCACCATAATCAACCTCGTGATCATTGTTGCAGTCCTGTATAATGATCAATGGACTGTCTTAAATGGATGGTTCGTGAATTTTTTTTTTTTTGGCACAGAAGGTTCAGCAACTTAGGTTCGGGACCTGAGATCTTGGAAAACAAAGTTGTTGAACCTCCAGGGGAACCTTCCACAAACTTTTCAACAAGCCACAAATATTCACAGTATAAATATTGTATACGTTCTTTGGTATAGCTGGTTTACCATATATGCGTGTGTGTGTGTGTGTGTGTGTGGTTGTGTGTGCGTCTGTGTGGGTGTATGTGTGTGTGTTTGTGTGTGTTTGTGTGTTGTGTTGTGTGTGTGTGTGTGTTGTGTGTGCGTGTGTTGTTGGCATGTTGTGTGTATGAGTGTGCGTTTGTTGTTTATGCGTGTGTGTGGTGCGCGCGCGTGTGTTTGCGTGTGTGTATGTATGTGTGTATGTGTGTGTGTGGACAGGCGTAGGCTGCAGTTGCAACTCCACCGCAGCAGACTGCGGAGAGCTGATGACGTGTTTGTATGACAACAGCACACTACGTCCCACATGCCAGTGTCAGCAAGGAACATACGCTAGAAATGACGGAAGATGCGGTGAGTCCCTGTTCTTGTTCCTTGGGTGGGTGGAGGGCAGGAACCTCCTCCCCTCTAGTCCTTGACCCGTTTGGCAATACCCCTGTATGTTAAGAGACGTTAGAATAAAATATTGAATGTTAACAGACTGCATATAAATAATTGATCTGAAATTCGTTGAGCTTAAACGTATTGAACTGAATTGAACAGTACTGAAAACAATTGCATTGAATTGAGACTACTGCTGTTGTGGACAGGTCGTGCTAGCGGCGAGGCGTGCAGCTGGTCTTGGTCAGTGGAGGAAGCAATATGGCGACACGACTGTGCTGAGGACATGCAGTGCTCCCATCAGGCCCTCTGCCAGTGTCGCCATGGCTACACCCCCAAAAAAGATGGTTCCTGCGGTGAGTGTATCATCTTCATCATCATCATCATCATCATCATCATCATCATCATCATCATCATCATCATCGTCATCATCATCATCATCATCATCATCATCATCTTCTTCTTCTTCTTCTTCTTCTTCTTCTTCTTCTTCATCCTCTTTTTTTTTTCTAAATTCTTCTTCTTCTTTTTCTAAATTTTTCATCTTCTAAATTCTTCTTTTTCTTTTTCTTCATCTTCACTTCCTTCATTTTCTCCTTCTTCTTCTTTATCAGTACAACTTGCGTTAATCTGGTGGATAAAAATTGATGCAACCACAATCGTCTTCTTCTTCTTCTTCTTCTTCTTCTTCTTCTTCTTCTTTTCCTCCTCCTCTTCTTCCTCCCTCGCCCTTCTTCTTTCCCCTGCTTCTACTCCTCCTCCTCCTCCTCCTTCTTCTTCTTCTTCTTCTTCTTCTTCTTCTTCTTCTTCTTCTTCTTCTTCTTCTTCTTCTGCTTCTGCTTTTTCTTCTATTTGGAAATGTCCACAGTCATTGTCAACTATTACTGGCAAGGGGCACTAGTGGAATGTTACAATAAACTCGCATACGTGTAAAGTTCAGAGTCATTCAGTTGTTTGAGGCGTTTTTGACCACTACGTGGTTCTAATGTACGTTGTTGACTTGCTCTGATGGTTCAGTGTTGATTCAGGTCTCTACCCCTCTTTCTCTGGGATGGTTATCCCCGTCTGCCATATCGCCAATGGTGGGTGTAGACGTTAAACCTCAATGTTCATTTTGAATCGATAGCGTATTTACCTGCTACCGCTGTGCTATCGAGAATCAACTACCTCTGCTATATCGAAGATCCATTCTACCTGGTTAAGGTCACTGTGGTTAGTTAGATCTTGTAGGCCAATTGCGCTGTGAACAACTCTTTGTACAGTAAAAAGTATTAGGCCTACATAAGAATAATTCATTTCATTGTACGGCATTAAATTGGGCAGCTGGATTTTAAATCCTGAAGAAGCCTCTTTTGTTTTGCAAAATACATGAAGAACCTTTTAATCCGGAGTGTTTTAATCTCCTTTGGCTGTCTCCTCCTCTTGTATCTGATATTATACTTTAAAGGGACCCGTTTTGACCACCACTCCTCGACAGGTCCTATAACATTCACAGTGAACGTTGCCCCATTGATTAATTAAAAAAAACGAAGCTTACAACAAAAAACTCTTTCGAAAGTTTTTTTTTTTTTTAATGAATTAATTCCGTATTTTTGTGTGCCTATTACTAGCAACAGCCGTTGCATGGACTCTATATGTATAGTATATAGTGTCCATGGTCGTTGGGCTAACCAGCCCACATTCTGGCGCTAAAAATGGCAGCTACCAAAGCCTGTAAGAAGCAGAACCCGTAAAAAGAATAGTTTCTAAGGTTTGTTTGGTATTAGGTGGATAAAATAGACCCAACTCTACTCCAGACACCAAAAGGCATTGTTCAAGCCGCGTGGTTCAATCAGAAATAGGGTCAAAAGCCACACGGCTATGGTATCGATGTACCGTTAAATCACTCCCTGCCAGAACAGACATTAAAAATTCACACTGTAGCAGTTGGTTTTTAAGCCGTGAAAGACCACTTTATGATTATTAAATGTAATAACAATGACAATTTTATGTTAAACCTTTTTTCGCCACAAGTTTTTAAAAGTCTTCGATTTGGAGCCTTTTAATTATCTAAGCTTGCAGGATCCCCAGAAACGATGGTGTTGAATTAAGATCTGATCCAGTCTCCTCTGCTCTCGTGTCGTAGGTAAGGTGGTGGGTCAGTTGTGTGACGTCACTGAGGACTGTGGACGCAGCATGGACTGTCAGCCCCAACGCGACCACAAGTTCTGCGCATGCGCTGAGGGTTATGTGGTCAAGCGAGATGGTTCTTGTGGTACGGAAATGACCTTAATATTGAACGTTTGTGTGGAAAACAAAAAGAAGATCGAAGAAGAAGGTGACGATAATGATGATGATGATGACGATGAAGAGAAGAACAAGAAGAGGAAGATGAGGAAAAGAATAAGAAGAAGTTGATGATGATGATGATGATGATGATGATGATGATGATGATGATGATGATGATGATGATGATGATGATGATGATGATGACTGGAATAGACGAGGCGTAGATCTAGTGGGTTTTACTAGGGAAACTATCAGTAGCGAAGAACTTGAGGCTTTTCTGTATAATTTCTTACGTGCTATTCGCTCAACTCTGTTTGTTGCTGCAGGTCTGACGGTAAACGGGACGTGCAAGCTGACCAGTGACTGTGCTGACTGGATGGATTGCGTGACGTTCACCACTTACAGTTCGCCCAACGATGCGGGCAGTAGGTTTATCACCTTGATCCATGCTTGTATGTGTCGGTCTGGTTTGGCGGTCAACGCTGATGGAACTTGTGGTAAGAGAACAGAATGTTTTCTTATTAATATTTTATTTTGTCTTTTCTTTCTCCCACTCACAATCCTTCCCCCCTTACTCCTCCCCATCCCCTCTTACCCTACCAACGCGACGGGGTTATTTATTTATTCGGTCAGGTTTTTTTTTTAGCTGTAGTATGTTAGTTCTTGTTCTTGTCACTTTCTCCTCCTTATCTCATATGTGTGGGTGTGTGTGTGTGTGCATGTGTGTGCGTGCGTGTTTGTGTGTTTGTGGTTTCAGTAGAGTGGGATCAACAGTACTTTAAACATATGTTCTGTTCCAGGAGGCCCTCACGGTTCCAACTGTTCCTCAGCCCAGAACGCGGCTTGCAGTGACAACATGGTCTGTGTGAATCAAACCTGTGTCTGCAAGCCCAGCTGGCTGCCCACAGCCCAGGGGCAGTGTGGTGAGGCTTGGCGATACTACTACTATTACTACTGCTATTTCTACTACTACTATTACTATCAACAACAACAACAACAACAACAACAACGAGGAGGAGGAGGAGGAGGAGGAGGAGGAGGATGATGATGATGATGATGATGATGATGATGATGATGATGATGATGATGATGATGATGATGATGATACGCTATACGCGCTTTTATTCATAAATCAGTATCACAGCGCGGCGATCTGTAACCAACACTATACTCTCACTTGTTACACAAGCTCGTAGCCTACATACCCAGCAAACACACAATCATATGTGATGCATCACTCAAAGATATTGTGGTGTAAAGCATAGACCACAAATAATTTATTATTTGTGGTCTATGTGCAAAGGCAGGAAGATCGCTACTAGAATATGAAGATTAACAAATACTGTATTAGTAATGTAATTTTAAAATAGGTATATTGACTGCATCCAATACCATAATTTATTACTAAGGGTACTATTGGCTTACTGTATGACTGACGAACACAGTCATCATAATAACAATTTAGCAGCGCTCACGCGTATTCTTGCTATCACCATTGAAATCATGGCAGTCGTTATCATCATCACTTCGTCGTCTGTCCCATTAGTGTCCTTCTTTAACTCTGTTTAAATAACCACAACGGTAGCAGTGTTAAAAGAAAAATTATTAATAATTAAAACAATACTAAAAACACAACGAGGAACAATAATTAAGCAACAGCATCGCCGCCCGGTCCTCATCATTATCATCGCCATTTATATTGTATTATTGTCAACAGCAACCTCATCGTCAGCACAGTCGTTGTCGTCATCATCAGTGTCGTCTGTCTTGCAGGTATTGCCGTCGGTCAGTGGTGTGACGTCACAAGGGCCTGTGGAGATCACATGGCGTGTCAGGTGACGCCACAGTGGCCCTTTCCTGTCTGTGTGTGTCGCGACGGCTTTGCTCCTACAAACCGTGGAACTTGTGGTAAGACTGGTTGGATGATTGGTTGGTTGATAGATAGGTTGGTTGGTTGGTAGGGTAATTAGATTGCATAAATAGATGACTAATTAGATCTGCTGGTGTGCAGTTCACTGAAGATGCATAGGAATGGGCGGTTATTGAACACTGTCCTATTTTAACATCGGCAACAATCTACATATCAACATGAACGTTAAGAGAACTTTTTCAGGGTTTTAAAAAAAAGGCTTTTACCCTCCCTTTTCATCCCTTAAATCAATCTCAATGCGCGGCAAAGGATATCGCTATTACAGTAGACTGAGGGAAAAACGATTTTTTTAAAAACATATTTGCATTTTATTTTTGAAATTTAGATTGACTGCATTCACTAACATGAATAGTCTGGCTCATGATTGCCTGCATCCACTAACATGAATAGTCACGCTCATGATTGACTGCATCCACCAACATGAATAGTCACGCTCATGATTGACTGCATCCACTAACATGAATAGTCACGCTCATGATTGACTGCATCCACCAACATGAATAGTCACGCTCATGATTGACTGCATCCACCAACATGAATAGTCACGCTCATGATTGACTGCATCCACCAACATGAATAGTCTGGCTCATGATTGACTGCATCCACTAACATGAATAGTCACGCTCATGATTGACTGCATTCACTAACATGAATAGTCACGCTCATGATTGACTGCATTCACTAACATGAATAGTCACGCTCATGGTTGACTGCATCCACCAACATGAATAGTCTGGCTCATGATTGACTGCATCCACTAACATGAATAGTCACGCTCATGATTGACTGCATCCACCAACATGAATAGTCACGCTCATGATTGACTGCATCCACCAACATGAATAGTCACGCTCATGATTGACTGCATTTACTAACATGAATAGTCACGCTCATGATTGACTGCATCCACTAACATGAATAGTCACGCTCATGATTGACTGCATCCACCAACATGAATAGTCACGCTCATGATTGACTGCATCCACCAACATGAATAGTCACGCTCATGATTGACTGCGATTGACTGCATCCACCAACATGAATAGTCACGCTCATGATTGACTGCATCCACTAACATGAATAGTCACGCTCATGATTGACTGCATCCACTAACATGAATAGTCACGCTCATGATTGACTGCATCCACTAACATGAATAGTCACGCTCATGATTGACTGCATCCACCAACATGAATAGTCACGCTCATGATTGACTGCATCCACCAACATGAATAGTCACGCTCATGATTGACTGCATCCACTAACATGAATAGTCACGCTCATGATTGACTGCATCCACCAACATGAATAGTCACGCTCATGATTGACTGCATTTACTAACACGAATAGTCACGCTCATGACTGACTGCATCCACAAAAATGAATAGTCACGCTCATGATTGACTGCATTCACTAACATGAATAGTCACGCTCATGATTGACTGCATCCACCAACATGAATAGTCACGCTCATGATTGACTGCATCCACCAACATGAATAGTCACGCTCATGATTGACTGCATTCACTAACATGAATAGTCACGCTCATGATTGACTGCATTTACTAACATGAATAGTCACGCTCATGATTGACTGCATTCACTAACATGAATAGTCACGCTCATGACTGACTGCATCCACTAAAATGAATATTCACGCTCATCATTGACTGCATCCACTAACATGAATAGTCACGCTCATGATTGACTGCATCCATCAACATGAATAGTCACGCTCATGATTGACTGCATCCACAAACATGAATAGTCTCGCTCATGATTGACTGCATTTACTAACATGATTGACTGCATTCACTAACATGAATAGTCACGCTCATGATTGACTGCATCCACTAACATGAATAGTCACGCTATGTCTCAGAAGGGGTGAGTAGGTCTACCAGCTACCTAAAAAACACCCAACAAGCACAAACTACGTCCTTTCTCTAGCCCCCCCCCCCCCCCCCCCCCCACCAAACCCCCCCCTCCCCCACCAAACCCCTTCCCTTCTCACCACCACCACCACTCCCGGTTGTCCAGAATTGTGCTCAGTTGTCTGGAACGTTTAAAAGGCGCGCTCAAAACAGCCAAGTGTGCGGCTCAAGAGAACTGAGTTAGGTCTTTTTTTTTTCTACCTGAATAAAAAAATATATTAATTTTAAAATTAATTAATTAATTAATACAATTAGAATTCGTATCTTTATGTATGTTCACGAGGTGGATTAATTTGTGTTCTTGTTCTGTGCAGCGTTGGTGGTTGGTGAAGGGTGCGGTGTGCACAGTGATTGTGGCAGTCATATGTCGTGTTCCTCTGTCCTTCACCTTTGTGTCTGTGACCTCGGCTTCACCAAGACTGACCTAGGCACTTGCAGTAAGTCGCCAGCTTTATTTAAGTTATATATTTGAATTATTTTACTTTACTTTTTAATGTTATTTTTAAAAATTACTTGTATGTTATTTTATTACTTTTATTTTATTTTGTTTCATGTAATTTCATTTTTCTTTCTTTCTTTTTTTTTTTAAATAAATTTCATTTTTTTTAAAACTCTTACTGCCAATTGTCTCAAATAGCAGACATTCCCAGTCCAGTGCCAGCTGTCTGGAACCGTATATCAGTGTTTGCTCACCTACGCACAATACAACATCAGATATATATACTACTGCCTGTGGTCCTGAATCGGCTCTTTGCAGTCCGCTGGACCCTATAAACAATGACTAACTAACTAACTAACTAACACTACTGCATGTGTAGGACAGAGCGCCGAAGTCGCATTTCTGCGACAAATCCAAGGGAGAGAATACAGACTCCAGTCACTAGTGTTACAACGTGTTCTCGTTCCTGGGTACGGCCTCGTCTTAGAAATGTGGTCGCAGTAATGCGATTATTGCGGTGTCAAGTAATCAGTATTCAGTGTGCAGTGGCCGGCTAGGTTTCCCAGCAGTCAATTTGACCCTTTGCATAATAAAAAGAAAAAAAAAGGAATTAAAATGTACGAACACAAGTGTCCACGCAAAGGGAAATATATAATTATAAATGCAATAGAAATATATTATTCCGGGCTAACATAAGCTCGGTGATAAATAATTGTTATAAAGATAACATAATATAATTATGATATAAAGATAAAGGAAAATTATACATGTATTACAATATGTTTTTTTCTCTCTCAATCAAAATTGTCACAACCATTACTACCTCACTCAGGCATGACAGCAGAGACTGAAACAGATACCATGCCAACTGACCTACACGAATTAGAGACAACACCACAAAGCCATCCGGACACGACCCCGGCCTTACCGACGAAGCCAAACGCGGACACGACCGCTGACTCTCCACAAAGCGAGAACCTGATCGACTTCAACGCCCTTGTACTGGACAAGTCCAAATTGTCCACCACGAGGAACAAAAAAATCTGCGCACCGGACCACCGACCATCCAGCCAATCAATGGGCAGTATGGCTATCCTATTTTTAGTGCTCACTTTCGGAAGCTTGGTGATTTCCGACGTGAACAGAGTGGTAACATTTCTTCGCGACAAGCTGTGCAAGAAATCTTAACTGTGTTGAGAAAGAAGGTCACGAATATCTTTTGTTGGAGAACGAAACGAAACAAAATCAGAAACTGTATAGTTATACAGGATTTTATTGGATTCTACAGTTTCTACTCATTGAAAATTATTTCTAATTTTCCAACATTCAAACATTCTTTATAGTAGGCTAATTGTAAGGACAATTAATTAAAAGATACAAACCTTCACCTCCTTAAGTTAAAAAAAAATGACGCACTTCATCTAGCTTCTTGTGTAATGTAACATTTTGTTAATTATTATATTTTTATTTTGTATATCCAATACCGCTATAAGCAATGGAGAAATTGAGTGCATGTGTATGTAATACATAAGGGCCTGTTTGAGAGTGCGTGTGTGTGGGTCTCTCTCTCTCTCTCTCTCTCTCTCTCTCTTTATTATTATATTTGATTATATTATATAATTGTAAAGCCTACCAGGGCCGGACCTGCCCTAGAGGCCCGAGGGGCCCGGGCCCCTACTCTTTTTTGAAAAAAAAAATTAAGAAAACAAATGTGGGGGAAAAATATTTAAAAAAAATATTTAAAAAAAAAAGAAAACCACACACACACACACACACACACACACACACACTTTTTGAAAGGTAATTTCTCCCCAAAATCAGTGGCAAACTATAGCACCAAAATTTTGCAATTTACATGCTCAGATTGCACCAGATTGCACCATTTTTTTCTCCCTTTTCAAAAACTTTTCCGGGGGAGCATGCCCCCTGACCCCCCCTAGCAAACTAGGCGCTTCGCACCGTCGGCTCGGCGCTTCGCGCTTTCACTACTACCCTAAAATAAATTTGGGCCCCTACCCCTGAAAAACTTAGGTCCGGCCCTGCCTACTGTTAGAAGTTATAACTTTGTGTAAATTAAGACAGGTTGGTCAGTCCGCTGGCCCCTGTAAACAATGACTAACAATTAAGGCAATTGGTAAGGCTTTACTGTAGAGCCTACAATCTTTATTAGGAAGATCCAATGTTTAATGTTCTCCCCCTCTGTCTGTCTGTCTGTCTCTCCACATTTTTTACATACAATACAATACAAGGTTATTGCTTTTGGTCCAGCGGACTCTTCCGAGCCAAATCAGGACCAGAGAGACGTTATCTTAAAATGTTATAAAAGTGGTTCAAATCTTAAAATATATACCTGTTACTCTTAAATACTCAAACAAACTTTCACATGACACCTCTTGAAAAGTCTTCTTTAAAACTGATGTATTAAAAATATGTTCTCTTTCCTCAATCAACTCACTAAATTCGGTCTTATCAATAAAATCCAAAACAAACCGACATGGTTTATATGCGATAAAACAAACCAACATCATGTAAGAATTGAAACAAGTGTTGACCATTGCATATTTTAAAAATCTCTTTGAAAGGTTTTGAACCAAAATATGTTTCTCTTTTATCAAGCAGGTCAGCACATTCAGACATGAAATGACGAACGGAGAAGGATTTATCACATTCAAAGCACCATGTTGGTTCTTCTCCTTTTAACAGGAAACTGTGGGTTACATAAGTATGCCCAATATGAAGGCGAGACAAAACTGTTTCTTCTTTACGAGTGGATGCATTTGCAAGTGTTTTTTGCAATAGGCTACAATAACTTCAAAACTAAACCGAGATTAAAACAAAATGCACCAATTATTGTTCAACCCAAATCACTAATAAACGATTAACAGAACATTAAAATCCATGTTATCAGAAAAATGCCGTGTTAATTTTAAATCTCAAATCGTGTGTGTGTGTGCGTGTGTGGGTGTGTGTGTGGGGGGTGTGTGTGTGTGTGTGTGTGTGTGTGTGCATGACAGCTTTAGCCTACACTGCTACTGACAGCTCTCCATATAGTGTGTGTGTGTGTGTGGGCATGTAGAAACGACGTTACAGTGGCACACTCGTGGAACTCCACATGGTTTCTTTTGACTTTTTGGGAAGGCTGCCCTATTTTGACGTTAAAATAGAGTTCCGGCATAGATACAGCTGTTTTAGGGTTAGGGTTTGGGTTAGGGGTTAGGGGTTAGGGTTAGGGTTAGGGACAGGTTCAAAAATTTGAAAATGTCAAAATAATGTCACAAAAATGAAAAGTGTGTCACAATAATCCCTGTTTTTTTCACAACAGTCATCAGAATGTCGTTTTTACAAAAATGTGTGTGTGTGTGTGTGTGGGTGTGTGTGTGTGTGTGTGTGGGCATGTAGAAACGACGTAACAGTGACACACTCATGGAACTCCACATGGTTTCTTTTGACTTTTTTGGAAGGGCGCCCTATTTTGACGTCAAAATAGTTCCCTGCTGAGTTAGAGCTGTTTTAGGCCTAGGGTTAGGTTAAGGGTTAGGGTTTGGGTTAGGGGTTAGGGTTAGGGTTAGGGATAGGTTCAAAAATTTGAAAATGTCAAAATAATGTCACGAAAATGAAAAGTGTGTCAAAATAATCCCTGTTTTTTTTTTCACAACAGTCATCAGAATGTCGTTTTTACAAAAATGTGTGTGTGTGTGTGAGGGTGTGTATGTGTGTGTTTTGGAGGGAGGGAGAGGAGTATTTGGGGTGATAAAATAATTTTTTTTATCACTTCGAAAATCAGGATCGAACCCACAACGCCCAAAGTGCGCACTTGTGGCGTGTCAAACTGCGTACCCCTGGACCCCGTCAAAACGAGCATCAAACAGAAAATGATAGAAGGAATGGATGTGAAACCCGCAATGAGCGTCTATACAACCCTGGCTTTCACTATTGTGGTGTTCAGAGCTTAAACGGACAATAACTGGGATTTATCGGAACGTAACAATACTCCATAACATTTTAAGACGTCAAGGACAATGGGTTGTTCAAGCCAGATGACAGCTGACATGTATATTATAGTCAAGCAACCTTCTACTAGCGTAGTTGTGGTAGCAGTAGTTCTAGTAATTGTTGTAGTGGTGTAACTGTTGTTAATTTATTTTTAAATTGTTTCTCTACTAAATTGAATGTTATAATATTGCGCTATATAAAAATCCTTTCTTCTTCTTCTTCTTCTTCTTCTTCTTCTTCTTCTTCTTCTTCTTCTTCTTCTTCTTCTTATTACTAGTTGTTGACTTCTTTACTAAATTAATATTTGAAAAAAATTATATATTTATTTTATTATTATTTTATAAATAATAATAATAATTTTAATAATAATAATAATATAAATTATTATTATTATTATTATTATTATTATTATTATTATTATTATTATTATTATTATTGTTACTACTAGGATTTGACTTCTTCACGAAATTATGATGAAAACCCCTCAAAGGTTACCAAAAAGATTTTGATGATGCGGGTTTGAACTTGTGAAATAGTATGCTGGCTTATACGGGGAAAATTGTAATGCAACATTTAAATACGTCACTATTTTATGTGTTGTTGTGTAATTTTAATTTCACTGTATGCCATTTCTTTATGTTAATTTATTTTTTATCTCTTTATTTTAAATTTCTTTACATGAGTTTAAATGACCTATTTATGTTAATTCATTCACGTATTTTTTTACTGTTACAGGAAATCACCGTACAGATTCAAGGCAAATTTATCAACTTGAATTTTACATTTAAGTTTTAATCTGATGCATACACACAAAATAATACAACGACTAATCTTGAATCCAAAGGAAAATGGACGAAAAGAACGAAAGCACAGAAGAAAGGAAGAATGAAAGAAAGAAGTAAAAAACGAAAGACAGAAAAACGAGAACAAGAGAAAAAAATACAAAAACAAAGAAAACTAAACCTGAATCCAAAGAAAACAAGAAGAAAGAAAGAAAGAAAGAAAGAAAGAAAGAAAGAAAGAAAGAAGAAAGAAAGAAAGAAAAACGATCAGATCGAGAGTGACAAAAACTAGAATTAGGCGACAGCCCTAAAAAAAGGGAAACAATCAACGCAATTTTACACCCAAGAGTGACATATTGAGAAACACACCACAATAACAAAACAAATCATGTTGAGAATAGTCCCAAGTGACACCAATTGTGAAAAGCAAGACATTTTGACAACAACAAAACCGCACACATAATCATATTGATCGCGGCAAAGTTTTGTTAAGGGTGACAACTTTGGACAATGGGACAAACCCCCAGGATTTCAAGGCAACCAACCTCGCACCATATGGCCAAACAAGGGCCGCAACCGCTGAGGGAAAACCGCGAGGAGGAGTCGCAAGCAACATGGCGCTCCCAAAATTAGTTTCGTTAACTTTTTATCTTCCAAACTTTCTTCAGTCCAGCACTGAGTGTCTGAGATCGATTAGCAAGGGTACAGTAGGCTCCATGCACTTCAGCCGCTCCAAATTACTACATAGGAAAATAGACTAGAATATCACCTATATACAATTATGCAGTCACTATAGCAGTGCAGTTGCGTTTATATAGTACGACACCGATTGTTCTACTACAGAACACTGGTGTCTACTATCCGTTTTCCTACATCCTACAAGCGGTCAAGTTTGTTTGTGCCTCAATAGTCTCTGATGCTCTGGTTGGTTTCAGTTCTTTCTCACTACGCTGTGGCTCTTTCTTACATTAAGGCTACGCTAATGAAGAGACAGAGAAGGAAGAGAAAAATGAGGAGGAAGGGAAGAAGAAAGAGGAGCATCGATTCAGGGGAGAGGGAAAATGGGAAGAAACGTAGAGATATGAGCAAAATCTAAGAAGAGAAAAGGGGAAGAAGGAGTAGTAGTATATGTATAAAGAAGAAGAAGAAGAAGACGAAAAAGAAGAAAGACGAAAAGGAAAGAAGAGGTAGTAATAGAAGAAGAAGAAGAAGAAGAAGAAGAAGAAGAAGAAGAAGAAGAAGAAGAAGAAGAAGAAGAAGAAGAAGAAGAAGAAGAAGAAGAAGAAGAAGAAGAAAGACGAAAAGGAAAGAAGAGGTAGTAATAGAAGAAGAACAAGAACAAAAAGAACAAGAACAAGAAGAGAAGGCGGAAAGAAGAAGAAGAAGAAGAGACGAAGGAAAGAAGAAGAAGAAGAGGAGGAGGAGAAGGAAAGAAGAAGAAGAACAAGAACAAGAAGAACAAGAAAGAAAAAGAGAAGGAGGAAAGAAGAAGAAGAGGAGGAGGAGAAGGAAAGAAGAAGAGGAAAAAAAGAAGGAGGAAAGAAGAAGAAGAAGAAGAGAAGGAGGAGGAGGAGAAGGAAAGAAGAACAAGAACAAGAGAGAAGAAGAAGAGAAGGAGGAAAGAAGAAGAAGGAGAAGAAGAAAAAAAAGAGGAGGAAAGAAAAAGAAGAGAAGGAGGAGGACGAGAAGGACAGAATAAGAAGAAGAAGAAGAGAAGGAGGAAAGAAGAAGAGAAGGAGGAAAGAAGAAGAAGAGAAGGAGGAAAGAAGAAGAGAAGGAGGAAAGAAGAAGAAGAGAAGGAGGAAAGAAGAAGAGAAGGAGGAAAGAAGAAGAAGAGAAGGAGGAAAGAAGAAGAGAATGAGGAAAGAAGAAGAGAAGGAAGAAAGAAGAAGAGAAGGAGGAAAGAAGAAGAGAAGGAGGAAAGAAGAAGAAGAGAAGGAGGAAAGAAGAAGAGAAGGAGGAAAGAAGAAGAGAAGGAGGAAAGAAGAAGAAGAGAAGGAGGAAAGAAGAAGAGAAGGAGGAAAGAAGAAGAGAAGGAGGAAAGAAGAAGAAGAGAAGGAGGAAAGAAGAAGAGAAGGAGGAAAGAAGAAGAGAAGGAGGAAAGAAGAAGAAGAAGAAGAAGAAGAAGAAGAAGAAGAAGAAGAAGAAGATGAAGAAGAAGAAGAAGAAGAATGAGGAGGAGGAGAAGAAGAAGAAGAAGAAGAAGAAGAAGAAGAAGAAGAAGAAGAAGAAGAAGAAGAAGAAGAAGAAGAAGAAGAAGAAGAAATCTAAATGTATGAATGAGTTTCATGTGGGAAATAAATAAATTTAAAAAAATAAATAAAAGTACCCCTTAACTCGCCACACTTCCTCTCTTCTAGGAACTTTACAACTGTACTCCTGTATTGTCTCTCCTTTCCTCTTCCTACTCCTGCTCTCCTGCCACTCTCAACGTTTTGACTGTGCAGGTTGCACGTTCAAAGCGGGTCAAGATGATATGATCAGATGACAGACAGTGTCACAGAAAATGACGAATAATGACCCAAAGTTCCCCAACTACACAAAAAACTGCCTCGGGCCAAATGCTCTGATGTTAAAACCAGAACATTTTGAGCTCCTTATTTCTCATTTCGAGAAAAGGCACAGAGAGAGAAGGGTGGAGAATGGGACAGAATGAGGGAGGGAAAGGAAGGTATAAGGAGGAAAAGAGGTAGAGGGAGAGAGAGGGAAGGAAAGAGAGAGGGAGGAGGAAGGGAGAAGGAAGGCAGGGAGAGAGAGACAGAGAGAGAGAGACAAAGAGACAGGGACAGAGAGAGAGAGAGAGAGAAAGAGAGAGAGAGAGGGAGAGAGAGAGAGAGAGAGAGAGAAATACTATTGAACAACGAACCACAGAGCAGCAGTGATTACGACTAGAGATTAGTTTCCTTGAACAATGAACACTACGCTTCAATGTTAAAGTCTTATTATTCTTTTAAATACGCGCAAAACTGGATAGTGTGTATATACATGAAAAGTAGTGTACTAAACAAAATACAGTTCTCCATAAATTGAATTATAAACACACTATAACAAAAAAAATTTAAGCCCACGTCGGCCTGAATCCAAAACACAATCATCATTTAACTCCAAATATTCTGGCAAGTAAGATTTAAAACCATCACAACAAAATACTAAGTTATCAATGTTACAAGTAAGATTTACAGTGATAACAGTTTGATTTATTTTTGATCTCTCCAACACGCCGCACTCTGAGTTAGAAAGAGGAAAAAGCGCGTGATATTATTATCATCATCACCATCGTCGTCGTCGTCATCATCATAAAAAACAACAACCACACAACAACTTCAGTAACTCAAAAAAAAAAAAGATGAATTCTTCCTCAAATGATTACGATACTAATATACAGTTCTCGAATAATACAATTAATGCATTGAAGAACAGGTTGCAAAGATGCTAATTCACCATTACAAGTAGTTTTATTCCTCTAATTGCGCCACAACAATTAGTATTTTTGTCGTAGCAACAGAAACAAAACTCTTTAAAAAATCTTGATTTAAACACAATTTTAATTTGAAAATAGAATTAAATTAAATAAAAAGAAATAATAAATTGCAAAACAACTGTAATAAATTGCTGTTTAAACGTCTTTTGACAGGAAAAGATCTCACGTTAAATCTCCCCGTGTAAAACTGGGGACAATAAATCATCTTGTATCTTGTATCTTGTATCTTGTATCTTGTATCTTGAAAAGTAAAGTCTGAATATCACTAAATTAACAAAACAGTTAGAAATAAAATGTTAATTTTACACCTTTTAAATACATGTGGATTAAAAAAAATAATTCATTAAGAAAACAATTGGAAAAAAAATGTTTACACTCCTTCCAAATTAAAAAAAAAATTGAAATGGAAAAAAGTCCGGTAAAATGTTTTTTTAAGCCCCTCGTGAACAGAAAATTCAAAATATAAAACGATAATAAATTAAATAAAAAAATCAAAATGGAATGTAATTAAAACACAATTTGAATATAAAATGGAAATTAACAACAAAAAGTAATAAATTAACAGCACATTTGAAAACAAAATGTTATTTAAACTTTTTTTTTAAAATGGGCTTTGAAGAAAAAGAACAACTAAAATAGCCCGTTATTTAAAACAAGCGTGATTAGAACAGACTTAAATGGAATTAAATGAAATAATAAATTAACCAAAGAACTTGAACAAAAATCTCCATTTAAAAAGAAATACAATTAACATAACAATAAACTAACAAAACAACTGAAAATCTGATTAAATTCCTATTTGAGAGCCTAATGGAAAATATAATGGAAAGCGCCTATAAAAGAACCTAAATAAATTTAGTCATTAAAATTCATTTTAGACCAGTAATTAGTGGGGAAGGGAGACAATTGAAATACCACAAACACATTTTTCAACTTCGGGGCTGAACTCTCGGCAGACTTTGTTCTGGAAAGGGAGAAAACCTATTTTGTCAAGCCGAAAAACGGGAGGTAATGAGACATGAAGAAAATGTTTAAACGGTCGTAATGAATCAGAGATCGATAGCACGATATATCTACAACTAGGGGACGCAATCCTAGAGAGGGGAATTTTAAAAAAACAAAAAACAAAGAAAAAAAAGGAAAGATCGCTGGCGCTGCGGGCGGAGGGATACACGCCACGCTAATGAAGCGTACGCATCATTTCCGGTCGGCAGATTAATCCGACCCAAAAAAGTAGTCTCTGGTATCAAAAGACAGAAGCGGTCATAAAGGAACAGTAGGGGGAACGTGATTTCAAATGCCAGATCGTTTTTCTTCTTTGCTTATTTACCTTTTCGTTCGCTCTCCTCCAGACACACAACTTGTAGTTCAATGGTTTTGTGTGCATGCAGTGTGTATTGTGTTTGTGTGTGTGCAGTGTGTATTGTATTTGTGTGTGCGCAGTGTGCGCGCGCGTGAGTGTATTTTGTGTGTGTGTGTGTGTATGATTGTATAAATGTGTGTATGTGCGCCTGGGTGTATATGTCTGTGTATATGTGTGTATGTGTGTAAATGTATGTGTGTGTGTGTGCGTGTCTGTGTGTATGCGAATTTGTGTGTGGACCTGTGTGTGTGCGTGTCTGTGAGTGTGTGTGCGCATCTACGTGTGTGTGTGTGCATCTGCGCGTGTGCGTGTGTGTCTGTATGTGTGTGTGTCTGTATTTGTGGGTGTGTCAGTGGGTACGTGTGTGTGTGTATTTGACCATGTGTGTGTGTGTGTTTTTGCGTGTGCGTGTGTCTGTATTTGTGTATGTTTGTGTATGTGTGTTTTTTGTACTGTGCCGAATTGTATTGAAATTGAATTGTACAACGGTTTCGGACGAAAAAGACACCCAACACACTACCACATTTCAGCTCCTGTCCTGCATGAGAACTGAGGCATGGATCGTTCTCAGTCTATTAGTGCACTTGTTGTTCTACCTTCGCGATATGGCCGGTGCAATGAGGAACTCATCAAGTAGAATCGGGCCATAACCCGGGTCATGAATCGGGAAGGCCTGGTTGGCCAGAGCTAACCTTTTCGGCTCACAACGGGCAAAGATGGCATCCGGAAAGAGCAACTAATCAGCAGCTGTCTGAGGGTAAATGGTTATCCCTTTGGAGAAAGACCACGTCGTCCATTTTGAAGACCCGCTTCTCAGTTGATTACGGATATGACCGGATTATGTTACGTTGAAACGCGAACGAAAGTATGTCGGAAGCGTGTACGATAGATCTAATCGTTTCGATTTGCAAAGTATTCAATAATGGAGTTTATTTACCTTTGATTTGAGTTTGCATTGTTGTTTGGAGAGGTTTTGTATAACGTTGATAATTTTTGTTGGTCGATATTGATGTAGAATATTCTGGATCTGCGTGTTTACTCTTGATAGAAATTTCCGGATGGATATCGAAGGTCGTGAATGTTCCCGGAAGTAGAGAAAATGTGTATGACGTAAGCCAGTGATGACGATCTTTAGTTCGATTGGTGGCAGTGCGTCATTTCTACCATATACCAAATTGTTCCAGAAAAGAGAGAGGTTATTTAATCGTGTGCCGAGTTGCTGTTGAGAGATAGTAAAGTTGTTGATAGTGATTTGGAAAGTTGCTGTGAAAGTTGTTGAGTTGAGTTGAGAATTGTATGCAGTTGTTGGTGTGTGCTGAATAAAAGTGGAAAACTTCATACGTCGACTTTGTGACTTGTACGCTGTTTGAGCGGGCTGCGTGAATAAACGAATCTGAGTTACACAACTATCAGGAATTCAAGCATCGGGGCTGAATCAGATACTGATAGAAAACTCCATCATCAAACTGAGTGTAACAGATTACGACATGGCGGTTTAGTCCGGTCATGTGGCGGGAGGCTTAGCCCGCACAAATAGTAAACAAGCGCACGTACCCTATCTGTGTCTGCGGGTACAGTTGCTTTCGTCAGCCAAAGTAATAATAATAATTATTAAGAATACCGGATGCTATATGCACACTATTCTTCAAGTCACCAGTCAGTCTCCAATTTCAAATTGCGGCGTCCTGCACCAACATACACGTCACATGGAGCGAGTGTGGATAAGCGTGGTTGCGTGTGTGTGTGTGTGTGTGTGTGTGTGTGTGTGTGTTTGTGTGTGTGTGTGTTTGGCGGTTTTAAAACTCCGTTATTGTTACACTCTCTTTATACTCTAGAAACATTCTTTTGACGGAAACGTTATTTTGACGTTAAAACCGTGTTCCGTTAGGGTTAGGTTAGGGGTTTGGGTTAGGGTGAGGTTAAAAAATTGACACATTTTTTTAAAATGTCAAAACAACGTATGTGGCGTTTGAAGTCATAACAAGGGCGTTTGTGCATGATTTTGTGTGTATTGGTGTGTGTGCAGGGCCGAATCCAAGGGGGGGGGGGTACCTGGGTTCCAAACCCCCCCCCCTCCAAACTATAAAAAAAACAATAAACAAAAAAACTTGAATTTTTTAATGCAAAGAGTTTTAATTTTTTAATTGTTTTTAAAACATTGCAGTTTTTAGTCACTTTTGGTCCAAGGTACAAAGAGTTATTTATAGACAATTCAACGGAAATCCATTTCAAGGGATCCGTTAAAACGTCCAAAGCGTTTTCCCGTTGAAACGACCAAGTAACCCAACCCCTAAGCCTAAATGAGTAAATGCAGCCATATTTTCCTGTTCTGGCCGCAAGCCTCTTACAGCACCTTCACCTTGATACTGCCCTAATCCCCCCAAAACGACTTTTTAGAAATATTAATTAAGATGCTAAGTTGATAATTATGAATTATGATTCGTTGCCTGGCTTGGTGAAGTCAGCAAAATGGCAAATGCTTTCACAACTGATGTTATTGTTCCTCGTCAAGCATCTCGACAGACTCTCCGTGACAACCAACCTGCGGCCACTCCAGAAGAATATTTCAAGATTAGCATTGCCATTCCTTTCTTGGAACACCTGTCAACCGAATTGGACTCGCGGTTCAAAAATGCTGGTCTAGCAGTTGATGGTCTCTGTCTGGTGCCAAGCACTTTAATAGACAACCAGGTTGGTTTCATGCAGGTTCCAGAAGGGGTGAAGACACTGGCAATGTTGTGGGAGTCTGACCTAACAGACAACGCTACCCTTGATGCAGAATACCAACGGTGGGTTTGCAAATGGCGCAGTGCTGCTGAGAATGCAACAGCTATCATCCCATCCACGGCATCAGAAGCACTGAAACATTGTGACAGGGATTTTTATCCCAACCTGTTCATCATGCTAAAGAACCTTTGCACCCTGCCTGTCACTACTGCCGAGTGTGAGCGTTCAAACAGTCAGTTGCGCAACCTGAAAAACTACCTGCGCGCTACAATGGGGCAACAGAGGCTCAATGGACTTGCTTTACTGAAAGTGCACAGGGATGTTGATATTGACTTCAAAGAGGCAGTGAACTGTTTTGCCAGAAGGTACAGTTCACAAATGGTACTAAAGCCGGAGAACCTAGTGCAGCAAGACTGAAAGTGAAAGCAGCGCGGTGATGTTCATAAACTACAAGGTAAAGCTTTATACCGTTAACGATCGACAAAAAGTAGTGAATAATAATAGTATACAAAACATCTCTGCTGATAAATAAATGTTTGTTTGTGTGTGTGTTGTTGTTGTTTTGGTTTTTTAAGGGAGGGGCAGAGGATAATTTTTGTACCACAGAGTTTGTCAGTTCAATTGTTAAAAAAGCTCAAAGTCCCAGACCATCACAAATGGCTTTTTCAAGGTTCAGATTGCACCAGATTGCACCATTTTGCATCCTTGAAAAAAAAAATTCCCGGGGGTGCATGCCCCCGGATCCCCCTAGAAGGCTCGGCGCTTCGCGCCTTCGCTGAATCTGTAACCCCTTCTACGACTTTTCCCAGGTCCGGCCCTGGTGTGTGCGTGTGTGTGTTGTGCGTGCTTGATGTCTGTTCTGATGTTAGCGTCCCTTGTGCTGACAAGCGTTTTATATTGAACTAGTGGTTTTTGTACCCTGGCAAGCCAGTGTACACAGGTTGCTGTTTAAAATGTAGACAGAGAGACAACTGTTGTGAGCGAGTTTCATTTGGACGATGATACCTCCCCATATCCTCCTTGATACCTCACCATACCGACCCCCTCTGATATCTCCCCGTCCCCCCCCCCCATGATGCCTCACCATACCCCCTTGATACCTCCCGAACCCACTTGATACCTCCACATACCCCCTTGATACCTTCCGTACCCCCCTTGTAACCTACCTGTACCCTCCTTGATACTTCCCCGTTGATCGTTTCGCAGGTATGGATGAAAGGAATCGACCACCACCATACCCCCTTATATATACCCGTATCCCCGTTAGGCCTACCCATGCCCCTTTAAACCTACCCGTAGCCCCCTTTTACCTACACGTACCACCCCATCCCGATCCTTGGTAATAATAATAATAATAATAATAATAATAATAATAATAATAAAAATAATAATAATAATAATAATAATAATAATCATAATCATAATAATAATAATACATAGAAATCATAAAAAACACCAAGGTTTTAAAACAAAATTTGATATAAGATATAATAATAATAATAATAATAATAGTAATAATAGTAATAATAGTAATAATAATAATAATAATAATAATAATAATAATAATAATTTATTATTATTAGTGTATAAATAATAATAATAATAATAATAATAATAATAATAATAATAATAATAATAATAATAATAATAATAATAATAATAAAAATAATAAATTAAAGGTAAAAAGCCTAAATTTAAAAAAAAACTTATTCATATTGTAGTGTAAAAAAAAACTGCCCGCGTGAGGTTCGAACTCGGGTCGTCTTGCACGGTATGCTAAGGTTTTACTAACTGAGCTACCAAGGCTTCCTAGAAATACCATCAATTTTTTGGTCTATATGGGAAAACATGCTGAAACCTCAATTTGATTTTTAATGGAAGCGCGCGGAATGAGGCTATTGCAGTTTGTGGACATTTTGTTTATTTATTTATCTCAGAAACGGTGAAATGTTCGGTAAGGAAATGTCGGCTATAACGATTTCGTGGGTTTTGAGCACACAGCAGGACGATCCGCGGCGCACAGCACCTGCCCAGATCAGCGTCCATACCGGACAAACTTTATAGTAGAGGCGAAGAAGAACTTCCGGCTAAGCAATTTATATATATAAATTTCTTTGGTTGTGACTGTGGCATTTTAATAAGTTGTACTGTTTTTAATACTTTGTGGCGCAATAGTTATTGTATTCATGAAATTACATGTATCTTTTAATAAATTTAATAATTAAATTTGGTTTTTATGTTTTTATTATGGGACACATATGTGTGATAAGGGTATATGTGGCATATGTGGGTAAGAAAAATGAATGAATCTCTCAAATAATATGTTTGATCGTTAGTTTTTAAGATTTGTGCTTTATATTGCATGCTATCATCTATTCAAATGCGAAACAAATGGTTGTACATAATTCCTTTGATGGTAATAAAGATTTGTTGAACTGAATTGAAAATCACACCAGGTAAACATCTACACGTCAGGCACTTTCAATATGGGAAAATGTTGACACAAACAGATGCTTTGGGAAGATATTCTGGGTAACTAGGCAGGCAGGAAACTCGCTGTCCATGGTGGGGATGAGGGACGTTGCAAAATACAAGTTACAATACAACAAGATACAAAAGATACGTTGGGAAAACGGAAACGGTTGTAGCCAAAGGCAGATGTGATGATATGTTAGGGTCGATGTTATTATAATAGATGTATCTATTACACTTTAAACTGCACTGAAGAAACAATAACGCTTATGTACCGCAAGTGTTTAACGGCCCTGAGCGCAGCTCTGTGGGTTCGGGCACTAAATAGAATAGACCCGTTTCCCGGCGTGTAGTAAGAGGCGACTAACAGGGGTGATGTCAGCATGGCATCACTGGGCGAAAGTCTTCTACACAGAAGTCACCGGCCAGGGCGGAGGAACCTCACGTTACTACAGGTTCAACGACCACATGCTCAGGGCCAAGGCGAGCCACACTGTATTCGTGGATTTCGGCTGTGGCCAACAGCCTGGAGAGGATTGGGCACCGCCAGGTCTTTTTTGCCCAAGACACACTACATGATGAAACTATCCACTAATTCCATACCGGATCGGTCGTCGCCCGGCTCAACAAGGACCGCGCCTTCCGTTGGCCACCAGGACGGAGGTGATAAGTATGCTACTGATGGACAATTTAGCAAGATCCGCACGAGAAACAACATCGTCATAGGAACCTGGAATGTCAGGACCCTAACTGCGGAAGGAAAATTAAAAGAACTGGCCCACGAGCTGGACCACTATCGATGGAACGTTTTAGGTATCAGCGAACTGCGCAGGAAAGGCCTAGGTCAAACAACGACCGACAAAGGCCACAAGCTCTATTTCAGCGGTAGAGATGACAGGCACGAACACGGCGTTGGATTCTTGGTCCACAAGAGCATTCTAGCCACTGTCATGGGTTGCCGCCCAGTCTCCAGTAGACTCATTACCATCCGTCTGAGAGCAGCCCCTTTCAACATCACCATCATCCAGGCCTATGCCCCAACATCAGGCTATGACGACAGCGAAGTGGAGGATTTCTATGAAAATCTACAGGCGGTCCTTGACCAAGTGCCGAAGAAGAACATAGTCATTGTGGAAGGCGACTGGAATTCCAAGGTTGGCCAAGATGCGCACCACAACTGGGGAGACATATGTGGACCCCACTGCAACAACGAGACAAATGACAGGGGTCTGAGACTCTTGGAGTTTGCCAGATACAACAATCTGGTACTGGCAAACACGCTTGGTCTCCACAAAAACTCCAGACGATGGACGTGGCACAGTCCCGGCGGGGAGCATCACAACCAGATTGACTACAACATAGTCAAGAAATGCTTCAGATCAAGCATCAACATTGGCAGGACACGCACTTTTCCAGGAGCAGGCATCGGAAGTGACCACGATCTCATGATGATGTCTTTCCGGTTCCACTTGAAGAGAGTAAATACAGCAAAGTGCACTAGAATGAAGTTCGACCTGGACAAACTGCAAGACCCGGAGGTGGCAGAACTATTTCCGGCCACAATTGAAGGGAAATTTGCACCACTGCTCATTTTGGGGGCTGGTGAAGTAGATGTCAACACCATGACCACCACCTTCAACTCAGCTGTGACAGATGCTGCCACTGAGATCCTTGGCAAGCACCGACCAAAGAAGAAGCCGTGGATCACACCTGAACTTTTGAATCTGTGTGATAAACGAAGATAGATTAAAAAAAAAAAAAAAAAAAAAAAAAAGAACACCTCACAGGGAGCTGATGTCTACCGAAAAATCAACAATGACATCTGAAAAGGCATGCGCACAGTTAAGGAGAAATGGATAGAAGATCAATGCCAGGAAATACAGGAAACAGTCTGAACAAGAACAACAGCAAGAAGGCCTACCAGACTGTGAAGCAGCTGACAAGTGTTAAACAGCCCAAAGTCTCCACGATCTAAAGCAAGTCTGACATATGTCTTACAGAAGAACAAGAAGTCTTGGACAGATGGACAGAGTACTGCTCTGACTTTTACAAACATACACCAAATGGAGACCCATCAGTTCTAGCAAGTCCCGGGAACAGAGAAGAAGAAATCCTCCCAATTCTCCGGGAAGAAGTTGAGGCAGCAGTGCAATCGCTGAAGAAAGGGAAATCAGCGGGAGTGGACAACATACCCTCGGAACTGCTACAAGCAGGAGGAGAAGCGATGATTGATGCCCTCACCATTATCTGTAACAAGATCTGGCGGAGTGGGGAGTGGCCTACACCATGGACCCAGTCGTTTGTCATCACTCTTCCCAAAAAAGGTAACCTTCAGGAGTGTGAAAATTACCGCACCATCAGCCTCATCAGCCATCCCAGCAAACCTCCTAAAAATAATACTCAACAGGTTGAAACCCCAAGCTGAACAAATCATAGCTGAAGAACAAGCAGGATTCAGGGCAGGGCGAAGTACCACCGAACAGATTTTCAACCTCAGAATAATCTGTGAGAAATACCTACAGCACCAACAACATCTATATCATGTGTTCATAGACTTCAAGAAGGCGTTTGACCGAGTCTGGCATGCAGCTCTATGGGCAACAATGAAAGTGTACAACATCAGCCCTAAAATTATTGAAGTCATCAAAAACCTGTATGACAAGGCTACCAGTGCAGTCCTCCATTACAGCGTCATCGGGAACTGGTACAGAACAACAATCGGTGTGCGTCAAGGATGCCTACTCTCTCCAACACTCTTCAACATCTTCCTAGAGTGCATCATGTCAGATGCCCATGCAGCTCACGAAGGCACTGTCAGCATAGGGGGTAGAGCAATCTCCAATCTTCGTTTTGCGGATGACATTGATGGATTGGCTGGAGAGGAACAAGAACTTGAACAGCTGGTACAGAGGCTTGACACCACCTCCAGAGCTTATGGAATGGAAATGAGTGCAGAGAATACCAAAATGATGACCAACAACACCAATGGCATCAACACGGACATCAAAGTCCAAGTCCAATCCCTCAACACAGTGCATAGCTTCAAATATTTAGGAGCCATTTGTATCAGACAATGGGTTCCGACAGGAAGTCCTCTCCAGGATCGCACAAACAACTGCTGCTCTGACAAGGTTGAAGCCCGTTTGGAAAGACAGGACCATCAGTCTACATTCCAAAGTAAAACTGCTGCGCTCCCTTGTCATCTCCATCTTCTTATATGCTTGCGAAGCATGGACCCTCACAGCAGATCTACAACGAAGAATACAAAGCATGGAGATGAGGTGCTACAGAAGACTTCTGGACATTTCCTATACCCAACACATAAACAGCGATGAAGTCCGACAGACCATCACACAAGCCATTGGACAACACGATGACCTGCTCACAGTGGTGAAGAAACGGAAACTCCGATGGTACCAGGTCATCAGGCCTTCAGGCCTTGCAAAGACCATTCTGCAAGGCACAGTGCAAGGAGGTAGAAGAAGAGGGAGACCGAAAAAGAGGTGGGAGGACAACATTCGAGAATGGACTTGTTTGACACTGAGCGAAACAATCAGGGTTGCTGAGGACAGGGAAAGATATGGAGCATGCTGGTTAAACGATCATCTGTGGTGCCCCTACGACCTCCGAGTTACGGGATAGGATAGGATAGGATAGAGCGCAGCTATCTGCTCGAACAAATATAGGAATTCCATAAATGGTAACGGAAATTTCGTTTTCGTCTCAACCGAGCTAATTACAGACTTTGCATTTCCGATAAAATGGGTCCCGCGATGGTTGAGCCTGTTCACTTTCTTCTTCTTCCCGATACTTGTACACGAATTTCGTTTTTGGCTCAGTCGAGCTAAAGATAGACTGGGCATTTCTGAAAAAACGGGTGGTCCCGCGGTGGTTAAGCCCGTTCACCTTTAGCTGTGCGGCTGCCCAATATTTGTGGTTTATTTTCTTAAAACTAAAGCAACTTTTGAAGGCAAAATGACGGAGATGAAGTATCAGGCTATATTATGTGAGGACAGCCGAATGGCTAGGCATAAAAACCGCGACACTTTTAATCTTCTAAAAGGAATGAGACGTCAAGTGGATCGGTGCCTCCAAAGTTATAACGACGGAACCGTCACTGAAGGGCAACTAAAACAGACCCTGCTAGCATTTGCCCACGCACAAGAGGAATACACAAAGGTGAGTTTATTTAGTTCACTAACAACAATTATAATATTAATAATAATAATTTTTATTATTATTATCATTTTTTTTTTAAATGGGTCTAAAGTTTGTCATGAAGAAAACTTATTTTACCACCTCCCCCCCCCCCCCTCCCCCCCTCCGCCAAAAAAATAAAAAAATAAACTACAGACGGGCAAAGTCATATGGAATTTACAATATTTAACATGAAAATGAGTGCCCAGATAAGAAAAAAAAAATGAAACGATGGCATTAAAATGCAAAGTAATGCTGACTTGATCTTTCTATGCTCTTGGCCTTGAGATAACCTTGACCTCCGGCTCCAAATACACACATGTAATATGGAATAAACTACAGCGAAAGTTGTGTTATGCCCAAAAAAGACCCAGTGAACTCTGGCTGATCTTGACCTTTAGTGACTTAACCTTGGAATGGCCTTGACCTTCACGTGACCTCTCATGCTCATGTATGATTAAATAACCGAATGTGGGGTACCATGGGTTAAATAGAGCAATTCTACTGTATGACGCTATTTTTGTATGTTTTGGCAAGACCTAAAATGTGTTTGACCTTCAAGATCAACGCAAAACGAAAAATATATGAAAGACCAATCGATCATCTTTATCTCTCATAGTTTAGGGTCAAATTTACCTCGAGGTACCTATACTACGCGACTTTGGACAGCTCCAGTGACCTTGACCTTGGAGTGAGTTAGCGGCCTGCAAAGAGCCAAATCAGGAACACAAAATCTGGACCACAACTTGGTTGAAAGAGGACTCACCCCTAATCAGTATAAAAGATAGGCTGGTGGAGTGCCTTAATCAGTGTTGCTACTAGGGTTGTTTCAGTAATCTTTTATATGTGCGCCTCATTAATATCTATCTGGCATCAAAGAATCATAAATTTAATTTTAATAACTTTGAAAAGTAAAATTTTGTGAGAAATTTGCTTTTTTTTTTAACCAACATTTGTTGCCTCTGTAACCTTGACCTTGAAATGAAGTCATTCATTCGAGTACTGATCATTTACGAGGTCTCATAATATGGATATACACTATCTTACCACGTTTGGTCATGATAGTTGAAACAGGTTCTGAAATAGTGATCCAGGTGCAAGTTTTGCACAGACAGATGGACACACGGACGGATTGAATTTTTATTTTATTTTTTTTTTAAATGTCATTTTTGGGCTAATTAGGACTCATCTTGTACAAATTAAAAAAAATCAGGAACATTTTTTTTTGGGAGGGAAGGAGTGGGAGTGTAAGGTGTGTGTGGATAGAGGGTGAATAAATAGGCTCACATTGCTATGCATGAGAGTCAACAAAGAGATCTCACGTGACAAAATCGGAGACCGGTTTTCCCTAAAGATAGCATCATTATAGTCGACGAACGTGTAGTAAGTAGTACGTTCTTTGATATAGTAATGTTTGTCGATTGCTTAGAGACACAATGTGTAGCTGAGACTAGCACAGGCTGAGCATGTTTGCCTCTACTACATTAATAGAGAGAGAAAGAGAGGTAAACGGTGGGTCTCAGTTTTGTTGCATGCAGTTGAGCCATTATTCTGTAATTTAGTCTTGGTTTACATTGATGTTTGGACTCGTATATTCGTAACAAATCAAATTAACAAATTCCCAATGTGCTGTTTTATGTGCAGACATTCCGAGGTATGGTAAATTTCATGGCTGATGATGAGCAGGGAGTGGAACTGACAGAGCTGGCTGTCCCGGAGTATTTGGCCGACCCTCCACCCCCGTACTCCAGGTACCCTGATGACTCGCAGCTCCTAGACTTGGGTGTGCGCAGACGTGAAGTCAGCAACAGGTCGCCACCTGCAGTTGACCAGCCAGAGCAAGGCAGTGCTACAGGGTCAAGCTCCGGAGATGATGGTGGCGATGATAATCGTCATGGACCAGGTCAAGGCCACCGGGGCAGGGGCCAAGGCATGTGCCCGAGCTGTGCGCAAGCCACTTTCGAGGAGGAATCCGGCAGCTTCCTAGATCTGGTGGAGAGCTTCTTCAGAAAGTTCTTGGAGGTGATGTGCAACATCGGTCGCAAGCTGCGCGACTTAGCTCTGTGGGTGCTGGAGGCCATCACCAGCCTCTTCTGCACCCGCCGAGCTCAGCAAGCCCAGGCCCTCAACACATGGGCCATCCAGACCAGCAGCCACTGTGGCCAGTGGTCTTCCACTCCTCTTCTAGCATAAGTGACCCATTGTGATGCTGGTCACTTGTAATAGCGTGTTCAGCCCAGGCTATACAAGCATGCTAGAGACTGCCACATATTACACATTTAGATTTTTTTTTTTTAGATTTTAATGCTTTATTGTCCCTTTTTATCGGGAAATTCTGGGCCGCCTGTGGAAGGCGTAGTCGCAGCCTGTGGCGTGCCCAAACCCAACCTACCTAACATTAGTTGTGATTTTTTGAAATTTAGAAATTCTTTAAATTTTTTAAATTTTTTTGAAATTTTGCTGGGGGAGCAAACCGGAGTACCCGGAGAAAACCCCCGAGACGTTGCTCGAGTCGAAAGTAAATAATATTCGGAGAAACATAACGCCCCGATGCAGGATCGAACCCACACCTGTCAGGCGCCATTGGTTTCTGGCCTGTGGACAGAGCAAGTTAGTCCCGCCTTAGCCCACTTGGCCACAACGCCAAGATAGGCTATATATATAAATCCTTGTATATTATTATTATTACATACCGTCTCAACAGATGACTTGTTTGGGCGTTAGCAAAGAATGCTTACATAGTTTATGATATTTGGTAGTAAGTTTTTATCCATAAACTTCAGGTGCAAAAGAACGTCTTTGGTAACAATTGCTCGACTAAGAACTTTGGGTGCAAAAGAACATCTTTGAAAACATAAGTGCTGACCAAGAACTTCAGCTTGCACTGGACCAAGAACTTCAGTGCTTGACCAAGGACTTCAGGTGCAAAAAGAACATCTTTGGTTAAAATGTTTGACCAAAAACTTCAACCAGCTGCAAAAGGACTTTGAAATGTTGCTCACTATGGCATCTGTTCAACTTTGCAATAGATTTAATTCAACCCTGAAGGCTAAAGTGCCCAACACTGGGGAGATCCTCGTCGCACAAATTATTTGAAAACATACAGGACAATCAAAAATCTTAAACTACTAACTTCATTTGGCTAAATTTGATCTCACCTGCACCCCTATGAAATTAAATATTTACCAAACGCGAGTTTGAATATGTTTCAGTTTTATAGAAGAATTTTAAAAATAAAGACAATCATTCCCATTACGGGTATATATTATGCCCACGTATCCTAAAGTTTCATTTCACTACCATGATCACAACATTAATATCAATCAAAATGTTTATAAATAAACTCTCCACATTCATTAGACTGATTGATCATGTTGTCATCTGCTTGTACATTACAATTATGTTGTAATTTTGTATATTAGCAGCAGTTCATCTGTAAACTTAGCAATAATCAACATATTGACTTGCAATGGAGACATTTTAATAAACCAGCGTTGTACATCTTACCCAGTGTTTGTTCTTTATTTCTTACCTCCTTCTATTTTCAGTCTTTGTGATGTTAGATGATGATGATTTTAAAAAAAAAACGGTGATGATACCGACAACAATGGCAGCAACATTCACATACACACTAACTTACAAGACCCATAGGAGATTCAAAACACAATATCCAAGAAACAAGGAATTCATGAACAAATAGTGCATGCTGAATACTTGGGGGAAAATTTGCAACTGATAAAAATTTGCCAAGAAAGAAGTTTGGCAAGACATTCCAAAAGAAACAGCGAAGAAGAAATGAACACAAACACGGCCCTGTAATATTACTTTTGCAACAAGTATTATTGATCAACAATGATAATTTCCCATGACAGAATAACTGATGCAAGGCAAACACTTATTACAACTGGAACAAGGCAAAGTTCACTTTATCCCTTCTTCACTCCCCTTTTGCCATGTGGAAGTGAACCAACTTTTGTCAATGAGGTGAGGCCCACTGATTGGCATCTTTTTATTCAACCATTTCGCCAAAGCATGTCAATGGGCATGGTTTTGACAGGAAAAAATGGAACAAACACCCACTTTCCCCCCATAAAAACAACCAACCAATCAACAACAAACAAAACAAAACAAACGTATCCTGTGGGTCTCAATCCGAGTATCAACCCCCAGTATTCACTTGGTACCATACAATATTAAGCTAGCACTTTCTTTCATAATTTCTCCAATAATGGATGTTTGTATAAATTGCAATAATGACTATTCAGTATTGAATAGTCCCACTGAGGATAATACAGAATCTTTTATTGTCCTCATAAATATTCACAAGGAAAATGGCAGTGTCCAATAACATATTAAAAAATCTAAATTTGTTGCAAAATACTAAACAATCTAATTGAATTGAAATACATTTAAAACTGAATAATAATAAAACATTTGATTACAATTTGTCGACAACAACTCACATATATGATGGAAGAATAAACACAACCCCACCCACACACAGTCACCGAAGCGAGAAATGCACATTCTAGCACCTGCATTTATCAAAAGACTGCCACCAAACATACTGAAGTGACTGTGCTGCCTCTGATGCGAAGCTATTAATAACTCCAGAATATCCCAGCATCAGTCAAATGTGGTCTAAGCACAAGTTATTGTTTGGTTGTTTTAGTACACCTATGGACTGTACCAGAAGCAAAGTGAGTTCCAAGCTTTTACATTTTTAAGTTTAATATAACAAGTTTGTGGAGTTAAAAAATCCAGTTTGAAAACATTCATACCCATCAATTTAGCAGCTGACATGCATACAATACAATAAGTCTAGGTTTTAGTTGAATATCACTATCAGATCTCATTGTAACCAAAGACATTACTGCGCATATTATTCAGATTTTACTTTCCACTTCTTCTTCTTATGATTATTTACGCTGTTGAATAAATGCATTAACGAAAAAAAAGGTGGCTCAGAATCTGTTTATGAAGATATTCAGATCAACAAGCGGGTCAGTATTTTGTGAAATGTAGATCACTAAAACAATGAACTGACCTGGTCTTGGTTTATCACCTGCTAACTAGATCTATGGGTCCGGGACTGACATTGGTTGCCTGGAACACCCACGCTATTATAGCACGCTGGCTGTGATAAATGACACATCTTTTTGTCTTGTGACGGGGATATGTGAAAAGAGGGAACATTGAACGCATGTACCCCATCCATTGCACTGTGACTGGTCAGACTTGCAAGGAGTAGATAGTGATTGACAATGGTCATATAGGATGAAGATGGTCATAAGAATAAAGGTGAAAATAACAAAGAGTATTTAAGCGTTTGATACAAACGAAGAAACCATAGTAAAAATGACATCATGATAATGACATTTCCGTGTCATAATGACGCTAGATTCAAAAGAATGAATCCAAACCCTGTGACCGTCGACAAATCTAGTACAATCAAGATGAAGACAACGGCACTAAATTTCAACGTGCCCTAGATTACATAAAGATATTACTTCAGTACTACAGTGCAAGCTCGTTGAAGCTTGCAGCATACAATGTGCAAGCTGATAATACTGCTGTTGGACTGTCAGACGAGATCATCAAGGTTGATGGTGGTGTTAGGGAAGGCACTGTCTAGCATGTGTGCTGTAACATCACCCGAATCGCTAGTCAGTCCCATCGGGTCACCACTGTAGTACACTGCGTTAGGAGGGTCATCCTGTAACAAGAATAACAATCATCATCAACTACATCAATCACCATCAATTACAGACCATATGTATCCTCATTTTCACCATCCACATTGTGTACCTGTAGCAGTTGCGTATGCACAAAGGTCCTTCCCGTCTGTGGGTCATGGTAGGTCAAGGCTGCTATGGGCTTTGGAGCGGCATAGAGGTGAGGATCCCGTTTCCCAAACTCCATGGAGTTGTCTGTAACAAAAAGAGAGAGAGAAGAGGAAAGAATTTATTCTTCAAGCTTGGGAAACGCAAACCATTAAAACACAACCTGTGTTACGCTGCAGTTAATAGGCAAAGGTATCCCTTCAACAGAATATAAGAAGACTTTTCTTACATCATTTACACTCAAAAAGCATCCTCTGTACAACAATGAAAGTATAGCAAACTGCATGGGTACATGGGCGGTCCAAAAAGTCTGCCTGAACTTTATTTTTCTTAGTATAATGCCACTATCATTCGTCTATTCCTAGTCTCTGCATCAGATCTGTAATTTTCTTCCTCCACTGTGCCTGCTGGAACGCATAACTATAGCAAAAAGCAGGGACTCTGGATTCCGCCATGACCACCTGCATCCATGAAACAGAGGCTATGGTAAAATATTTATTTATTTTTAACAATCTTCTTATATAGCACTTTTCCAGGTCAAGGGGCTGGTCAATACAGGGTCTAACTCAAACCGCCAACCTTTGGTCTCATAGTCCGACGCCCAGAGAACTGAGCACAATCCTGGACAGTCAGAGACGAGGACAAGAGACCTAGTGCATGCTGGGTTAATTTGTGCTGCCGGCACTCACATGAACATGAGCATCAGGATCTCTAAAGTCCATTGCAAAGGCATGCGTGGGTGCACCGACTAGACCTCAGTATGTACTCTCATCTAAAGAAGTAGGAGCGCAGTGTTCCAGAGTAATTTTTTTTTTTAATTTATTTATTTTTATTATTATTATTACTTCGTTTTTATGAACTCCAGGCTGTCAATGGAGTTTGAACCACTGCCTGTACAGGCTGCAATGTTATTTGCCTGCCATTTGAGTACACAGCGTACACCACTGAGCCAACTGCGCTCCCAAAATACAAAGCATCCTGTTCACAGGTACAAAGCATTCACATATTATCGCAAAATACTTGGATGTATGCATAAACGTATACATATTCTCTCTCAGACACACATACATACACAAAGTCTATGGTATTGGAATCTTCCACTACAATTCACACTTTTCTGCTATCCTATGCACCAACTGGAATCCCCCATGTAAGAGGGGTAACTCTTTCCGTTACCGTGAAGCATACTTCCGGTTTCTTTCTCCGCGTATTGTTTATCCGAGTGTTTTGAGCGAGTTATTTTCAAATATTCAAGAATATGTCGAATCACACGAGAAAACGTTGGTGGGAGCATAAAAGAGAAAGTGTTGCAGAGAATGCCTGATAGATTTGAAGTCCCAGTTGTGACAGTCAAGTTTACAGTGGGAAGACAACATGTGTCACTGCCCACCGGTATCATACCCTCACATAGTCAACTAGGCCTACTTCGTGTTTTGTGAAGGTTGCGACGGCGAAGCTATGGAAAACTACAAGAGTCTTCAGGTCCTGTTTCACTTTCTGTCGATGATCGTTCTTTAATCGTTGTATCGCTAGCTCTTCCATCTGACGACTGGCGTTTTCGTGGTGGCTTTCTGCCGATCTTCACTTTGCTGTCATAACCAAGAAACAGCTGGGGAGATGGATTTTGAATGGTGGGCTCTCGGTCAGTAAAATGAAAGGAACAGACAAAAATTGTCTTCGGTGGACGTTTTAAATGTAGTTTTGACAGCCACTCTCTTATGTGGTCACTATTTGAAGGGGTGTGCAGTTTGTAGGGCTCCTGACACACGCACTCTCCATGAACCATTGGGTAGTGATCAACGCACCTCCGAAGTTGCCACAAATACAGGCCTCTACGATTGTTTTTGCACCCTTTCACTGAGCATGTACTTCCTCCACCGTTTTTATACTTATCCCACTCGTTTTCTGGCTCTAACAATCGTCTTTTCGGCAATTTGCCATATTTAAAAGTCACGCATCAAGCTTTGAGAAAAGCAAAACAAGCCAGACCGGAACTTGGTTTCACTCTAACCTCGTTTTGATTTATAATGGCGATACCCACGAGTTTTTATGAGAGGTGCCGGAAAGTTGTGAATAACAGCAGTTAGTCAACAAAAAAGAAGACGAGAACACACAGGCAAAAAATACATACACACCTGACTGATTGGATGAGCTGTCTAGGTCAGTATCATTCATCATGTTGGCAGGATCATCATTTGCATCAATAGTGCGCCTAAGTCTATAGTTGCTTTCAAAATCAGTTCTGGCGCAACCACTACGATTCCTCAGTAACAATGGACGATTAGAATTTGTTTCTAAAAACAAAACAGTGTAAAAGTCAACAATTGTAAAAAAAAAAAAAGAATATAATAATAATAATAATAATAATAATAATAATAATAATAATAATAATAATAATAACAATAATAATAAATAATAGCTTAACAACAAAAAAAAAAAAATTATTATTATTATTATGGCTATTGACGCCTAATCTAAACAAGCCCTAGGCGTTTACAAAGTCAAAAATTTACAACTAATCAAAAAGAAAACATACATTACATAAATTACATAAATTGTTTACACCATTACTGAACTAACTAGTTAACAAACTAACCACACGCATGGTGGAGGATAAAATAAATAAAAAAACTTTCTAAAGCTAAGCAACACAAATATACTGCACTGAGCATGCTTCAATCAGCAATGACTATTAACTTAAAGATTTACAACTCCCCGTTTATTCCAAACTAAAAATAAACATTACCTTCATCGAACTAATAGAATAAAGAGAAAGGATGTACGCACCTAAACTGATCATGACAGGACCCATGGATTGCCTCAATGGTTGATCAGATATGGTGATAGGCTGAGCTAGGAGCTGCGACACAGCATCTCCATTCACTTGATCTCCACTGATCTCCACACCATCTTCTGAATACTGCCCTTCCTCTTCTTCATCTCCTTCACCTTGACAAACAGAAAAATCACATCATAAATAGACAAACAAATTCTTTCTTTTTCTTTCAAATACTTCAAACACTCTACCACCATAATTGGAGGGGGGGGGGGGTGAAGGAATCTTCTTTCTTTCTTTTTAAAAAAAAAAGTCATTATAAACAACACCAAACAGATAAATAACCTATAGACAAACAATAAGCAGATTATAATGTCTAGAGACATTGTCAACTGTTTGACATCGTGCCAATGCTCTTGTACATGTAATAGCGGGACGTTGGCTTTCGTAAATCATATTTATTGTACAGTTTGTACAGTTGAAAAGGGGGTAAGGCAACAGTACTATTAGACAGAACGAACAACAAAGGCAAATGCCTCCCCAACAGACCTTGGTCAGTAATCATCAGCTCTTCCTCTCCCTGAGTGCTGGCTTCATCGTTCATCAGCAGCTGAGCAATCTCAGAGCTGATGGTGGCATCGTTCTTCATCAGATGGGAGGTCAGGTGGTCCCTCAGCGTTTTCTTGCTGTTGTACTTGCGTGTGCAGCCGTCCACAGGGCAGCGGAACACCATGTCGTTGCCATCTTGCGCATGCTTACCTAGGTGCACGTAAAGGCTGCTCTTGGCGGTGAACCTGGCGTCACAACCTGCCAAAAACATGCACTTTGTACCGTGGTGCAATCACAGCATCACAACCTGACATTTAGGATGTGACAAACACTTAGTCGCTGAAAAAAAAAGAAGCCTAACCTAGCCCAGCACACTGAGCTCCACATCAATTAAATTTGCGAGTCACTGGAGCGATCACATTTGTGAGATGCTGAAGCTTTGCCTTCCAATAGTCTCATTTATACATAAATGCATCCAATTTATACTCCAATTTAACTTCAAACCTAACAAGTCAGCTATAGCCACTGGGAGATCAGACATTAGCAAATCCTCCATAGCCCTCTGTGTCCGCCACATGCAGACTGAAGGTAGGGAGACAATTCACATATGTAACTGTTTTCAGAACCCCTGCGGTGTCATCCTATCTCCCAAGATGTTATTTCATTGCAAGGAAAAATGAATGCTGAACATCAACTCTAAAAAATGTGCATACTAGGAGATGTCGAAGTGTTACGTGGATGAGCGTGCACTTGTGCAAGCACGAGTTTCAGTGTATGGTATACATGTTTGAATTCACACCAGTGCGTCTACATACAAACGCATGCATGGTTCAACTCAAAACGAAACTGTCCACTCACCTGCTATGGTACACTTGAATGGTCGGTCACCACTGTGAATGACAGAATGGCCCTTAAGATGTTCTGACCTCATGAAGGATTTGTCACAGATGTTGCACTTGAACTTGCGGACGTTCTGGTGCTTCAGGCTGTGACGCTTTAACTTGCTGGACGTGTAGAACGCCCATTGGCAGCCCTGTGTGTCAACAAAACAACATTTGACATTCAACACAACTAGTTAACATTCATCCACCAATCAAAAGATGTACGAAACCACGTGTGCACCAAAAAATTATATTTATAAAGCGCTATCATCAAACATAAAATAACCATAGTGAATTTTCAAATGCTTGACAGTGAAATGAAGGAAAGGCTTGGGTAATGAGGGATCAGCATTTAAGGTTATCGATAAGGGGAAAGGAGATCAGCATGAAATCCTAGATCAAACTGAGACATTTCAGGTCTATAAACGCCGCTTCAGTCCCTGCATCAAATATACAAATAGGTATATGGATTAAACACATTTTATGAGGCAGTTCAGAAAAGCAAGTGTCCTCCAAGTGTTCGCTCGCCACATGCAAGCTGAACATAAAGAGACAACCCACATGAATGGCTGTATTCTGACCCCTGTGCATTCTCATCATCACTGCTGCTAAACAGATCATTTTTAGCCTGGCTATTCACAACTTTCCGGCACCTCTCATAAAAACTCGTGGGTATCGCCATTATAAATTAAAACGAGGTTAGAATGAAACCAAGTTCCGGTCTGGCTTGTTTTGCTTTTATCAAAGCTTGATGCGTGACTTTTAAATATGGCAAATTGCCGAAAACGACGATTGTTAGAGCCAGAAAACGAGTGGGATAAGTATAAAAACGGTGGAGGAAGTACATGCTCAGTGAAAGGATGCAAAAAACAATCGTAGAGGCTTGTATTTGTGGCGACTTCGGAGGTGCGTCGATCATCGACACAAAGTGAAACAGGACCTGAAGACTCTTGTAGTTTTCCATAGCTTCGCCATCGCACCCTTCACAAAACACGAAGTAGTTGACTATGTTAGGCGAGCGTTGTGGCCAAGTGGGCTAAGGCGGGACTAACTTGCCTTGTCCACAAGCCAGAAACCAATGGCGGCTGACAGATGTGGGTTCGAGCCAGCATCTGGGCGTTATGTTTTTCCGAATATTTTTCAAAAATTCACAAATAATGTTAGGTAGGTAGGGTTTAGGCGCACCACTGGCGATAAAAAGGGATAATAAACTGCAGCAAAAAAAAAAAAAGTGAGGGTACGATACAGGTGGCCAGTGACACATGTTATTATTCTTGAATATTTGGAAATAACTCACTAAAACACGCGGAGAAAGAAACCGGAAGTATGTTTCATTGAGGGGATTCCCGTTGGTGCATAGGATAGCAGAAAAGTGTGAATAACTTTAACAAATCAACAGTAATTAAAACAACTCTCGCTTTAAAGGCACAATTAAACTGACTCGCCTCCACAGCACACTTGAAAGGCTTTTCACCAGTGTGCTGTCTCTCGTGCTGTCGCAGTCGACACTGGCGGTCGAACACTTTGTTACAACCCTCAAACTCGCACCGGAATTCAGCTGCCGCAATCGATTCTTTGTGAACACGGTTGTGAGAACCCAGAGCCGTGGAAGAGAAGAACATGCACTTGCAGCCAGGGTGCGGGCAACTGCCAAACAAATCCAATATGTACAACTGTATTTTTTCCTGCTTCTTTACACATAAGGTTAAAACTGTTCTTGTAACATTTTGGTCATTGGGGAGAGAGGTATTTGGAACCTTTTTTCTCTGGGCCAGCTTCATGAGGATAGTGCCCATCTATCTATCTCTCTCTCTCCTAAACTGATCCAAGTAACCAATTCATAGCTGGTTGCCTGGAATTGTGCTGTGTGCTTTTTTCAGTCATTTCACATAAATAATTATAATATATGTACCCGTGAGAATAATGACTCAAATATAAACAACACAACTTTGGTGCACTGCTGTTAAAAATACCCCTTTCATAATGTCAAAAGTCAACTTTAATAATCAAATTTGTAAATACAGACAGGAGGTGGCATACCATGTACAATTACTACTATAATCCCTTCTCTGTGATTTCAACAGTCAACTTTACTTCCCACTATATTCGTTATTTTTAGTATAATTAGGTACTCCAAGCTGATTTTTCAAATTGCCTAAATAATTAAAAAAATATGCTTAATAGATAGATTTCTTCATGCTGAATTCATTGGTATAATTATTTTTTCATTAGCTTCATTAGTTTTTAAGTTATGATTTTTTTAATGAATTAATTTTGGAGCCGATTTTGCGTGCAAAAGCAAAAAGTGATAAATGGCCATTTTTAAGGCATTGTATTTTCTTTAGTTAATCATTTAGAATCATTAAATCTACAAATTTCACTTAGTATATATATATATAATGGCTCTAATTTTTTCCAAGTAGCCTGTTTGAATGTTTTCTAAGAAAATTCGATTTAAAAATGGCCATCGGAGCTATTTTAAGCAAATTTTCTAACTGAGAACACCAGGCAATTTCAATTTAATATAACTTTACATCTAATTAAGCTACAGATGTGATTTTAGCATCAATGGATTTGTTTTAAAGAGTTTTATAAAAAAACAATGACACAATGAAAATAGCATGATGCAGTGGAACCTTTATCAGTTTATGAAAGAAGTCATGGATTACAAGTCTTTCTGTTTAACGTAGGCAATTTCAATTTCAACTTTACATCTAATTAAGCTACAGTTGTGATTTTAGCATTAATTGATTTGTTTTAAAGAGTTTTATAGAAAGAAAATGACACAATGAAAATAACATGATGCAGTGGAACCTTTATCAGTTTATGAAAGAAGTCATGGATAATAATTCTTTCTACTTAACGCAGATAATTTCAAGTTAATATCACTTTACATCTAATTAAGCTACAAATATGATTTTGACATCAATATATTTGTTTTAGTTTTATTAAAACAAAATGACACAATTAAAATACCATGATATATACATTTAATTTAACCAATGAAAAATCCAAGCAACAGAAAATAACAGTAGACCTGTGTAAACTGTTGAACCCTAGTGAAGTGACCTTAAAAAAAGTAAAGAGTAAAACTAAAAGTAAAAAGTATAGAGAATAATTATTTTCAAGTATAGGCTAGACAACAATTATAGGCAATGTCATAAATGGACAAATCTGCACGAAAAAATAACTTTAGACTGCAGAAAATTGTCTTTGTGAAGATTGTCGATCATTACGATAATTTACATCTAAATAGGCCTACCGAAGAAGAAAACGAAAATAGAGAGGTCACGTGACTTCATAAAATTTGTTTTTTCTCAAAATAGAGCTACATTTGACTACAAATCGAACACACAGCATAAAGCTTATTCTTTTCCGAACTCAAAAATGCTTAGTTCTTACGAACGACCTTTTAAAATAAAATTAATTAAACGGTTATCTGACGGTAACTTTCCGCCATTTTGGCACTGCCGAAGCAGGCACGCTTTCGGCTGTCAAACCGCTCTTCTTATTTTCTAATTTCTAATGCGTCCTTATTAAAATCAGAAAAAATAATAGCACTGAATTTGAGACAAAACGTTCCTGTATCGTTACATACTAAAATATCCTTCAAAACTCAATTATTTCCGTTTACTTTTAGGCTTCAAACTTTTCAACTTTGATTTCCGCGCACTCATTTTCAACAAGGTAGGCTTCATTTAGTATCAAATTGATCAGCATTATCTCCCCTACATGATGTCATAAGTTTTTTTTAGCTTAGTAGCAAGGACGCTTTGAAAATAGCGCGGAGAGAGAGGTACTGTGCGCTCACAGATCGGGTCACTTTTGGAATGCGCGGCGCTCGCGAGCTAACGGTTATACTTTTTAATTAATAATTTTACTTTCATAACGGTGTCAAACAAACAAATAAATCACACACACATGTAATTTAAAGATTAATCTTTATTTTGGTATGCATATTTTATTAAAATATAATGTATTAAAGAAGAAAATAGAAGTTAAAGTATCATGAAAAACGGCCCTGAAAGCAGCACAATCACTGACACAAGGCCAGCTTGGAGTACCTAGTATAATAAATACTAAACGATGATGACGACAAAACTATTATCATACTAAAACAAAACAAGAAAAATACAAAAAAACAATTTGACTTGAATAATGTACTACGGCTAGGAAGAAGAGACAGTCATCAATAAGACGAAACACCAATCCCACTGACCGGTAAGTCCTCTGGCTGCCATTGTGAATCTTAATGTGCTGCTCCAGGAGGCGCTTGGTTGGAAAACGCTCTTCGCAGCCTGGCTCTGGGCATTCCTCATTGCAGGGCCGATCATGTAAGTGCCGATGTGTGTTGAGGTTGTAGATAGTGGTAAACTGGCGGTTACAGCCTGGGACATCACACTGCACACACAAACACATGCACATCAATACACCACATTACATCACTTTTCACTTATAGTCTAAGCTCTTCTAATGACAGTCAGTGTTACAAATAACTACATCTTTCACAAATTATGTGCCTTCAAATCTTTCAAGGCACAAAAAGATCTATCTTGTATACAGAATCAATCTGTCTTGAATGAGCAATAGCTGTTAAAACAAGAGCACTTCAGTTCAACAGGATTTGCATAACTTCATGTGTATGTTGATACAAGATCGCAACTTTTAAAACTATACTGAGGAAAAGCACATACACAGCATTCCTGATTGAGTATTATTAAAACCCAATGCCCTCAAACCAGTTTTGAGCTTCTCCTTATTTAGTACTCAATGCCAGGGAAGCAACTCTGCAAAATGTTCACACAACACTCAGTGAAAAAAAAATTAAAAATACAAAATTAGGATTTATACCTGTTTTAATCTGATGAAAAATACCACCAAATGTTGAATTCACTCTGTGTTTAAAATGGGTACGGTGGGTACAGAAAATGCACACACTAAAATACAAAAACAACAGTTTCATTTTTTTCACACAAGTCCAGATCAGAACTCCTTTTTTTCCCATGGCCAGTGATCAGCACAAAGTTCACAAAACAAGCTGTTATTAAAAGCACAAAACATGCTGATCTTAATGGAAATAAAACTACTAAAATGGAAGGAAGGAAAAAAATGAGGAAGACACAGTGCAATAAAGGTGTACCAGAAATAACAGAAGTAACTAGGTCAACGTCAAAATTGGTAAAGAAGACACCAAAGTTGCTAACACTGTTACACAGTTTGTTTCTACTTTCTGTTTCTTTTAACTATCAGTAGGCATACCTGTCTTCTTAGTTTGTCTTTTCTTCTTTTTTTTTACAGGGACCAACAACAATTGGCAACTTTTGATCTGAATCACTCTCTACTGAACTCACAAAACTGATTGTTTTGGGTTTTTTACTTTGGAACTTTATCGTTTCATTAAACAAAGAATGAAACAACAACTATCAAACTAGGCTCCTACACCAGGTGGCCCTATCACGGCTGTTCATATGCGGCACTGTCAAGCTATGGCTAAAACTAACAGTAACCCTTGTTCCGTCCCGTCCCGTATTGCTGGCTGACCTGCTTGTAGCCAATATCGAGACGCTGGCTATGCTTAGCGTAGCCTATCCAACTGGCACTTGCCTTTAGTAGTTTGTGGAGCTTATAAAGTTATAATTATTTTAGCCAAGCCCATTGCCGCAAGCTAGCCAGACCTTAATGAATCGCCCTCTTAAGATTTTGTTGTACATTTTAGAAATACATGACAGTTGTCCCGCACGCTATTAGTAACTACTTTTGCTCGCTACATAAGTATTTTATGCCTAACAAAAATTACTGCTGAAACTGAATGTATGTTAAAAAAAATCATCCACTATTTACTATACACGAGAGAGCCCAAACAAACGAGAATACATTTAAAACCTCATCCAAAACAGCACAATTTACAAGACATGAGGCAATGCAAACAAAACCTTTTTTTTAACAAAACAACATGCCAAAATACTACAATTTACTAGGAAAAAACACATTTCAAAGTACAACAATTTACAAGATAGCAACACAACAGTTTCGGGTTTTTTCAATGGAGACATGCATTCACTTTATAAAGAGAGAGAGAGAGAGAGAGAGAGAGAGAGAGAGAGAGAGAGAGAGAGAGAGAGAGAGAGAGAGAGAGAGAGAGAGACTACACACATAACTGATACACACAAAGTACACACATACACATAAACTGAATGTGAACACACAATCAAAGGTTAAATACAGTTAAGTTTTAAAGGACTTTACAAAACAAAGCTAAAAACAAATGAGACATAACAAGTAAAGAATAGAAAGTAAAGAAAAACACAACAAAACACAGACAAAGCATACACGCGGTAACGAAGTGCGGTAATATTCCGGGCTTGACTGCAAGCAGTGAAGATCTCTACGGGGCCGGCAACAATGATGTGCCTGTGGCCAGCATTAGCATGCATGTTTCGTTAATTCGCTGCAATTACAGAGGCCAGCAACCAAACACAAGAAGGTATTCATAAATATCGACCACATCACCAGAAAGTTCAAACTTTGCACTAAGTGACTTCAAATGGTGAACATTGTCAGCTGGATTTAAATGATCAGCACGTGTAATTAGAACATGTATACACACTAGAAAATCGGTACAATTCAAGCAAAGAGCTTATATACCAAGAGGGTTCACTCAGGGATAATTACTTGGACATCCGGGAAGTGCGATAACTCGTGCTGAGAAAGAGTTATCTTACATGTATTGCAGCGCATACGGCGAAGATGACGGTAGAAACTATAGTGAAGAAAGTAAGTATAGGTCGCATTTTTGTTCTGGAAAAGGGTGCAGTAGGACTTTCCCCCCTTTTTTTAAGATATATTATAAAAGGACAAAGTTCCAAACAAGTGATGTTAATTTTATCACTTACTTTTTTTTAATGCTGAGAGACAATGTATACACATGTAAAATAGTGCAGCGTCTGATACATTTGTATGTGATGTTTATTTATGTATAATTATATAAATAGCGTTTGAAGTAATGTATAGAATGTTAATTTGATTGTTGTTTAGGATGCTGAGAGGCAATGTAAATATATAAATAGGGTAAGAGGTAGGTTAGATGTTATAATATAATAATGTGGGTTTAAACATGTACATAGTCAGAGATGAGAATCCTAAAATGACAAAAAGGAGGAAAAATTCCAAAGTCTGTCGAGTGGCGAAGCCACGGGTGCGGTTACCTGAATGCATTATTTACTGAATGAAATAACCTTGACAAATAAACAAAGCAAACAAATAAAAAATCCATTTATTTTTATATATTTTATTTCAATTGCAGTTAATGTAAATCTTAATAATTTCATTTCTACCAAGTATTATTCTAGTTATTTATTTTTATTTTAATGCATTTCTTACACTTAATTATATTTTATTACAAAAAAAACTTTCATACTCTTGAATTTAGTTGTGCAAGTGCCAAAAGGTCGTGTTGTATAAGCAGTTTAATAAATTGTTTTTGATTACATAATAATTTGCATTTTTTGTAAGTCTTATGTATAGGCTTCAAGGAAATGTGCATGAAAAGATAACTCATTAAAGGAATTTTCACATAAAGCCATGTATGTGAAAAAAACTGACAACGTGACGGTTGTTACATTGACATCCTCAATCACCCATAATTTAAAAGATGGAAGAAATGTGTAACTTTAAACTATTAAAATTAATAAAGCTTCCACAATTGAAAGAAAAAATAATAAAAAAACCAAAGTGAATGAAATATCAAAAAGCAGTATATGAACATGATCATGTCAGATGTAACAACCATCACGCAACTCTGGTTTAATGTTTTCATGGGTATGTTATGATTTGCTTTAATGATTTAAGATATGTTTGTTTCTAAAACATTTAGATCACATTTCAAAATAAAACACATTTAAACATTGTCAAGTAATACAAAATGTTGATATTGAAAAACATTGTGATGGTTGTTACATGAGACACTGTTGTCAGTAGTGTTAACATACATAATAATGAAGCAATGTGCACATTTAGGACAAAAAGACAAATCATTCATGTTATCAGCATATTTACTAATTATTATTTAGTTAAGTAAAACAGTAAAAAAATGTATCAACTTGAAAAATGGTGAAAAAATAAAAAATAAAACAAACAATATTTGAATAAAATAATAAATGTAAACCTGATTATTTAATGAATTTAGGCCTATTTATCACATTATAGCCATCACAGATCTTGTAGGAGTCTGTCAAATTGGATAACCTAGATTATCGATCTGTAGTTAGAAAATCACTGCTAGGGACATGTTTTTTTTCCAGCCAAAGGTAAAGAAAACCCTCTGACTTGTTACTGATGAAAAGTGACGGTCGATATTAGACATCTGTCGATCTGAAAAACATCAATTGGTTGTTCTACTTTATTATGTTTACGCTTCCGATCATTTTTATTTTCACTTTCCTCCAAAAATACTGCGAAATAAAAGCATAATGTACAATCCAACTCTACACAAGTGAAGAAACGATCATATCAAACTTCTGTGTGACGGTCGTACTATTGAAAAATTTTTGACATTTTATGAAAACTTCACCCGTTTTTCCCGTAGCTTGCTCTCAGCTAAAATAGCCGCCATTTGTCTTTTCTGTTTTGGTCACGTGATCAATAAAATGTCGGAATGGGTTTCAAAACGTAAAGAAATAAATAAAAAAACGAATATGAACGGTCGTTACTTTTTGACATTTTTTTAAAAAGTGAGATATTCTGCCATATTTTACCTATAAGAATTTCGTTTTATCCTTTAAACAAAATATATTTGTATTTGCCATACATTTCTCCGCTTCGGTTATTCCAAAATTAGGACTGGAACTTCACTAAAGCATTGGTTTTTTTGTCTGCAAAGAGTAGTACGATTTTGACATTTGATGTAACGACCGTCCGTGAATAAAATTAGGCTATAATTAGGTAGTCAAAAGCCATTTTAAAAAAATGATTTCCTCATCACAAAACTGACATAGATTTAAAGAGCTTTTCATTCTGAACACAGTGGTATATTTTTTTTCCCCATAGGACAAATAGGTAAAAAGTTATTAATGTTTGAAAATGCCGAATGTTGGTGTTTTTTTGGCAACGTTTTGGAATTGAAGAAATTGACAACTTTGGAGTCTCAAAGTGAAGCCAATATTGATACCAGGAAGCTGATTTTTGACAGGTAACCCCTTCATATGTTATACTCCAAGCCCAATTTTCTTCAGGCCTCTCCCATGTAATGTTCAGCCGTTTTGGTGCTTCAAAGTTGGGAAATCATCAAATTCGCAGTGCGCGCCGGCAAATTATAGGCCTACTGGTGTGCTACTACGCTCAGCACGCGTGTCGTTGAACAGGCCTACGAGTACGCAATGACCGCAAGAATTCCCGAACACCGTTTGGGTAGGCTTTTCTACGGCAAAGCGCTCCGCGATACAGTAATGCACAAATTAATAAATACCCTAGTTTTATAAAGGAAAGTCTGCTCTTTATTTCTTGCTAAGTTTTAAACTTCTAGTTAAAATCAAACTTACATCAAAACCGCTTTATCCACTTTGTTCGGCTCGTAACAAAACTTTTACACACGAGAGCCCCACAATACCTATATGTAAATGAAGCTAAGTATCCGAACTTTTCATTGGTTCTTATTTTTAGGCCATCCAATGAAGTATCGCAAAGCACTTAGACTTTGAAACGAGCCCCTCTCAGCAAACGACGCTGACAACTTTTTCCGCACCGCCATTCAGCGCTCGGATAGGGGCGTATTCAAAAGCTGTTTTCTCGGAATCTTTCGCATAAACATGCATTAAAAACAACACAGATGTAAAGATAAAGCTTTCAATTTTTATTTGAATACAGCCACTGTTCGTTTTGATGCAGTTTTACATTAATAATAAGTGTTGAAAGTGAAGTGAAAACTGAGTCAAAACTGCCGACCGGACAAGAGCCAATGAAGAGCTTGGAGTACCTACTATAATGCAATAATTTCAAAAATGGTTACAGATAAATTGTTAAGCTGTTTTAAGTGCTTAAACATCGGTAAGTCAAACTACAAAATTTTATCCAGTTGTTATTTCATTTAAATGAGTAAAGAGACTCTAATGTGAGCAACTATAACTTACAGCTTTCTGGACCGCAAAAAAATCCCCTTTTTTTCACTGTTTTATTTTTTTTTATATACTAATTCTACAATTAACAGCATCAGTTTATTTTATATATCTCTCTAACATATATCCTTACAATATCACAAATTACAACAAACACATAATTTCAAATACACATTTATTTCCATTTTTAAAATGCATACTGTTTCAAAACGACCTTTTGGCACTTGCACAGTTGCTTGTCTTTATTTTACTGTATACATTGTTTTCATTCTATACATTTAATTTTATTGACATTACTTTTGTTTATTCTCTCAAATTATGTTTCATTTTTTAATATATTTAATTCTAGTTAATTCGGTGAATATATTATTATTAGTGAATTAATTACAATTAAAAGATTGAAAATTATAAATTTGTTCTTCATGAAACAAACTGCATGACAAATTAATTTTATACATATATTTTTTTTTGAAATTTTATAAATTTGTTTGTTTATATTTATAAATAATACGTACTTAATACCGCCAACATCTGGTGGTCCTAACACTGCATAATTCCTGCAATACTTTCTTTACTTAGCAATGTTTTAACAGACAGAATGAAGGTCTAATCAGTCTGGCGCGACAACGGGAAAAGGGGAGTAACTCGTTCCGACAAGATTTGCTTCCCATAAACTGTCCAACTTTCGTTACACAGGCTTATAAAGGAGTCGACTATCTTGGTATTTATAGTCTTTGATTCAAGTCAGCTCATAGTGCAAGAAGGATAGCTACAAACGGTCAAATCCAATTAAATATAGCACAAACTACGTCGTCTTTGTAATTCTAGTTTGCGCTAATGCAAAGTTTAGATATGAAAGTAACTAAATACAAAAGATTACCACAATAACATGGACATTCCACATAAAACGATCACTTTTTGAGCATACAATTACAGAGCATGAGCAAGACACATTCTCTTCAAATGCTCTGTGAGCAAAAAGAGAGCGTGCTTGCTTTGAGCAAGGTGGTGGCCTTGAGTGGTTAAAAATAGCTTGCTGCTGCTGGCAGAGAGTTCACTTTCACACAAGGCTGTTTCAGTCATGGTATAGCCTGATCATCTGTCCATCACTTCTGCCAATCACCAAATAGGTAGTCAAAAGCCATTTTTAAAAAATGATTTCCTCATCACAAAACTGACATAGATTTAAAGAGCTTTTCATTCTGAACACAGTGGTATATTTTTTTCCCCCATAGGACAAATAGGTAAAAAGTTATTAATGTTTGAAAATGCCGAATGTTGGTGTTTTTTTGGCAACGTTTTGGAATTGAAGAAATTGACAACTTTGGAGTCTCAAAGTGAAGCCAATATTGATACCAGGAAGCTGATTTTTGACAGGTAACCCCTTCATATGTTATACTCCAAGCCCAATTTTCTTCAGGCCTATCCCATGTAATGTTCAGCCGTTTTGGTGCTTCAAAGTTGGGAAATCATCAAATTCGCAGTGCGCGCCGGCAAATTATAGGCCTACTGGTGTGCTACTACGCTCAGCACGCGTTTCGCTGAATAGGCCTACGAGTACGCCATGACCGCAAGAATTCCCGAACACCATTTGGTTACACTTTTCTACGGCAAAGCGCTCCGCGATACAGTAATGCACAAATTAATAAATACCCTAGTTTTATAAAGGAAAGTCTGCTCTTTATTTCTTGCTAAGTTTTAAACTTCTAGTTAAAATCAAACTTACATCAAAACCGCTTTATCCACTTTGTTCGGCTCGTAACAAAATGTTTACACACGAGAGCCTTCCATACCTATATGTAAATGAAGCTAAGTATCCGAACTTCTCATTGGTTCTTATTTTTAGGCCATCCAATGAAGTATCGCAAAGCGCTTAGACTTTGAAACGAGCCACCTCTCAGCAAACGACAGTGACAATTTTTTCGCAGCGGCATTCAGCCTTCGGATAGGGGCGTATTCAAAAGCTGTTTTCTCGGAATCTTTCGCATAAACATGCATTAAAAACAACACAGATGTAAAGATAAAGCTTTCAATTTTTATTTGAATACAGCCACTGTTCGTTTTGATGCAGTTTTACATTAATAATAAGTGTTGAAAGTGAAGTGAAAACTGAGTCAAAACTGCTGAGCGGACAAGAGCCAATGAAGGGCTTGGAGTACCTACACCAAAATTGTCAAAATTAAGGCGATTTGGGGTTACTACTAAATCCAAGTCAACATCAGGCACATCTCCTTTCACTATTTCTTCTGGTGTAAAGCCCTTAAAGTCACCGTCATCGTTGCTTTCACCGATAATCTAACGTTGTATCTTTCTCCTCAATCTTACTAAGATTCTTAGTGGCACCAAAAATGGGGCCCAACATTTTTAATTTTAAAAAATCACCATGAAAAGACTACAGCATGTACAAATGTGGCAATTTTTCCATCATGTAAACATGAAAGAGAAATATGTCTGATAAAAAATTTGAAGTGATGTGTTGTGGTTCACCGTTGCTAGACAGTTACAACGCGGTAGGATACTTTGTGGGACTGAATGGGCCTTGCGAGGAAACAAAGGCAATAAGCTCACCGGACTGAACGGGCCTTGCGAGTGGGAAAGGGTTAAGGGTTAATTATGATTCAGCTCAATAGTAATGTCTTACCACAAACAATTTTTCTCCGTCGTGCGACTTCTGGTGTCGGTTCAGTTTGTATGCTGTTGAGAAAGCCCAGTCACAACCTTCCCTCTGACACTGCAAAATACAAATTGCAATAATTTGTAATTCCAATTGAAATTGTAAAAATAACGAAAGAAATAACAAAATGCAAGAAATAAACCAGATTGAAAATACAGATAAACATTCTCATTCCAGACGGCACTATCCATCAAACATACTGTGTAAATCTCATTTATCTTGTTAGTAAGCAAACCAGCGTTGCCTGAGTTGAGCTTTCTTGAATATAGGCCTAAGAGTGCAGGGGAATAATGGCGAATACAACAAGTGTTGCATTTTAATCGAGAATTTTTGATGACCAAAAAACATAAAATAGTGAAGGAAAGATTTGCTTGCATACATACAGCAGAAGTAGCCTGTCTTTATCGATGTATAGCTTACAGTTATAATTCGCCAACAAAGTCGAACTACAAATGTAAGTTTAAGCACACTGGTGCCCAGCTGACAGTCCCTATTCACCAATAAAGTCCAAATTTAGTTTTAAAATTTTCAGTTTCTTCTCCGTTCAGACCTGAAACTCGCTACTTCGGTCAGTCTGTCAAAGTCCTTCACAAGCGTCTTTTAAAATGAACTTGAAGACGCATCTTTTTAGAGAGGCCTTTTCTTAGGCGCCATGAGTGAGTGTTTTTTTTTTTTTTTTTTGCTTTTTTGGGGTGTTGGGATTCGTATGTGGTTTCGTGTTATTGACAAATGTATGCATGTTGTGTTTACATTTGTTTGTGTAAAGCGCTTTGTGATTTTGGAAAGCTCTGTATAAATTGCCTGTTAATGTTATTATTATTATTACATTCCGATACACAACCCAAATCTTGTAAAAGTGTTTTCACTGGCATTGGTTTAGTTGGTATGTTTGAAGAATTTGGAGAAATTGGTTTGTTTGTGACTGTAGTTTCTCTAAACAAGTTTTTGAGGTGCTTTACCAACACTGACTGAATGCTGGGTGCAGCACACTGGCTTCACAGATTGTGCATCAGCAACACTGACTGAAGGTTGAAAGATGCACACTGGCTTCACAGATTGTGCATCAGGAACACTGACTGAAGGTTGAAAGATGCACATTAGCTTCACAGATTGTGCATCAGCAACACTGACTGAAGGTTGAGTGCTGCAAACTTGGCTCACAGTTACATGAGACTGCTTAGCTTTTTATAGCCTCTGAGAGCAAGTTCTCCATTGCTCGTATTTGATTTCTGACTGGCACACTGTACAAAAGGCTGTTCCATTTCTGGAGATCTCCCTAAATGTTATACTAGTCGTTTACCACCAACTACTTTTTCCATTCCTTCCCACCTCCATGCATGGTTCTCCGACCAACAATAAATTAGTTTCTTACAGCTGCAGAAAACAAACAGCACTCAATCTCTGCACTTGGTACACGTTGAAAAAAAAACAACATAACAATAACTGAACAGTAACTGTTATTTTTGCCAAAGAAGATGCAGGCTTGTAGATCGCTCACAGTAAGTGAGTAACACACTGCGCCAGAGACAAAGTCATTGCAGTGATTGGCCAAAAGACACTAATCTATTGGTGTTATAAGACCATCATGCCTGTGCAGACGCAAATATGACATATCGTTCTTTTCTAACAAACAGATCGGTAAAACTTCAAAGTTATGGAATACGTGTGGTGGAGTGGAATGTGACTGGTCACGCTTGGGAGAGATTTTTCCCTATGAGGCTGCAGGAGGGAGATTGTTCCCTTGTTGTCAGTCTGGCCATACTGGTTCATAATATTATATGGGGAGATCTTTGGGCGAGTGCTTGAGCCACTGAAAGTGTATTCCTTGTGCAACCACATCGCAATTAAGATATGACATGTTCTCCCAGCCTAGCCCTACATTCTTCTTTTGCTTTTGGGTATGCACAGGGCTAAAATAATTGTCCGCTGGCATTCTATGAAGGTTTGTGGCAGCGATATGCAGATCGAGAGTGTCATGGCAAACTTACTTGTTTTCAGATTCCATTTCCCCATTTATTGCACATTTTTATTTCTGTCTTACGAGGAATAAATAAAAATGACTGTTTAGATGACTGTGTTCTCATGTAATTTGTTATCGCTCATCCAACCAGCCACAGCTTGAGGCTGTACCCTGAGCCAGACACATGATGTTAGCTGGTGGGGCATAGATGTTGATTCCAGAGTCTTCAGCAAAGAAGTGGTTTAGGTGATTGAAAGGTTTGACGTAATAGGCTGAAAATAGATTGTGAATAAAACGGGATGAAGAACAGAACCTTGGGAACACCATATTTAAGGAGACCTGGAGATGTGACAGACTGACCAGCCTTTTATAAAAGTAAGAGAACTTACAAATGACTGTGAAACCTTTGAATTTTCACATAAGACTTACTATGACAAAAATAATGAAGCTTACGGCCAAAGATGCAGACTGGAAAGTAATCAATGCTGGCTCTTGTAATCCAGAACAGGCAAACCCGGGTCTTGTGACCATATTGGAAGATATTACTATTTTATTAGACTAAGACTAGTAAGAGCTTTGAAATGAGGCGCTACAGAATAGGTTTTTGCAACGTAACTGAAGATAGTAATACAGTGGAACCTCCGGTATACGACCGTCCAAAATCTGAGAAAAAACGGTCTTATAATAGAGGTGGTCTTATACCGGAAACAAGGGGTGGGGTGGGGTGGGGGGAGGGGGAGTCAGGCTCGGAGGGGTATGTAGTCATAATTTTCACACTCACCAGCATGTATTCTCTGACAAAGGAAACTGTAAAACATGTTTCATTTTTAGATTTGTCTTTTATTCACAACTTCAAAAATAGAAAACAGTCGAACCACTGCCAGACGCGTTCATCCAAGTCTGTCAGTGCAGAAGCTCTCAGTTTCGATGTTTCCGTTTTCGCCACTTTCTCCACTCTCCCATCGTAGTTTCACAGATTCCTTATCCTTTATGATGAGCTGAATTTGGGTCTTCCCAACGTCTAAACTTCTTGCAATAGACTAACAACTCTCCCCATTTTCACTTCTTTCAATCACTTTCATTCTCTCTGCCAAACTCAAAACGTTCCTCTTGCGCGACGCCATTTTGACAGCCAGTGTAGGCGAGTAATGTCCCTTATTTGCGAACCGGAAATAGCAAACAGCAGACGTACACTAACATGAGAGAAAAAACGAAAGGTACAGACAGCAAATTAACTGATATCTCTTTTAAATTGCCCTAAGACGGTCGTATAAAGGGCTTAAGACACCTTCGCTGGTCGCATAAACGAGGTTGTCGCATACCAGAGGTCATTTATTATTGGAAGTGAATCCGTCAGAAGTTTTCAGGTCACATAACGGAGGGAGTCGTATACCAGAGAGCCGGATACCGGAGGTTCCACTGTACTATGAGTAAGTGTTCACATGTGACATCATAAAACTATTTTTTTTTTTTAAATTGCTGAGGCTGACATTAATATGGTATAATTTGTGGTGAATGTTGAGATAGGCTATCCGAATGTGTCGCAACAAAAATACTTTCTGTAACAATTAGTTTGGGTCTGAGCACAACTTACAACAGGCTCCCCCTCCCTCCCCCCCCCTCCCACACTAGAACTAGAAGTAGGTACTCCATTCTGCCTCAAAAGCAGGAAAGTTAAGCTGTTTGACCAATTTTTTGCCTTGTTTTTAATCGCTGGTAGACAAGGTACAATAACATAAAACAAACCAAAACTTACACCACATAAATAAACAGTCTTTGCTTGTTTGATTTGTAACTTGTGTGTCTGTCTATTTTAACAAATTGTCTTTTTAAATGATTTTTTTAACACCTCACCCAACGCTCACTCGCCGAGCGCGAAGCCATTTGATGCACCGCCACCAGTTGACCTTTCCAGTCACTCTCAGTAAAACTCGTTTCGCTTTGCATTACGTGTCAGCACTATAAATATTGACCAACCAAATTAAAGAAGAGAAGCTGAGCCTCGTTTTGATACCATTTGCGAGCATGGCGAAGTAAACAAAAAAAAATTGTGAGGGTTTGAAAACTTTGAAGTCGATTTTCGAGAAGAAAGACAAAACCGACAGAGACCCAACAATATCAGATTGTAGAGGAATCTTTCTACAACAAAATTAGCCACATTAGAAGTCATATAAAGACTTCTACGCGAAGCGATTGCCAATCAAAGAGAGACGGTGTTCGCGAAATTTGCCTTCCTCGCTCGACTAAACAAGCGTCACAATGGCGGACCAGTCAGCATCAGTGTTGCCATCAGACTCCGATTTTGTCAACAGCCCAATGCCTTCTCACTCATCATCCAAGGCTCTAGATTCTCTTGTTGGTTAGTACAAAGAATAAAGTTTTATTTGTAGTTTGAGTGATCGTTTTGTGTAAACATATTTTGTGTTTAATAATTATTTCATTCAGCCACTGTATGATTTTAAAAAGAACCGGAAGTGACCGTGTTGTTCTTCACTAGGTAGGTTCAGAGATAGATCGAGAGAATTAATATAATCTTTACTTGTTGAAGAATGTAAATGGAACGTGAAAGCATAATGATTAAGGATGAAAATTATGCAGGTAATTTAAATTCTTATGCGATTAATAGCTTATTTTACTGTACATTGGTAGGTCACGTGACCGCCGAACAACCTACTTTCGAAATTGTTCTGCAAGTTAGTCTTTTCCCTTCTGATGTGTTGTGGACAAAACTTACATCTGTACCAAGTGGTGCCTGTCTAAAAACTTTGAAAAGATGCACTATTTATATTCCTGGGCTGGTATGGATCTTAGTTTTGTCAGTTATAGTATCCTGATCATAGCACCTTTCTCTTATTCACAAACTATCCTTAGCATAGCACCTCTCTCTCTCTCTCTCTCTCTGTTTCTCTCTCTCACCCATCACTATTAATTATTGGTATAAATGTAACAAAACATGTTGCTTGTGCATTTTGCAGATGATAACATCTACAAACATCTGAAAAGATGCTTCCTTCCTGGTAGAGGCAGACCTCCGGCCTGCACTGCCAGAAGTGCACCTTACAAACTTTCTACTGATGCAGCTGAAGAACTTTCAGTTTGAAGGAAAAAAGACATCAAATGATGTAAGGAATTTTTTTAAATGTGGTTTTGTTGTGAAGAGCACTTTTTTTTTTTTAACACAATCAGAATACTTAGCTAATAAATTAATATGATCAACTTGACCACAGAAGACTATATTTGTTCGGACATTCTAAAATGTTTGGCTTACTAGTTTATTTAAATTTTTATTATTGACGTTAATAAATTTGTATGTTTCAGGTTTCCCAATGGTTCAACATGCTTTTCCCTGATGTCAGCTACAACTTCTCGTCTTAGTGCTGCACTAGACAGAGTGAAGAAGAAAGACTGTTGTAGTGATTTTGGGTTCTGGACTATTATAGTATAGTAACATAGTCACTTTGTCACGTGGGGTTTATGGGCTCTGCACAATGGAATTATGGACCCTCACGTTTATTCGGTGGGAACTGCTAGTAGGTCACCCTATGAATTACTTTAATAAATTTATTTGTTTAGCTCGTTCTGTGTTAAGATTGGGGTACAGAAATAGATAGAAAAATGGTAAAAGATTACTGTCACACTAGCTTTCACACGGCTATGACTCATATGTAGACCAGCCACTTGATAACAGTTAAAATCACACATTTATTTCTTCTACTCTATACAAGATTCTCTAAGTACTAATCTAACTTAAAATGTCTCAGTCACTGCTAATAGTTCGATCGCTGATAGTCTAGTATAGGCAGCTGTTATATCTTCCTCGGGCACTTTCTATAATATTTCATGTAGATTTGGACTACTGTGGTCCTTTTTACAGTTTCTGAAGAGTTGGACTACTGTGGTCCTGTTATGATCAGTTTAAGTGCACCTTCGTGTTATGCACTTAACTCATGAGTGGGGGTTCGAAGTCCTTTCTGTGAGGTAGCTTCTGGTCCACCTGTGTCGTTGTGTAGTTGGGTTCCCTTGCCACGCTGTGGGGTCTGACAGGGAGTTTTCCGGGTTGCTCTTTCCGTCTTGTGCGGTAGAGGATACTCCGCCAACTAGTCGTTTCTGTGGAGTGGGGTGCACAGGATAGCTCGGGATAGCTCTGGATAGCTCGGGATAGCTCTGGATAGCTCGGGATAGCTCTGGATAGCTCGCCTGCTCGTCTGTAATATAAGAGACGAAATTCTGCACAACCCTGAATAATCGGTTTGTGCAGAGCGTCTCACTGAAAGCCAAAGTAGCCCTCAGTGATAGCTCCACATCTCTATACATAAGCGACGAACATTCTGCTACTTCCGGGTTCCACTGGAATCTCAACTCTAAATTCCTATACATACATAAATATCAATCGTGTCTACTTATACACATACAGAATTAATAATATTATAAACATTCAGTGGTACAGCCACTGGTCTGCAAACATACATATAAGTTAAACAACAGTGGTTCCGTACAGCATACAACATGGCGGCGCAACCGGTCGTGTTTCGCCTCGTGGTAGGCTCTTCCACGTGGTCACGCAAATTCGGATTAACAATTCACATTTATGCATAGCAAATTCCACAAACATAATTTCAGCAATAATATAAATATATCACGATGAAACAGAAGGGTGTTCATTTACCTGTCTGACAAGTTCAGGCCCGTTGTGACTTGATAGAATTCTAAGATTCTAAGTCCTGCTTCCTGGTCTAAGTGTGTAGAGATTTCTCTGCCAGCTTTCTAGCTGTTAACACTTCGGTGTATTCCTCCCAACTGACCAAAAATGTGCGGGGTTTGGACCTAGTCAAACTGGCTCCAACCGCTTTGCCTAAGCTCTCCCATTGGTTCCAACGGTCCGATTCAAAACTCAAGTGCTGACGTCACTGCGCTGTGTGTGTGGCTCAGGCTCGCAGTGTGCTGTCTGCTGTGTAATTTACTGACTCTCTACTGGTACAAAGACTACACATGGCTAAATAGTCAACAAGCAGAGTTAATACTAGCCAATTCATGACAGGCTCCCTCAACTGAAAAAAGGCGATGACTACTGGATTCGACCTTTTTCTACTACAGAGCCTAGTTTAACACTGCACTATCCTAGGGTCCTATTTACAAACTAAGTAAGTTGCTCTACCTGAGCTGCAATGCTGTGCCAGGTAGCTATGGACACTAGTGACAGGGTATTACTGGGCGGGGACGAATTCTGGTGCTGTGGCCCTTAGTTGTGTTGGGTGGGCGACAGCTGCTGTGTCCTCCACGAGATGGCGACTGAGGTAGTCGGCTCCGTGGTTCTCTTTGCCGGGGATGTACTCGATCTGGAATGAGTACGCCTGAAGGGTGAGTGCCCATCTCATCAGGCGAGAGTTCAAAGACTTGGAGGCTGCCAGGAACGATAGTGGTTGGTGGTCCACCTGAACTGTGAAGTGGGTCCCATACAGGTAGAGTTGAAATTTCTGTATGGCCCAGACTAGTCCAAGACATTCTTTCTCCGACGTGGCGTAGTGGGTCTCGGCGGGTCTCAATTTTCTGCTGGCGTAGGCGACAGGGAATAGCGTCTCTGCATTCTTGGGGTCGCGCTGTAGCAGTACTGCTCCGAGGCCTAAGTCGCTTGCGTCGGTGCGAAGAACGAATGGCTGAGTCAAATCGGGTAGGTGGAGTACTGGCGCCGATGTCATTCTGTCCTTGAGTGTTTGGAATGCTGTCTCACATTCCGCTGTCCAAACTACTTTGTCCGGGGCGATTTTCCGGGTTCCATTTGTCAGTGGTACGGCGATGCTGTTGTAGTTGGGGATGAACTTCTGGTAGAAGCCGCAGAGTCCTAGAAACGACTGCACTTCCTTCTTTGTCTTGGGCCTAGGAGCGTCGAGTAGGCGTTTCACTGTCTTCTCTACCGGTCGCAGGCTTCCTTGACTGATGGTGTGTCCCAGAAATTCTAGTTCTGTGAATCCAATCTGACATTTGGTGGGTCTTGCCGTCAATCCCGTGTCTCTGAGGCGGGCGAGTAGTTGTTGTAGGAGCGTGACATGTTCCTCCCACGTAGGCGTAGCGATGAGGATGTCGTCCATAAACGAGTGTAGGTGCTCGCTGCTCAGGGGTGCCAGGAGTTTTCGCATCATGGCACTGAAGATGCTGGGTGCGTTGTGGAGTCCGAATGGAAGTACGTTGAACTCGAAGTGTCCTTCCATAGTGCTAAACGCTAGGTACTTTCGGACTTGCGGTTGCACTGGTATCTGGTAGTATCCTTTGCTGAGGTCGATGCGTGTGAAGTACTTTGCTCGCTGTAGCTTGGCAAATAGGTCTGTCTGGTCCGGGAGTGGCTCTGGCTGGAACTGCGTTACGGCATTCAGCAGTCTGAAGTCGATGCACAGTCGATGCTCTCCGTTGGGTTTTCGCAACAATACCGTGCCTGCGTTGTAGGGTGAAGTAGACTCTGAGATGATTCCGGCTGCCAGTAAGGTGTCTATCTCTTCCTTGATGGCTCGCTGCTGAGACAGTGGCATCGGGTAGAGCTTCTGGCGGACGGGTGTTGGGTCGGTCACCGTTAAGGTTACTTCGACGAGGTCTGTCCTCCCTGGTCGGTCTGTTAGCACAGTCTGATGTTGTCGAATGACCTGTAGTACTTGCTATCGCTGTTTAGCGGCTAGGTCTCCGTTGAGTATCACGTCTTTGTAGGTTTCTTTGGAGTGCAGGGGATACTCTACTGCATTGGTCTCCATGCTTTCTCCTTCTTCCGCGATGGCGATGGCTAGCAAGTTGTGAGTGCTGGGGGTCGCTGGTCGGTCCGTGTATTTCTTTAGAAGATTGATGTGGTGGTATCGGGCTCTCCCGTTCACCTCTACTTGGTAGACTGTCTTGGATTTCTTGGCCGTCACCCGGTACGGTCCTCTCCAAGCGATGTCCAGCTTGTTGGTTCCACTTGGAAGTAAGAGTAGCACTTGATCGCCGACTTGCAGTTCTCTGTCCTTCGCGTGGCGGTTGTAGTACTTCGCCTGACGGGCTCTTGCCTTCTTCAGTGCTTCACCAGCTTTCTTCCACGTTGCTTTGAGGGTTTCCTGCAGGTCTGCGACGTACTTGGTGGCACCTCTTGGTGTGTCGTCTATCTTGGCCTCCGTCCAACTTCTGCGTAGGGCTTCTAGCGGTCCTGCTAGAGGTCTGCCGAATAGCAATGTTGACGGGGTGTAGCCTGTGGCTGCATGGGGCGTTTCTCGGTATGCGAACAGTGCCGCATTCACGTAGGTGTCCCACGCTTCTGGATTGTCGTCGGCGACTTTCCTGAGTATGGTGAGAAGGGTTCCATTCAGTCTTTCTACTTGTCCGTTGCTGGCGGGGTGGTATGGTGGTGTGCGAAGGTGATGAACTTGTATCAACTCGAACACGTCTTGCATCAGGCGGCCGGTGAACTGAGATCCGTTGTCCGTTCTAATGCTGTCCGGGAATCCGACTCTGGTAAAGATGGCGATGAGTGCATCTGCAATCTTCTTGGTGTCGATCGCTGGCAACGGGACTGCTTCGCACCACATCGTACATGCGTCGACGAGTGTGAGTAGAAATCTGTTCCGCTTCTTGGTCATGGGCAGTGGTCCTACTATGTCTACTGAGACTTGCTGGAATGGCACGCCGACTACTACCGATGGTCCTAAGGTAACTGGTACGGTGTGATGTCGCGGGGAATATCGTTGACATTGGTGGCAAGATTTCACGTAGCGCTTGACATCCTCCGTGATTCCTGGCCAATAGTAGTGTGCGCTGATTCTCTGCACTGTGGCTCCAATTCCCATGTGTCCGCTGAGTGGCATGCTGTGGCCTAGTTCTAGTACTTGGGCTCGAAGGGTGGCTGGCAGTAGTAGTTGGGTGTGATCTCCATCTCCTTGTCGATGTAGAACTCCCTGTTCCATGTAGAAGTCTCCCTTGTGCGGGGGTGTGTGCGCCTTGGGTAGCTTCTGGAAGCACTTCTCTATCGAGGTGTCTTCTTTCTGTGCTGTTTTGATCTCTTCGAGTCCTGGATTCGGAGCGAACTCGGGCTGGGGTGGTTGGGTTTTAGCTTGGGCCCTGGTTTGCACTGCAGCTATCTCTACAGTTTTAGGGGGCGTGCCTAAGAACACATACCTACAACCTAGCACTAGATCATACAGGGGTTTCTGTAAAACAGCTGCTTGGATTCGTCCTGTGACGTACCTACTCTCTACTTCGATCCATGCTATTGGGCAAGTAGTCGTCGGTTTCGTCAAGTCTGCTCCTTGTAAGTCGACTGTCTTGTCTGTCAAGTCCGCGCGCGATACAAGAGATTCGCTAACTATCGCGTCGTATGATAGACCTGTGTCATACAGACAGTTCGCTTCTTTTCCGTTGACCTTGACCGTGTCTGTCACCGATGGGTGATCTCCGATCGTGTGTGGCTTGTTACCGCTACTTTGAGTTAGAACTCTGTGCGCTGGCCGGCTTTCGCGCTCTTCCCTACGTTGTGCGGCCAACTTGAAACATTCTGCTGTGGAGTGATTGTTTCTGTTGCAGAACGAACAATACCGTCTCTGTTCTGCGGGACCTCTTTTCCCGAATTCCGTGTTGGGTCCTTTATTTTGCCCAGGTCTGGGGTTATTCGGCTTATTCGCGGCGCGCTCTTCCCGGTTAGGGCTTCGTTTCTGTGCCTCTTTCCCGTTAGGCTTTAGGTCTCGCCTGAAGCTCTTGGCTTCTCCGTGTGCGGCCACGTACCTATCTGCGACCTTGACCAGATCTTCTAGTCTTTCCGCGCCCTGCTCTACTGAGAATGTTCTCAGCTCGGGGGTCATGGTTTCCCGTAGCTGTTCCCATACTAACAGTTCTGTCAGTCCATCATACGTCTTTGCCGTGGCTGACTGGCTAATCCACTTATCCAGCGTTGTGGACAACCGATCCGCGAACTGCGCATAGCTCTCTCCTTTCACTCTCCGATTGGTGCGGAACTTTTGCCGGTAGCATTCTCCTGTCAGTTCGAATCCCGTTAGGAGTGCCTCTTTTACTTTGTGATAGTCAGTCACTCTGTCAGTCGGTAGCTTACTGTAGATGTCATAAGCCTTTCCTCTAAGCCCTTGACTAAGCTTAAAAGACCAATGAGTGGGATCTAGTTTGTACTCTGTTGCTAGGCGCTCAAACCTAGTCAGATAGAGATCTAGACCTTCCTCTCTCTCATTGAATGTTCCCAGTGGAAATGACATTCCTTGTACAGGGTTGGATGCTACCTCTAGCTGATCTGAGTGGGGAGGGGTTGAGGAAGAACTTGAAGCTCCTGATCCTAATCTTCTTAGCTCTAACTCATGCTGTCTGTCTTTTTCCTTTTCTTCCCTCTCTTTTTCTTTTTCTGCCCTTTCCTTTTCTTTTTCTGCCCTCTCATACTCCCATCTCCTAACTTCTGCTTCTCTCTCTGCTGCTAATGCTGCCTTCTTTTGTTCTACTTCTAACTCTGCTTTCTTTTGCTCTGCTTCTAATTTCTTCTGCTCTGCTTCTAATGCTAGTTTCTTCTGTTCTGCTTCTAATTCTAATTTCTTTTGCTCTGCTTCTAAGGCTAGTTTCTTCGCCTCCCTTTCTGCTGCTCTCTCTGCCTTAGCCTCCTGTTTCTCTACCTCTGCATTGATATACGCAATTAGGTCTGCCCCTGCTAAGTGTAAAGCTTCTCCTAATTCCTTGAAGCGCAATCTCAAGGCCACTGGGTCCGACATTGCCAAACGTGTCTATGAACAACCTCTGAATCACGTGGAATACCAAAACACTAGCAATATTGCAAGTCAATAAAAACAATGCAAAGACAATCAAATTCGTAATCGATAATAGAATAAAACAAGAGTCAAATGGCATACAACAGTTATTTAAGCAAAACCTGCAAAAGAACAATGCAACATACAGGCACAAAAATAATTGAAGCAAACAAGTTTTTAACTAAAGAATAGTGCACCCAACTGATCAGTGTTATACCCTTACACTATTCTAAGTTATTCTACTTCTACTGTTATCTAATTTTATTGTACTTAGGTCTGGTTATACCCAATTCCTATTATACACAGATCCTGGCAGGCTCGCCAATTAAAGTGTCACGTGGGGTTTATGGGCTCTGCACAATGGAATTATGGACCCTCACGTTTATTCGGTGGGAACTGCTAGTAGGTCACCCTATGAATTACTTTAATAAATTTATTTGTTTAGCTCGTTCTGTGTTAAGATTGGGGTACAGAAATAGATAGAAAAATGGTAAAAGATTACTGTCACACTAGCTTTCACACGGCTATGACTCATATGTAGACCAGCCACTTGATAACAGTTAAAATCACACATTTATTTCTTCTACTCTATACAAGATTCTCTAAGTACTAATCTAACTTAAAATGTCTCAGTCACTGCTAATAGTTCGATCGCTGATAGTCTAGTATAGGCAGCTGTTATATCTTCCTCGGGCACTTTCTATAATATTTCATGTAGATTTGGACTACTGTGGTCCTTTTTACAGTTTCTGAAGAGTTGGACTACTGTGGTCCTGTTATGATCAGTTTAAGTGCACCTTCGTGTTATGCACTTAACTCATGAGTGGGGGTTCGAAGTCCTTTCTGTGAGGTAGCTTCTGGTCCACCTGTGTCGTTGTGTAGTTGGGTTCCCTTGCCACGCTGTGGGGTCTGACAGGGAGTTTTCCGGGTTGCTCTTTCCGTCTTGTGCGGTAGAGGATACTCCGCCAACTAGTCGTTTCTGTGGAGTGGGGTGCACAGGATAGCTCGGGATAGCTCTGGATAGCTCGGGATAGCTCTGGATAGCTCGGGATAGCTCTGGATAGCTCGCCTGCTCGTCTGTAATATAAGAGACGAAATTCTGCACAACCCTGAATAATCGGTTTGTGCAGAGCGTCTCACTGAAAGCCAAAGTAGCCCTCAGTGATAGCTCCACATCTCTATACATAAGCGACGAACATTCTGCTACTTCCGGGTTCCACTGGAATCTCAACTCTAAATTCCTATACATACATAAATATCAATCGTGTCTACTTATACACATACAGAATTAATAATATTATAAACATTCAGTGGTACAGCCACTGGTCTGCAAACATACATATAAGTTAAACAACAGTGGTTCCGTACAGCATACAACATGGCGGCGCAACCGGTCGTGTTTCGCCTCGTGGTAGGCTCTTCCACGTGGTCACGCAAATTCGGATTAACAATTCACATTTATGCATAGCAAATTCCACAAACATAATTTCAGCAATAATATAAATATATCACGATGAAACAGAAGGGTGTTCATTTACCTGTCTGACAAGTTCAGGCCCGTTGTGACTTGATAGAATTCTAAGATTCTAAGTCCTGCTTCCTGGTCTAAGTGTGTAGAGATTTCTCTGCCAGCTTTCTAGCTGTTAACACTTCGGTGTATTCCTCCCAACTGACCAAAAATGTGCGGGGTTTGGACCTAGTCAAACTGGCTCCAACCGCTTTGCCTAAGCTCTCCCATTGGTTCCAACGGTCCGATTCAAAACTCAAGTGCTGACGTCACTGCGCTGTGTGTGTGGCTCAGGCTCGCAGTGTGCTGTCTGCTGTGTAATTTACTGACTCTCTACTGGTACAAAGACTACACATGGCTAAATAGTCAACAAGCAGAGTTAATACTAGCCAATTCATGACACACTTGAACTGTATTTCTGTAGCCCACTGCCTGTCTTCGCATGCTACGCACATGTGTATGTGTGTGTGTGTGTGTGTCTGCCTGTGTGGGTGTGTCTGTGTGCGTGTGTACTTTGTGCGTGCATGTTATCTCAATTCTGAGACATATTCCTTATCATTTATCTTGGCAATAAAATTATTTGACTTGACTTGATTCTTGCTGCTACCATATCCTTCAACGTAATAAAAAAAACAAAAAAAAATGGCTTCATAACTTTTTAAATTTGAGTTTGATTAACTAGTTATGTTTCTAGCTGAATTACAAATATTAAGACCTTTCCATTGATACCAAAACCATTTCTGTAGCTTAATTAGAAGCAAAGTTACACTTTTTCCTGAAGCTGGAAAAATGGCGTATAACAAATATGCACCGATTTTGACGTTTTTGGTCTTATTTAGTGACTAATCATTCAAGTATTAGGTTTAGCAACAACTTGAAAAAAATCAGGCTATAACATTGTATATTGGAGAATTGGAAAATTGAAAATGGAGCTTATGCTATTGCAAACAGACAAGTCACTGGACCTTAAAAATGGTGTTTCATCCCATTTCGGAAGGTGTAACTATTCAAGTACAAAATGAAATTGCGAGTAAAATTATATTATTTTAAAAAATCATAACTTTGCTTCTAATTAAGCTACAGATATGGATTTGATATCAATTTAATCAGTACATTAGGCCCTTTCAGAAAACACTAAGTTTTTAAGTTTTTAAAAAGATGTGAAAATCAGTTTGGAGTACCTACTAGAAGTAGGTACCGGCAGGCCCTTCATAGCAGTAGGTCACGCTTCTAACATTTGCCCTACAACCTCTTTGTTTCAAACTGGTCTAGCTCTTTTATTTAATGCTTTTATGCAATAAACCTTGTATGAATTTTAAAGATGATGTTTTATTCTTTCGTTTGAGTGCATGTGTGAGTGTGGATATGGTACCGTTATTTAAAAATCCGTTATTGAAAATCACCATTTTTGTCAAAAATTGCAGCGGTGGCCCGATTCCCAAAGCAAGACGATTTTAGCCATGTTGTTTAAAACTCTCGCCGGATGTGTACTATAAATAAAACCATGCAATGGCATATATCACTGAAAAGTGCGTTTCGCGATCTTTAAAATGGTGTCAAATATGATATATAAATTTTTGTTTTAACGAATTTTATTGCAAATTGAAAAATTTAAACTACAAATTCGTCCTCTTGCTGAAATATTAGGCATATCAAATAAGGTATCATTCGAAAGATAATTCATTTTTCTTTCTTAAAATCTCGTTTCCGACGAGATTATATGTATCGTACGCGTCCATTGGTTGAAATGCCGAGGTCACGCGTGATCAAATGTGGCGACGCCAATTTCAAAATGGCAGCATCCAGTGTGCTAACAATTTCGCCCCAAATCAGCAAATAGCTAGGCAAGTTCACACCATTATCGCTGTAAATGTCTTCTACATCCAATTCTATACAATGCCAATGTATTTTTAAGGTAACATAGTACACAGAAAATCACGAATAAATTGTGTTTTGGGGGATTTTGAGATTTTAGCAGAAATGCTCTCATTTACCTATGTTCTATCAGGTACTGTCAATTATTTGGTTCAAAAACGTGTTTATTATGCAAAATAAAACTGTTTTTGAAACCCACTATTTATAATAATTGTTGCTAATTGCAATTCGAAGCCCCAAAAACCCTTTGTTTGCACCCTAGCAACTTCAATTTTCCGCGCTCAAACCCCGTAGTATTGTATACGTGCCGAATCGTTATTACCTCCCCTATCCATTCATAAAGTCTTCAACGAATGAAAACGGCTTACACTCACACAGTTTTCGCTTTCCGACATGAACCGAAGCGACGAGACATACGGAAATGTCCATATATGGGCACAGCGTGAAAACCGAGTGATCCGATTGGCTGACACTTAGCATGTGACCCCGTCGGCCATGCTCCTTTCGAATCCGATTCAAAACACTATCTTCTTCTTCTTTCATTACTCTGCCAACTTCATCGTTCTGAAGGTACTGCAGATTTGAGGGGTTGATGCAATGGCGCTTGTTTGTAAGTCTGTTTGGGTTTGTGCTGCCCAGATGAAACAGCCTTGGGGGAAAAAGGGGGAGAGCATGAGGGGGCAGGGGAGAGAGGGAAATGGGGGGGGGGGGGCGGGTTAGATCTGGGATTTGAAGGCTTCCAGCGAGGTGCTGAGGACAGCATCTGCCGGGAGCTGGTTCCTTTATCATTTGCCTGCCTTCAGAAAATGGAGCAAATACAAGAAATTACGAGGACAGTAAATAGCACAAGGACACCCTTAGGAGGTGGGAAGCGGTCTCGACGGCTCCACAGCCGAAAAGCTGCCGAAGTTCGCTGGAAGTCGAAGCGAAGTGGCAAGATCAACGACGATGTTCGTGTGCATGTTCATGTTGCCGAAGCCGGCGAAGGTGGTGACGCTACACAGCGGTCGACTTCAGATCTGCAAACCGGGCAAGAAAATGAACAGATACAGGCCGACACGTGTGCAGCCAGTAGAAAATTTCGACTCATGCAGGAGCATGTAAATGAAGCAACTCGTGCCGAAAATGACGATGGCAGGCAAAGGTGCTTCACCGAACTTTCAGCCCTACGTTCGTTATTTTCATCTGTTGTGTGCAGTGGTTGTGGCAACATTGGAACACTTGATGTTACATTTGGAGACAAAATGGGATACTCTAGACAGATCAAACTTGCCTGCAAGGTATGTCACATATACAAACTGTGCGTGTGATTGGTGGTTTGTTTATTTTTAGCTACACATTATGTCAAGGCTAAAGAAGCAGCGTGTTTGGTGTATTTTTGTTCAGGGAGGTGTGTCACTGTGTCAGTGTGTGTCTCCTATATTGTTGTGTACAGTCAGTGTAGTGTCACAGTGTGTATGCATGTGTGTATGAATATGTGTATGAATATATATAGGCCTAAATGTGTATAATTTTGATTGTGTGTGTGTGTTACTATGTTTGATTCATATAATATATACATTTTCACAGTCTGATTAGTATTTTTTTTTGTGTGTTTTAGCGCTGCGCATTCACCCATCAGCAGTACTCCTGTGGCCGCCAAGGTGGAAAAAACAGTGTGACAACCGGTTTCGATGTCAACTGCTCCATGATCCTCTGCTTCAATGAACTTGGGTGTGGCCTAGCAGCCATGACTAAATTTTCAGCTATAATGGGGATTCCAGGGATGGCAAGCAGGACTTACAAACGCCTGGCAAAGAAAGTGAGTGCCGCAAACAGTGAAGTGGCAGCAAGCGCACTTAGGGCTGCTGCATGTGCAGTCCATAAGACCTATGGTGATGATAATAATGATGTAAATTGTGACAGTGATGGTGGAGACCATGAAGATCCTAGTGATGAAGATGAAGATCATAGTGACAGTGATGGTGATGACGGTGAAGATTCTTTTGACAGTGATGTTGATGGCGACTGTGAAAACAGTGGCAGTGATGACGGTGAAGATTCTGGTGACAATGATGCTGATGGTGTTTGTGAAAACAGTGATAGTAGTGTATCTCATCGTTCTGTTCATGAGGACAACAATGCTGTCGCTAATGGTGTGAATGATGTGATGGTGTCATTCGATGGAACCTGGCATAAACGTGGGTTTACGTCACTCTATGGTGTGGGCATTGTCATTGATGTCGCCACTGGTCTTGTTCTGGATTTTGAAGTTTTGTCTAAGTTTTGCCTCGGCTGTGCCAAGAGTGAAAAAAGACAAATGACTGTACTGGAACGTTTTGAATGGCAGAGAGACCACACACCTTTCTGTGAGAAGAACTACGAGGGGTCGTCCAAAGCGATGGAGAAAGAAGCAGCTGTGAGGATGTGGCGTCGTTCTATCGAGAAGAACAATATGCGCTACACAAGTATGCTGTCTGATGGTGATTCAGTCGCCTACAAAGCTGTATGTGACGCCAACATATATCCAGTGCGCAAGCTGGAGTGTGTGAACCATTGTGATAAACGGTTCGGAACTGCTCTGCGAAAAAAGGCGAAGGAAGAACACCTGGGAGGGCGTCGCCATGGTGCTCTGACAGCGAAGGCCTGCACAACGCTACAATCCTACTATAGGAATGCCATCATGAAGAACCTTGGTGATCCAGAAGGCATGCGGCGGGCCATCAATGCCTCCTTCAAGCACTGTGCATCCACAGATGACATGCCTCAACATGACTATTGCCCAGATGGTGCTGAGTCATGGTGCTTTTTCAAGCGAAACCTCGCCGTTGGACAGCGCCCACCGCCACACAAGGACAGTATTGGCACCCCACTGTCTGCTGATGTGGCCAGAGCCATTGCACCCATCTACCAAAGGATGTCTGACCCTGATCTGCTTGAGAGGATACAGCATGGCAGAACACAGAACTCGAATGAATGCCTGAACGGAACAATTTGGGCTCGGTGTCCAAAGACTGTGCATGTCAGTGCCACTCGAGTCAAAGCTGCAGTGGCATCAGCTGTGAGCCACTTCAATCAGGGTTCTGCTCACTTGCCCCAAGTCATGCAACAGCTACAAATAACAACTACTACTCAGCTGAAAGAGTATGGGGGCAAACAAGACCAGAAAAGACTACTGCAGGCTGAACGCCAGGCTGAGCCTGTTCGGAAGCGGTCCCGCAAGGACAAAGGTGCAGCAAAAAAGACCACTATACAGACTCAGGAAGCTGAAGAAGGGCAAACATATGGTCCTGGTATGCTGTAGGTGTGAAACAAATTACTTTGGCTATATAAAAAGTAAGGTGTTGTGAATTTCTAATCTTTGTGTGTGTTTTTGGTCGTTTTTTTCAAAATCGCATTTTCGACACAAGTTGTGTCCTATCGAAACAAACATTGCAAGAACCGTTCATCATTGAGACTTGTAATTTGGCACAGATGGAGCACACTCACTGTACTTTATGATGATGCATTTACTTTGCACTAGCTGAAATAGTTGTCTATTTACAGTCTTATGTTTGAGACCAGTCCCCTGAATTACTCGTATCCTGATGAACACGATTTTTACTAATACACAAACTTTTTTATTTTCATTAGAATCATAATATCCATACATCATCATGTTAAACAATTAATCAGAATAAATTAAAAAAAAACAGAAAGTGTGTGTGTTAATTAGTTTTTATGTAGTTTGTTTTCAAAATATTTATACGTTTTTTCATGAAAAATGTGCGTCAAAGTCAATTTTTGTAATTTTTTAACAATTTTCATATTTGGTAAGAAGTTTTATATGATTTTCTATAGAATGTAACAAAAAAACTAAGGATATACCCAAATCCCACATTTTTCATTATCTGTGTGTATACCTGTCACCTTAAGAGTGTTATGTTGTTTAATTTTGTGTAATTGCGTACAATTTGATAGCAGTGCAAACAGATAAATAACTAGTCTAGAATATAGTAAACCTCACTAGTGAAGCAGCTCAGCAGGTTTTTGTTTTTTGTTTGGGTTCGATTTCTGACATAATATTTATAATGTTTATGTTGAAAAATATAATATGAGGTTTCTAAAGTAAATTATTATGGATGAAAGTACAAATTATCCATCCGATTTTGTATATTTTACAAATATCAAATGGTCACTGGCGATTGAGTTTCAACTTCCGGTAATGGTAGGCCTATTGACTATGCGTCGTCTGCTAAGTGAAGAAGTAGCATTCAGTAATTTATTTCACCAAGTGACACATTTAAAGATATCATAATAACCAGAAAAGTTAATGGTTGAAGTTGGAAAACAGCAAACAATGCACACACCCAATTATTACAAAGTTAACTACAAAATTCAGAATGAACTAATGAAGTCCATAAAACCTAAAAAGCCTCAGAAAAGCTAATGTGATAAAAGAGACTATTAGGGCACATTTATTATGACAAATATAGCCATTTAAAATCATTTATAGCATTTTAATGGTTTTGTAACTTGATCTGTGAAAGGCAAGCATTATTCATGACATTCCTGCAATTACTAGGGAATACTAACCTCTTACGTTACCCGGGATGGAAGATGCTGGGTGGGAGGGAAGGGGTGGTGGGTGGAGAGAGGGGTGAAATTTTAAATCTATAATACTACTGTGTTGAAGGATGTCAATTTGAAGCATTTTAAAAGTTATTCACAGAACACTTTAAATTTTTACAATTGGACAAGAAATGTACAAGTTGTGTCACTTGGAAATTCTTTTGTTTTTTGCCGCATGCGATTTTAGCTCGCAAGGCATTTTTGGCTGACTGGCAATCAAAAACCACTATTGCCATCCCACCCCAAAAAATTGGGCTTATTCTGAACAATACTTTATTCAGAATCCCAGAAGTTTGATCAATTTTGACAAGAAATTAAGAAACTGTGGAATGTCAAAGTATGCTTACCATGCAATTTGCAAAAAATGGCCTAAAACGGCCCAATTTCTGTCAAAACATTTTTTCTTGTATCTCGGAAACTATTTGAGCTAGACACTTGCTGGTTTTTTTGTTATTCATAGTTTTGCTGTATCTATCCAAATATCTCAGTTTTTAGTTATCATAATGGCAAGGGATTTTTTTAGTTTTAGGGGCTGCCGGTACCTACTAGAAGCAATAAGGGAAAATTGAACTAAACAAAAAATCTGTCAAGCCAACATACTCTGAAAGGTCGTTCCCCAGAGTGTTGCATGGTGTGCCGCTTTAGCAAGCTGCGCTTGTTGAAGACCTTGCCGCATCCTGGTAAGTCACAAACAAATTGCGCTTCATCGATCATGCCATTTGAAGTCTGTTGCGTCTCTAACATGCCACTGACCATGTCTCCGTTCACAACTGGCAGCAACACAATCTGATCTGTAAGGAGAATAAAATGTTGATGATGTCTTGATGATGATAATTAAATTAAAATAAAGAATTAATAATAATAATTATTATTCAAGTTCTATCTTATTAAGTTAATTCACTTTATGTGATAAGGGAAGGAACACTGCACATATTGATGCTAGGATTTTGCAACAACACTCAACAGTTAATACAACTACAACTTACAACTATACAAGGCTAAATTTTCTTTGTCTGTGTTGGGGTGAATCAAGAATCTTTCTCTTGCAAAGTTGTATAGTTGACATTCATCTGCCAGCAACAACAAGCAAAAGAAAAGGCTACGAGTATGAAATTCTTGGAAAATAAATGTTTTACTTTAATCACTCATAGTCATACAAATGTGATTAGACAACATCACTTTTACTAGTATTAGCAGCACTATTACTAATTTAAAATTACAGCGAAAGAACAAAAATAGGAGAGAACAAAATCAAAACTATAGACTAGTACATAATATTAAAGGTAAAACAATTGCTAATTGTATTACTTTGTGATCCTGAAGACTGAAAACCATGAACTGATGAGCCGCCCAATGACAACGGCTGAGCTACCACAGCTCCCTGGCCAAGTGCTGCTGCATTCACCATGTACATTTGTTGTCCTTGGGAAGTGTTCAAAACAATTTGGGTGGAATTGCCATCCTGATCTGTTGAGACCGAGATCACAGCCAAAGTAACATTTCTAGGGTCATTCAAATCAACCTTTGATGAGTCACCATTAGAAGTGAGAGTGGTCCCTTCTGAGCTATCACAGTTTGTAAGGAACACACTTTGTTGGAAACTCTCTCCATCTGTGCCACAGTCGTTCAAGATATTTAATTCACTTCCAGGTGATGATTCGATGCCCAGAAAGTTAGGAATAATGCTTGTCATCAAGCCACAGTCTGACCCTGATGATGCAACTGAGGTGATTGACCCGCCTCCTAACAAACTCTGTGTTGATGACACGAGACTAGAATTTGTTTCCAGGATATTGGTTTGGCTGGCTTGCACCAAATCATCTGACTCCGGCTCGAGTTTTGACATGTTTTTATCTGTGAATGCCGTAAATGTAATCCCTGAGGAATCTAGTGATGTTTGGATATCACCAAATGATGTGCTACTAGAGCCCAACAATGACATTGCGCCAAGACCTTTCTTGCTTTCATCTTCTTCATGTGAACTACCCATACTTGAAGAATTCCACATGTGTGACGATGACGATGCACATAAAACACGATCAGTTTGCGTCGTGAGATCATCCGAGAGAATATTACACAGTGGCATAATGTCTGAACACTTGGCATCATTGCCTGAGATTCCAGAAGTTACCAAATTGACACCGTCGGGACAAAGAATAAGACCACTGTCATCACTGTTCAACAACTGTTCTCCCATGGTCATCAGAGTATCTACTTTAGAATCAGAGCTCAAACTCAGCATGTCGCCAACATTCTCTTCGCCTGCCCCATCAAATTCGATGCTAGACAAACTCTTGTACTTTGATTTCATCCATTCGGATCGAGGATCCTGGACCTGGTACATATCCACCATGTTGTCACTGTCGCCGGCCAGTAGGCTGATTGTGCCGCCATCTTGAACGAGGTGAAGAGAACTTGTGTCGGCGATGTCTTGAACATCAGAATCCTTTGACAAATACAAAATTCCATCGTCAAAGCTGGAATCATGTGGGATTCTAAGGGCGCCGCCATGTTGTCTTGTATTTTGGACCCCTCCTTGTGCCATTTCAGACCCCAAAGCTTTCTTTGTACGGGGTTCGAATACAGAATGCATGAGGTACGTATCACGTGACTCTCTGACTTCCTCTACATCCCCCTTACTCTTCTTCCCGTGACGTCATTTCCGCGAAGGGGACACAACAATTCATTGGCACGTAATGAATGACTTTTTTTTTTTTTTTCTTATTCCACTCTCTTTATCCTTTTGAGCTCCAAGACAAAATCATCACGTAAGGAGATTTGTAAACTAGTCGCATGATCTTGGTAGGTGGATACGCTTAAATATTTTACAGGTCCCATCGACGAACCGTCCACAGACTCTGAAGTCTCTTCTTTAGTTTACAAAGACGAAAGAAAAGACTCCAGACTCCAGAGCCTGTGGTTCGACTGGCACACCGAAGTCCCAGGTTCGAATCCCGCGGTGGTAAAAATAAAAGTGGACATTTCACTGTCCCGTATTTGCAGTATGATTGCTCTAGTGGTTCAGTGTTGATTTAGGTCTCTATCCGGCCCTCTTCCCTGGATGGTTATCCTCGTTTAAACATCAATTTTATTTTCTTCTGTGTCACAAAGTAAAATGGGTTTGACTGAGACTGAGAGAACTAGAAGCATTCAAAAATGAAGCTGATAGCTTTCAGCACTAAAAGATCGGAATTTACTGATGACAGTATACTTGTACATCTCGATTCGATCCCATCTGTATCTTTCCTGTATTTCTTACTAGGCATGACCCATCGGCATGCGGGATAAACACCTTTCATTCATAATCTTTGATAAGGCCACAGAAACTTGAGAGAAACGAAAGTAGAACAAGGGAAGCTACTCTGTGTTTCCAAAAGTCTGGATGGTTCCCTTCACAGATTCATATTTGTTTTTCGCGAAGGAAGTACGGTCAGATTTTGGAAGTAAAAGAGTGATTATAACTGCGTAAATAAACAAGCTGCTGTATTGTTACACCCATCAGTGGATGATTTAGTTACCTATAAATTATAAAGACATTATTTCAACCCACGGCCATGAACTGTGTGAGGCTGTGACAAATATGTGTATCATTGCATGTAGGCTACTTCTTCTTCTTCTTCCGTATATGCCCACAATCAATTTTGATTATTGTGGCACTTTTTACCAAGGTGCATGCTGGGTGTGTTCTTGTTACCGGCACTCACCCGTCGAGGACATGAGCGTCAGGATCTTTAAAGTCCGTTATGATGGAATGTATGCGACACAGACTAGACCTCGGTTTATACTCTCATCCGAAGGAGTAGGAAATCAGGAGTAAAGTGTCTTTCCCAGGGACACAACACAATGGCCCGGCCAGGGCTCGAACTCATGTGTTTTCCTACTCCTTCGGATGAGAGTATAAACCGAGGTCTAGTCTGTGTCGCATACATTCCATCATAACGGACTTTAAAGATCCTGACGCTCATGTCCTAGACGGGTGAGTGCCGGTAACAAGAACACACCCAGCATGTACCTTGGTAAAAAGTGCCATAATAATCAAAATTGATTGTGGGCATATACGGAAGAAGAAGAGTGTGGTGTGTAGCATGGGTCCATGGTGTGTAGTGTGTTACTGTTGAGAAAAACTACTGTTGTATCAATGTATGCATTTAGGATTGACGAAAGTTACATGGGAGAGAGGTGAATGTCGTAAATACATAGTAAGCATATACAGGCTGTAGCCATTAAGGAGACCGTACAAGTGTTGCTTGAGTGTGATTCAAAGGATGCAAAGTTACATCTTTTTATGTTCTTATTGTTATTGATTTATAATTATGTGTTGTACATGAAATTGTTTATGTACCTACCAGATGACAAATACAGTGTTCCCTCCACACACAAAAAATGAGAGTCCTTGGTACTCCCAGGTATAAAATTTTAAGAGTCCTTGTGCAAATTTTGAGAGTCCCCAAATCGGTGGATGAACGGGTTTTGGGCCCAGTCAACCAAGTCAGAAGTGACATGATCGTGTATGAAAGAATCAAAGAATGGATTAACGAAGATTTCTTTTGTTCAGTGAATGTATTGCTTGGAGGAAGTTTACAATGCGCGCGCATGCGATTTTTAAGGACGACAACTCCCACACAATCTTTAATCGTCTGCAATGGCAGTCTCAGTTGGGTTCTGATTCTGATTATGCCGTGAATTAGTTCGCCACTCGTTGGTCGTATTTATGACATCAGCGATTCCAAAAAAATGTGTGCGTCCACAGGACGCACATATATGCAAATTTTCCTGCGTCCTTTCTCATATTTTGTGCGTAATTGACGCACTACTGTGCGTAATCGGGAACACTGAAATATAATGAAATTTCCTTTTGTGGAAGAAAAAAATGCTTTGACCTTGATTATCAATTAAGTAAACTTATTTTAATGTTTTGGGAATAAGTATGTACTGTATTTTATATTTCAAACAGAAAATGAATCCCGAAGCACCTCCACCATCGTATGATGATGTAATAAAGGGGAACAGCTCATTAGCTGCACCACCACAAGCACAAGGGGGACTAGGTTACCCTCCGGCTTATCCTCATTATCCTGATCAGCATGGGCAGCAGCCTCCACATCCCACACTTGGACAGCAACTTTATCCCCCACAGGGACAGCAGCCTTATTTTTGTCAAGTTTACCCTCCTTCATCAGCATCCCCGGGCATCCAGCCTGTGACGTTGTCCACTGGAAATCCTTACCCGCAGTACACATACCACATTGTGAACGCAGGCGTGAGTTATCGGACTAACCCAGGACAAAACACTGCAGCGACACATAGCGCTGAGTTCCAGACGACGCCACAAGTGTGTAGCTTCATTTCTGATGATTTTTTTTTGTTTCATATAGATCTCATCAGTGTGTGCCCGAGCTCGATCTCCCTTCTTGTGTAACTTTCTAAGTTTAGTTTGATTAATAATATCGTATCCTAACCTATCCCGTAACTCGGAGGTCGTAAGGGCACCACTGATGATCGTTTAACCAGCGTACTCCATCTTTCCCTATCTTCAGCATCCCTGATAGTTTCGCTCAGTGTCAAACCCAGTCCATTCTCGAATGTTGTCCTCCCGCCTCTTTTTCGGTCTCCCTCTTCTTCTACCTCCTTGCACTGTGCCTTGCAGGATGGTCTTTGCAAGACCTGATGATCTGGTGACGTGGCCATACCATCGGAGTTTCAGTTTTTTCACCACTATGAGCAGGTCATCGTGTTGTCCAATGGCTTGTGTGATGGTCTGTTGGACTTCGTCGTTGGTGATGTGCTGGGTATAGGAAATGCCCAGAAGTCTTCTGTAGCACCTCATCTCCATGCTTTGTATTCTTCGTTGGAGATCGGCTGTGAGGGTCCATGTTTCGCAAGCATATTGAAAGATGGAGATGACAAGGGAGCGCAGCAGCCTTACCTTGGAATGTAGACTGATGGTCCTGTCTTTCCAAATTGGCTTCAACCTCGCCAAGGCAGCAGTTGTTTGTGCGATCCTGGAGAGGACTTCCTGTCGGGACCCATTGTCTGATACAATGGCTCCTAAATATTTGAAGCTATGCACAGTGTTGAGGGATTGGCCTTGGACTTTGATGTCCGTGTTGATGCCATTGGTGTTGTTGGTCATCATTTTGGTCTTCTCTGCACTTATTTCCATTCCATAGCCTCTGGAGGTGGTGTCAAGCCTCTTTACCAGCTGTACAAGTTCTTGTTCCTCTCCAGCCAATCCATCAAGGTCATCCGCAAAACGAAGGTTGGAGATTGCTCTTCCCCCTATGCTGACTGTGCCTTGGTGATCTGCAAGGGCATCTGACATGATGCGCTCTAGGAAGATGTTGAAGAGTGTTGGAGAGAGTAGGCATCCCTGACGCACACCAATTGTTGATCTGAACCAGTTTCCGATGGTGCTGTTGTGGAGGACTGCACTGGTAACCTTGTCATACAGGCTTTTGATGACTTCAATAATTTTAGGGCTGATGTTGTACACTCTCATGGTTTCCCACAGAGCTGCATGCCAGACTCGGTCAAACGCCTTTTAGAAGTTTACGAACACATGATATAGATGTTGTTGGTGCTGTAGGTATTTCTCGCAGATTATTCTGAGGTTGAAAATCTGTTCAGTGGTACTTTGCCCTGCCATGAATCCTGCTTGCTCTTCAGCTATGATTTGTTCAGCTTGGGGTTTCACAGTGATGTCCCGAGGCCTCGGACATCGGTCATGGTCCGATTCGTTTGGAAAATGACCGAATGCAAACACCTGTGTCCCGTCAAATGTCCGATTCTATTGCAAAATTAACGGTCATTGTCCGATAGTATTATGACTAGAGCGGTCACTGCAAGAAGCATCTGTACTAACTGGAGTGTCAAAGCCGTTAAAACGAGTTTGAATAGTTGCTAGACTATTATCACTCTTTAGTACATTCCGTCAAACAACAACAGGGCCGCAACTCTCGACACTTTTGAAAGGGAAATAACCGACACCATACTTCCTCTGCAACGATCTTAAAGAAGCACCATTAATCGGTTCGCTTCACAACCTGAATGTCCTATTGCTTTTATGTAGTCAGGACATGATGTCCGATTAGTTTTATGATTTAGGACATTTTGTCCTATTGCCCTCTAATCCTAGGAACACCACTGGTTTCAACCTGTTGAGTACAGTGGAACCTCCGGTATTCGGCTCTCTGGTATACGACTCCCTCCGTTATGTGACCTGAAAACTTCTGACGGATTCACTTCCAATAATAAATGACCTCTGGTATGCGACAACCTCGTTTATGCGACCAGCGACCGTGTCTTCAGCCCTTAATACGACCGTCTTAGGGCAATTTAAAAGAGATATCAGTTAATTTGCTGTCTGTACCTTTCGTTTTTTCTCTCATGTTAGTGTACGCCTGCTGTTGTCTGCTATTTCCGGTTCGCAAATAAGGGACATTACTCGCCTACACAGGCTGTCAAATTGGCGTCGCGCAAGAGGAACGTTTTGAGTTTGGCAGAGAGAATGAAAGTGATTGAAAGAAGTGAAAATGGGGAGAGTTGTTTGTCTATTGCAAGAAGTTTAGACGTTGGGAAGACCCAAATTCAGCTCATCATAAAGGATAAGGAATCTGTGAAACTACGATGGGAGAGTGGAGAAAGTGGCGAAAAGGGAAACATCGAAACTGAGAGCTTCTGCCCTGACAGACTTGGATGAACGCGTCTGGCAGTGGTCCGACTGTTTTCTATTTTTAAAGTTGTGAATAAAAGACAAAGCTAAAAATGAAACATGTTTTACAGTTTCCTTTGTCAGAGAATACATGCTGGTGAGTGTGAAAATTATGACTAAATACTCCTCCGAGCCTGACCCCCCTCCCCCCCACCCCACGCCTTGTTTCCGGTATAAGACCACCTCTATTATAAGACCGTTTTTTCTCAGATTTTGGACGGTCGTATACCGGAGGTTCCACTGTATTATTTTCAGGAGGACCATGCTGGGATGACTGATGGCAGTGATGAGGCTGATGGTGCGGTAATTTTCACATTCCTGAAGGTTACCTTTTTTGGGAAGAGTGATGACAAGTCCATGGTGTAGGCCACTCCCCACTCTGTCAGATCTTGTTACAGATAGTGGTGAGTGCGTCAATCATCGCTTCTCCTCCTGCTTGAAGCAGTTCCGCGGGTATGTTGTCCACTCCCGCTGACTTCCCCTTCTTCAGCGATTGCACTGCTGCCTCAACTTCTTCTCGGAGATTTGGGAAGATTTCTTCTTCTTCTCTGTTCTCTGAACATGCTAGAACTGATGGGTCTCCATTTGGTGTGTGGTTGTAAAGGTCAGAGCAGTACTCCTTCCATCTGTCCAAGACTTCTTGTTCTTCTGTAAGGCATAGGCCAGACTTGCTTTGGATCGTGGAGACCTTGGGCTGTTTAAAACTTGTCAGCCGCTTCACAGTCTGGTAAGCCTTCTTGCTGTTGTTCTTGTTCATGCTCCAACTCTTATCTCGTTCAAATCAAAACTAAAGACATTTGTTTCATGTGACATTTCATATATAAACCAATTTTGTCTTGTATGTTGTCATCTGTAGTTTTTTAAACTTTTATTTTGTTTTATATTAGTAGTTTGGCATGGCTTTGTGTGAATGAGCGTGTTGAGCCTGGTTAGAGGGAATTGCGCTGAGAGGTGCCAACCAGTACGGATTGACCATATTTAATTCCGGCGAAGTGAATTAAATACGGAAATACGGTAGCTTTTATAAAAATACGGAGGAGAAGTTGCCGATCGTTTATCTTTGCCAGCGGTGCTTCTGTACCGGTTTCTGGTCTCATAATACTACTCCTGCACTCACTGAACGTCGCTGTGTTCAACAAGCTGATTTTCATGGTGATTTTAGAGTAAAACAAGTGTGGTGTTCAACAAGCTGATTTTGATCGGGATTTTAGAGGACTAAAAATAGCCTGCTGTTTCAGAGGGAAGCCTGTCGTTACTTTATAGTGTCATAGGCTAGTTTTTGCGAGAAAAAAAAAATACTGACAAGTGTTAAAAAATACTGACAAACGGGTCCGGAAATACTGACAAGAAGATTAGGGGGTTGGCACCTCTGTGCGCTTTATAAAAATTATTTATTATTATTATTATTATTATTATTATTATTATTATTATTATTATTATTATTATTATTATTATTATTATCATTATTATTATTATTATTATTATTATTATTATTATTATTAATAATAATACTACAACAAAAGGGAAGATATGGGGATTGGGGGTTAATGACAGTGGGGATAGTTAATTATGCCTGTTGGTGTTATTTCTTGTGATTAAGATGAGAAGTAATGATTCTGTTCCATTCATGTCATTGTTTTCGTTACTTGGCAATGGCGAGTGGAGCAACGATATTAGGAATTATGTGTTTGGTGTTGTAGAAGATTTTTCTTCATTCACTGTGTCCTATTGGAGTATGCATGAATAGGAAGGCTGGAAACCAGTGACTAGTTTTGCGGTAAGATATTGCATGGTAGATTGTTGTTGTTCCTGTTGCGTTGCTATGTAAGAGTAATTTGAATAATTATTGCAGGCGTGGGGGATGGGAGTAGGGAGGGAGGGAAAGTACCCAAGCATTCATAAAGTCTATTACAGTCATTTGTCCACACAAAGTTACCTAAAATTTACATCCGAGTAATAATAACAATTCAATAAGAAAGATGCTTTGTGCTTGTTAAACATGTTCTTCTCTCATGCAGGCATTAACTCTTCGTTTACTGCCTGTGCCTTGACACATTGTTCAGAAGTGTAATTGCGGATGAAAGGAATGATCTGCTCATGCGGCAAGTTCTACTTCTGGCTGGTCTGTACCTGCAACCAGATGGTAGGAGGGATAATTAACCATTCAAAGGGTGCAGCTCATCAGCGATGATTCTTTGGACATTTTTCCGTGTTCCGCTTTGCGTCAGCATCAAGGCTGGGCAGCTGAGTGCCAGTCGATCTCTCCGCCTGCATGCAGGATCAACCTTTCCACATTACAGCCAAACAGCCATACAGAGAGGTTGAAAGTGAGTACACTTTCAATACTGGATCTGTAAAAGGTGTATAGAGCGTGAACAATGTCGGTGACAGACAGCAGCCCTGCGGCGCTCCGGTGGTGATGGTGATTTGTGTTGGTGGTCGACCCGTTCACTGCAACAAACTGTTACCTACCGACTGATTAAACAGTCTGTTACAGGTTATTTACCAATAGTCGATTCAGCCCCAATGCTTGAATCTTGATATGTGTAACTCGAATTTGTATATCCAGCCTGTTCACTCAGCAACAAGGCAGGAGTCGTCGTATAAAGTTTTCCATCTTTGTTCAGCAGACATCAACAACTGCATACAAGATCGCTTTCCAAAATTATTACGAAAATCATCTTTTCAAGCAGACAGTGCATCACTTATATAGCCTCTCTGCAATCGAGAAAAAATGTGAGCATGACGCAATAACAACCCATCAAAATAAAAGTCGTCACCGGAACTACACACTGTCTTACATCATAGAACATTCTTTAGGTTAGAAGAATTGCTTAGCTATTACGAAAAACATCTAGCTGCTTTATCGATAATAAACAAATAATTCCAGAGAATTCTCAACAATATCGATCAATGAAAATTATACAAAGCTTCTTCTAGCGACAGCGCAAAATCAAATAAAAGGCAAATACATGCTATTATTGCATGCTTTGTAACAGAAAACGATTGCAACTATTGTGCGCGTCTTAATCATAACACTGTCAATTATCTATTTGATGAGCTAGGGGGTAACCATCATGGTGCTGAGCTTGTCATACATCAGGCTAGGCCGGACAGTATTGAAAGCTGAACTAAAATCAACAAAGACTTGAAAGAGTCTTCTGGCTGAGGTGTTTGGCTTCTCCAGGTTTTGAAGGATGGTTTGGATTATGAGGACATCAGCATCATCAGTCCCTCTCTGTGCTTTGTATGTGAACTGCAGAGGATCCAGCTTATCTTGTGTCTGATGCAGCAATCCCTTCAGGACGAGTTTCTTCAGACATATTATGACCACGGGGTTCAGTGCTATTGGTCTGAAGTCGTTCAGCTCCTTGCAAATGGCTTTCTCGGGCACAGAGATTAATCGAGACATATTACACTGTGTTGGTGCCTTTCCTGCTCGTAGGCTCATGTTGAAGATGATCAGCACACACTTTCAAGTTTCAGCAACCTTGGGCAAACGCCGTCCGGCCCTGGCGCCATGCCAGGTTTGAGCTTGGTGAAGACCCTTTTGACGTCACTCACACTCACTGTCAGACCATTGTCAGGCTCAACTCTGTCCATACTTTTCAACACTTCCTGAAGTTGACCATCACATCTGTCGAAACTTGCATGAAATGTATTAATATGATTGGCAAACACAACAATGTCACCCTCTGCCTCAGCTAGCTGTGTTGATCAGTCAATTTTGAGATACAGATCAAAACGTTTCTATAGTATGCTCTACCTCAACAGTCAAGGTCACTGTGCTAAAAACATTTTGCTCTAAATCTCGAACTCACCTAAACCAATTTTGATAAGTTTTAATATACAGATACTTCAACTCATCTCCAGTCATGCTGATGCAGTCAATTAGTTGGATAGTCAGTGGGTCACTCAAAGTTTGATATCGTTCATTATTTAACTGTTTTGTTCAAAACATGTTTTTGCATTATTTAAAAAATTACTTGACCAATTTTGATTATTTTTAGCATGCAAATAGCTAAACTTTTAATTTTTAAAACATTTTTTTAATTGATTTTTGACACTTTATTGTCCCTTTTTATCAGGAGATTCTGGGCCGCCTCTCCCAGGGAACGCACAGTCGCAGCTGTGGCGCGCCCAAACCCAACCTTCCTAATATTAGCTGTGTTTTTGAAACTACTGCTCAGTCTTTTATGTCATTCATATTTGCACTTTCTCAAAGGCCAAGGTCGCTGAGGTTTATTATTCTCTAAACCCCTTTTGAGCTTTACATGAAAATTGCTTATACAGATTTTAATAAAATTTCACTTGAAGATTGTTTAAAGATTGGCCAGTCATCAATGCTTTGATTTTGCTGCTTTAGTTTGAAACCAAAAAAGATCAGGTCCGTCAAAAATTAACACGTTGACAAAGGTTTATTTTTACCTATGTGTACACTACAAGTGTCTGGAAACACAGCTTTGGTAGTGGTTGTTGGGTTTTGTTCTTCTTCATTGTACTGTGGATACACTGTAAGACGAGGAAATAATCCACAACTTTGGGGGTTTACTAGATTAGATACCTATTTCACTGGGATCACAGATTAAAATAAGTAAATAGTCTGGATATTTAAAAAAAATCTTGACCAGATGGCGGAGTTTCACTGAAGGCCTAAAGTCCAGTCCTTCAAAGATGATTTGAAGGCCGATACAGAAGGGGCAGTGACAGAAGCTTGGTCTAGTGTGTTCCACAATCTAATGGTAGATGGAAAAAAGAATGTTTGTAGTTGTACACATCAGTGCATGGGTGTGGAATGCACAGTTTATGACCTCTGGTAGAGCAGGGCACTTCCTGAATAAGTCCGGGCTGTATGAAGATGTCCACATCATGTGTCACTGTACATGATCTTGTACATCATGGTGACTTTGTCTGCTGCTCTACGGTGTTGTAGGGGCTCAAGATGGAGTTTGGCCATCATCTCGGAGGCGCATGATTGATGGCTGAAGTCATGTAGGATCTGACGAGCAGCGCGAAGTTGAGCCATCTCCATGTCGCGTTCTGGATACCAGGTGTTGTTAATAATAATAATAATAATAATAATAATAATAATAATAATAATAATAATAATGCGATTTCGACACCATCCGTCTTAATCCAAATGCTTACAATCCTGGAGATATTTTTCACTCTTGTTGCTTTGATCTTACTATCAAAAAGAATGATATGGTGGTCACCAAATACTGGAATGGTGGTGCACTTGGTCAACAGCCTTGGTCTGTTGGTAAGAAACAGGTCGAAGATGTTGTCATCTGTGGTGGGTTTTTAATTTGCTTGGTTTTGTGTGAGCGTGTGTGTGTGATTTCTTGAAGCTGGCATGTTATAATTAGATTATGTTAATATATTTCTTATTTTTGTTTTGTTTTGTTTTAGGTTTACGGACTTGCATCAACTCTGACCTCAAGACAAAGGCTTGCCCGAATTGTCACTCTTGGTGTTTTCCTCTTTGTCGTGTGTATTGTAGTATTTGGTGTTGCCATCACCTCCACTATAACCTCAAGTCAAGGTCCTGCTAATGTAGTCATTCTTGGTGTTTTTCTCTTTATCGTGTGTATTGTTGTATTTGTCAGTGTCATCCTTTATGTATATAATATAAAGGTGTGTGAGGGTCGCATTTTATGTATGCATTAAGTATTTATACCACACTCTCAACTGCACAGAAACCTGTGCATCCGTTTCTCAAACAAATGCGTGTTAAGGTCGCCTATTAATGTGTGCCTTGAATTATAGATACACTTTCCACTAAATAAAAACTTGAGCATCGTCGTAATATATAATAATAAAATTGTAATATAAAAGTGGTAATGTTAGTGCATGCCTCGCTTGTACATGTACACTAACCACTACACAGAAACTTGTTCTTCCTTTTCTCAATTAAATGGGTGTTAGGGTCACATACGACAAGGGACACTCATTAAAGATATTCCATGACCCATCTTTGTGGCTAAACTTTACCCGTGTAATGACACACATTTCTATGTGTTATCTTACTCAATTTAACAACTGTGAAAAAGAAAGTAATTGTTGTTATACTACAAACGGCAGTTTTTTTGTAAAACCATCTTTCCTAACGTCTCATCGTAGCTCATGGACGGCCAGTGGCACTGAAACATTTGCTAAACGAAAGCTAAATTTGGATCTTGCGGTTAGCCATGCCTTACAGGTAGGCAGCACCATAAGTAGTAATGCACAAAAACTTGCTGCTACATTAAAAGATTGGATTTTATGGATGATGCTAGCTAAATACCAAGTAAGACAACATTGTCATCATTCCAAAAATTTAAATTCTTTTAAAATTGAATTGTATTCCTGATAGCATTGTCATCAGAAATATCCAAAAATTTCTTGCAATATTAATCAAAAATGGGGTCTGATTTGGTATCCACTACAGCGCAGTGGTTCCACTATAGCGAAAAAGGTTCAGTATATATATCCATACACAAGACCTACTGATGTCTGCCTCTGTGCTACAGTGGAACCACTGCAAACCCCTGAGCTGCAGCGGGTACCAAATCATCTAATGCCCCTGTGGGTGCACCTAATTAATAAATGTCATGGCCATCAACTAATTTTGTGGGTACCCCAACTCCCCCTTCTCCTGCCACCACCCTCCAACTCTACTTCTAATATAACTGCCAGAATAAAATAGACTTGCACTTTGAACTGATTTGTTTAGAAAATGTTTAATGTTCATTTTTGACTCACGTGCATAGCAATGTGAGTCTATGTACTCACCCCCCCCCCCCCCCCCTACCCCTAGCCCTAGAACCTATTCCAAACATCACAACCAAACTTGGTAAGATGGTGTATACTAAAGAGGTCTCATAAATGACCAGTGAATTTCATGGTCAAGGTCACAAGGTCTACAAATGTTAGTCAAAAAACGATATTTGTTCATAACATTTTACTTTTTTTCAAAGTTATTATTGAACTTATGATTCTTTGATGCATGATAGGTATTAATGAGACACATATTACACATTTGGTCAACCTCGCTCCAAGGTCACTGGAGCTGTCCAAAGTCAGTATTGCTACTTTGATGTGATATGGACCCAAAACTATGAGAGATGTAAAGTCCAAACTTGTTGTATTTAAAGATGATAGATTGATCTTTCGTATGTGTTCTGTTTTTGCGTTGATCTTGAAGGTCAAGGTCATTTTAGGCCTTGCAGGAACATACAAAGAAATAGGTCATCGTACAGTGGAATGGCTGCTTATTTAACCCATAGTATGCAACAGCATTTAATTATTTTATCAGACATGCATGAGAGGTTACATGATGGTCAAGGTCAACCAAGGTCATGGTCATCCCAAGGTCACAGTTTTTTTTGGCATAATATAACTTTTGCTGTAGTATATGAGTGTATTTGGAGCCAAAGGTCAAGGTCATCCCCAGAACAAGAGCATAGAAAGATCAAAAACGGTATTACTTTGCATTTTAATGCTACACTTTTAGTTTTTTATGGGCACTCATTTTAATTTTAAATATTGCGAGTTCCATAGGGAGCATGTGAATCATATGGTTTTGCCCTTCTAATTATATGATAGTTGTAAACTTGTGGTTGTTGTTATCTTATATCATGAGGCCAGTAATTATGTTCCTCCTGTTTAACTGTAGGCATTCAATCATTCAGCGAATGTGAGGTCAGTCATCTTGTCCCTCCCCCCCCCCCTTTTTTTTTTTTACAAATAAATTTCTGGGCATTCAACTTTTCAGTTATTGTGTCGATAAATGTTCATTGGAATTGATATAAAATGTACATACTTTTGTGTAATTTTATTTGCATTTATATTATTATTCTATGTTTGATTTCAATAAAATGTAACATTCATATTCTTTACAAATATTATTCTAGTTATTAGAGTAGATCGATGATAATAAATTATTTATTCGCCCCCATGTTTGAATGGGACTATTCGGCTGATTGTAATCATGAAATTAATAAACAGCTGACATGGTATTTACGTTTTGTTTTTTGAAGTGCTGTTTGTGAGCGCATGTGTTGGTGTGTGTGATGGGTGAGCAATTAAGTGGTGGAGAGAAGAGGTGGGTGGGAAAGAGGCACCAGGGAAGAAGGATAGAAAAAGAGTTAAAAAATGTGAGTGAACTTGTTTATAAAGAAACTAGAGGACGTTCCAAAAGACAACTAAAATCCTAAACCTATTTTCTTAAAAACTAAAATACACACACACACAAGCATGCACACACACATAACCACACACACACACCTATATAAATGAAGTTGACATTTTAAGGCATTTTATTTGTGTATTGAATTAATCATACATCATTAAGGTATACAGGTATTAGTAACTTTTGACATCATATCATAGGTTTACTTACCACCCTAATAGGTCAGCAAAGTTATATTTAATACACCAACAAATCCTAAAAATTATTATTCATATACATTTGACCGTTGCATATACATTAAAATTATTCAAAATCATTTAATTGCTTACAGAAATTCCTAAAGGTCAGGTCCTTGGTTGTAACAAGAGTCGAAATGAAGGCTTTTTATATCTATATATTTAACAATATAATTTTCTTTTAAGTCAATAACACGAGCATCTAAAACTAAATCAAGTAAATGGTATCTATTCTAGGACAGTAATAACACATAGTCACAAACACATATAGCTATGCAAACAGATACACTTAGCCTCATCCAAGCGTAATGCCCACATAATTGCTTCTATCCTCAACTTCCCAGCCCTTAAAATACTTATAAATAATTTATAATTTACTAGTACTTTATTTTTTTAAATTTTATTTTATCAATCTTATCAAGCGCTTTTCCAGCTTAAGAGTTGCTCAAGGGGCTGGTCGATACAGGATCTAACTTGAGGCGCCCATTTGCAACCTTTGGTGTTTTTTTTTTGATTGATTGATTGTTGCTTTAGGTCAAGCGGACTCTTCCGAGCCAAATCAGGACCGGACAACCCCCATCCGCATAAAAGATCTGCTGAAACAACCCTAGTGGGAAAAGTGAATGCCCTCCACCGGCCAGTCACTTTACAATAAAGACATCCCACGCAGGGGACGGCTGAGGTTTTACCCCAACTAATCGAACCCCCGGTTACAAAAACAAAATAGAATACAAACATCATTATAAATTATCAACAAAACACATACATATAAAATGCCTATACTGCTAAATAATAACATCTCATAGGAAGCCCTAGTGACCACCCGGCAAAAAGCGTCCAATACTCCCAAGCTGATCCAACAGACCTCATACACAAACAAGGAGTCTTGTCCAGGAAGAGTTTTCAAGAAAAAAGGTAGGTCATTGATCTAGCGAAGAAGAAGATAGTATAGCAGAGTGATAGGACAGAGCAGGAATGGGAAAGAGCAAATGAGGAAGACAGCGACAGTGGGAATTTAAAGCACTAAATTTCCAGAAAGTGGGGATACTATTTATACTGAAACCCCCGACACTCCAACGGGGGTACTGTTGCCGCAGTGAATCGGTCATGCCTATAAAGGAAAGACAGGTTTTTGAACTGGGGCTTTCACTTTTCCCTTTATAGGTTAGAACAATCTACAGTGGTAAGATTGGGGCGCATGCGCATAGCCTGATGCCCAGTCAACTGAGCACAATTCTGGGCAACCAGGGGTGGGGACAAGGGACCAAGTGCGAGCTGGATATATTTGTGTAGCCAGCACTTGCCTGTCTAGGACATGAGCGTCAGTATCTTTAAAGTCCGTGCGATTGAATGCATGCATGTACAGACTAGACCTCAGTTTATACTCTTATCCCAAGGAGTAGGGGCGCAAGGTCTCGAGATACTTTTAAATTATTATTTTATTTCATTTATTTATTTTATTTTTCATTATTTTCATTATTATTTTACTCCAGGCTGTCAATGGGGTTTGAACCACTGCCTATAGAGGTTTCAATGTTACTGCCTGACATTGGAGTACACTGCGTAAGTACTACCACAATATACCTATCTTGAGTCGTAGTTTAGTATTAACTTCAGGACAAAGTTTGTATCTTAAACTTTATCGTAAAAAGGAGAGAAGTCGTTTTCAACTGAGTTGCACTTACCCTTACTACATCGCACCATCATACCTTTATTTCCACACAGTCTCAGAGACTGTTGAGGCACACCCAATCTGCTTTAGTGTATGTATGCCTCATGCAGGCTCAGATCCTCTAAATGCCCCTACTCGACAACATGAATTTAGCACAAATTATTGGGGGGATAAATATATATATGCATAAAAAATAAAAATTTTAAAATACAACACTACAAACACCTCACAACAAATACATATTACCAAATTCACAAATAAATAATGTATTTTATTCAGTTTGAATTTAAAATTGTCATGTCATTAAAATAATTATAACTCCCATAATTAAGATTTTAAAAAAAGAAATGTAAGTTTTCACACAACATTTTGCTCACTAACCAACTCTGTCCTCGGGAATACCCAAAAATACTGGTATGGATACAGCTACAGGTGTAGGAAAAAAAAAAGTCCAACTGAACATATGTATTATAGGTTTAAAAAAAGAAATAACTTAAAAAGTAAAATGCTGTTGAAATTGCTGTATAGCTTTTTGGAGGGTCCAAAATGTCAATATTTCATTTGAATTCAAACAAAAAGGAAATATAGATGTTCATTATGTCAATAAAGTAATAACAATAATTTTTTTATTAGGATAATAATAAAACGTGTACACCAATTAACATAACATATACACTTTTAAATGCATATGAAATCTCATATCACAGAGCGGTTGTTAGAGAATGAATAATTTTATATATTATTTTGATTTGAACACACGTATTAGAAGGACAGAGAACGTACCAGAATTGACGGGAACTTACTGAGAATACGTTAAGCATATATTCAATGGCAATTTACAGTTATTTTTGCAACAGTGAACCACAGTAAGTGGGTGTAAACTATCATGCACGATACTTGATAATAGTAATAATACGAGAGTGGCAGTTATGAATGAACGCAGATTACAGTCCAAGGAAAACAATGTCATAGACAAAAGGGATATATCATAAATGGGGGTAGAGGTAAGATAGCTTGGCCAAACCAAATGTTCTGTCTATAGACTATATGTTATCCGTCACCTGGAAATTACACTGCCATTAAGTCAGTGCATATGCAGCCATGAGTAACTGTAGAATTAGTAGTGAGTAGCAGTAGCATTACTTTAGTAGATAGCAGTAGTATTATTTCCAGGTGTGATATAGTAGTCAACTATGAGGCTGCTGATATATTACTTTAGTAGATAATAGTATTATTTCCAAGGGTTATATAGTAGTCAACTAGTATGAGGCTGCTGATAGATTAATAATTAGTGTTAAAAAAAAAGTATGTTCTTTCCAACCTATCTATCTATCTATCTATCTATCTATCTATCTATCTATCTATCTATCTATCTATCTATCTATCTATCTATCTATCTATCTATCTATCTATCTATCTATCTATCTATCTATCTATCTATGTGGTGGTTGACTTTCTGCCACAGTTTATCCAACTGGCTTTATAAAAGCTTTCAAGCAGGCTAATAATCAGTCACATTTAAAACCCTCTTTCATTGGCCATTCCATCTGGCTATAAATGTTTTTAATCCCACAACAATCCCAAAAAGATCTACATCCACACTAAAGCTACTGACAAACTTTGTTCAGCAGGAGACTGATGAAGAGAAAAAAAAAGAAATCCAAGATTTCCAGACAGCTGGGAACTTGAAATCTGAGGAAAGATGTAGAATTCTTTATTTATAAATTATTTTATTATTCTTATTCTTATTCTTATTATTCTTATTCTTATTATTATTATTATTATTATTAAAAAACAAAAAAACACAGCAACTTCGACAAAGCCGGATTACAAAAATTAGTATTTGAATAGAAATCGACTTATATATATATATATATATATATATATATATATACATAACATAAAACACTTTTAAAACGACAACATGTTATCCACTCAATTTGAATTGCCAAATTTTCGGTTTTAATAACCTTCTTCAGGGCATTACAATGTCAGTGTGAAAATGTACAAGCGTTTTACCTAATACTATAATTCATGACTATAATTCATAAAACACACATATATACTAAGTGAACATGAATACAACTCTATTATAACTCTATTATAAAAACCACACACACACACACACACAACACACACACATGTAATATCGATACTACCACAACCATTATATGTGTGTGTGTTGTTGTATGTGTGTGTTGGTTGTGGTAGTATCGATATTACATGTGTGTGTGTTGTGTGTGTGTGTGTGTGTGGTTTTTATAATAGAGTTATAATAGAGTTGTATTCATGTTCACTTAGTATATATGTGTGTTTTATGAATTATAGTCATGAATTATAGTATTAGGTAAAACGCTTGTACATTTTCACACTGACATTGTAATGCCCTGAAGAAGGTTATTAAAACCGAAAATTTGGCAATTCAAATTGAGTGGATAACATGTTGTCGTTTTAAAAGTGTTTTATGTTATGTGCTATTCTTCTTTTATTAGAAGACAAACATACGACTTTGTGGTGGTGTGGTGCAAGCAGCTGGGTTGATGATATACTAATTTTATATATATATATATATATATATATATATATATATATATATATATATATATATATATATATATATATAGTCTTCAGTCAACTGATGTGGCAGCTCCCAAGACTTTTTGTCAGAAGCACAGCTTGCAAAATAACTTTTGGTGGGCCTAGCATAAAGCTCATACAACTTTATGTTGAGTTATGCTGCTACAACATAAACCGTTACTGTGGCTGGGATAAAGGACAAGGATTAGTGATCCTATCCTGTTAGGGAAAACCAGAAAGGCAAAGCCCATATGACTCACATGTTCCTTATGGAACTTGCAATATATAACGTGCAAATGAGTGCCTAGAAAAAAACTAAACAAAATGAAAAAGTAGCATTAAAATGCAAACTTTGATCTTTCTATGCTCTTGACCTTGAGATGACCTTGACCTCCAGCTCCAAATACACTAATGTACTATGAAATAAAGTACAGCAAAATTTATATTATGCCCAAAAAACAGTGACCTTGGGATGACCTCAACTCTCAGTAACCTTGAGATGACCTTGACCTTCATGTGACCTCTTATACTCATGTTTGATAAAATAATCCAATGTTGTTGCATACTAGGGGTTAAACAGAGCCATTCTACTGTACGAAGATCTATTTTTGTGTGTATGTTTTTGCAAGGCCTAATATTACCGTGACCTTCAAAATCAACGCAAAAACTGAACATATATGAAAGATCAATCTGTCATCTCTAAACACAAGTCTGGACTTTAAATTTCTCACAGTTAAAGGTCCATGTCACTTCAAAATACCTATACTGACTTTGGACAGCTCCAGTGACCTTGACTTTGGAGTGAGGTTGACCAAATTTGTATAGTATGTGTGTTTCATTGATATATAGCATGCATCAAAGAACCATACGTTCAATATTAATTACTTTTTTTTTAAAAAGTGAAATTTAGTAAAAAATGTTGACTAGCATTTGTTGACCCTGTGACCATGAAGTGAAGTTATTCATTCACTGATCTTTTTATGAGGTCGCATGGGTATACACCATCTTACCAAGTTTGGTTGTGAGAGTTAAAATAGGTTCTGACATATTAATCCACTTGCAAGTTTTCCACAGACATAACAGTGGACAGACATACATTTTTATTTTGTATTAAATGTCATTTTTGGGACTCATCTCGCATAGATTTGCAAACATCTGGAAAAAAAATTTGGGGATGGGGGAAAGGAGGGGAGTGGGTGGAAGGAGGTGGAGGGGGGGAGTGGGAGGAATTAATACATAGACTCACATTGCTATGCATAATGCCAGACAAAAACTGAACTAGCCAACCCTGCATATGCGCATCATCATTCACAATACTTTAAAAATACATAACACAGCAACATGCATAACAGATGTGACACCACAATGTAACACATGGCGCAGAAACACAAACAACACACACTCATCATCCACCCCTGACTGGTAAAACAGTGGAATATAATAATACACAAGTATATCAACTAAAAAAAGTTGATCTACTTGTGAATAATAATAATAACAATAATAATAATAATTAATATTATTATAATAATAATAATAATAAATAATACACAGATTTATAGCGTGCATATCTCTCTCCATTCCACATTCAAGACCCCAAGATTGCACCCCTTTCAAGCTAGCAGACAAACTGCATTTATTCAGACAAGCTAGCTGACAAACTGCATTACACACAGTGATGAGAAACTTTCATTTAAGAGCAACACTGTGAGGTGGAGAAGATATAATTGCATATTTTGTTCAGTTTGATCGCAGGACTTTTTTGCCAGCACCATAAAATCACAACTACTAACAACATTCACATTTAGTGGTACCTATTCTTCCACCTGGAGAAATACATTTTTATAATTTTTTTTTTTTTATGTACAAAAAGCGTAATTTCAATTTGTTTAGTGATGTCATACAAGTCATATACACTTACCCATAGCACAATTATTCCTACAAAAAAAAGTATTAATGATACATACATGCGTAGGAACAGAACATGCCTGGAGAAAATACTGTCGTAATTCAAACATAGTTCTGATTGAGTTACAGCAGTATTATTTCTTGACGGCGAAATAATCTAAGAACATTACAGTTTTGAGATAACACCAGTATCGTGAAAAGTCAGGCAATTATTCAAAAGCATATTACATTACATTACATGATTATTGCTTTAGGTCCAGCGGATTCTTCCGAGCCAAATCAGGACCGGACAACCCCTGATCCGCATAAAAGATCTGCTGAAACAACCGTAGTGGTAAAACTGAAAGCTCTCCACCAGCCAGTCACTTTACAATAAAAACATCCCACGCAGGGGACGCTGAAGCTGTACTCTAATTTATCGAACCCCTGTTTACAAAAACAAAATAGAATATAAACATCATTATAAAATATCAACAAAACACATACATATAAAATGCCTACATTGCTAAATAATAATATCATAGGAAGCCCTAGTGACCACCTGGCAAAAAGCGTCCAATATTCCCAAGCTGATCCAACAGACCTCATACACAAATAAGGAGTCTTGTCCCGGAAGAGTTTTCAAGAAAAAAGGTAGGTGACTGGTCTAGTGAAGAAGAAGATAGTATAGCAGATTGATAGAACAGAGCAGTAATGAGAAAGAGCAAATGAGAAAGACAGCGACAGTGGGAATTTAAAGCACTAAATTTCCAGAAAGTGGGGATACTATTTATAGTGAAACCTCCGGCACCCCAACGGGGGTAAGCATATATCAAGATTTTTGTATTATCACAATGCACATAAAAAACAATGTGAGGGAATAAACAGCAATTTGAAAGCACTGTGGAAGCAAGGAGAGTTAAACGAAAATTTAGACAACACTCCAAAGGATCCAAGGCTGTTCATAAGCAGTACTTTCAAGCTATGGCTAAAAATAACCCTTGTGCTGTCCCTTATCGCTGGCTGAACTGCTTGTAGCCAGATCCGAGACGACGCTGGCTGTGCATGGGTTTTGCACGGCGTGGCTAAAAATAGCTTACAGCCGATGGCTGAAAGTTTACTTTCAGTGAAGGAACAGCCATGAGGAAGAACAATAACTCTTGCATGCATGTATGGAATGATGAAAGAAGCACATCAATTGTATTCAGATGCAAGCATAAATAGAAAATGACTATATATGCTTTAAAAAATTAAAAAATAAAGTATTAGCGAAACCGTTCAAAAAAAATCTCACTGGTATAAAATATTTATGATGTGATAATAGATAAATCTAAAGAAGAAAAACTGTCAAATCATTTGATCAAGCAAGTTTCCACACATAATTCTAAAATTTAACCAACAGTTATGTATCAAATGTTATGTATCAAATTATTATATGTATCAAATTCAAATCATTTGATCATGCAAGTTTCCACACATAATTCTAAAATGTAACCAACAGCAATGTATCAAATGTTATGTATCAAATTATTATATGTATCAAATTATTAACAAACTCCACTTGTATTAGAACAGAAGAGATAAACTCATAAAGAACATAATTATTAAAATCATATCAGTGAAGGAATTATGCCAGCATTTTTATCTAACAATTAAAGTCTAAACACACTTTAAACAAGTACGTTTTTAAAAATCAGATACAATCAGCTAACAAGGTCATTGTTAGAAATAAACTTTGTAAAGCTATATTACTTTATTATTAGTTGCTAAGGTCAACTTTATTTTAAATCTCAACTATCACAGTTTCTTGGTAAAGCATAAAGTTGACAATGACACAAATCCATTAAAGAGGAACGAACACAAACCATCTGTATCCCACCAGACAAAATGAAAATTGAAGCAATCTGCCCATGATGTTAACAAACCCCTGATCAGCAGGATGTGTTGATGAAAACTGAAGTAGACAAGATTCATACACTGTCTCATCTTTTAATTTCAGTCAAACCTTTTCCGTTTTCTCAGTTTATAGTGTAAAGAAGAGCAAGTCTTCTGCACTACACTTGTAACAAACGGCAACAGTACATTCTGATGCCTTGAACCGTTCTCAGTTTGCATACCCAAGGTCACAGTGCAATTACATAGGTGCAAGCATTGTGCAGCGTAAATTAAATAAATTCCAACCATAATTACGTTACACAGTCTTCAAATGTGGATTACTTTGTTGACATCATCTTGTTCCAGTCTTTTACCGAAGTCATCTTTTCTCCGTCTCTTCAAAAGGCAGACTAAAATAAAACATCAAATAGTCTTGACTGATTGTACCTAAATGCTTTATGATATGAACAAATAATGTTGTTTTTCGTCTCGCACACTTACAATATATTCCGATACAGGTTAACTATTTTGTGATTAGCCACACCCTAAGAATATAAATTCATGATACAGCTATTATAATAATTACTGCCTTGCTATGGCAGAACGCTCAGCTCAAATTCAATTCAAATCAATTCAATTCAATAAATCTTTATTACCTCTTACAAGGAATTATGAATTTCTTCCCAAATAATAATATACTACACCCATTACCCTCTTTTTTTTGTGTAGTTATAACAAAACCACTCAAATCTAAATTTGCACAATCTTCCATAGGGCAACACAAAATGTAAATTAAAAAATAAATAATTTAAATTTTTTATTTTTGTTTTCTTAAATACTCCACCGAATTGCCACAGCTTCCATTTAAACATTGCACATCCACATCAGCATAATTCTAATTCACATATCCGCACCAGCACCACATGGAATAAAAATTCCCAAATCCATCACAACTTTGAAACTCCTCTCGACAACAAAAATAATAATAAAATGAAATTGAAACATAATTTTCATGCATCTGTTAAATCAAAACATATACGCTCTTTAAATTTACATGCAATGTTTGGTAATGGTACCTTATAAATAAAAAGGATGCAGTGTTGCATTTCAAACGTTTTTTTAACACAAACAATTAATCCAGCCAGGAAGCTGGAGCGTTACTTTACATTACATTACATGGTTATTGCTTTAGGTCCAGCGGACTCTTCCGAGCCAAATCAGGACCAGAGAAGTGAAAGAGGACTCACCCCTGATCCGCATAAAAGATCTGCCAAAACAACCCTAGTGGTAACACTGAAGGCAATCTACCAGCCGGTCACTTTACAATAAAGACATCCCACGCAGGGGACGCTGAGGCTGTACTCTAATTTATCGAACCCCTATTTACAAAAACAAAATAGAATACAAACATCATTATCAGGGCTTCCAATGGTCTGAGATAAAAAAGGAGGAAAATGACCGAGTGACGAGGTCACGAGCGCACGACCCCAAACACTGTCACAACACTGTCTGCTATAAAAGAAACAATTTTATTAGTGAGAGTGAAGTAGAAGAAAGAAAATAAGTGATTTACAAAAGGTTTGATGTAAGGTCTCACATGAATAGAGAATAATTAAGGCAAATATGGAATTTACCACATTTTAACGATCTTAATTGCTTCATATCTTAAAAACAAAAAACTGAAGAAAAAAATGGAATGTTCAGCAAAAAGTGACTTACCAAAATCTGCAATTAGAAGATATTTTTCTTGTGCAGCTGACTTAGTAAAACCACAATGAATTCAGAATTCAATACAGAATACAATCCTCACTAGCAAGTCACTCATGGTCTACTCTGTTAGTGTTACATAGAATGTTCATAATATTAAACTACTCCTACTAGTTCTGCTTTTACAAAAAATTATGGTCAAATGCATACACAGTTATGGTGATGAAAAATGGTTTTGCACCTTTTAGGCCATCAGTAGTAGGAAAGGCATTTGGCAGTGAAACAAGTCTAAATTTTCGCTTTTTAAAAATGTTTTTCTAGTCGGCAGGAAAAGATAAGGTTGCAAACACAAATGTATGTACACAGATCCATGCTCATCGCACAACATAAAGTAGGCTACTGTGCAAGTTGAAAACTGTCAGCTCACTTTCTTGAAATGGGACTAAAGAAGATGATTGATTTCGTTCGAGCACAAGACGCAAAACGCGTGTCCGACACGTGGAATCTTTCGGATATGTTGACTCAATTTTTCTTCTTCTACCTCCACCTCCATCCAGTCCCATCTCCACTTGTTTTTGCAAGAAACATCGTCAAACTTTTGGCCGCGTTGAACAAAAATTTGACCCGCCATTTTTGCCTATTCGCAAACAGAACGATGATCCGTTTCCAGTCATCGAAACCAGCCAATTACAGATCAACCAAACTGAGAATGTGTTACGGATATTTTGGAGCCCCTATAAAATTTTTACCTCGGCAGTTTTCTACGGCGGAACTTTAAAATTTTTCGGCTGAAATTTGTTTTAAATGGCGGAAATTCGCGGAACGGCGGAAGATTGGAAGCCCTGCATTATACAATATCAACAAAACACATACATATAAAATGCCAAATAATAACATCATAGGAAGCCCCAGTGACCATTTGGCAGAAAGCATCCAATATTCCCAAGCTGATCCAACAGACCCCAAATACAAATGAGGAGTTTTGTCCCGGAAGAGTTTTCAAGAAAAAAGGTAGGTGACTGGTCTAGCGAAGAAGCTAGTTTAGTAGATTGATTGAAAAGAGTAGGAATGAGAAAGAACAAAGGAGAAAGACAGTGACAATGGGAATTTAAAGCACTACATTTCCAGAAAGTGTGGATACTATTTATACTGAAACCCCCAGCACCCACACGGGAGAGAAAGGAGCGTTATTGATAAAATCATGCAGCAAAGTTTTAGTGATGACAATCCACACATGAGTAAAATAATGACTACTTTATAAGCAGTAGGAGTCCAACTGCCAACATGACAAGCACTTAAAAGCCTTTGACAATATTTCTGTCACCATAAAGTGCGATGACAATCCCCTGCCAGATCATTCACAGTGTGCTGCAGGCCAGGCCTATCAACAAACCATGCAGTACAATGTAAGTCAATGCAAACCAATTCCTGCTCAAACTTCAGCAAAGATTAATGAATTCTACAGCTTGCAACATATACATTCCTTGAAGTTACATAGTAATGTGCCAATATCAAAATTCTTTTACATCACAGCCAAACTGAATCACCAAAACATGACAAGTTAGCATTGATCTGAATCCAGAAATGTGCTAATTTACCTGCCACTCCAAAAATCTTGCTCGACACGCAATATATAAATATGTATGTGTGCTGAAGTTGCAATGACTAGTTGGCATACTTCACACATTCTTTGTTGTTTTACTTACAATAAGGTGCAAGGACAGGGTATATTATATATGCTTTCTGCATAGAACTCCATTATGTTAACGCAAATATCGTAATACAATGCATCCTCAAATTTACTTTTGATGATTTGCAAATTACATTACATTACATGGTTATTGCTTTAGGTCCAGCGGACTCTTCCGAGCCAAAGATGATTTGCAAATACAGGAAACAAATGCTTTCTGTGCAGAACTCCATTAAGTCCATGCAACTATCGTAATACAATACATCCATAAATTAACTTTTGATGATTTTGTTTTCCATTCACTTCTGATGACTTGTCGCATCCATTCTAGATGACTTATAGTGGCGTCAACATTTGATGACTTATAATGGTATCCACTTTTGATGACTTAATAATGTCCACTTTAGATCAATTTGTGGCACCCATTCTTGGTGACTTGTGGCATTCATTTTTGACGACATATGATGCCCACTTTGGGCAACTTGTAGCACCCATTCTTGATGACTTGTGGCATCTAGCCTTCCCTGAAATGGTTGGCCTGACGGTAAAGCTGCACACCATGTCCCAGGCCAGATGAGCCCAGTTGATAAGCATTATGCTTGCACATTAGCATTCAGCACACCTAGTAACATTTTCAGGGATAGTCTGGAAACCCACTGTGCAGTCTACAACTTTAATGGGAAACTTTGTGGACAAGCAGAAATGCAGAAGTGCAGACTGTTGAAGATAGTACCACTGCCGTACATTGCATTTTCTTCTAGATTTGCTGCTCTCTCTCACGCACACACACACCCACACACACAACAGGGACATGCCACTGTGGTACGGAAAAAAATTTCCTCTATGTGCTATCCAAGTCTTCATTTCATGTTTCAAGTTACTCATTCACACGTCTGTGGGGGTTGTGCAAACTGCAAAATGCTTTGCTGATATCCATTCTCATTACAGCGAATTGTTCCTGAATACTCCAGCTTTTTCAGCTCAAAAAGTTGCTCACGATGCTGGTCAACAACAGAATCAAACTCAAAACTGCCCAAGGCACCAACTTGCAGCGCAGTGGAACGCAAATGTTCAAGACGGTGAATGCACGGCTCATGCAGTCCTGCGTGCAGGGAGGCCAAACTGAAGAGCGCTAACATGCACCTTGCGCAGATAGTCGCAGGGACGTTTCCTGCATAGCTGGATTTTTTCTCTTGGTCGCTACTTGGCACACAGGAGAGGTGGAAGAGAAAGGTAAAGCTCATACAGGGGTATCAAGCTTTGCGTAGATAGTTGGCAGGGACATAGCCTGTGTAGCCTTCTGTAGCCACTTCCCACCACTCAGGGTTCCCATCCTGGTCGTGCCGATTCAGCACTTGTACCACCTGGCCTGAGACCACGCTCACCTCATTATCGTTACGCTTCTCAAAAGGGTACTCAGCCACGTAAATCTGAAGAAAAAATAAACAAGAAAACAACAAATAACAAATGTTTTTAATTTTACAAATTCTTCTTTGACTTCTCCTTTCCACTGACAATCAATTTTATCACAGTGAAGAAAATCTTTCATCGTATTACCATTTGGATGAATACATTTCATATGACATGTTGAAATGTAACTGCCCAGAATGTCAACACTCTTAACCCTTAAGCTGGTTGTCATGACAAAAGTCACGCTATACAAATCATTTTGTTCTATTGATTGCAGCTATTTCCTTTTTACCACATCTAAAACGAATGGCTTCCTTTTAATCTCCACGTTCAACGAAGACGACACTGAACATAGATTGTAACTGTTTAAAGACCGTTACGCAATGTTTTCAAGTAACTGAACAGAGAACCATTTATTTTCTTAAGGGAGTTGGATACATCAATTTGCGCATTCATAATTATATCCAAGTGTTCGTCATGTGGCAGTTATTATGATCCAAAAGATTTTCCCTTCGTGTCTAAGTCTAAAGAAATTACAGTGAAAACCGTTTGAACGCATCGAATTATTGCACAAACATTCTTTCGGGAGTTATTTATCAGTGTTTGTGTAAATGTCAACATGAAAACTCATGATTATGACGCGCCAAATTCAGAGTTCATGATTGTGAATAGGCCTATGTGAAGCAATTGTGAACAATCACTGACTTTCATATCTAAATTCTCCGCCCAGGCAAATGCAATAGATGAAATCTTTCAGACTTTATTACGCAAAGAATGCCTATATATTCTGATGTCATGTTGATGCCGAAATTACTTCAGGATGTAAACAAAAATTTGTGATGGGTGGCTAGTAGCAAGCAAGAAGAAAATGAAGAAAAAAATTCTTAGTATGGGACAAATCATCATCTTATTCTTATCTTTTTTCAAATTGGTGTTGGTGCACAGATGCTAAAAGTACTAAAATGAAATCGCTCAGCTCGGTGGTGATATGACAGCATCTGTTTGTGAAGAAACAAAGCTGGAAAAGTGCCAAAATAGATTCTGTGTCGTGTGTTTCATGACATCCCCATCAGTACAAATGATGAGGCAAACACAGCCTCATTTTTTTAATCGTTTGTTCCCGAGTGATGTTAAACAAACAATAATAAGTTAATTTCTTTAGTTAGTATCAGAATTTTGACGTTTTTGGCATATGTTCATTTAGATCAAGGTTATTACGAACATTGTTGTTTCCATTTCATGTCAACATAAACTGAACTGTACAGACGATCGATCACAGAGTTCAGATCAGAGATGAATATAGATATAGATGTGTAGAGAAATATCTGTCATTAATAGGCCAAATAGTTTGTGCGGAACAGCTTTAAAAAAAATTTCAATTTGCAAGGAATGATGTCAGATATACGCTGACTATATATCAAAATGTGTTTTTTTTTTCAGTTCTGTATGCTCATTGTCTGGGTGGATCTAGATATTTCATATCTAGGTATGTGCTTAACAGATATTATCATCATGGAAAGAGCATGAAGGGCAGACTAAAAGGGCAAAGCCCATATGACTCCATTGGAACGTTAGCACCGGAGATCAACAAACAAACCGCCAAGCACACAGACACACTGAGACAGACATTCAAGCAGGCAGGCCGACAGACAGACATAATCACTCGTCAGTAGTCACACTGAAACTTTTGATTCTGGTAAACATGCGCACAGTCATTGTGCATAAACAAAAGCACAAGAGTTGTTACCTTTGCTGCGCCAAAAGTCAAAATGTATGAAAAGCAGCAAAAAAGAATTTTTGCATTAATGGTAGCATTTCGTTGGCTAAGTTCAGAGAAAAAAATCATATGATCTCCTAAAAATTCATGTGACTGTATCATCTCTGTTTCTTCACAAATATTTTTCACACTCAACGTTCCTAGCGGGCCGGTCTTAGAATTATTAGCCATTTTCGCAAGATCTCGTGATCAAAGTAGCTCGTTTTATTGGTTCCCATGCTGAATGACTTGCAATAAGTTCGTCTATATTAGGGCATGTTCTGAACATGAAAAATTGTCACAAATCATGCTGTGATCGGACTGAGATGACTCGGTAATAGTCTCACGAAATCAGTGACTCAAGTCATGATTTTTCCTATGATTGCAATCAAAACGTTCATTGTCAGACCCAGGGTTAACAAGGCATACGTCTACATTTCTGATGGTTGTCATGCTCAAATCTTCATTTTCTTTCTATCTGTGCAGCTGTTTACTAGTACACTACTTTTCTCTCAATGCAGAAATTATGCTCCAACTTGAAAAGTAACACAGCGTGATATATTCTTTTTTTTTGTGTGCTTTTTTTGTATTCCCAGGATGTTTGCTTTAAAATCTACCTTATTTTAGGAAATTCTATCCAGTTTGACTTCAACGTACCCAACTACCTTAATGAATGTTAATCATACCAAGGTAAGGGTTAATAGGCACACACGAACACATCAAAACCACAACCTATTTCAGGCAGGCAATAACCCTTAAACCCACAAAATTACCACCGAAGGGCCCACTCACCTCTTGCTGGCCAGCCACAGGAGGGACGTATTCATACGGAGGTGGAGCCTCAGCTTGGGCAGCACTTGTTGGTGACAACTCGGTGACTTCCGGGTAGGAGGGTGGCACCGTCAGCCAGGGCATGTCACCATCCTCTTTGGTGCTGGTCGCAAACTCGGAGGCTACCTCATCCAAATCTTCGTCTGCGTTGATGCTGGAGGTGCTGCCTGATGGGGATGGAGAGGCTGTCTTCTGCAAGATGGAGGACTGTACAAAGCCCTTGTTGGCTGCGAGCAATCAAAACAAAACACAAAATAATAATAAGGTAATTGGCGGATTTGAGATTGTGAATAATATTTGTCACCCATGCAGGCCAAAATCTGTTCACCTGCTCAACAGCGAGTGTTGTTTTTGTATCTTGCATGCATGCACAGATTAGGTCTCAGTTTATACTCTCATCCACCATACTTGTGAAGTTTTGCAGTAAAATACTTTAACCCCTTAACCGCCCACCGCCGAACGATGTTCGGCTTGATTTTCTGCCTCCTGTGTGCCCAAATACGTAGGCCGTCCGGCGGTTATTCGTCGGCATTCTGCATTCACCCAAGAAGGGAGGTAACAGCATTAACTGTTGGCAGAGCAGCTAGAAATCTCCAACCAACGGTTCTTTCCCTTTGACCGTTATAAATTGCAAAAACCGAAATTTGCACAAGTTTTGACATTTCAGTACTTCTCAGTGTTCAGTCATGAAGCAAAATGGTGGACGGTGGACGATGAGGGGGTACTACGAGGTCTGTTTTCAGAGCATATTCAGCACTTGAAGTGCTTCAAGAGGTCCTAAATGATCAAGAAAGTGATGATGAAGACCTTATCACACAAAATTCATATACTGGAAGTAGTGTGTGGACTTTGGCTGCTCTGTGGGTTGTGACTTTGTTACTGCCTGAGTCTCTACAGCTGTGGAGTATGACGTGTGATTCGGACTAGCCTTACCATGGACAGGTACCCCTTATTTCTGTAGATGATATAGCAGTGAAGTTGATTTCCAAGTAGTTTAATGAGTGCTTGATGTTTGTCGTTTTGTTACACCATTTTTTTGTGGTGTTCTGTCCTGCATTTTTTGTGTTGATGTGTGTTTTTATGTTCCAAAAATGCTTGACCACAGAAAAAAACAAGAATAAATAATTACTAAAAAAATTTATGTCTAGTCAAATGAAACTATTTTTACTTGAAATTGAAGCCAGGGATGTTACAAAAAAAACTTGCCAAATATCTAAGAGATATCTCTTCAAATGCCTGAATTATTCACGTTTTAGTGAACACACCTTAAAAAGTCAAATTTTTGCTCCGGCATACAGGAGTACAGGTGCGCTTTTTTATTACGGCAGGTAAGGGGTTAAATAAAACACAATATGTAACTTCTTTTAAATTAAGTACACACTTGAACAGAATTAGACCTTTATCTTCCAAAAATATTGATAAATAAAATGGTTTTCCACAGAACAACCGCTACAAATGAAGAAGGGTGAAAATAATAAAGAAAAAAAAAGAAGAAGAAGAAGAAAACAGAAAATATAAAATGCACAAGAGAAAAAAATATAAAATAATACACAGAAATGGAAAAATATAAAGAAATTAAATATTCAAATATTCATACATAGAGGCATGAGGAAAAAACTCAGCACACGGACCAAAAAAAGGAAAGAAAAGGAAGAAGACGATGCAGAAAAAGAAAGAGAATAAGAAGATAATATAAGTACAACAGACATGGCTACCCCAAAATGTGAGTTTCAGGAACAAAAAAAAATTTCTGTAACAGGCCACGATTTTTTGGAACACTAATACATAAGAAAAGTATCTTATGTTTACACTATGTACATGCTAAAATCTCTTCTCCGGTTACTGTTGTTTCTGAAGGAACCGGTAATCCTGTAATCGCGCACTGAGCATTCGACAATGGATGGAGACACACGCGTTATAAATGGAAATCATCATCATCATCCTCTTTTTTCCAGCTCCCTTAAAAGACATCTCCTGGCCTGAGTAGAGTTTCACACGTGGTGCAAAAACAAAAGGTTTCCCCTTTGTGGCCCACCACAAGATGAGACCATTTTCTGGGTAGTCCTTTTGAATCCTTCGCTTGTTTTCTACATCACTTTTGGAGGTGTTCGTTCTTTGTCGCTGTCCTCTTCTTCCATAGACACATGTCGTTTGGTAGCCACCACCTTCGCCACTAATAGGCCTACTCTGGAAGTTTCCAGAAGCCGCTCTGCGCATGCGCACCCATTCTGAATTAGAATGCGCATGCGCGCTAACTCGGATTAACTTCCACAGAGGAGGGGAACCACTCCCCTGCAAACTGGGATGGAAATGTGCTTTCTGTGCTCTGATTAACACGCAAAATCAGCGACTTTCGTTTGTATTTTTGGAGGAAAATTTCCTGACTGGAACAGGTGAATAGAATCCGTATTTCCGGAACTTTTTATTTAATGGATTTTCTGTACAAATACGGTTGAACCGTAATGTAATGCTAGGCATGTTTGGTACAAAGAAGAAAAATAATTAAGAGGCACTGGACAAGCTGAAACTAACCTCCATCATCAACAAACCAGCGCTGGCGACCGCCCATGGGATCCTTGTCCTTGATGACAGCCACTAGTGTTCCCACTGTGACGGCCATATCCATCAGGTCGTGGGAGGGCATGGTCTGGGTCACCTGGAACAGGTTGTCTGCCCCGTACATCTGTCGAAGGTATGCTCGCTGGCTATCCGACTGGCTGCTGCACCGCACTATCTGAAGTCACAGGAAACAAACGTCACAGATGAACATACCGGTAGAGGTGTGCTCTAAAATAATTCTGTTGGTGCTCATTACTTCTCCCTGATGACCATCGCATTTGGCCAAGTGCCTTCCACTTGAAACTAAAAAGGCAAAGCCTATATGACTCATGACTCACAAGCTCCTTATGGAACTCGCAATATTTAACCTGAAAATGAGTGCTGAAAAAAAATAAATAAAATGGTGGCATTACAATGCAAAGTAATACCGACTTTGATCTGTCTATGCTCTTGACTTTGAGATGACACTGACCTGCGGCTCCAAATACACACATGTACTATCAAATAAACTTAAGCAAAATTGTATTTTGCCCAAAATATGGTGACATTGACCTTCAGTGACCATGACCTTGGGATGATCTTAACCCTCAAGTGATCTCTCATGCATGTCTGATCAAATAACTCAATATTGTTGCTTACTACTGTATAGGTTAAATAAACAGCCATTCCCCTGTACGATGACCTATTTTTTTGGATGTTTTTGCAAGCCCTAAAATGACCTTGATTTTCAAGATCAACATAAAAACAGAAAATATATGAACGATCAATCTATCATCTCTAAATACGACAAGTTTGGACTTTACATCTATCAAAGTTTAGTGTTAAGGTCACTACAAATACCTATACTAACCCCCTTTTGACAGCTCCAGTGACCTTGGCCTTGGAGTGAGGTTGACCAAATTTGCATAGTATATGTGTCTCATTAATAAATATCACGCAGCAAAGAATCATAAGTTCAATATTAATAACCTAGAAAAAAAAAAGTTAAATTTTGTGAAACATTGTCATTTTAAGACTAACATTCGATGACCCTGTGACCTTGACCTTGAAGTGAAGTCATTCAAGCACTGACCATTATGAGGTCTCAAAGGTGTACACCATCTTACCAAATTTGGTTGTAATGGTTGAAGTAGGCTCTGAGTAATTAGCCACTTTACAATTTTTGCACAGACGGCAGACAGAAATTTTTGTCGATATCTTTTTTTGGACTATTTATAGGACTCATCTCGCACAGATTTGCACAAATCTGGAACAAATTGTTTTGGGTTGAGTACATAATAATAATAATAATAATAATAATAATAATAATAATAATAATAATAATAATAATAATAATACAGGATGCTATAGACTTACACGGCTATGCATACAAGTAAAAAAAGATAACGGTAAAGGTATTCCACACAACCTTTCAGCCAGTGCTCATCTCCTCTCCCTTAACTTCCCCCATCCTAAACAGGGTCAGGTACCCCATTCACAGATGCCACACAAGGATGTATTATGTGTTACTTATTTCTTTGAGTCGCACAGAGGACTTGCTTGAAAAGGGTTTTCAATAAACAGAAAATGTATGGGTTTTGTTACCTCGAGACATTTATATTTTTGATCTACTTCCTATCCTATCCTATCCTGTCCCATAACCCGAAGGTCGTAGGGGCACCACAGATGATCGCTTAACCAGCATACTCCATCTTTCTCTGTCCTCAGCAGCCCTCATGGCTTCGCTCAGTGTCAAACCAGTCCATTCTCGAATGTTGTCCTCCCACCTCTTTTTCGGTCTCCCCCTTCTTCTACCTCCTTGCACTGTGCCTTGCAGAATGGTCTTTGCAAGGCCTGATGATCTGGTGACGTGGCCATACCATCGGAGTTTCCGTTTCTTCACCACTGTGAGCAGGTCATCGTGTTGTCCAATGGCTTGTGTGATGGTCTGTCGGACTTCAACGTTGGTGATGTGTTGGGTATAGGAAATGCACAGAAGTCTTCTGTAGCACCTCATCTCCATGCTTTGTATTCTTCGTTGGAGATCTGCTGTGAGGGTCCATGCTTCGCAAGCATATAGGAAGATGGAGATGACCAGAGATCGCAGCAGTCTTACTTTGGAATGTAGACTGATGGTTCTGTCTTTCCAAATGGGCTTCAACCTTGTCAGGGCAGCAGTTGTTTGTGCGATCCTGGAGAGGACTTCCTGTCGAGACCCATTGTCTGACACAATGGCTCCTAAATATTTGAAGCTGTGCACTGTGTTGAGGGATTGGCCTTGTACTTTGATGTCCGTGTTGATGCCATTGGTGTTGTTGGTCATCATTTTGGTCTTCTCTGCACTTATTTCCATTCCATAAGCTCTGGAGGTGGTGTCAAGCCTCTGTACAAGCTGTTCAAGTTCTTGTTCCTCTCCAGCCAATCCATCAATATCATCCGCAAAACGAAGATTGGAGATTGCTCTGCCCCCTATGCTGACTGTGCCTTCGTGATCTGCAAGAGCATCTGACATGATGCGCTCTAGGAAGATGTTGAAGAGTGTTGGAGAGAGTAGGCATCCTTGACGCACACCGATTGTTGTTCTGAACCAGTTCCCGATGACGCTGTTATGGAGGACTGCACTGGTAGCCTTGTCATACAGGCTTTTGATGACTTCTATGATTTTAGGGCTGATGTTGTACACTTTCATGGTTGCCCATAGAGCTGCATGCCAGACTCGGTCAAATGCCTTCTTGAAGTCTATGAACACATGATATAGATGTGTTCGCATAGTATATGTGTCTCATTAATAAATATCACGCAGCAAAGAATCATAAGTTCAATATTAATAACCTAGAAAAAAAAAAGTTAAATTTTGTGAAACATTGTCATTTTAAGACTAACATTCGATGACCCTGTGACCTTGACCTTGAAGTGAAGTCATTCAAGCACTGACCATTATGAGGTCTCAAAGGTGTACACCATCTTACCATCTACTTATCACATTTAATTCATCTGTATCGTTGTAGCAAGACTGTGAAGCAAAAAGGCACACTGCTCCATTCAACAAATGAAAACAGATCTGGACAGGAGTGTAACATGCAGAATAATGCAGTGACGGTCGGATGTATACAAGCAGCCTACAACTCAACATAATTAGTTTTTGTTTTTTTAAATATAGGTGATTGCTTATGATACCAAAAAAAAAAAACAACTTGGCTTATGGCATAGTCCGAATATAATGACCTATTGTGGCTTTTTAACAAAGCAGATCTTAATACAGCCAATCTCCGTTGCAATAATAATACTGAGTCAGATTCACTGAGTAGAGCACCATAGTACAAGTGTAATGGTCACAAACTGTCACTCACAGGGGTGGGTTTGGGTGTGTCACACGACTGCCGGGAGCTGCCGCGTCGGTCAAGCCTGAAGGCGTCCATCTTGGGGTTGAAGCCACGAGGGATGAAGCTGAGCATGGAGATCTGGTCCAGTGCTGCAGTGTGGCGGATGTTGAAGTTCTCCATCATGTTCTCCTCCCCACCCAACAATGATGGCAACTGCAACATAGCAACAGTCAACAATACAATAAATGAACACATTCGGTCAGCTGCACTATGTATAATAAATAAAAAATAACAAGTAAATTCACAGACCCAGGCACCTGAAATATTAACATAAATAGTACATGAACTCACAGTAACTGCAATATTGAAATCAATAACAGATTTAACAAACTAACATATCCATAATAACAGAATAATAATTTTTTTGGGATACCGAATTCTCTTGTCGAGCAAAGTGGAAGAAACCTTGCACACCCTAACACCAAACTATTTACTTAATTTCAACCAATGGATTATTGCATTGCTAAAATGCCCGATTCTACCTATAACTTTGCTGGGATCATGCATGGCCAACAGAGTGAGTTGTGCTGATTCATTGAAGTCATTAAATTCTGACATCTGAATTTTGTTTATGTCACTGCAAAACTTAACCATTAAATGAGACTTCGGTTAAGTGGATTTAGAAAAAAATAGTAGAAGGGCAAGCCCATATGACTCACAAGCTCCTTATGGAACTCGAAATATTTAACATGAAAATGAGTGCCCATAAAAAACAAAATGAAACAATGGCATTAAAATGCAAAGTAATACAGTCTTTGATCTTTCATGCTCTTGACCTTGACCTCTGGCTCCAAATACACTCATGTACTATCAAATAAACTACAGCAAAAGAAATGGTGAGCTTGGGAATACACTATCTTACCAAGTTTGGTTGTGATAGTTGAAATAGGTTCTGAGATATTAACCCACTTGCAAGCTTTGCACAGATTGGAGACAGCAGACAAACGGACGGATCCACTTTTTTTTAACTGTCTTTTGTTTTTTAAAAATTATTTATAACTTTTTTCTCACTTTTCTCACAGATTTGCAAAAATCTGGATTTTTTTTTGGTGGGGGTGGGGGGTGGGGGATGGAGGAGGGAAGGTGAGATGGTGTGGAAGGGGGGGTGAGGGGTATGTGAGTACATAGACTCACACTGCTATCCATGCGAGTCAAAAAATTGTTTTGCCAGAGTATTTAGCATTTGTTAACTGGGCACTTGTGCATTGGTGATTTCTTTATTGGCTACAACCTGCAAGTGCACTCATCTTTTAGTTATGTCAGACCTTGCGAGTAAGCAACAATTAAAAAACAAAAAACAAAACTGGTATTAATGGAATTGTGGATTCTGTTTGCACTTTACATTACATGATTATTGATTTAGGTCCAGCAGATTCTTCCGAGCCAAATCAGGACCACTTTGCACATTTACCGTTCACAATAGAACAGTCATATCCTTCTCTAGTACTATGCCCTTTCTATAATAATTCACACTTTTCTGCTATCCTATGCACCAACGGGAATCCCCTCTATGAAAAATACTTCCGTTTTTTTTTCTCCGCGTGTTTTAGTGAGTTATTTCCAAATATTCAAGAATAATAACATGTGTCACTGGCCACCTGTATCGTACCCTCACATATTTTTATTTTTTTTTGCTGCAGTTTATTATCCCTTTCTATCGCCAGTGGCGCGCCTAAACCCTACCTACCTAACATTATTTGTGAATTTTTGAAAAATATTAGGAAAAACATAACGCCCAGATGCTGGCTCGAACCCACACCTGTCAGGCGCCATTGGTTTCTGGCTTGTGGACAAGGCAAGTTAGTCCCGCCTTAGCCCACTTGGCCACAACGCTAGACTAACATAGTCAGTTACTTCGTGTTTTGTGAAGGTTGCGACGGCGAAGCTATGGAAAACTACAAGAGTTTTCAGGTCCTGTTTCACTTTCTGTCGATGATCGACGCACCTCCGAAGTCGCCACAAATACAGGCCTCTACGATTGTTTTTTGCATTCTTTCACTGAGCATGTACTTCCTCCACCATTTTTATACTTATCCCACTCGTTTTCTGGCTCTAACAATCGTCGTTTTCGGCAATTTGCCATATTTAAAAGTCACGCATCAAGCTTTGATAAAAGCAAAACAAGCCAAACCGGAACTTGGTTTCATATAACCTCGTTTTAATTTATAATGGCGATACCCACGAGTTTTTATGAGAGGTGCCGAAAGTTGTGAATAGGTGAAAGCAACTTAAAGACAAATAACATTCAGCTTTTACAGAGAAAAGTCAGTTTAGTAACTGATGACACCTAGTCTTCACACTGATTGATAAATATATCAGAAATGCAGCCTAAAATGCAGACTACCAAACTGTCAGAGTTTGCAGCAAAATGGAGCTCAGACTATACCAATACATCTAAAAGTTTATATTGTTCCAGTGAATCCAAATCCTAGTGGTAGTAGTGAAATAAGGTTTTCCATCCCAGGATAGAACATGGCGTATTTAGGACAATTCAAAATAATATTACAGTACACAACAGCAGTCCAAGTCCTGAAACCTTGTCTGCCCAAGGTGTTTCTTCTCAAAGCGACATTTTTACTTCCTTGCTTCATCAATAAAACCAGGTTTTTTTCAGGCAATTCAAAATTTTGAAAGGAAAAGCAAGAAAAATCTCGAAAAATAAAACACCTATTCTAACATTCTAACATGTATAAGTCACACCACTCAATGCCTATGTGAGCAGCACTCTTAGGTTCCCCCACATTTTGCTGGCTGTGGGCTATTTATAGCTTCAAGTGCTTGCCTACACCCTCCTTTCCAGTGAAAGGAAAGGAAAGAAGCACTGGCGAAAAATGTGTAACTGTAGATTATAGTCACACGATACCGAAGCGTATAGGCGACTACTGGTCACATTATTCTGACACCAGCGAACCAGTTGAAGGTAAGGGGAAAATAATATGGTCACACATTGGCCAATCCGGGATTCGAACCAGGTACCTTTCGGTTTCTAGTAAGACGCTCTACCAATTGAGCTACCCGGCCCCACGGCACTGGCGAAGTTATTGGCGAAGCTATTTATAGCTAGCCTGGCTGAACTAACCTCAAAACCTAAAAGCTTTGGTTGAGTCGGTGTGAAGTTGCAAAGCACAGAAGAAACTTGCCACTTCTTATTGTGTATATTTTTTTTTCATATTTTACAACTTCATGTATCTTTTTTTCTTTCTTAAAAATTGTAATGATCGTTTTTATTGGTGAGTAAATGTGTGAGAATTGCGCTTTGAACTGAGTTTTTATAGGAAAAAGCTCTATATAAATATCTTTACTATTTTATAATTATTATTATTATTATTTCTGAGAAGAATACAGCAAGTCGCACCATTGTAAACAACAAGAAAGAAGTACATCAAATAGCTTATATGGATTATTAGCGTGATACAGGCTACTAGATGCATTGTTATACATTCATATTGAAACTACATGCTTAATATCTAGATGGAAATGAAATTTATTATGGAGAGAAAATTGTAAGCACGTTCATATATACTCAAAAATAGGGAGCATACAAACACAAAATTTCAGCTCTAAAACGGATAATTGTAAAGATAGCCCAAGGTAACAGTGAATTTAGTTGTCATAAACACTATAATGCAAGCACATAGGAAGGAGTACAGGAGAAAATCAAATCAGTTCAGCATGTGTAACAAAAATATGTAACAGGCAGTAAATATAACAATCATTTCCATATTTGCCGATTTGCACACGAAACAAAGGTTACAGGTCTTCCTCATACATTAATGCCCTCATACACATGTGTAACAGAAACATACACCCTTTTCTCATACACACAAAACCCAATGCAATAGTCAGTAACCTTCCAGCTTAACATATCTTGGCTGCCTATCAAAAAAAAAAGCATTCATAGAAACTGGCAGCACACATACTCCAAACTCAGATTAAAATCTTTCGAAATATAGTTGCATTTGTTTGAATCTAATAACTTTGCGCTGACATTTTGAATTCACAACACTACCGACTGCTATCTTAAGTCTTTAACACTATATTTATCACAACATCTCCACGTTTGTAAATTTTGTAATAAATTATAACCAGAAATGCACTTCCATCTCCTTCTTCTTGATTACTAAACTCCATCGCAAAAGAAAAGATCAGACTAGAATTAGTTTAATAAGAGTTACGATTCTTGAAAATTAAGCAGAGAAATTTCTCTTATTCAGTTCAACGAAACTTTAAAGATAGCAAAGACATTCAAACAATCCCCCTCTCCCAATATCCCCTCCTTCCACCCCCACCCTCTACCCTCCTTCCCCATAATCCTCCTCCTCCCCCCCTCCCCCCCCCCTTCCCTTCCCATCTCATTTTATTCAGCTTGAAAAGTATGAGTTCAAGATACGGCAACTAATTCATTTCAAAATATAGTTGCTAACACGCATGCCAGCACAAATGAATGGACCCACACGCACGCACGCTATTAATTATGCGAGCTAACCGAACAGTGTTAACATAGGCAGCAATAAACCCCGATAGAAATGCAACTGCAGCAATGGTTGAATACTTATGCAATAATACAGTACAACAATACAAGCAGATATATTATAATGAAATAGATTTTGCAGACAATATAGCGTTGCATGGAAAGGGGTTACCATAAGATAGGCACAAACAGTAAAGCAGAAATTCTCCTTTTTTTACCTTCTGTATCTGCAGAAGAGCCTGAAATCACAATTCTGCATACATAGCAACAACAAGCACAACACAACATCAAAAGCAGACTATAAGTCAGACAGTAACAATAATAATAATAATAATAATAATAATAATAATAATAATAATAATAATAATAATAATAATAATGGTTAAAAATATTAAATAAATAAATAAAACAATAATTATAATATATAAACATCATTATCGTTTTACAAAATGAAAATAATAATAATAATAATAATAATAATAATAATAATAATAATAATAATAATAATAATAATAATAACAACAACAATCATAATAATAATATTTTTTCACAGATTTCTTGATGGTTCTTTAGCTTTCATTTTAAATCAATCCTCAATAAATTAAATGGAGAAAGCTTAATAACTAATTATAGTCAAATGCTTCAAAGTGAGCGAAATAGCCAAACATCCTGGCTAAACAAACAGCGGACAAGGGTTTGGGGGAAATCATTATAATAAAGCCCAGCCAAAACAACATGCAAAATACAAATGGGACAATGCATGCAAATACTTACAACAACAACAAAAGAACCAACAACTATATCCCAACTGTTGGAATATCCTGGTTATCACAGAAGGAGAGTTACACTATACAAGACTGGAGGTAGCAGCCCACTACATCCCGGAACATTCTGGAGTATCATGGAAGGGAGAAAACTATGCACAATACACAAACAAGACAGACGTCCCATCGACCCATCCACACACATGGCCAAAGGGATGCGCTCTATGCAACTTGAAGCACCACTTTTGGGTGAGAATAAGACAGATGCGGTTTACTAATTGCTTGTAGGTGTAAATTTCGCTCCATGTTAAACATTTTGCATGTGAGCAACGGCTAGGAATACTTGATTTGATTTTTGTGTGATAGCTATGATTACACCCACTTTCTGAGCCTAGGCTGAGCTTGTTATATTTGCCATTGTGAGAAAAAGATAAAATGCAGGGTTGTGGATGGGTCCATGAAAGAAAAACACCTCTTTCTCCAAATCCTTTTCTTCCACATCATCATCATCATCATCATCATCATCATCATCATCTACACACCTCCAGCAAGAGGCAGTTCTCTTTCAGAGCCTGGTCCATGAAGTCTCGCTGAGCGCGGACTAAGGCTGCCATGCAGTGTTTCATGAGTGACAGGGTCAGGTCATACAACTTGGGAAGTTCATCCAGCAGCTGAGCATTCATCGCCTCGTAGTCGTTCTTGGCCGCCTGCACAAGCTGAAGAAAGAAGGGGCCAATTTCAAGTAACAATTGGTTAATTTGAAAGGGAGCTACACAGGCATCAAGTTAATATTACTGTTGCTATCATCATCATCATCATTTATACAATGTTATTATTATTATTATTATTACAATATTACAGGTCTGTGTGTGGCTCTGGTTGAGGCTATTTCTAGGTCACTGAAAGCAAAGTCATTCTACCACAATCCGGCCAAAAATGAAATGATGACCAAATCCTGCTATTAGCCCTTTTGTGATGGTCAACAACTTTCTTTGTCAAGTACCAAATGTGCCTAATTAGTAAAGTTATCCGAAGAGATAAATAACTTTTTTTTTAGGTTTGCAAGCACAGTGAATAGGATAGAACTCTTGTTAACTTCCAGCCATCCTTGGATAAGTTTCTTGGCATGGGATTATTCTGAATGAAGATTTCGGGCGATTTCACTATCATTCAACATGATTTGGGTGTTTTGGGCCATTACTCAGCTCCTATACTGGCCAGTATTACACCTCTCCTTTATTCAGTTCCTGGAGAACACTTACTGGCTGGTAACTAATTCAGTAACAAAATGAATTAAAACAAGACATCACTGCATCAACACAAGTAAAAAGGTCAAAGGCATGTAAATCCTAACCTTTTCGTCCTTTCCTTTGCCCATCAGGTTGTTATAGTCGAGGAGCTTGTCAAAGCGTTTGTCGATGACATTGTTTGGGCCATTCAGCATAGCCACTAGCTTGTTGAGGGGTACAATCACCAGTTCATCCACTGTGTCTGTCTGCAAAACCAAATCAATAATAATGATAATGAAACCTACATTGGGTATATGTATACACTTCAAAACTCTGTGAAAAGGGTCCAGTTAATAATATCAAGTCGTAATATTTTTAAAACATCACCATTAAGAAAAGCAAGAAAAATATTACTTAACATTATCACAATGTTATTCAAACAGTGATCTTTACCCAAAGAATAACAGTGTGATCTTACCAAGCAACTCATCCCTAGCGTCAACTCACCAGAGTTCTGTAATGAGACAAGAGATTGCGGTGGACAGTCACGTAACGTGTCACTTCCTCACATGTCTTTTCACCAAAATAATCTGAAATGTCTGCCGCCAGATTTTCCTGACAAAGGATCAATTCCTGCACACAGAGAAAGAAATTTAGATACCAGATAAAGAAATGGTATTAATCTTCACTAAAAAGTGCTCCTCAATCTCTTCTCTTCCACAAGGCAAAAAAGACATTTGTAAAAAAAAAAAAAAATTTTTAATCTCTAGTCTCTACAAAGATTTTATCTAGACATCTGCAGTAACAAATCTTATTACGAAATTCCATTCTTTGATGACTTGCTACAAAAATAGAAAGAGAGACCTCAAAAGAACTGTACATGCACTCATTCCATCTCATTGATGTAAAGATCCTGAAGTTCATGTCCTAAACAGGCGAGTGTGTGATTTAAAAAAACAACGACCCAACCCCATCTCATCCTGTATAGCACTACTCAGCTGCTGCTTCCGCACTTTAGCTGAAAAACAATCCACATGTTTGCCTGTGTGTACGAATATCACCAACAACAACACTTCACCTAACACATAACTAAGCTTTCTCAAAAGATATAACACCCTAACGATGTTATACATTCATAAAGAAAATAACCACAGGGATATAACAAGAAATGTCAAAAACAATAGAGGGAAGCAAAAATACTCGTCCTTACATGCATCTGCTCCATGGTACCCATCACGTTCCTGAGCAAAACCTTTACAGCCTTCTCTGCTGCACGGAACCGAGTCTCCTCATGTTCAAACTTCTCGTCCCGAAACTGAAAAGAATGGAAAAGGACCATTTCAGTTATGGGCAATGGGCACAGCATCTGTATCAACTTTTGCTATGATGATGCAAACTATCCATATTTTGGGAGTGCAAAAAACCACCACCAGGATTTATCACATGGAGATGATGATAATGTCACATCGCCATGACAATGTCACATCATGACCATGACAAAATGGCATAGGTGAGCTGTGAATGTCACCTATTTACTTCTTCCCTGCCTATGGGAGGTTCACCGATGTCAGTGCATGTCTCCTAAAACATCAATGTTATCTCACCCTTTGTAAACCACAGACATGTAATAGCCACAAGAGCCCATTATGTTGCAGGATGGTGTAAGATCTCTGTTAAGCCTTACAATGGTTAAGTTAAAATTTGTCTTGGCAGGGAAAAAAAGGTTAATCAAAATGAAGAAGTGTTCCGACGCCCGAATTCTTTCCCATCCCAGCTAACTTGAACTCTATGCAACTATGCCATTTTGGTGTTGAAGAATAAGAAATGTTACCTGAAGACCAATTCCCAGATTGTTGGTGAGACGGCCCCTCATCCTGGAAGACTTTTTCTTGATGGAGTGAAAGTTGAGCTTGGCGATTTTCATGGAGAATGATTGGTCCGAGTCCCTCTTGTACTTGAACACTGAAAACATGTGAAAAATGTTATGCACCCCCCAAATATCAACAAGGCTTTAAGATTAGGAATGATTGGTTCAAGCTCCAATAGCCGAGTTTAGATAATTTTTATTCTCACCTCAAAGATATTTTCTGTAAAGCACTTACTGAACCTAAAATTTTCCTTTGGCCGTTTTCTAAAAAATTAAAATTAAATGCCTTCAAAATTTTGTAACGTTGCCTGCAATGAATCCCATACAACATTATCTTTAAATTTTGAGCATTTATAATTCCCATCAAGGAATTCATTAATCAAAATAAAACTCACCAAGATCTTTCCTGCGTTTGTACTCATTGATAGCTTTGGCAACGTCGGTCATGGCACGGATTGCATGGTTGATTGCCACTTTATCAGGATGCTCATCTTCCGTACACTGTCCACAACAAATAAATCCCCATCGAAAAATTGAGCATAGCCAAACAGCAGCAACAACAGCAACACAAACAAATTAAAGGAATAAATGAACAACCCAAACAACAACAACAACACATTCCTGTAGAGCAAAAATCTGATCAAATGGAGGCTCAAAGGACTGTTCTCCTCTGATATCAATGGTTAACGAAACAGTATGTACCGTTTGCTTAACTCTATGTAAATATTTCTGTTTTTTTTTTTTTAGAAAATACAGTTGTATAGTATTGTATTGTATATCAATACGACATCTTTAGTATCTCTTTCTGATATCAATGGTTAACAAAACAGTATGTTCCGGTTGCTTAACTCTATGTAAATATTTCTGGGTTTTATCGGAAAATAAAGTTGTATAGTATTGTATTGTATATCAATACGACAACTTTATTATCTCTCTGAAAATTTACAAAGTGGTGTACACAATACTTACATCGCATCTGAGACTTTAGCATAATATAAACCTTTACATGAATGAACTAGTGCTGGAATCTACAAACGGAGCGTTAGGCGGTTGTATTTCCTCTTGTCCTGTACCTTGAAAGCCTCGTTGAGAAGCAAGGGGTATTTGAGGATTCGCTGGACTGGCTTGATCAACATGGCTTCCACGTCGAAGATGTTGGCCCGGTGGCGCATCTCCTCCACCTTGGCTGCAAAGTACTGGCAAGCCTCTGGCACCTCACGATGCTGCACAAAGTTCAATCAACACACTAGAAGGGCAAAGCCCACGTGACTCATATAATCCTTAAGGAACTTGCAATATTTAACATGAAAATTAGTGCCCAGAAAAAACAAAATGAAACGGTGGTATTAAAATGCAAAGTAGTACTGACTTGGATCTTACTATGCTCTTGACCTTAAGATCACATTGACATCCGGCTCCAAATACACTCATGTACTATCAAATAAAGTACAGCAAAAGTTGTATTATTCCCCCAAAACGGTGGCCTTGAAAGATCTCGACCTTCAATGACCTTGACCTTTGGATGACCTTGATACTCATGTGACTTCTCATGCATGTCTGATGACAATGTTGTTTGTTTCAAACTCCGGGTTAAATAAACAGCCATTCCACTGACATCAAGCCTGAAAACACTTTTTTTTTTTTTTAATACAGAAGAAGAGACTAATTCTGAAATTGGGCAGGGGTCTGGGGCTGTGCGGCCCCAGTGGGGTCCAGGGGCAACGCCCAGGTGGGGGTTCAGAGGGCAAAACCTTCAGGCTGAAAATGAATTTCAGCAATTTGACAGGGATTTGGATGCCTCTCTTTAGAGATAAAAATCAGTAAAATCCTGAAAACCCAATACTTAAAAATGCACTTAAGACATAAATCATAAATAGTTGTTTTTTTAAATCTCAGAGAAGGTGGAAACAGCGGAGGAGATTTCATGCCTGACTGTACGATGGCCTATTTTTTGCATATTTTTTTTTATACCTTCAAGATCAACACAAAAACGGAATATATATGAAAGATCAATCTATCCTCTCTAAATACGACAAGTTTGGACTTTAGATCTATCATAGTTTAGGGACAAGGTCACTTCAAAGTACCTATACTAACCCCCTTTGGACAGCTCCAGTGACCTTGACCTTGGAGTTGGGTTGACCAACTTTGTATAGTATGTGTTTCTCATTGATATCTATAATAATAATAATAACAGGCAATTTATACAGCGCTTTCCAAAATCACAAAGCGCTTTACACAAACAAATCATGCATCAAAGAATCATAAGTTCAATATTAATAACCTAGGAAAAAAAGTGAAATTTTGTGATTTTTTTTTTCATTTTTTGACTAACATTTGTGATCTTGAGCTCAGTGAAGTCATTAATTCACTAATTATGCACCATCCTATCAAGCTTGGTTGTGTTAGTTGAAATAGGTTATAAAATATTAATCCACTTGCAAGTTTTGCACAGATAGACGGCAGATAGACGAATAGACAACATTTATTTTTGTTAAATGTCATTTTTGGACTATTTAGGACTGATCTCAAACAGATTTGCAAAATACTGAATCTTTTTTTTTTTTTTTTTTTTGGGGGGGGTGGAGGATGGGGGAGGGGGATGTGAGTACACAGACTCACATTGCAATGCACCTGAGTCAAAAATCAGTTATATTTGCCAACAAGTCCATTTCTTTTTCTGTACAAAATTTAATTTCACTGAACTGTCAACTCAATGACCTTATTGGCATTCTAAACACAGTCAAATAACAATTTTATAAATTTTTTAATCATGGCAACTAATCAACTATCCTTGAAGAAAAAGGTATTATATCTCACTGTGCATCTTTGACCCTGTATCAATAACATAGATCTGGAGACTTTACATGAAATGTTTAAACTGACAGACTTTACATGAAATGTTTAAACTGATGCTCCCAGATCAAAGTCTGAGTTTTGCCTTTTCTTCCAAACCAGGTAGGTACAGGTATGATCACAAAACACAAAGTTTGACACTGAAGCTAACCTTCTCCATGACTGCAATGACATCATCATGGTGTCGACAGTAGGGTGCATAAGTGTTCTTCATGTCTTCTGCCAGAGCCACAAATGCTGTGCCTAGGAAACATCAATCATATGGGGTTAAAAAAATAAATAAAAAGAATACAAGATCTGCTCTGCTGAAAATCTAAAATAAATGCATCTTATCTACACATACTTATATTATCTTGCCATGCAGAAATGCTACTGTAAACAACTCATTGTGTCACAAGTAGAGCAAAAGCAAGATCTTAAAAAATGTGGTAAGAAAATTTAGTTGTACACACTTCTTGTGGTGATAACAGATGATTCTTGGTACAATAAATAATTGTGAATAATTATACTCCCTAAAGAAAGGCTTAGGGCCAGAAACTTTGCAGACCATTAACTGACCACGAATTCTTTGTTTTACCACCACAACGGATTGCACAATGTATTACTTGTCCATTATTATGTCATAGTGAGCTCACATAGCAGTAAAACATACTTTCATCAAACATAATAAGGTAAGCATGAACATCAGTTTTAATGGCTATAAACAGCAAAAAAATATACTTTCGGAATTGTAATAAGATAAACATGACCCTCAGTTTTCAGGGTTATAAACAGCACAAAATATACTTTAGAGACTATGTAACAAAGCAAACATGACAATCAAGTGCAACACTACTCCTCATCTCTTGGTGGAGTAAGACACTAACATACCGACGATCTGATCCTGGAAAGCTTTGCCGCTGGTGGCGGACTCCAGACTGGTGAGGAGGCGCTGCGACACATCGGCAATCTCCTCCATGTTGCCAAACAGGTAGTCAATGTCCACACAGCCTGGAACCTGCACACACATACACATATATATATACACACACACATAAGCTCCTCATCTTTAAAGAGTTTCAATTCAGCACTGGCTTCTGCTAGGAGCCACTAGCAAAAATCACTGCAAATCCTTTCCTCACCTTTGTGTCACTATGTCAGTACCCTGGAAATTCAGTAACACATCACTTCCCAAAGTTTAAGACTTTCAACCCTATACAAACGCACACAAGCCTGGCTTTGAAAAAAAACAAGGTCATTTTCAACACAGATTTAAAATCAAAGTGAGAAAAATAAAGTGCAGATTGTCTTCTCACACCCAATCATTTGTCCAGTAATGCGGATGAGCAAAGTATAAACAGCAATAATACAGCTGTATAAATTATAACTCCAAGAGTCTTATCACAGTTTTTTTGTTTTGTTTTTTAATGACTAAATTCTTAAACCAAATAAATAATAGAATAATTCACTGTATTGCCATAGTGACCAATGTGCAGCATAGATCCAGGCAACAATGACAACAGTACATCTGTACTCATAATCTCATGACACATCACCACAGGCTCAGGCACAGAAAATTGCCTTCTTGTGGTGGCATGAATTTGAAATTATCTCTAGACTAAATGAAGTAAATACCTTGATGGCCGCTTCATTGTCAAAGAAAGTGGTGAGGCAGAGCTGGAGGTCAAAGAGGTAGTCCTTCTCCGTGTCGATCAATTCCTGCAGAACTTTCTTTCGTTTCTCTTGCCGCTTGCTCTTTTCTTCTGCTGCGTTCCTCGCTTCTTCTTCCCTCCGCAAGCGCTCGTCAGTCTGTCGCTGCTCGGCTAGCAGGCGCGCTTTCTCAAGCTTCTCCTCCCGCGGACTGACCTTGAACAAGTTGCCTAGGCAACAAAGGATGAAAGAATGCAATTATCTTGAGAAAAAAAAAGGTTTGTGAATGAACTTATGCTGGTTCCCTAGGAGACAGGACAAAAATAATGAATGAGCTTTCAACAAGTTTCCAATTTGTTTCGAACAGATACACAAATTGATATTCACTGTATTTTAAAGTTAGCAAACCAAGCCACAGAAACTTTTGTGTGTCTTAATTGCAAAATTATCGCACACAATTCATCAGTCCTATTTAAAACAGCTTAATGAGTAAATAGAAGTCAAAGGATGTGAAATTTGCATTTGGAAGATTCACAATACAAAATTTTAAAAAAAAAAAAAACATGTGCAACCCCAGCCCAGTGTATAAACAAACGAAAAATAAATAAGGGAAAAAAAATAATCATAAGAAAATTCCATCACCATATTATTTTAAAAAACACCAGACCTAAACCAAAATAAATAAATAAAGTGAAAAAAAAAATTCAAGAGCATCTCTTTTTTTGGGGGGTGGGGGGTGCGGGGTGTGGGGGGGTGGGGATAGGGGTGGGATGGGTGAGAAGGAAACATTTGAATAATTAATGTGTATTAAACCAAAATTAAAGGATATACAAGAGAAAAGTAAACTTCGGACACAAAAAAATGCTATGCAATTATCTTCCTGAGTTATGCTGACAACTTTGTCAGCACAACTGATCAATACACACAACTGAGACAAGGGTGGAAGAAGCTACGGCTGTAAGGTTGGAAGGTGGGGTGTGAGTGATGGTGGTGGTGGTGGCGGGCAGTACAGTGCCTGCCAGATATGCCAGCTGTGGAACAGTCAACCAACTCCTAAGGAACAAGGGCGTCAACTTACTCTTCAGCCGCTTCTCTTCTTCTCGCAGACTCTGCAAAGTTTCCTCCACAAACTGAAGGTGCTCTTGATCGTCGGCGTCACCCGATCCGTTCCCCACTGCAGCTAGTTTCTGCTGTAGCTCCTCTTTGGACTGCTGGTATTTCTTCAAGAAACAAACCAGCACTCTTTGAGCTCAACAGTACAATGGGGGGAACTGCCTTTAAGAAAATAATGTTGCACCGAAAAATAATACCACCGTTTTCCACTATAACGTTTAATATAGTGAGATTCAGTAGTAGTATTTTTCTAGACGGCAATGTTGCTTTCAATTTTTAACTCATTGCCAGCAATTCGCATCATAGGATGTCCCATTCCTTTGTATTGTTGCCAGCGCAGTGCGTCATAAGAAGATCGGTAGTGTCCATTTTAAGCAATCTAACTACTAATGCGTGAATCAATGGCTGCTGTTTTTGTTTAGGGGCAATTTTGAACACAATCTTTTTTGGATATTACTAGCAGCAGCGTATAGTATAAATTTGAATTAAGTATAATTTATGAAATTTATATTGGAGAATATTATTCTTCAATTTAAATAGGTTTCAGAGCATATAGACTGGTTTTTGAACGTTGTTACTAATCTTCTCACTGAAGGTAGGCCTATTCGTTACGATTCTATTATACTAGCTTAATACTGATACTCATTAACTCAATATGATTTGTTTTGATGGTTACTGCTAAGTATTAGTATTTATTGATCATTGCAAATTTTGACAGGATTCTAGGCTAGTTGGTTTAAATCTAGGTCACATTAGTACTAACAATGGCTGAAAGAAAAAACAGTGGCACAAAAATTGCCACTAAAAAGAATCAGAAAAACACTCAGGGGCATGTACCTTGGGTGTGTTTGAAATGTGATGATGCTATTGATGATGGGCAAGGTGACATAACCATACAATGTTTCCTCTGTAAGGAATTTTGCCATAAATCTTGCAGTGGGTTGACTAATGCACAGTTCAACTGTTGTAGGGGTGCTAGCTCTATTCAGTGGACTTGTGATGGGTGTGGAGAGAAGGAGGTGATAGTAAAATCACAAATAGAGGCTAAACTTGATGGTATTTTTCAACTGCTGCAAACAATGACCACGAGACTTGAACAATTAGAAATGAGGCATGACAAGGAGGAACACATAGAACAAATTATTGAAAAGAAGGTGGAAAACTACTTACGTGAGACAGAAGAGAAGGAAAAAGGAAGCTGAACATAATTGTTGTAAATCTTGCTGAGAGCACAAAGGAAACTTCAGAGGAAAGAAAGATGGAAGACAGAGACAGAGTAAGAGCACTGATTAGCCAAATTCCAGAAGTGAAGGCTGAAGAGGCAAAAAACCCAGTGAGGTTGGGTCCATTGAGAATAGGGCAAAATGTAAAACCAAGGATGCTGAGAATGGAGGTGGGAAGTGAAGAGACAAAAATCCAAATCTTGAAGGGCATTTTCCAGCTAAATAAAAACAAACCTCCCATGGAACGTATTTTTATAAATACTGATAATACACCAAAGGAGAGAGAAAAAAATCAAACAACTTAGAGCTGAAATGAGCATGAGGAAAGAAGAAGGGGAGACTGATCTTCGCATTGACTATAGAAAGTTTGAAATTGTCAAGCGGCAAGTTAGACCTGACCAGCGTCAAGGAGCTGCAGCTCCACAGACGCAGGGGAATTGAATTAGAGCCGATACTGAGGTGCATGTAAATAGTTTTAATCATTCTACAAATTTTTTGTACAGTAATGTGGATTCACTATTGAATAAAAAAAAAGTGAATTACTTCATCTGATTGATGAACTAAAACCTGATATTATCGGGATTACAGAATTTAAGGCTAAAAATCAGTTTTATGTTCCCTTGGACTTGGAATATGAGGTTCCAAACTATGACTTGTTGTTACACTCTGCTGATGTTGGTGTTTTCTATCAGTATCTGATTCAGCCCCGATGCTTGAATTCCTGATAGTTGTGTAACTCAGATTCGTTTATTCACACAGCCCGTCCAAACAGCATACAAGTCACAAAGTCGACGTATGAAGTTTTCCACTTTTATTCAGCACACACCAACAACTGCATACAATTCTCAATTCAACTCAACAACTTTCACAGCAACTTTCCAAATCACTATCAACAACTTTACTCTCAACAACAATCTCGGCTCACGATTAAATAACCTCTCTCTCTTCCGGAAGAATTTCGAACAATGTAGAAATGACGCACTGCCACCAATCGAATAAAAGATCGTCATCACTGACTTACGTCATACATTATTATTTCTCCTTCTGGAACGACCTCTTGCTTCGACATGTATCGGGAAGTTTCTATAGAAAGTAAACACTCAGATCCAGAAACTTCTACAGTAATATCGACCAAAGCAAATTATCAACGTTATACAAAGCCTCTCCTAACAACAATGCAAACTCAAATCAAAGGTAAATAAACTCCATTATTGAATACTTTGCAAATCGAAACGATTAGATCTATCGTACACGCTTCCGACATACTTTCGTTCGCGTTTCAACGTAACATAACCCCCCACTCAAGAAGAAATTTACCTAATTTCTTTCAACAACGATGAAACGTAATACACAAACAAAATTCAGAATTAAAACTTATTTCAGACTGTCTGAACACTATCAACGTTCTCAGTTCATTCACACAGAGTCAATGGTTTTCATCTTCAAATCTGCCTGGATATTGTCAATGTTCACAGATCATTTACCCAGTCAACGTTTTTCATTTTCAAGTCTGTCATTACCAATATCCTTAGTTCGTCCACACAGTCAGTGTTCTTTCGTTCGCAAGGAATCGACGCCCTCGTCAGTTGCGGTCGTCATCGGCCCAGGGTCAAAGATGATGATCACGTGGGCTTCCCCGGAATCAGTGCGTCCTCCGTTGTCTCCTTCTTCCGTCGGATGTCCGTCGCAGTCGACGTTGTCAGCTCCCAGAATGCATTTGCTGGGTCTCACGGTCAGGTTGGCTTCTGCGAGACGGTGGAACAGCTCCCTCAAGGTCTGCAGATGCTCCTTCCAGGTCTGGGTGTGGACTTCATGTTCGACCAAAGTCGTAGAGCCTGGGACATCGCTGAAGTTGTGGGGAAACTCGCCCATAAGGTCCTTGAGCTCCATCTTTTGACCTTCCGTCAAGCGTGGTCCTAGCTTAACATCATTGATGCCTTCTTTGCTATGGAAGTCTCCCAGTTCCAACAGTTCTTCGCTGTCAAAGCTGTCGTCGGTCACAGCTGCTGTTGCTGCATGCACGGTCTCTGATGGCCTTTCCTCGTACAGCTTAAGGAGGTTGGCGTGGTATATCTTGGAATGCGGGCCGACCTTCACCTTGTAGTCATTGATCCCCACCACGGTCTCCACTTCGTACGGGCCTTTCCACTGCATCAGCAACTTATTATGATCGGTAGGTAGCAGCACCAGCACTTTGTTGCCAGGTTTGAACTTCCTGCTCACGGCCCTGCGATCGTAATAGTGCTTTCCACAGTCTTGGGACTTCTTCAGGTTTTCTCTGGCTATCTCGAGAGTCTGCTCCAGCTTCTCTCGTAGCTCAAACACGTACTGGTAGCTGTTCTTCACCTCTGGGGTGTCTACTTCTTTCGTCCACAGTTCTTTTAGGATGTGCATCGGCCCTCGGATGGTTCTTCCGTACAGCAGCTCGAACGGAGAAAAGCCGGTGGACTCCTGCGGTACTTCTCTGTAGGCGAAAAGTAGGGCGTTGATGTAGCGATGCCATTGTCTGGGCTGCTCGCTGCACAGTTTCTTCAGGGTGGACTTCAGCGTAGCATTGAACTTATCGACAAGCCCGTTGCACATCGGATGGTAGGGTGTCGTAGTTAAATGCCGGATGCTCAGCAGTCTGTTGACCTCCTTCATGCAGTCAGAGACGAACTGCGTCCCGAGGTCTGTCAGAATTTCTTCAGGCACTCCAAGTCTACTGAACATGTCCACCAGTGCCTCTGCTACAGTTTCAGTATCAATCTTCTTCAGTGGCACTGCTTCTGGGTACCGAGTCGCATAGTCCACTAAAGTCAGTACCCATCGATGACCTTCTTCACTCGGAGGTCTTATTTCGCCGATTAAGTCTAAGGCCACCCTCTTGAAAGGTCGGTCGATCAGAGGCATTCTCTGCATAGGCACTTTCGGGACCCTTCCTCGAGGTATGGTCTTCTGGCAAATGTCACATGATCGGCAGAAACGGCTGACGTCCGCATGAAGTCCTGGCCAATAGAACACCGCCTGGATTCTGTCTGACGTCTTCTTGATACCCAGGTGACCTCCCATGATTGAGTCATGCGCTACCTCCATCACCTGGCGCCTTAGGGGTAACGGTACCAAGACTTGACGTAGTGGTTTACCTCCGTTGACCCTCGGGTGCTGGAAGATTCGATACAGGATCTTGGCCTTCACCTCAAAATAGACCGTACCACTGCCTTTGGTCACGTGGTCTTGGCGGTTCCTGTACTTGTTTAAAGTGCTGTCAGCTTCCTGGAGCTGGATCAGTTTATCTCTGTCCACGATGGCAGCTTTAGAGTTGTCGGCGACCTTCAGTGGCGTAGACGTCTTGTCTCTCTTGGCCTGGGCCCTGGTTGTAACAGCACCGACGATCTCTGGTCGGCAGGGCTGAGCCGGAGTAACCACATTGTCCCGTAGCAGCTCTGTAAGGTCTCCATCGGGAAATGGCAATGGATCCTCCTCCACAACTTCGACGTGTTGAGTTGAGGCAGGACTCCACTCCGGATCTGTGTCGTCGGGTCGTCTCGCGCCGTCGATATTCCCGATCATCAAATCATACAGCGGCTTCTTCAGGCAAACCGCTTCGACTTCGCCTATGTAGAAAGGGGTGTTGACATGAATCTTCGCAACTGGCGCTCTCACACAATTGCTGTCGGCCATAAGTGTCCATTTTGAATCGCCAGTGAATTGTTCTTTAGCGATTAGGTCTTCTCTGACGATGACCCCACTGCAGCCAGAGTCTCTTAAAACAGTCACTTCATGATTTCCGACGCGTCCCTTTGAAACAGGCATGTTCTGGACGGTCACAGCTGCGCTGGCGACGACGGGGATGGATTTCCCGTTGGCAAGGAGGAGTTGGCCATCAGTCATGCACTCTTGCACGTCCGCAGGGGTAGCTGTGCGCTCGGTCTCACTCGGAAGAATGACGCTCCCGCCGCACACCTGATGGTCAGATCTACTGGTTTGCCGTTGATTGGAGAACCGCCTCTGCCGGTTGCCCGCCGGTGCGTTGTCCGTACTGCTCCGCTGTCCGCTACTTTTGTTTTGAGGACAATTAGCCGCTCTGTGGTCTGTAGCGTTGCAGGTGAAACAACCTCTTGAATGCCCTTCCCTGGGAGGAGGCGTGGAGTCCGTGTGTCTCTGGCTCGTCTGACTCCCCTGGATCTGGTTCACATGGTTTCCAGTCTTCTGAAAATGTTTCGTCGCGCTGGGTGGCCCCAGCGTCTTCTCATGAGCGATGAGATATCTTTCAGCAGCTTCAGCAACGTCTTTTAGCGTCTGCAACTTTTGTATTTCCAAGTAGATCGCAAGGTCCTTAGGGCAGGCGTTGAGTAATTGTTCCCTCACGATCAGCTCATGGAGACTCTCGTAAGTCTTCCCTTTGCCTGATAATTCCACCCACTTGTGTAGATATGACGACAGGCGCTCCACAAACTGTTCTGGTGTCTCGTCTGACAAAGGCCGGCATTCACGAAAGCGTTGACGGTAGCCCTTTTCTGTAAAGTTGTAGCACTGCAATAGGGCCGCTTTCAAAACGTCGTAGTCTTTGGCGTCATTATTCGACAGTCTGCTGTATACGTCGAGCGCTTTCCCCGTCAGAAGTGCGCTGAGTCTGATGGCCCAGTCTTGACGTTGCCATTTAGCGCTTTCGGCGAACCTTTCAAACCTCGCCAGATAGCTGTCGATCTGGTCCTTTTCGTCGACGAATGCTGGCAATTTTGGAGCTTTGAAGTCGCTGATAACGTGTGGCGCGTGCTGCTGTTGTTGGATGCGCGCCATTTCTAACTGGAACTGACGCTCAGCTTCCCTTTCTTCACGCCTGCGTTCCTCTTCTCTTTCTTCACGCTGCCGCTGCTCTTCTCTTTCTTCTCGGCGACGCTGTTCTTCTAATTCTCTTTCTTCACGGCGACGCTGCTCTTCTAATTCTCGTTCTTCGCGCCGTCGCTGTTCTTCTCTTTCTTCTCGCAATATTCTCTCCTGGAATTTGACGTACTCCGTCAGCTGTTTGCCTTTTAGATTTAGTTCAACCCCTTTCTGCCAGAAGTCAGCCATCTTGATGCTTCTGGAAAGTTCTTTTCTGGAAAGTTCTTTTTCTAGAAAGTTCTTTTTCTGGAAGGTTCTTGACTGTGCTGTACCTTTCTAGACTGTTCTAGAACAGCACGCTTTCTGCAGTAGCGCTGATGCTTGTCACTAGTCGCCTTCGCTGACGCAGGCCCCGCTGTCCTCGTCGTATGCGACGCTGCACCACGCTGGTGTTGATGTATACGCTCCTGTGCTGAAGTATACGCGACGTCCGCTCGCCGCTCTCTGTAACACTGGCGATGTAGCTCCGAGACTGTCCCTCGACGTAGTCTTACGGCAGCCACGTAGTCCCGATTTGTTGTTCGCTCACGAAGCAACTCTTCAGCGACTACACGCCCTTGCAGTCAACCCGAATCTATCGGTGATGTAGTCCCAGTATGTTGGCCCCTCTCGACGCAACTCGTTGGCGGCTACCCTCGATGACTGCCTCTCGTAACGTTGACTCGCTTGTAGCAGTTGAACCCTTGGCTATGGCGTGAATCGCGGCTTGACCCCCAAAATGTTACACTCTGCTGATGTTGGTGTTTTCTATCAGTATCTGATTCAGCCCCGATGCTTGAATTCCTGATAGTTGTGTAACTCAGATTCGTTTATTCACACAGCCCGTCCAAACAGCATACAAGTCACAAAGTCGACGTATGAAGTTTTCCACTTTTATTCAGCACACACCAACAACTGCATACAATTCTCAATTCAACTCAACAACTTTCACAGCAACTTTCCAAATCACTATCAACAACTTTACTCTCAACAACAATCTCGGCTCACGATTAAATAACCTCTCTCTCTTCCGGAAGAATTTCGAACAATGTAGAAATGACGCACTGCCACCAATCGAATAAAAGATCGTCATCACTGACTTACGTCATACATTATTATTTCTCCTTCTGGAACGACCTCTTGCTTCGACATGTATCGGGAAGTTTCTATAGAAAGTAAACACTCAGATCCAGAAACTTCTACAGTAATATCGACCAAAGCAAATTATCAACGTTATACAAAGCCTCTCCTAACAACAATGCAAACTCAAATCAAAGGTAAATAAACTCCATTATTGAATACTTTGCAAATCGAAACGATTAGATCTATCGTACACGCTTCCGACATACTTTCGTTCGCGTTTCAACGTAACACTTGTTCATGAATAAAGACCCTAAAAGAGGTGTTGCACTATATTTTCATAAAAAAATTAATGCTAAAGAATACTGTTTGCTGGGAAATACGAAGTTTGAGGAGTGTGTTTGGGGAACATTTGTTGGTGGAAAGGGAGAAAGGGTACTCATAGGTTGTGTATATAGAAGCCCCAACTCATCAGTCGATAATGACGAACTTTTATTTGAATTACTTAAGAATCAAGATATACAGAAATTCGACAAGGTCTGTATTACTGGTGATTTTAACTTTCCAAATGTAAGATGGGATGGTGAATGGTGTGGAGATAAAAATAATACATTTATTGAATGTATCAGGGATGCATATCTTATACAGAAAGTCAACAACCCTACTAGGCATAGAGAAGGACAAAAATCAACACTAGATGATCTTATATTGGTAAATGATGATCTTTTAATATCAGATGTAATACATAGAGCTCCCCTTGGTAAAAGCGATCATGATGTGTTGATATTTGAACTATACATCCCAAAGTGTACAGAATTGCCAATTAATAAGTACAAATTTAATTTGAGTAAAGGAAGCTATATAAATTTTAAAAAATATGTTGCTGAGTCAGGTTTAACACTTCTGGAGGATAATGTGGAGGGTATGTGGAATAAAATCAAGAATGTAATATTGTCGGGGATGGATAGATACATTCCAAAAATAAAATGTGCTAGTCAGAAAAAAATAAAACCATCCTGGATGAATAGTAAGGTTCTTCGAAAGATAAAGAAAAAACATAAACTGTATAAGAGATTCTTACAGAGCAAACTTGGTTTAGATTATAATAAATATATAGTAGTAAGAAATCAGTGCAACAGAATAATTAAAAATGCAAAAAGAGAATTTGAGATGAAAATTGCACATGATTGTAAAAGCAAACCTAAACAATTTTGGAAGTACGTTCAGGAACAGACGAGAAGTAATGTTGGTGTAAATGCGCTTAAAAAAGGTGATGGTAGTTTTGCGGTATCAGATTCAGACAAAGCAGAAACATTGAATAATTTTTTTTGCAAGTGTATATGTAGGAGAGGATATGACAAATATTCCAAATCTTGAGAAATGTAGTAAATCAAATGGTATTTCATTAGCTGATATTAAATTTACTCCTGCGGCAGTTAAAACAAAATTAAGTAACCTAGACCCAACAAAGGCTCAGGGACCTGACCAAATTCCTTCAAGAGTTTTAAAAGAATTATGCAATGAATTGGCTGTACCACTTTGTAATTTGTTTAATTTATCACTAGAGACTGGTCAGTTACCGAAGGATTGGAAGACCGCTGAAGTTACTGCCATATTTAAAAAAGGTACACGCTCTGACCCAGGGAACTATCGTCCTGTTAGTCTTACATGTATATCTTGTAAAGTTTTAGAGTCACTAATTAGAGACGAATTAGTTAATTTCTTTACTGATAATAACTTGTATGCGAAATGTCAGCATGGTTTTAGAAAAAAAAAATCATGCGTTACACAGCTACTTCAAGTTATGGAGGATATTACATTATACATGGACAGCAGGAACCCTGTGGACATTATTTATTTAGACTTCCGTAAAGCATTTGATACTGTACCCCATGAACGCCTTTTAAGAAAATTAGAAGCTTACGGTATTAATGGAAATGTTGTGTCTTGGATTAGGGAATTTCTTTCAGATAGAATTCAAACTGTTAAAGTGGGAGATGCACTGTCTGATAAATTGGAGGTTGTTAGCGGAATTCCTCAGGGCAGTGTTCTTGGACCCGTTTTATTCACTATTTTTATTAATGACCTACCAGATGGTATTGCTAGCCCTTGTAAATTATTTGCTGATGATACAAAGATATACAATACAGTTAATAATTCTAAACTTTTACAACAGGATCTAGATAAACTACAAAAATGGACTGAGATGTGGAATTTATTTTTTAACGTTGAAAAATGTAAGGTTTTGCATGTAGGTCGAAGAAATCCTGGGCATGAGTATAAGATGGGTGTTAACGGTTTAGACAAACTGTTACAATCATGTGAAGAAGAAAAAGACCTTGGAGTAACTTTTAATATGTCCTTAAATTTTGACACTCATATTCAGAACAGCATAAACAAAGCAAATAAAATGATTGGACTAATTAAAAGAACTTTCAAATTTATCAATAGAGAATCATTTTGTATGTTGTATAAGGCTTTGGTGAGGCCTTATCTGGAATATGCAAATTCTGTATGGTATCCTAAACTTAAACGGCAGTCTATTGCTATAGAGAAAGTTCAAAGAAGGGCAACAAAGTTACTTATAGAATGTAGAAAAATGTCCTATAAAGAGCGACTTTTATTCCTTGGTTTACATTCACTGTCTGGTAGGAGATTACGAGGTGACCTAATACAAGTATTCAAAATTTATAATAACATTGATGACTTAGAATGGAATGACTTTTTTGCTAATCCTCATAGTAATACGACACACTTATCTGAAGGCAAAATCTTTGTTAGACATTGTAACACTAATATTAGGAAATTCTCTTTTTCATATAGAACTGTAAGACATTGGAATGACCTTCCAATGTCTTTAAAGAGTGCTAAAACTACTAATCAGTTCAAAAACCAGTTGGATGCAATTCCAAAATTTATAGACTTATTTTACAGCTATGATTAATATGTAGGCAAATTGCATGCAAGGCAGACCATTGTAAATAAATATAAAAGATGGGACGTTCAGAAAGGCTCCACGGCCTACATCTGTCCCTACTACTACTACTACTACTACTACTACTACTACTACTACTACTACTAAAGGGAGAGTACAATTGGGTGCAAGACTAATAGTTCCTAATTGGTTTGTTACCTCCCTTTAACTGTAAAACCAAGAATTTAATTGTAAAAACAGAGTATTTTTGCTGTGTGAGTAATATTCATGGGTACATGTGACCCATATGTTCTACTTTTATTGTTACTTATTTTAGTATCGAGGATTTTTATAGCGCACATATCTCGCCATACTTGGCGACTCAAGATGCTGGCCGATACAGGATCTAACTCAAGCTGCCCGAGGGCCAACTTTGGTTTTTGGCTTTTACCTCATTTCCAAAATGGCAGCCAATTCTAATATGACAATTTTATGTGTATTGATCTACAAAATCATTCATAAACATTTTGATACATATTCTGAATGTATCTTTTATCATTAGTGCAAGACGTACATCATAACATGTTTTGTGGTGAATGTACTATATATTCTGGATATCAAAAACTTTTTGGATTCTCGCCTACAGTGTGGACACTTGAGTGCTATTTCCTTACAAACGGTGAATAAGCATATTTTCTATTGTTTATTTCTTCAAAGAACACGCCATGATCTTTACAAAAATGTACAGATTTTCTATATTATCTTGTATATATTAAGTGGTTGAATTTTCAAATCTACACTTAAATAGTGCATTTTGAGAGAATAGGTAAAGGTAAAGGTAAAGGTAGTCCCATAGCCTTGTGGCCGTAGGGGAGCGTGATGTTGGAGATCACACTTATCTTGGGCCAGCGTAATGAGGGTGATGCCCAACTCTCTCCCTCGCTGCTTTACCTTCCCCACCCTCAAGAGAGTAGGTACTCAATCACAGTTGAGTCAACTGGGGGCGTTGTTGTTTGTCGCTTCACACCTTAGCGGTCACCCATCCAAGTGCTAACCGCACCGGACGGTGCTTCACTTTCGACACAGTAGCGAGTGCTCCAACCACTGCACTATCCGACACCCGAGAGAATAAACATGGCAAAAAAGTTCCGTCTCCAATGAGTTAAACTGGAAGGGCGATGCCCATATGACTCACATGCTCCTTATGGAACTTGCAATATTTAACATGAAAATGAGTGCCCAGAAAAAACAAAATGAAACTGTGGCATTAAAATGCAAAGTAATACCAACTTTAATCTTTTTGTGTTCTTGACCTTGAAGTGACCTTAACCTCTGGCTCCAAATACACTCATGTAATATCAAATAAAGTACAGCAAAAAATGGTATTATGCAAAAAAAAGTGAAATTGGTATGATCTTGACCTTTAGTGACCTTGACCTTGGGAGGATCTTGACCTTCACATGACCTCTCATGCTCATGTATGATCAAATAACCCAATGTTGTTGCATACTATGGGTTAAATAGAGCCATTACACAGTACACAGTACGATTACCTATTTTTTGTATGTTTTTGCAAGGCCTAAAATGACCTTGACATTCAAGATCAAATCAAAAGTGGAACAAATATCACAGAACCTATCATCTCTAAATACAAAAAGTTTGGACTTTATCTCTCATAGTTTAGGGTCAAGGTCACTTCAAAGTACCTATACTGACTTTGGACAGCTCCAGTGACCTTGATCTTGGAGTGAGGCTGACCAAATTTGCATAGGATGTGTGTCTTATTGATATTTACCATGCATCAAAGAATCATAATATATTATTTTGCCTGTTTACTATATTTGCGGTTTCAATTCATTGTATTTGTATGTATTTATTTAATTTTGTTATTCATGATCGGCATGTCATGGTGGCCGGGAATGTGGGCAGCGTTTTCCTCTTTTTAACAGACTGCAATGTTTACTTGTTGTTATGTAATACTCTTTGTTTTAAAATGTATCTGTTTGTAGATGTACAACATATCTAATCATGTTATACTTATTGATTGTGAATGTATATATCTGTTTTGCAATTGTGCTATGCTTTTGATAATGTCATCTTTAAATGCTTTTAAATTATATTGCTATAATTTTATAAAGTTCCTGTTGGCTGATAGCGTTGTTTTACTGCTGCCTTATTAACATCTGCAAGTGTGACTGGGTTTATTGTCGGTGTTAATGTGCTTGTAAATAATGTATACTGGTCATGTCATTTTAATTTTATTTATCTAATATGTGTTTAAGTACCAATTGTTGTCAAAGATGTCAAACGTAGTGAGCGCACTTAAAGTGTGGTATCACGCTTAAAAAATATTATTATTATTATTATTATTATTATTATTATTATTATTATTATTATTATTATTATTATTATTATTAATCATAAGTTCAATATTAATTACTTTGATTGTTTGAAAACAAAAGTGAAATTTTGAAAAATTGACATTTTTTGACTAACATTTGTTGACCCTGTGACCTTGACATTGAAGTGAAGTTATTCGTTCACTGATCATTTATGAGGTCTCATGGATATGCACCATCTTATCAAGTTTGGTTTTGACAGTTGAAATATGTTCTGAAATATTAATCCACAAGCAGTTTTGCACATCCAGACGCGGACAGCGTTCAGACGGACGGACAGACAAACTTTTTTCTTTAAATGTCATTTTGGGACTATTTAGGACTCTTGCACAGATTTGGAAAACTTTGAAATTTTTTTTTTCGGGTGGTAGAGGGGGTGGGAGGGTGGGGGGGTGTGTGTGGTTGGTGTGTGAATACAAAGACTCATATTACTATGCATGGGAGTCAAAAATTCCACTTTATACTCTCCAAAATCTGTTTTTTACAAAACAAATGGAAAAGAGCCTTAATTACTGCACTTCCATCTACATTTTTAAAAGGCTCACTTGTTAAGGAAACTACATCAGTTCACAGTGGCCATATTTGTACTCTTCGAAAACCTATCATGGCCATAATTATGGAGATGAGACTCTTCAGTAACAATTTTATAAATCTACTTAGGAATCCTTGTGTTGCTGGTGTTATTATTTCGACCACCGCCGCAGAGAAGGCGGTTGTGGTGGTGTGGCGGTTGGTGGTGATGGTATTTATTGCATGTTTTAGTATGTAGACTGCATGTCACATTGTCATGTAAGACTAATCCTGTAAGACTAAACATGTATCCTCAAAATATGTACACTAGGCAAGCATAAGCTGCTTTTCAAAACATTCACTGCAAAGTCTCTATAACAAGATCGGCAGCAACAGCAGCAATAACAACATTGACATCCACATTACCAATGGGCAATTAGTTTTTTTTATGGAGATACCAAGGTGTACTTAAACAGTAACAAAACTGGGAAAGCTATGTTACACTAACCAACATACTGTGCAGTGCGGTTGCATGAAAACCAAATCTTTTTTTCAAGTGAGCTACTAATATTATAGCATTCAAATTCAAAGAACCTTAGCAAAAATACTGAAAAGCTCATATAAAGGAAAACTGAAACTAAATAAAAATGAAAAATAAAACTTCCCAAGGTTGCATCATGCAAATAATAAATTACCCCAAAATAAAATATCAAGATCATGAAACAACAAATCATCCTGAAATGAACAAACTCTTCAAAACTCATGCCAAAAATGAATTAGTTTCGTAACAAAATCAATACAAAGGCCTATCACATCTCCAAATCCTTATCAAAACAAATTTCCCCAAATCATGCAAAATGACGGAGCTCATATACAATTGAAACAACTTCAAAGTCTTCAGACCTACAAAATTTGCTTTCAGTTCTTACCGAAACATGGGAAACAGAGGAGGAAAGGGAGGCGAGTAATGTCCTCGGTGAATCCTTTCATTGCAGAATAACACCCAAGGATTGAAGCTGTGACTAACGGAATCAATGTTAACCAGCAATACAGTTCCACATTTGAAAGCTTTACAAACCCAGTGTCCTCCTCTAAAGACAAGAACATGTCACTAGCTCCATTATCATGTGTCAGAATAGTACCAAGGTTCTTCATATATAAATATACTATATAAATATATAATTCGGAGGTAATCAGAATGTGGCTAGCTGCATGAACGGCACACACTAGGGTGGCGCGCAGTTTGGTCAGTTGATGAAAACAGATCCTGGTACAAAACGACAGGCTTAAACTGGTATTGGCTCCACCCTGTTGTTGCAAACCACTGGCTGGCTCACTAAAGTCATGTTATATGGTCTCTGAGCTGCATCATAAAAATTGAGTTGTGTTTTATTCAAAGCGTCAGCAATTTTTTCCATTTTTCCGCTTAGTAATCAACTGAGCTCAGCCTCACCCTTTATGAAATAAAACTGTGCATGTTTCAAATTAATAAAAAATGTAACTACTCTATATATAACACACTTTGACTTTACAGCCCAAATAATTTTCTAGGAACCATTTATGCTACCAGACAATAATATATTTCATTGTATTGCCAGACATATCTGAAAATACTTTGAAATAGTCGGGGAATCAGAATGAGCCAAATGTCGGTCAGTGAGTTTATCGGATTGCTAGAAACCATCTCTCAAGAACCACTGAACTGATTTTGACCAAACTTCATATGAACATTATGTAGGTTAGTAGAATTCTCTCTCGTGCCCTATTTATTCTACTGTGAAGGTCAAGGAAACTGGATATTTGTTGCTAACATGTTTTGCTCAATATCTAAAGTGATGTTGAGTTTTGGTACATACAGGTATTTCAAATCATGGCTCATCCTCCAGTAACAGTTTGTTGGCCAGGCAGCCTACGCTCCACATTTCAATTTTTGTTCAAAACACACTTTTTTTTGCTTTATCTCAAGAATAAATTAATTCAAATTTATCTTTTTTTTAAAAACTACTGCTATGCACGTTAGATCCTTCATATTTGTACTTTCTCAAAGGTCAAGGTCATCATGCTTCGCCATTTTCTATAAAAGTTGTGCGCTGTATCTAAAAACTAGAAGGGCAAAGCCCGTATGATTCACATGCTCCTTTTGGAACTCGCAATATTTACTATGAGAATGAGTGCTCAGAAAAAAACAAAATGAAACGGTGGTATTAAAATGCAAAGTAATAACAACTGTAATCTTTCTATGCTCCTGACCTTGACATGACTTTGACCTCCAGCTCCAAATACACTCATGTACTATCAAATAAAGCAAAAGTTTTATTATGCCAAAAAAAATGTGTGACCTTGGGATGACCTTGACCTTCAGTGCCACTGACCTTGGGATGTCCTTGACCTTCACGTGACCTCTCATGCATGTCTGATGAAATAACCCTATGTTGTTGGGTTGCATACTATGGGTTAAATAAACAGCCATTCCTCAATACGATGACCTATTTTTTGTATGTTTTTGCAAGACCTAAAATGATCTTGACCTTCAAGATCAACTCAAAAATGGAACATATATGAAAGAGCAATCTATCATCTCTAAATACAACCAGTTTGGGCTTTTTATCTCTCAAAATTTATGGTCAAGGTCACTTCAAAGTACCTATACTAACTGACTTTGGCGAAGACTGGAAAATGCAAAATAATAGTGACCGTTGTGTGTATAAAGCAGTTAAAATGTGGGTCACTGCATATACTATTATTTTGTACATCACTTCAACACTTTCACAAAATGAAAACCAATCATAATTGCCTATAGTTAACACATGATGGGTTTCAAACAGCCATCTGGGTCTCAAATAAAAGATGCACAAGGTCCACAACAAGCGAATCCACAAAAATCCTTGAGAATCATAGTTACATTATCAGTTAACATTGGCAATGTCACAGCAATAACTTTCCACTGTAAAGCTGTCTTGTTTTGTTTTGCCTTTTTCCGTCCGGCACCTACCATCACACTTGTTGATTACACTGGCATTTTTATTTTTAAAAATGTGCTCGCACATGCTTCACTGATAAAGCCATTCTCTCAGTAAATAGACACTAAAATTTCGAAAAACAAATCAAGGATTAACCAGCATTACTGTACACATCTATGCAGCAGTGTCAAATATGGCACCATACACAGAGAAAGCCTAACAAAAGCTAACCACACACTCACTAACCATGAAATGTTGACACATGTTTTTTTGAAACTTGTATCACAACTGTTGCACTGACAATGTCGACACACAGACTCACAAGAGAAAGGATGAGGATAAGTGGGGAAGAGTGAAGAGGAGGGGGAGATGATAAACAGATTGTGGGCAGACCGAGAAAAGAAGGGGCCGGGAGGGAGGGGGGGGAGGGCTTTATGTTGGTCAGAATGGGGTAATTAGTGCAATCAGCTAGGTGTCTGCCATGCTGAAAAGTTTTGTCCATGAACCTTTTGGTCATAGTGGAGAGAGTCGCTAACATCTTTCTCAGGGCGATCAATCAATATTTCATTTGTAGTCTATTTACACGTCCAGGGGATAACAACGAATTAACCTTATAACAGAGTGAAGGGGGAAGGTATGGTTTTTCACTATATCATACAAATCTATTAACAGGCGACTTTGCAGTAAATTTTACAATTGGTGTAATCTGTGAATAACGTAACTTAAGAGATCTAAAGAATGTCCATATTCTGTCATATTATGCAAGAACACCAAAAACAAAAGTTTGAACTTTCCCCAGTTCAGAATAGAGCCTTGAACCCATTCACAACTGGGTCATTTGTGTACAGTGCTGTTTAATTCTTTCCGTCGTTCAGTAGTCCAATTCAAGTTGGTAACCTGGACTCAACCCTGGAAGTGGAAAACGTAGCACGAGCCACAATGCTACAACTTACAGTGCCACCCGTCTTTAATCATTAACCATGTCTGCCTAAAAGTAAGTGTTTCTAATTCAAAAGTATTAAAGAACAAAAAAATTTTAAGTGAGTGAAAAAGAATGGGAAAAACAAAAGTGTTTCCATTGTGATGGCATGCCGACCCTGATAATAGGATTGCAAAATTGAAACCGAACTACACCAGTCAGCAGACAACAGGTGGACGAGTCAGACCACAGGCTGATAATGTGATGCTTCCCATGGTAACTTCTGGATGTGCAGGTACATCACAATGTGCCAGCATAAAATGTAATGGATGGGTGTGAGAACTGCAGGACAAACTTAACATTAAAAGTTTGTATTTGCCATTTCAAAAACAAAATAAATAAAAATATAAAAAAACTGCGTGGGTGAACCACTTATGCTTGGGTGTGTACAAACACATTAATAACAGATGGATGTGGTGTGAGTGCAATTGTGTGTATACATATGTGTGGAGGACTGAGAGTGTTAGTGTTAGTGTGTGTGTGTGTGTGTGGGCATGTAGAAACGACGTTACAGTGACACACTCATGGAACTCCACATGGTTTCTTTTGACTTTTTTGGAAGGGCGCCCTATTTTGACGTCAAAATAGTTCCCTGCTGAGTTAGAGCTGTTTTAGGCCTAGGGTTAGGTTAAGGGTTAGGGTTAGGGTTAGGGTTAGGGTTAGGGTTTGGGTTAGGGTTAGGGTTAGGGATAGGTTCAAAAATTTGAAAATGTCAAAATAATGTCACGAAAATGAAAAGTGTGTCAAAATAATCCCTGTTTTTTTCACAACAGTCATCAGAATGTCGTTTTTACAAAAATGTGTGTGTGTGTGTATAGGTGGGTGTGGGTGTGTGTGTGTGGGTGGGTGTGTGAGTGCGTGTGTGTGTGTTACATCCACCTTTCGACCATCCTTTCTTCTAATTTTTCTCCATCCTCCTGAAGTGTACTTTTTACCTGTTAATCCACCTTGCCACTTTCCCCCACTCTTACTATCTTCCCCCCCCACCCCACCCCACCCCACCCACACTTGAGTCTGCATCAGGTGTATAAAACAACCGAGGGTAATACAGTATGTGTTTTGAACTGTCAATTTATAGGAAAAGGTGTCTTATAAATAACATATTTTTATTATTGTTAATATTGTATGTGTGTGTGTGTGTGCATGTATGGGTGAACGCGTGTGTCTATGTGTGTTTGTGTGTATGTGTGCGTGTGCGTGTGCGTGCATAATTATGAATATGTGTATCGTTGTCAGTGCCCGGTGTATCTGGTCACGTATTACTATGACAAATGACATTATGACACCAACAATTTGATAGATTTATCTATATATTTAAATTATATAATAGGCGAGTTGGAAGGTGGGTGAAATCGATTAATTCATGTGTGGATGAGTAACAGAATGATCACATTGCTGACTGCCAAAGCCATTTACTTGAAAGGGCCTCACCCCCGTTGGGGTGCCGGGGGTTTCAGTATAAATAGTATCCCCACTTTCTGGAAATTTAGTGCTTTAAATTCCCACTGTCGCTGTCTTTCTCATTTGCTCTTTCTCATTCCTGCTCTTTTCTATCAATGTGCTATACTATCGTCTTCTTCGCTAGACCAGTCTCCTACCTTTTTTCTTGAAAACTCTTCCGAGACAAGACTCCTTGTTTGTGTATGAGGTCTGTTGGATCAGCTTGGGAATATTGGACGCTTTCTGCCAGGTGGTCACTAGGGCTTCCTATGATGTTATTATTTAGCAATGTAGGCATTTTATATGTATGTGTTTTGTTGATAATTTATAATGATGTTTGTATTCTATTTTGTTTTTGTATACGGGGGTTCGATAAGTTGGGGTGAAGCCTCAGCCGTCCCCTGCGTGGGATGTCTTTATTGTAAAGTGACTGGCTGGTGGAGAGCTTTCGGTTTTACCACTAGGGTTGTTTCAGCAGATCTTTTATGCGGATCAGGGGTTGTCCGGTTCTGATTTGGCTCGGAAGAGTCCTATGGACCTAAAGCAATAATAATGTAATGTAATGAAAGGGCCTCAAGATCACATTTCAGAGACACATAATTATCTTTTTTCAAACTCACAGTGGGTGTTGTGCTCTAAGAAGGTGGAAGGGGGAAGCAGGAGGGGGGGGGGGGATTAAGATTACACCAAACAATAACCTTTTTTAAAAATACAGTTTGGATATAGAACCATACAAGTCATTTGTTTAAGTGCCTATTTAACAGCATCAGGGTTGATCCTAAAACTAGCACCACTGCGGAAAAAATGGAAATCAGTCGGCACAGTTGTCTTGTTTACAAAACAAGGAAGAGACTGCCTTAAAAAAAATTATCATAAAAGCTGGCGTGAGCAGAGGTAGCCCATTATATAATCTTTTAGTGTGACAACAATGCAACTTTCTAAAGTAAACTCGTTGCTACAAAAACCTAAACAAGCACCCCTGACACTGTGGTCTTGTAAAGGCGACTGGTAATGAAATATTACAGCACATCGTTTGCAGAGCCATAGCTACAAAATTATGTATTTATGTGCATTCCACAAAATAAGTTTACGAAGGCAGGCCCAATGGCGCCAGTATCGCAAGAGCAATTTATTATCGTGTAGTACATTCTCGTAGATGGCTACTGTCAAAATTTCAGCCAGATCGGACTCGTAGTTAAATTTTGACCGCTTGTGAAGCCGGGCGTGTCCGTGGATTTTAGAAAAAAGAGCTCTTCCACCATGATAATGCACCAGCTCACACCTCAGCCCTCACCATGGCCAAATTGGTCAAATTGGGCTACAAACTGCTGCCCCATCCACCGTATTCTCCAGATTTGGCCCCGTGTGACTTCTTTTTGTTTCCAAACTTGAAAAAGTCACTCGCCGAGCAGAAATTTAAGTCGAATGAGGAGGTCATCGCAGACCTCGAGAAAACGTATTTTTCAACGGGTTAAAGAAACTGGAGCATCGGTGGGTCAAGTGTATCGAACAAAAAGGAGACAATATTGAAAAATAAATTGCCACTTTTTCAAAATTTTCGTTTTTCTTTTGTAGGCTAAGTACTTATTAGACCACCCTCGTATTTATGTGCACTCTATAAAATATGTGTATTTATTTGCACTCAATAAAATATGTGTATTTATGGTAACAAGTTCCTTACAGTGATCCTATTCCTATCTCTCCCACCCCCACCCCACCCCAAACCTCCACCCTTTCTAATGTTTTGTTTCTGTTTTCTTCAATCAGACTCTTTCATACCACTGCTAACATACATACAAATCACACAAAATTAATGTTGGGGTTGGCACTATAGTTCACCTGATCTGAATTTGTTGGCCAGACATTTCGGAGGATTCCACTTTACTTTTTAATATGACGAATAAACTCGGAAGGAAACAAAACAGCAATGACATAAATCCTTCAGAGCAGGCTCTCGTGAAACAATTATTATAAGCAAAATGGATTGGAGTTGGGCAGGGGGAGGGAGAAGAGGAGGAGGGGGAGGGGGGGAAGTTGCACAGAGAGGGAAAAGACCAGAACATATTACAACAGTGCAATCAGCTAATCTTTGATAGAAGGGTGTGATGAGAGTGAAGATCAAAGTTGAAACAAAATGGCCAGCCATTCAAATGTATTTCCAGATACTCACACACATAGCCGAAAATACGCATTTTCAAAAGGGTTAATTTTCTTGGCGGTCCAGTGAGCTTTACCCATGATGGTACAGGAGGTATGCCACTAACATAGCTGTTCAGTGGATCTCGAGATATGGCTTCCAATGGACAGATGGACGGACGGGATGGACCAACAGACAGACGACGCGTTCAACCAACATTATTTCAAAATATTTTCAGATATGACTGCATACACAGAAAAATTAAAGAGCAGAACTGTGACAAGGACAAAGGGTTAGAGAGACAGAGGAAGGCTGAGTGATAATAAAGTAGGCCGGATAGGGGGAGAAGCAGGACCTGATGACAGCATGCCACCTAAAACCATGAAATACAAGTGCTAGATAACGAAAACCAGGCAAGTTATAGCCTAGTTCACAAAACCACAACACCATGACAGCGTAACTTGATGCTCAGATCCAACTTGTACTCAGGATGGGCCAGCTGTTACACTTATAACAGGGAAACACAAGGTTCACTGCCGCTGAAGCAACACATTAACACTGTCTGACACAGTCATAGTCATGTGTTTCCATATAACACTAATCTGTTTAACGTTTTCCACGATTAAATTACCTTCGCAGCAGCTGAAAAGCAGTGGATTTCAAAAGCCTTAATCTATATATACAAAAATAAACATTTCGCCCCAAAATGTAGATCTTCTCAAAAACCAAGAGTCATGCTATTTAGCAAATATGGATTGCTCTAACATATATCTGTTCAATATTTCCAACATGAAATGAACTTTCGCAACAGCTTACAGGCAAAAGTTATCATTAGAGCTCTCAAAGGGTTCACAAACACTATAATAAGTAAATGCTACTGTTTCCAGAACAGACATTCTCAAAAGGTAACATGGGTTGATCTTGCATAGCCCATAATAACACTATTTATTTTAATGCTTGCAGTTCCACTATTAAATTACTTTTACAAGCAGCTAAAATACAAGCCATGGACCCTCACAGCAGATATACAACGAAGAATACAAATCATGGATCGGTAATACAGAAGTCTTCTGGGCATTTCCTATACGCAGCACATCACCAATGACGAAGTCTGACAGACCATCACACAAGCCACTGGACAACACTATGACATGCTCACAGTGGTGAAAAAATGAAAACTCTGATGGTATGGCCACGTCACCAGAGTATCAGGCCTTGCAAAGACCATCTGCAAGGCTCAGTGCAAGGAGGCAGAAGAAGAGGGAGACAGAAAAAGAGGTGGGAGGATAACATTCGAGAATGGACTGGCTTGACACTGAGTGAAGCCATGAGGGGTGCTGAGGACAAAGAAAGATGAAGTACACTGGTTAACCGATCATCTATGGTGCCCCAACAATTCCGAGTTACGGGATAGAATATATAGGAAAACACAAACGTAATCAAAGGATTTCGAAAGAATCGATGAACACTAATACAAATGTCTCTTAAAGTCAGAAACAGATCATCTACACACACACACACACACACACACACACACACACACACACTATCCTATCCTATCCCATAATTTGGAGGTCGTAGGGGCACCACAGATGATCGTTTAACCAGAGTACTCCATCTTTCTCTGTCCTCAGCAACCCTGATGGTTTCGCTCATGGTTCAAACTAGTCCATTCTCGAATGTTGTCCTCCCACCTCTTTTTCGGTCTCCCCCTCTTCTACACACACACAATTTGTCATTCACTCTACATGACAATTTCCTTATATATTCATATATTTGTGCGTTTAATATTTGTGAAATGTGAATCTAACATCTTGTCCAAGAATTCTAAACATAGTCTGCTGCAAGTAGAAAGTGGGTGAGCTGTTTTGGAATACATCTAGCTACAGGTGCACATAAAATAAATTAAGTGGAGCATGACCGATAAGCTTCAAAGAACTGTTATGTGATCTAGCCAGGGGAAATTAGTCTGTGCCTGTAATGTCAAATGACACCTTACGACTCTATCAAGGGCCCTTGGCTAGACAGGAGCTGCGATGTTATCTGTGACCCGATGACTTTCCAAGCTGTTTACATTGTTATTGGACAGCTTTCAACTCAATAATGCGAATTAACAATCTTAATATTAAAATGCTCACTATAGTTCCAAACATTTTGTTTTGCAAAGCAGGCAATAACAGGGTTTATTTACTTATGATTTGATTATGCACTGTTGCTATAGAAAGCTTTGTATAATGTTGATTACTTTTTTCATCGGTCGATATTGTTGTAGTAGTGTTTAGTGTTGAGAACTTTGGAGAATTACTTGGTTATTAGCGATCGAATGTTCAAGATCTATCTGGCAACAGCTTGTAAACTGTGGAATGTTCTATGACATAATACAGTGCATAGTTCCGGTACCGAGGTTTATTTCGATTTGGGTATTATTTCGTCGTTCTAGAATGTTCTAACGTTTTCTACACTGTTGAGAGGGTATATAAGTAATGCACTGTCTGCTTGCGGGAAGTGATTTGGGGAAGCAATCTTGTATGCTGTTGCTGTTGTTTGCTGAATAAAGTTGGAAAACTCTGACGACTCCTGCCTCGTTATTGAGTCAACAGGCTGCATGGATAAATGAGTTAAGGAGTTACACAAGATTCAAGCATTGGGGCTGAATCGACCATTGATAATTTGTAACAAACTCATTGCTGGAGACGAGCATCATAGGAAGCACGATTCGTTTGTATAGTTGCCGGCGGTTCACGTCCTAGGACGATCGGTAGTGTCCATTATAAACAACCCAACTACTAAAGGGAGAGTACAATTGGGAACAAGACTAATAAGAGAGGCACGGTGGTCTAATGGTAGTGCTTTGGCTTGCGGATCTGAAGGTCCCGGGTTCGAGCCCTGTCCGGGCCATTGTGTTGTGTCCCTGGGAAAGACACTTTACTCCCGTTTTCTACTCCTTCGGATGAGAGTATAAACCGAGGTCTAGTCTGTGTGCTGCATATATTCCATCATTACGGACTTTAAAGATCCTGATGCTCATGTCCTAGACGGGTGAGAGCTGGTAACAAGAACACACCCAGCATGCACTTGGTCTTTCTCCCCCATCCCTGGCTGGCCAGGATAGTGCTCAGTTGTCCGGGCGTCAGACCATGCGCCCAAAGGCTGCGGGAGGGCATCTCGGGCGGTTTGAGTTAGATCCTGCATCGGCCAACGCCCAGAGTCTGGTCAAGTACGGCAAGATAAGGGCGCTATAAAAATCCTCAATAATAATAATAATAATAATAATAATAATAATAATAATTCCTAATGGGTTTGTTACCTCCCTTTAACTACAAAAAGCGTGAAGTTTGGTTGTAAGAGTAATTTTTCTTGGTACACGTGATTCATGTGTTTTACCTCAATTCCAAAATGACAGCCAATACTAATATGACAATTTTATGTGTAGTGATCTACAAGAATCACTCATATACATTTTGATACATATTCTGAATGTATTCTTTATCATCTGTGCAAAAATGGCGTGTTTTGTGGTCAAAAATATATTCTCAGTGTTCCCTCCACACACAAAAAATGAGAGTCCTTGGGACTCCCAGGTATAAAATTTTAAGAGTCCTTGCGCAAATTTTGAGAGTCCCCAAATCGGTGGATGAACGGGTTTTGGGCCCAGTCAACCAAGTCAGAAGTGACATGATCGTGTATGATAGTTCTATCAAAGAATGGACTAACGAAGATTTCTTCTGTTCAGTGAATGTATTGCTTGGAGGAAGTTTACAATGCGCGCACATGCGATTTTTAAGGACGACAACTCCCGACACAATCTTTAATCGTCTGCAATGGCAGTCTCAGTTGGGTTCTGATTCTGATTATGCCGTGAATTAGTTCGCCACTCGTTGTTCGTATTTTTGACTTCAGCGATTCGAGAAAAATGTGTGCGTCCTCAGGACGCACACATGCAAATTTTCATGCGTCATTTTTCATATTTTGTGCGTAATTGACGCACTACTGTGCGTAATCGGGAACACTGATTCTGGATATCAAAAACGTTTTGGAATTTTGAATACAGTGTGGATGCTTCCGTGCTATTTTCTTACAAAAAGTGTATTTTCTACTGTTGATTTCTTGAAAGAAAATACACAATTTACAAAAATATATAGTCTTTCTATATTAGCTATATATTAGGTGGTTGAATTTTCAAAAATACGCTTAAATAGAGCATTTTTAGGGCATAAACATGGCAAAAAAAGTTTCGCCCCCAATGAATTAATAAACCCTTCTATGATCATACAATCTAGTGTAAATGTTTCAACAATTTATGTTAGACTCACTTTAAATTCGACCCTTTGTTGCCCAAGGTGCACATTTTTTCCAAGCTGTATTACTGTGTCAAACGGCTTGCCCTTCAAGTTACTTCAGTTACGACTCGTATTGATCAGCAAGCAAAACGCTCAAAATACTAAGTACAGTGGACAAAAACTGGCCTACAACTGGACTGTCTGAAAACTATAATACCAGTTTGCCTGTAGGAATTTATTTATCTATCTTCTGTTATCTTAATTGCCTGCAAAATCACCCTCTAATAAATCCATCAAAGCACGTTAACATGAACACAAAATAACCATGTTTTTAAAAAAAATAATAATTAAAGCAAAAACACTTCACCATCAAAACAAAATGAAATTAAAAGAAGAATTTATTGATTAAATAATTTTTTTTTAAAGAATTTACAAGCTAGATCCAGTTAAAAGCAAAATTTAACCAGCTACTGCGCTAAAACTTAAAATCCTGATTGTGTGTTTGTGTGTGGGTGGGTGTGGGTGCCTCGGGGTGTGTGGATGCGTGCATGTGTGTGTGTTGTACACTGCATTTCCACCAACCAACCAACAGAATGATGTGTGACATCCTTCCATGTTACCAATACAAGATTTGTTTTGTTTTTGTTTTTTCAGCCCATAAACGCCTTTTAGTTTATCCCTTGTATTAAAAAAACCAAGAAACCATGGAAAGAGAGGAGGAGTTAGGGGGTTGAGGGAGATAGCAGAGATCAGGATATCAAAATGTAAAAAAATTAATCAGATGGTAGGTTTATTACAACTATATTTCTACTTTATTACATAACTGTAATAACACTGCTTTATGCTCACAACACAATGCCTGTTAACCCTCGAGTCGTTGCTATTGTTATTGTAATTGTTGTTGCTGCTGCTGCATCCACTGTTCTTGTTGAATAAAGGAACTCAATAATACAGCCTCGCTTTGCAAACATGTATGTATGGCAAAAAGTACACGTGCTTAATTCTTTGAAACTATATACCAAATACAAATTAAATTCTTCATATGTCTATAAAATAAACCCATTACTTTACATACAATAATATTTACTTTGCAAGCAATATTTTACTTGCAATCCATAACCCACCCACCACCCACCCTAGACCTTTACAAACTAGCAATGTCATTAAAGTTGAATCACAAAAATACAGCTTTTCTTTTACCTTTCTAGCATCCTCCACCTCTCACCTCCTTCCCCTTCACACTCCCCATTCACCCCTCCCACACACACATTCCATTCTGCATGACCCATTCCTTTCTCGTATACCTCTCCCACCCCCCACCCTCCCTCCCACCCTTCGACCAATCTTCTAGTCACATCAATATGAACAATGTAATAAAGCAACATCAAACCCCAACAACCACTTTACTCAACTGGATACATTTACATGGTTTTATCCTCTGTAACAAAATCTGTATAAATATGAAACCTTGTACATGTATGTTAACTCACCATTCTAATAATATCAAATTGAATTTTTTTTAAAACCCATACCTGAATGTCATTTCTGTTCTCCTGCAGACGTTTCTTGAGGTCCGCCACCAGTTCAGTCGTGTCCTCCACATCATCTGACACACAAACGCCATTCGTATAGGAAAAGTCATGCAAAACGTCCACCATGATACATCACTGCCAAAGTCTATGACCCTTACAATACAATGATGTGCGAACTATAAAATCCACTATCACAACACTAGATTGCAATATTCCTCAACAACACACTAGCCCGACTCTTGTTTGTGTTTATCAATTCACAAACTCTAATCAATGCAAACTCCTCTGAAGACCTAATCTGACTGATTGAAATTGAATTAATATATTGGTAACTGTAGCACTGGTATGATTAATTATCAGAACAGTTCATGGGTTGAGCACAGTGGCCTGAACTCTTCCCAGATGACATGCAGGCAAAGTATATCTATTAATATGGATTATTAAAAAGTGCACGTTCAGAACCAGACAACGATGTGTAGCTTTGAAGTACTATATGTAGCACCATCCCTTTGTTCACTACTTTATATATATATATATGTGTTTGTGTGTGTGTACAGATATTCCAGCACAAACGTATAAAAAGAAACGATGCGGTTCTGGTGGTTTGTAATTTCTTTTCTTTTTTTTTCTCCAATGAGTCGTTCAACACTAAAAAGTGAATTAATGGTACACTGAAGGAAAACATGTGTCTGCATTCCTTCAGGTCGCAGAAAGCAAACACACAAATGGCAGGAGCAACCAAAGTATGTACTTTATTGCTGAAACTATTCTTAGTTTTGTAAATGTCAGGGAAAAAAGTCTACCTAATCTATTGTTGTGTGGGTGTAGGTCTCAATAACCTCTTTACAACTTTGTGTCCACCTAGGCTATAGCACTGTAATTATACGGAGTAGCCCTCATACACAGAACACTATACAAGATCGCAATAAAATGAACAAATCTACAAATAATAAGTACATGAGATAAAAATTAAGAAAACACATCCACAGGACGCGAATGCATACTACTAGCCTGCGACTGCATACTAACTTCAAAAGCATGGAAAAGGTCAGTTGAATGCTTACTAACTTTGTACCAAGACAACAGGGTCATCGTACGCTACCCTGTTACAAACATGACCCTTCATAAATTAGCTGCACAGAACAGGTTGACACATTTTAGATATGGCATAGTAGCAAAGAAAAAAGACTGAGCAAACACTATGAAGAACAATGTATGTGTTTGTTATTATGAAAATTTAGTGACAAACCATGCTAGAGGGACTTTTCAGTGGTGAGAGGCTTTATATTAGTAGTTCAAATACTGCAACGATAAGGAGATAAGTATAATTCAAATATATCACTAAAGAAAGCTTTGGAAGTAGCAAAGGCATACAGAGTTCAGTGGTCAGTGATCAGTGGCTTATATTAATAGTTAAAAATAAGGAGATAAGTATAACTTCAAATATAGTAGGCTACCACATGTCTGCATATAAAGCTTTGCAAGTAGCAAATGCATACAGAGTACCAACTACCTGTGTTGTGTCATGTTCAAAATGTGCCAAGAAAGTCACTATAAGAGCAATACATACCATCAATCCCTCGTAATTTTTCCATGGCAATGCCGGTTGCGTGAAATTACCATATATATTTATGTACAGTCTACAGTTTCCCAATAGCCCCAAGCAGTTGTACAAATTCCAGAGTGGCAGCTGGGTAAACATTTGGCACAGACCATTTATGAGATATATGTCTGTCAGCAGAACCAATAATTCAGGACATTCCAATCACTGCATAGTTTACTTGCAAGAAAACTTATTTTACTTGTGCTTTCTTTAGCTGGCAGCATAGCTTAACCCAGATGGATAAATACTTTACAGTTTACACCATGTTGACACTGATAAATGCACCGGAACCAATACTTGGCAGAGTGCATATGTTCCGAAGTTGCACAATCTTAAACCCTCGAGATAACATGTTCATCAAAGATAAAACTTTGTAGTGCCATTTTTATCGTAAAGGATTGTGGGCACAACAACCTTGCCATAGGTTTGTCCCTGTCATTGTGTTACCTATCAAATTTGTACAGCTGCAACAACAACATACCTTTGTCCATGTATAATTTCATTGTTTCCAAATACATAATATTATTGTAGTGCATAACTTAAGCACAACTCTACACAGATTATAACCCTGAGATTCCTAGGGTCACAGAGATTTAGTTCGCTTAAAATTAAGGTTGTATAATCAAAATCATCAATAGATGCAGATGACACAAAATACTGAAACAGCAAATTTGTTTTATATGAAAGGTACGATAGAATTAAAAGTCAAAATTCTAAAATCTTGCAAAGCTAAATTAACGTAAACTTATAATTCAAGAATAAAACATAATGCAGCAAAACATCCACCATATGTAGTCCTCATCTGGAACTCTGAAATTTAAAAAGAATACCCCAAAACTGGGGATAAAGGGTCCCACAGATCCTCTTATTTTGAGACACAAGGGAAACTCTGAAAATGTTAAATGTTGAATAATATATAATATAAAAATACCTTTGAGTTCGTCCATGCAATTGTATGATCTCACAAGTGCCTTTACTTATCTCAAAACTAGCTTAACCTTCATTGTGGATTTCCGTCATAGCTGTTGGTTTGGCAGAAACGTCACAGGAGCCATAGACAAAGTTTATTTTATTTATTTTTAAAAAAATAACTTTTATATTTTATGTTTGTTCAGAATTAGTATTCTTTCAAATAGCACAAGGATGAGTTGCATAAGGCCAGTTCAATAGCCTTGAGAAAGCATGTCATGTAGAAAAAAAAAGTACCCCCAAAAATGTACAAAAAGCTGTTTTTACACACACACACACACACACACCCACGCACACACACACACACACACACACACACACAAACAACTTTAGATCATCAAGAATGACGTAATCAATTATAGCCAATCAGAAAGGTTTTTACATGAAACACGCACAGTGTTACGTCATAGACTGTTCTACAAAGCTCTGTGTTTGACCACCTATTTTCAGATATCGAACCTACTGTCAGTGGTAAACAAACAATTCCAGAAAGATCTCGATTTCGCTACAACAATATATAGACCAAAGAAAACAAACTCACATTTTGCAGAGCTTTTCTAGCAACAACATAGAACCAATTCAAATGTAAGCAATTGCTATTATTGTACGTTTCGCAAGCAAAAAATTAAAAAAATTAATAAATAAAATGTTTTTAAAAAATGTAAAAAATAATAACAAATAATTATACTACTGTTACTACTACTACTACTACTACTACTACTACTACTACTACTACTACTACTATAATACTATAATACTATAGGTCAGCAGCACCATCCTGAAAATGTTCTACCAGTCTGTGGTAGAAAGCACACTGCTCTACAACCAGCTGTGCTACTACAATGGGGCCAACGAAACCGACACAGAGAGGCTGGACCGCATCATCTCCACCGCTGAGCGGCTGCTTGGCAACGAGGTACGACCCCTGCGCCAGGCCTACGACACCGCGGCTGTGAAGAAGATCCGCCGGATCCTGCAGGACGAGACCCATCCGCTCCATGCAGTGGTCTCAGCTGCTGAGTCCAAGCGCCGCCCTGGCCGCTTCCTGTCCATGCGCTGCCGCACCAGCCGCTACCTCAACTCCTTCCTACCATCCGCCTCGTCACCAAAGCCAGCCCCGAATGCTGACCAGAAGAGACTTGGGAGAAAAAGAGAGAGAGAGAGAGAGAGAGAGAGAGAGAGAGAGAGAGAGAGAGAGAGTGTGCACTAAGTCATGTGCCACAGAAAAACAGTATTATGACCGTGTGGTGTGGTGTGTGTGTGTGTGTGTGTGTGCGCGCGCAGTGTAGCAGAGATATGCAGACTGACCCGCAAACCTATAGTCATAGAGCCATGGATACAACATCAGTGCAAAGAGCAGTTAATTGACTACGTATTCCTGTGACATTGTGCGTGCATGTGTATGTGGGCGTGTGTGTGCGTGTTTGGGTGTGTGAGTGTGTGTATGCGAATGTGATGCACACATAGTAAGGTGTATGTGAGTGGCTGTTTCTTAATTAAGTGGTTCATAATCATACGTGACCCTGATCCGTGATGCCTACGTAGTACCATGATTTTATTAGCAATGTTAGAAGTCATATGTTTTTGAAGTAACAACAGTTTACTGATGTATTCGTTGCGGAATGTCTCTAGTTGTAACTAGTCATGTGTATACACCATTTAATTTGCTCAGCAGCCTATTGTTGTTACCAATTTTCTTATAATGTATGTAAAACCCCCACTCCCCTGTAGTTAGTGAAGGGAAACAACAATGTTGACATAGCGTTGACAGTGGAAGTGTGTAATGTGTAACCCTAGAACGACTAGCGTAACTACAGTGAGCCCCTTAAATGTATTAAGGGTGTGTGTGGGATGAGTCGGTGCGTGGATAAGAATGAATGTGCAAGGATTAGCATGGTCATGAGAAAGCGTGAATGATTGAGAAAATGGCAGTAATAGTCTTGAGATTTGTTTAGTATTGTTATGCATTAAGGTGTTCTAATATCCGCTACCGTTTCTTTATTGTATACATGTACGCTAACCTTTGTGTTGTCTTCTTAATATGCCAACAGTTACTGTGCATCACACACAAATATCCTTGTGCAAATGGGGACAATAAAGATTCGTTATTCGTTATTCGTTATAATGTGTTTTCTTGATTGTGCAGCTGGCCCCGACGGGGTATCGTGCTCCACCCTCCGCCACTGCTCCCATCAACTCGCCCCCATCTCTACCTCCTTCTTCAACACCTCTCTCGAACTGTCCACTGTCCCCCTCTGCTTCAAGACTTCTACCATCATCCCCGTCTCGAAGAAGGCCAAGGTGGCGTCCCTCAACGACTACAGACCGGTGGCGCTGACCTCCGTGGTGATGAAAGTGCTGGAACGACTAGTCCTCCGGCATCTGCAGGCTCTCACCACGGAGAAGATGGATCCCCTTCAGTTCGCCTATCGCGCCAACCGGTCTGTGGATGACGCCGTCGCCTTGGCTCTGCACTTTGTCCTCCAACACCTCGAGTCACCCGACCGCTACGCTCGACTCCTGTTTATCGACTTCAGCAGTGCCTTCAACACTGTCATCCCCCAGAAACTCTTCGACAAGCTCTGCTCCTTCGATCTTCCTCTCTCCACCTGTCACTGGCTCTTGAACTTTCTTCTCTACCGCCCTCAGACTGTCAAGATTGGCTCCAAACTTTCCCAAACCCTAATTCTCAACACAGGCACGCCGCAAGGCTGTGTCCTTTCACCTCTCCTCTACTGCCTCTTCACCAATGACTGTGTGTCCCGTGCTGACAGTGTTCAGCTCGTGAAGTTCGCTGACGACACCATGGTCGAGGGCATCATCTCCAACGGCGACGAAACAACATACCACCAGGAAGTTGACCCCTTGGTGTCATGGTGCGAAGACAACAACCTCGAACTGAACACCTCCAAAACAGTCGAGATGATTGTGGACTACCGCAGGAACCAGGACCCCAAAGATCCACTGCTCATCAATGGACAAGCCATCGAGACAGTAGACTCGTTCAAGTTCCTGGGTTCCCTCATCTCCGACGACCTCAGCTGGGGTGCCAACATTAACACCATCGTGAAGCGGGCCCATCAACGACTGTACTTCCTCAGACAGCTGAGGAAGTTTGGCCTTTCCAAAGACATTCTCCTCCAGTTCTACTGGGCCGTGGTGGAGAGCGTCCTAACATTTTCCATCACGGTCTGGTTCGGAACAGCAACGCAGCTCGACAAAGACCGGCTGGAGCGGGTTGTGCGCACGGCAGGCAGGATTGTCGGCTGTGAGCTCCCCTCTCTGGCCTCCATCTACTCGACCCGCTCTCTCAACAGAGCCGACAAGATCCTCTCTGACCCTTCCCACCCTGCCCACCCCCTGTTCGAACTTCTCCCCTCTGGCCGCTGCTTTCAATCCTTCAGATCCCACACTTCCCGCTTTAAAGATTCCTTTTATCCTCAAACTGTAAGATCTCTAAACGCCGCATCCTCCTCCAACCGCTGATCCCCCTGCCGTGCGCAGGCCCTGCTTCTCCCTGCATGCTCGTACATCTATATCTATATACTACAGCGACTACTATAATTTAGAATGTTTCTGTGATCACTTTAGACTAGTCATTTGTGTTTTACTATATCTTTCTGTTTATCTGTTATTGTTGGGTATGCTTGTGTGAGTGTGTGTGGTTGTGCATACATGTGTGTATTTGTGTATGTAGGTATGTGTGCGTGTGTGTAAGAGAGAGGAAGAGTGAGAGAAAAAAGAGAAAGAGATGTTAAATCTAAAACATTCTGCCATTGTCCAACACCAAATAATATTCTGATTGTTGTATCTATTACATGTCAATTGGCGAAATAAATTCCTGTTATCCTGTTATCCTGTTAGAATGTTTCCTGTTTATTGTTTTGTTACCCTAATTATAAGTTATACGCAATGTCAGAGGAATATATCCACACTCCATACAGGGTATCTGCATGATTAAATTACATTACATAATTGTTGCTTTAGGTCCAGCGGACTCTTCCGAGCCAAATCAGGACCGGACAACCCCCAATCCGCATAAAAGATCTGCTGAAACAACCCTAGTGGGAAAACTGAATGCCCTCCACCAGCCAGTCACTTTACAATAAAGACATCCCACGCAGGGGACGGCTGAGGCTTCACCCCAACTTATCGAACCCCCGTTTACAGAAACAAAATAGAATACAAACATCATTATAAATTATCAACAAAACACATACATATAAAATGCCTACATTGCTAAATAATAAGATCATAGGAAGCCCTAGTGACCACCTGGCAGGAAGCGTCCAATATTCCCAAGCTGATCCAACAGACCTCATACACAAATAAGGAGTCTTGTCCCGGAAGAGTTTTCAAGAAAAAAGGTAGGAGACTGATCTAGCGAAGAAGACGATAGTATAGCAGATTGATAGAACAGAGCAGGAATGAGAAAGAGCAAATGAGAAAGACAGCGACAGTGGGAATTTATAATAATAATAATAATAACGGATTTTTATATAGCGGATACTCCAGCCTATGACCAGACTCACCACGCTTTACATAGTCATTACATATAAGTACATGCACTCGATAAAACATCGCTTTCACTACAATACACCAAAAGACAGAACAGTAAGGGTACAAATTATTTACACTTATGTACACAAATTACCATTTACAACTATGTACACAAATGACAGAACAGACAAATAGGATAGCAAAAACATATTCACAGCTATTTATATGCCTGTTAGGCCCAGGAGGAAAAAACCAGTATAAATATGTACAGCCGTGTATACACTTACGGATCAGACCGAGACAAAGAGGAGAGAATGGCAGCGGGATACAGATCATTCTGAATAGTGAAGTTTGAAGAGGTGGGTTTTGAGGGCCTTTTTGAATGCTTGTGTTGATTGTATGTTGCGGATATGGGAGGGAAGGGAGTTCCACTGCTTAGGTGCGGAGTAAGCGAATGCACGTTGGCCGTATGTCTTAGTGCGGGTGACGGGAACCTTGAGTGTGCGAGTGTCAGCAGAAGATCTTAAAGTGCGTGAAGGGGAGTAGACAGACAGTAGATCAGCAAGGTAGGAGGGACAAGAATCTGTGAAGAAGTTGTGACAGAGAACAGAGAGTTTGTACTCTATGCGTGCTTGCACAGGAAGCCAGTGAAGGGAATGTAGTAGAGGTGTGATGTGATCGCGTTTCTTAGCTCGGAATACTAGTCTAGCTGCTGAGTTCTGAACCTTTTGTAGCTTGTCAATGATGTGTTTTGGGGAGCCAGCGAGGAGAGAGTTGCAATAGTCAAGACGAGAAAGGACGAGAGCGCAGACTAGGGTTTTGGTGGCGGTGAGCGTAAGATAGTGGCGAAAGGAGCTGATTTGGCGTATGGCCGTGTATGCAGAGGGACAGATGTTGGAGATGTGGTTGTTGAGGGACAGGTCATCGGAGAGAATGTAGCCGAGATTTCTTGCTGAGGATGAGAACTTAATGTTTGTTGTCCCTACCGTAAGCGATGTTGGGAGAGGCGGGAGTGAGGAGGAGGTGTTGTGCTTGTGAATGAGGAGGGCTTCGGTTTTATCGTCATTAAGCTTAAGCTTGTTGCGTGTCATCCATGACTTAATGTCTGTGATGCAGTTCTCCACAGTCTGAACAGTGGAATTAATGAGAGAGGGGGCTGTGGATTTATAAAGTTGTGTGTCGTCTGCAAATGACTGACTCTCAACAGCATGCTTTCCAAGCAGGAGAAGCAGTGGCTTGGTGTACAGAGTGAATAACACCGGCCCTAAAACGGAACCCTGAGGCACGCCGCACACCAAGTCTGCTGTGCTGGAAAAACAGCCATCGACAGTGACTGCTTGTGATCTGTCGGAAAGATATGAGTGGAACCAAGCCAGGACCGAGCCGGAGATTCCAAAGTAGTGTTGAATAGTGTTAAAGAGAATGTGGTGGTCGACTGTGTCAAAAGCGGCTGAGAGGTCTAGTAGGGTGAGAACGGAGACGTTACCATTATCTAAGGCCAGCAACAGATCGTTGGTTACCTTTAGGAGGGCTGTCTCAGTGCTGTGGAAGGGTCGGTAGGCAGACTGGTTGGGGCAAAGTAAAGCGTTATCATATAGGTAGGCAAACAGTTGTTTGAGAACAATTTTTTCTATGACTTTGGACAGGAAGGAGAGGTTTGAAACAGGTCTATAGTTCTTTAGATTATTTTTGTCTAAACTTGGCTTTTTAAGGAGGGGTTTGATGACAGCCGTTTTGAGCACAGACGGAACAACACCAGAGGACAGACTCTCGTTGATAATGTGGGTAATGGTCGGGAGTAGAGGGTCGAGATTCTCTATCAACATGGGGGTAGGAATGGGGTCAAGAGAGCAAGATGTTGGTTTTGAGCTTAAGATGACTTTCTTGACTTCTTGCTCTGTTACTGGTTGAAAAACTTCCATTTTTGCGGTAGTGAGGGAAGGTGAGAATGGGTTAATGAGTGGGATCTCATGGCTGTCAAGAGCGTCCCTTATGTCAGCCACTTTCTGTGTGAAATAATTACAAAATACATCTGGTAGCTGACATGGTGGATGCGTGGATGGGAGTGATGTTGCATTGCTCTTACCCCTTAGCTGATTGCAAATGTTGAACAACTGTTTACAAGTTTCGCTGCTGCTAATTCTGTCGCTAAAGTACCGGGTTTTGGCAGTCTGGACTATTTTAGTGACCCGTTTTTTTGCAGCGGTGAAAATCTGCTTGCTGACTTCTAAACCCGATTTAAGCCACTTTTTCTCTGCTTTGCGTCAGTGTTTCTTCGCCTCGGAGAGCTCGTCCTTGATAGACTCGTACCAGGGTGCTGAGCGTGTTGCCTTGACCTTTTTCTGGGCCACGGGGGCGTGCCGATCAAGCACCGCATGAAGTGTACTATTCAGCTGATCCACAGTGGGGCAGAGTTCTGGGGTCACTTTAGCGGTAAGCTCTTGCTTGAAAGCATCCCTATCCATGGTACGCAGGCTGCGAGCCTCCCTGAACATGGGGGGAGGAGGGGGGGCTGCGACGTTTAGTTCGCACACGACACAGAAATGGTCAGATGTTAATTCCTGGGTGACTGAAGTTGATCTAACCAAATTATCCTGAGGCCTATGCATAACCCAATCTATGATGTGACCACGGCTGTGGGTGGGTTCTGTGACTGACTGAGAAAGACTAAACTGATCTAAAAGTTCAATCATTTTTGCGGTGGAAGGTTGCTGGGGTTGGTCAAAGTGAAAGTTAATGTCTCCTAAAACTATGTATGTTCCTGACAGTGTGTTGCAATAATCGAGCAGGACTGGAAATTCTTGGTGAAAAATTGCATCAGTTAATTTATTCTTCTTGCTTGGAAAGGTGCGATATATGCATATGAAGTGAATGTTCTGCTGTGGGACGGACAAACTGAGGTGAACAACTTCAAAGGACGAGTGAGTGAATGCGAAGTCTGTGATGAAGCCAAGGTGACGGGACAGACTGTTTCTGTAAATGATAGCGAGGCCTCCACCACGATTTGAGCGAGGTAACGAACATACAGAATAGCCAGAAGGGGTTAAATCAGAGCATTTACCCTCGTCACCAGTCTGCCGAAACCAGGTTTCTTGTATGAACATGATGTCAGTCTGCGTGTCTGAGATGAATTCACTCAAAGCCGTACGTTTTTCGTTAGAACCCAGTGATTGAGCGTTGAATGATGCAACGCGTAAAGGGCTGTGGCTATCGAGGTGTGAAGATAGTGGTTGAGGGGAGAGGTTGATGTGAATGAGATTGTCTGTATTACAGCGATGGGTCTCAGGCCTAGTGGTACACTCTTTGTGTGATGCAATACAGTGTAGTGTGGGGTCAGTGTTGGAAAGCATAGGCGATCTGTTTGAAAGGACAACAGGGATAGACGAGATGTTTTGTTTACGTTTGCCTCCCCGACTAGTCCGTTTTCTGGGCAAATGACGGCCGATCGATAACTCTTTTAATCAGAACACAAGGTCGGGAGCAAGCTGTGAACATTTCGACTTCAATGACAATAGCTTATCGCGTGTGTAGCTTGTGGATGGAATTTCGGAACAAAATGGCGGACTACGTGGGTGCGAGATAGCACAATGAGCGAAGCGAAAAAACGATAGAGTAAACAAACGAACATAAAAAGAGAGGCAAAGCAACGCTACACTTACTTGAGGATCCATGAGACAACAATTACACAATACAAAACTCACAACAAGACAATTTAAAGCACTAAATTTCCAGAAAGTGGGGATACTATTTATACTGAAACCCCCCGCACCCCAACGGGGGAATCTGCATGATAGCCTACTCCTGAAGCAAATAATTTTAGGCCTGTTTAAGCGCCATATCATACTTCGATATCAAGCCTTGATATAAATAATTCAGTTTGACACGTACGCAGGTCATTCGGCTCTAACCAGAGATCTATGCTCTAACCAAACTGTGAAAACTAGAGCAGTTGAAAACACGGTACTCATAATTAAGCTTACGTGCTGTAGGTGCCACTTTTAAATTGTGGGACGGAGATTACGGTAATTATTGCATGTATAATTCTATCAATAACGGTAATTGCTGTTGTATTGTCACAATTAATGTTGGTCAGGTCAAGCCAAATAATTGTATTGCCAAGATAATTAAGATACAAGGGAATGAGTCTAGGAATCCGCACACACACACACAGACTCACACACACACATGCACACCTACCCCCCCCCCTCCCCACATACACATATACTGTACACTAGTTTTCAGATATTAAACGAACTTCTTCTTAAATCGAAAAATCGAAGGCATTGATTCCTTTTGGTAACAATGAGTTGAGCCTAAAATTTGAATTGTTATTATGGATAGCTCAGTGGTCAGAGCGCACGACTTGTGTGAGTGCGTCTTGAGCGACGTGGGTTCGAATCCTGACTTCAGCTAACTATTGTGTGATTGCTGGATGTTACGAGCCAGCGCCTTGAGAAGCTCTCTGAACTTGTAGGCCTAAGTGCGCTAAATAATAGAAATTTCTTTAATGTACAAAATAACTAGACTTTTGAAAGAGTTGTGGGTTGGTTGTTGCAAGCTAATGTGGTTTTTTCTGTGTGGCAACATTCGCTGTGAATGTTAAACGGATCTGTCGTTGAGGCGTGGTTAAAACATAGCCTACATCTAAAATATAGGCGCAGACACACAGTATCCTATCCTATAATATCCCTTAACTCGAAGGTCGTTGGGGCACCATAGATGATCGTTTAACCAGCATACTCCACCTTTCTCTGTCCTCAGCAAACCTCATGGCTTCGTTCAGTGTCAAACCAGTCCATTCTCGAATCTTGTCCTCCCACCTCTTTTTCGGTCTCCCTCTTCTTCTGCCTCATTGCACCGTGCCTTGCAGGAGGGTCTTTGAAAGGCCTGGTTCTCTGGTGACGTGGCCATACCATCAGAGTTTCCGTTTCTTCACCACTGTGAGCATGTCATCATGTTGTCCAATGGCTTGTGTGATGGTCTGTCGGACTTTGTTGTTGATGTGATGGGTATAGGAAATGCCCAGAAGTCTTGTGTAGCACCGCATCTCCATGCTTTGTATTCTTCGTTGTAGATCTGCTGTGAGGGTCCATGTTTCGCAAGGGTATAGGAAGATGGAGATGATAAGGGAGCGCAGCAGCCTCACCTTGGAATGTAGACTCAGTGATGGTCCGGTCTTTCCAAATGGGCTTTAGCCTTGTCAGAGCAGCAGTTGTTTGTGCGATCCTGGAGAGGACTTCCTGTCGGTACCCACTGTCTGATACATGCAATGGCTCCTAAATATTTGAAGCATTCACAGACACACAATATAACTACAACAAATACGCACACACACACACACACACCCACACACACACCCACCCACACACACACACCCACACACACGCACACATGTGAAAATTATGGGAAAACATATACATTAAAAAAATTAAACCCAAAATTTATTTGTACAGTTGGTAAGCGAGTAAGTCAAATAAGTAAATTTATGCATAAAAATTTCAATAAAATACGCAAACTACATAAATACCTGAAAGCAGTGTCCTTCCTCTAATATCATACTGGCAAACAATAAGACTGAACATTCTGAAAACAGCACTGAACTGGCCTAACAATAATTAGCACTCTACCCTACTGAATCGGTACCTCAGTTTTGTTAAAAATTAGTGTTAAACTAGCGTTGTATAAATAAATAAAAAGTCAGAATTCTGGCTTTAGCTTCCTAAAGTGCTTGCAAAATATTCAACTGCAAGGCTCACACTGTTCTCCACTGATTAGTCAAACAGATGCAACAGTTGTGTTTGTAAACAAAAACTAAGTGGATTGAGTTATTATAAGTTCTACTGATCTAAGGGTTGTACTAAAAATGGCAATACTTAACCGAGATCCCAAAAATAATACTTGTAAACCCCAACTACTCAACAGTAGAGTAATTTCATGCCTCTTGATCAACTAACACAGTAACACCCTTCCCCCATGCCTGCAATAGGACAACCATGCGTAACACATTCAAGCTGGTTTACAACAATCACATTTCTCCTCACAAGACATGAGAGCAGCTGCACTCTCTTCATCTAGCATTAGAGAGAGAGAGAGAGAGAGAGAGAGAGAGAGAGAGAGAGAGAGAGAGAGAGAGAGAGAGAGAGAGAGAGAGAGAGAGATTTCAGCATATCAATGTATGTATGTATGTATGTATGTATGTATGTATGTATGTATGTATGTATGTATGTATGTATGTATGTATCAGCGATTGCTGAAGCCTAAAGCAGCAACAGACAAATGCTATTTTCTACCTTTTTTGGATTGGAAAGTCTCACCTTCAAGACACTCATAGTTATCTATAGATTTTTTTGTTTTAAATCTTTCAAGCTGTTTCACTCTGTTAGGATTCATGGCCATTTTGTTCAAGAAGACATTTGGCTGTGCACATAAAGCTCTGGCTTTGTTCAGGAATTTCTTCCTCATTTCTTCATTAGGCATGACAGCTCTGATAACTCGACGACCGGATTTGGAAGATGCAGAGTCACAATAAGTGCTAGAGATGATGGTTTTTAAGCTTCGACGACCAGGTTTGGGAGATCCAAGGTCACCAATAGTATTAAGAATGTCAGCTTTGATGTTTTGACGGCCAGACCTGGGTAATGCAGAGTCACATTCAGTGCGTCCAAGGAGCTGAGTGGCAGATGTTTTCATCATTTTCCATACACCCTGCTTAACATCAGAGTTGACCTGTGCATCCTCCACATCAGACACCACTTTGATCTCATTACATTGTGTCCTCTCTGGTTGCCCGATGTCTTGAATTCCCAGACTCGGGCAAATTTTTCCACTAGATTTGAATACCACCGTGTGATGGGCGGATGCAAAGACTACAGCAGCAGCAAGCTGTGGAGACAGTTTCAATCCATCTTCAATCTTGCCATGTCCACAATGTCTTCTGTATTCCGCAAGTTCTCGCTTCAACCTTTTTCTTGACTTGATAAACACACTCTGCATCTTTCCCTTTAAGTCATCCAACGACCCCTGCATTCTGTCCATTTTCTTTGAAAGGACAGTAACATCCTTGGGCACTTGTGCAACAGAGCCCCGGGCTTCACTTAAAACATCTGAAGTTGCTGCATTCTCTAGTGGAGAATCGGTATCATCAGAGTTGATACTATTGTTTGAACCAAGGGTTAAATTACCTGTCAGCATTTCTGATGGTTTGCATTCGCTGTCACTGCTGACGGTTTCACAAGCTGATGTTTTCTCTAATCGGGTAGAAGAATAAGAGTTATCACTACTGCCTAAACTGAGTGTTGAACTACCCGTCAGCATTGCAGATGATTCACACTCACTGTCACTTCCATTGCTTTCACAAGTTGATGCTGCTATCTCTAGCATGGGATCAATATAAGCATCTACATTTTTCTCGTTCGAACCAAGCATTACACTATCAGTCAGCATTTCAGATGATTCACATTCACTGTCACAACCAATACTTTTACAATCTGCTGCTGCTATCTCTAGCAGAGGATCAACATAAGCATCTATATTTTCGTTTGAACCAAGCCTTGAATTGCCAGTCAGCATTTTAGATGATTCACCATCACCCTCACTACCAGTGCTTTCATAAGTTGCTGCTTTCTCTCGCAGAGGATCAACATAAGCACCTACATTTTCATTTGAGCTGTGCCTTAAACTATCAGTCAGCATTTCAGTTGATTCACTTTCACCATCACTACCAATGCTTTCACAACTTGCTGCTCTCGCCAGCAGGGGATCAACAATATAAGCATCCACATTTTCATTTGAGCTGTGCCTTAAACTATCAGTCAGCATTTCAGTTGATTCGCCTTCACTGTTCCTAGCAATGTCTTCACAAGTTTCTGCCTTCCCTTCTTCTCTCCGTTGACTACTGCTTTCATCACAATGAAGATCCTCTAGTTGTGGATCAACATTTTCATCGGAACCAGGTGTTATAGTACCCATCAGCATTTCAGATGAATCACATTCACTGTCTCTATCAAAGTTTTCACTGGCTGCCATTCTTAAAACAAAATTTAAACGGTGGTGAAATGAAGAAATAAGAAAACATAATACACCTGAACTTCAGAACTTAAACACACACACACACACACAAACAGTACCGCAATTGCTAGTCCTACTAACCTTACTAAGTTATTTTGATGTTACTGTTAACACACAACCAATGAATCAAGTAATATATGTAAATCAAATACAATGGAAAATCCAATACAAGGAAGAAATTACTAATCGCTTCAGTGAGAGAGGGAAACTTAAAAGTAGAACATGAATCACATGACTTATAAATTCATATTGTACTCTGCTGCTCACATCGGAAATCATTTACTACTTTAGAAAAGTGTCCGGATGTACACTCATGTAAGTTTTTTAAAGAAAATGTATACCTGAGTCATTGACTAATGTCACAAAGCAGAAGCCAGAATGTATAAACACATACATATATTTAACATTGTTCTGAATGTTTCCAAAGTATATAATTTGCATTGGAGGTGGCCTCGTGGCGCAGTGGATAAGTCGCCGGTTTCCTATGCCGAAGGTCGCGGGTTCGATTCCCGCAAGGGGCGAACGTATGTGACTTAGGTACGAGACTATTGAGGTCACCGAGGGTTTTCTCCGGGCACTCCGGTTTCCTCCCTCCCCTCAATAATGGTACAGGACGCAGTCAATATAAAAATTTCAAAATTAAAAATTAGATTTTTTTTCCCATCTTCTAATAGCGATCTCCCTGCCTTTACACCACCTGTTTGAGTGATGGATGTGTATTTGGTGTGTGTGAGGGTGGATGAGACAGGTGAGCGTGTATGTTGGTATAGATCGCTGCGCTTTGAGCCTGATTGATTTGGGGAAAGGTGTGTATATAGCATCCTGTATTATTATTATTATTATTATGAATTCTGATATAATTGCTCAAAAAAAAGAGTAACTGGATGGCATTATTAATGAAAGCATGGCTGCAACTGTTCATCATCCCAAAAAAAATATGGGACAACCCTAATTCATAGTAATCTTAATACTAACACACTTTCTGCCACTGGTTACGTCCCTTGCCACATTTGCTTTACTTTGGGCTCAACTCATCTCATCGCTGACCTGCCAAAAAAAATGGTAATACACGCTGCCGCGACTTACTTGCTTTAAAAAAATCATAGAAGACCATCTGAATTACCTATAAAGTAATGTTACATATGTTTGGAAGGGTTATCATGTTTACTTTCAAGCCTTGTGGTTAGCTAACTACTAACTAGTAATGATATATATATGTTTTGCTCACATATCAAAATATGTATGTAAACATCCAGTTGGATAAATAAAAAATGTGCTCACCAAGAGATGCTACTGCTTTATTTTGTTGTTTCACAGCAGTTGTCCATGTCATAAATGAGTTCAAATACATCATAAAATATTTACATACAGTTATGACCACTTCGGTTTTCCAAAGGTGGTAAAAAGGTGGTAAAGGTGGTCCCATAGCCTTGTGGCTGTAGGGTAGTGTGATGTTGGAGATCACACTTATCTTGGGCCAGCGTAATGAGGGTGATGCCCATCTCTCTCCCTCGCTGCTTTACCTTCCCCACCCTTAAGAGAGTAGGTACTCAATCACAGTTGAGTCATCTGGGGGCGTTGTTATTTGTCGCTTCACGTTTTGCGGTCACCCATCCAAGTGCTAACTGCACTGGACGGTGCTTAACTTGCGACACAGTAGCGAGTGTTCCAACCACTGCGCTATCCGACACCCCAAAATCCAAAAACAAACAATAATCATGTAAACTTGTTGCGAAGAAAAAAAACAACTAACAAATTCTGTTCACTACCTGCAAACTAAACCATAAACAGCAATGCACGGTCTAAGGGAAAGAACATGAGTTGGAAAATGGTAAAACTTCAGGTGACCATTACTCTCCCTTGAATTACTGTATAATCTATCTCTAAAATCTATATCTAAAATAAATGTCCTCCACAGCTCATGCTGAGGAGCGTCACGGCAAGACGTTAGAGCTCCACAGCTTAGGTTGCGGAATGTCAAGTAGTTAAATGGGGTCCTGATATGTAAAGTGGGTGGGTGCTTGTGCATTGGTATTACAGGAGCTTGTGTATAGTGTCACATTCACAAATAATGTTATATGAAAAAAACTTTTTTTGTTGATTTACAAATGTCTCATCAGTAATTAGAAAAACTTCGATGTTTATAAAGAGCATATTAGAGAGTTGTAGTCTGTAGATGTATGCTAAAAGTTGTTTGTGTTAGTGAAAATCACTTCACACTGCTTTCTTCCTGGTGTCATTAAAAGGGTTCTATCCTGTCTGAAGGGGTGTCGGATAGCACAGTGGTTGGAGCACTCGCTACTGTGTCGCAAGTTAAGCACCATCCAGTGCGGTTAGCACTTGAATGGGTGACCGCAAAACATAAAGCGACAAATAACAACGCCCCCTGGTGACTCAACTGTGACTGAGTACCTACAAGAGTGGGGAAGGTAAAGCAGCGAGGGAGAGAGATGGGCATCACCCTCATTACGCTGGCTCAAGATAAGTGTGATCTCCAACATCACGCTCCCCTACGGACACAAGGCTTTACTTTTAGGGTTCTATCCTGTCAGAAACAACTTTTGTGGGTTAAAGTGTATACACAAACTATTATCTATGCTTTTCTGTACAACTAAATGCACTCAGGCCAGCGTATACCCCAACCAAATTTCCAGTCTCCAAAGACTGCTATGATTGAAAAATGCATGAGAAAAATAGAATTTCCACTCTTATGCCCAAAGCCCTGAAAATCACTGTTAGTCTTGATAGAAATTGATCCATTGCCTTTTGTAATAGCTGTCAGTGCCTGCTAATATCATATCTTGTGGCTGCATGAAATTCCACAGCCATCTTGATTTCCTTCTCTACCTCACAAATGGGAAAGCCAGTTTGCTGTTTGACTTTCGATTTAGAGTTTCACCACAGGTGCTTACATTTGGGTCTCACTAACTGCATAGACAATTGTTGGCCATCATAACCATAAAAAATACTTTCACTGACACATACCACAAAAGTGACTACAGTTAAATTTGCTTCAACAAAAAGGGCAAAGCCCATATGACTCACAAGCTCCTTATGGAACTTGCAACATTCTACAACAAAATTTGTGCCCAGAAAAATTAAACCAAGTATATTCAAAATTTCTTCTTGAAATGTTCACTGTTTAATAGTCAGTAAAGCCAGCAAAAGCCTGAAGAGGTTTTGGGCTGCCAGCAGTTGCATTAACACTTGACCCCAGGGCCAAGTCCAGCATCCCTGTGTAGAGGCAATCAGCCTATTCCATGGATTTAGCATTCCAATTCCTATGTATGTGATGACATGACCATTAGCAAACTGCAGTAAAATGGAAATACTGATAGTCAATTTTTGAAACAGTGAACATCAACTTAAGTATCCAAGCTTAATAATTTTAAATTTGTTGACTCCCATTTAGTACTACTACTAGGAGCCATAATTTGCCAGGCCAAGAAACAAAGCAAGATACAAGTTACAACAGGCAAACAAAACTCGGCTCTTAAGCACAAGACAAAAATATCTCAAGAGCTAATTTGGGGATTACCCTAAATGTTCAGTTGACCTTTAGATGTCATACATACATGTTCACTACAACATCTGTCAAGTGGTCTCTAAGTGGTTCTTTCACCAAAATAATGGTACTCTCAGTACACTATTCTGCACAAAGGAGACTGTTGAACGACACTTCTGTGGAGGAACACTAACTTAAACCCTAAGAAATAACACTGGTATTATCTAATAAATAAAGCAAGATGTTACAAATTAATTAATGAAAATCACACAAAATCATAAAATGCATTATCATAGCAATATATACACAGATTCTTCAAGTAACCTTGAAGCACGTTGATCTTAAGAAATTCCTTCTTTTTTATGACTGAGACGAGAGCAAATCCAGCTTCATCTTAGAAATTGAGATTGTCTGCATCCAATATCAGTATCTAGTAATCAATAAGGGAAGGAACAAACCAGAGTAACTAACTTAGTGCAAACATTTATGTCCAGTGAAGTAGATAGCGTCACTCACATTCACAAATCAAAATGTTTGTCCCTGGCAGGGATCAAACCTACATTCTCAAGAACAAATGCTCTAAACAACTGCTCTTGATTGAATGTTTACCAAGCAAGTTAATTATTTGTAGACTGTGCTGCAATGAGAGAAAACTGTAAACTCATTTATTATATGAAAATCCTAGGGAATGTTAACAAGCGATGTTCGGACATTGTAAAATATCTCAAAAGTGGACATGAACAACTATAGCCATGGCTGCGTTTTTACCAGCCAATTTAAAAAAAAGAAGCCCTTTGCTACTCTAAAAGCACCATTGTATACTGTATTTAATTTCAGATTTTCACATTTGAAACGTTTTACGAAATTCAACATTTGGACCCCTTTAAAAAAACCAGTAAAAATTATTTTCAGACAGATTTGTTAATCATATTTTAAACTTGACCTATAGACTTATGCAAAACAATGAATAAGAGAGATAGGGAGACTTTTACTTGTTTTAGTTTTGCTTGGCCGGCTTGTGTATGTATTCATCCGTACACCCTGATTTCCAGGTTACTTTTATGTCAACGCTCATCATCTCAGACATAAGTAATACCCATTACAATGAATACAATGGCAGTAAACCTCAATTGATAGGAAAAAAGCTACCGCCACCCCAAAATATAAAAAATGTAGCCCAATTTACAAAGCTTCGCACACATTGCAAAACACACAGAAATATATGAAATAGAATATAAAGTTTAATGACAAAGATTTTTACATTTCCTAAATCAAATATAAAATAAAGGATGAATAAACAAATAAATTCTTGTACGTGAGTCTGATTAAAATAATTATAATAGGCATGCATGCACAAATATTAAGACTAATTAATGTTTAAAAAATGAGCAGCAAACCATTTTTTTAAAATAAATGCTCTTGTAAGCAAGACCTGAATCTCGAAACATAGCGGCTATAGCCATAGGGGGAAGAAGAAAAAAAGCAATAAAAAACTGGAGGTCCGATCGCATTTCTAACAAACACGATTTTCCTTCCAATTTTATTTAAGATGACTGAAAAAGCTGTTGGTCTCCAAAACCAGTAATGTTTGCAATCACCACCCAATAAATCGATCTTTTCTGCTTGCCTTCTGGGCAAAGTATGATCTCACCACCAAATGAGAATGAAGACATGGACAGATGACGCACACTTTTGAAACATTCATCCTTATTACACGCAGAAAACTATGGACATGCTCAAAATAACTTAAGTACCAGCAGCAACCAATGTCAGTCGTTATGTTTCTGTCGTTGAGGTCGGACTACAAATTACTCCAATGCAGCAAAAAAATAGGAAAAAAACACCTGTTACGCTTGACTATGTTCGAAATTGGAATCACATGAAGTACTAATTCAATGCTTTATACGTCATCATATTTGGTTAACATTGTGCCAATGAAAAGTCTTCAAATAATGTTGTCGGTTGTCACATTTTTGAACATCTGAATGTGTTTCACTCTTCAGGCTTGTTTTCAAGCGCTGCTTCTGAGACATTCTGGATTATTTCTGATGTTTTAGATGCATTGTCTGTAAATGATGACGATCTTCTGGTGATTTTTACACATCGACTGGTAACTGCCTGGAGATGGACAGGTAAGAAAGTACTGGTCGATTCCCCACCCCCTTCTCCCTCCCTCCCACCCCCCCTCCCCACCCCCATTATGTGGAACAAAGAAACTGTCTAGTTTTTGCTGTTTAACTCTTGAAATATAATAGTGTATATATATACACTATTATATTTCAAGAGTCTATTGTTGTGATTGCCAAGACAACATACTATAATTTAGAGGTGGACCGAGTTCATTAGTAAAGTTCGATAATGCCGTCAGTGAAGAGGGAAATGGCGAAAGAGGCTCTTAAAGTTAAAACAGTGTTTTGCTCAATGAAAAACAAAGCAAAAAAACATGTAAACTAAAACAACTTAATTTTCTAATGAAAGTAACAAAAGTTGTGACTCACCGTCCACACTTTCAGGACTGAACCTCATGAGGTCAGTGGGTGATTTCTGAAGTCTGGGTGGGGGTCGCCTGGGTGGGGTGATTACGGGAACAGTGGTGGGTCGTGGTGGGATCCTGGATGGGGGAGCTGCAGGAGTGTGAGCAGACGGTGATGGGGGCATGGAATTGGTAGGGGGTGACTGAGCAAGTTCCAATGCTGATCCATCAGGAGGGAGATGAGGATACACATGGCCAGGGGCTACAGGGGCAGGTCGGTGGGGCACTGGGGTGGGAGAAGCAGCAGGAGCAGCAGGGGCTGGCCTATGAGGGACAGGCTTGCTGCTAACAGTCTCCACACGAATGGGTTGTAGCGGGACCTTGGACGGAACAGAGGCAACTCTGGGTCCAGTAGGTCTGGGCGGAGGACGCTTGACTCTACGCTCCACACTTCCCAGCAAGTCCACTTCAGTACTCCCACTGCGATCCAACTCTGAGGTATGGAGCAGAGGGACTGGACGGTTCGGAGGGGGTGGTCGAGGAGACACTGATCCTGATCTCAATCCATCCAGTGATATCAAATGTCCTTCATTTTCATGTTCAAAACCTCGATTCACAAAAGACAGCCGTTTCTCCTTAGGTGGCGGTGGCACAGGGCGAGCTGGAGGCATGGAGTACCGGTGTCGTTCTTTAGCAATCCGCTGTCCTTCGCTGACATCTGGGGAAGTATGGAAACGACTGTCACTTTTACTATGATTCAGAGCAGGAGAGGTTGGCTGCAAACTTGGCATGCCAGAGGAACCATTTTGTATATTACTCTGATTTATGTCACCAGTAGAACCTGAAATACCACTACGAGCCAAGAGCCCTTCAAATGATGAAAAATCCAATCCACCTGGAGTGGAGCTTTCTTCAATCTTGCCCAAACTACTCAAGCTGCCATCCTGTCGTGGAGAATTTGTAAGAACTGGATGATCATCTGCTTTGGTAGACGAAAAGGAACCTGACCTTGAATGCTTGTCTTCCTCCGCAATACTGCTGACCCTTGACATATCGCCTTCGCTCTTGGCCTTTTCCAGCTGCGCTATGACAATGTTGTCCAATGAGAGACCCACGTCAACACCGGTGAACACTTTTTTCTCTCTGGCCGCAGGAGGCTTTTCTGCAGGTGAAGTACCTTTCGGCCCTTTGTAGGGTAAAACTGGCTTTGGTGCAAGGCTAGGTTTGGGCTTCAAAGCTGGTTTAGGGGCTGCTTTAGGTTTTATCAGGATCACTGGTTTTCTCTCTTGCTGATGAGCAGGAGGCACTGCTGCTCTCTGTGTTGACACCTGCACAGAACTTGCTGTAGAAGTCTGGCTGCTGGGCTTTCCCAGGACTGTTTTCATAGAAGGTGCTGAAGAAGTAGAAACAGGAAGAGCCGGAGAAGCGTCTAATACTGAAGTGGCGGGTTTCCCCTGATTGCTCTCATGAACATAACCCGATTGCACACCATGAGAATGTTCAGCGTCATTTGAACCTATGGCAGCAGAATGAACAGAAACAGTCTGGCTTTTCGCATGGTAGCTAACACTATCTGACAATGACGGTTCAGTCTTTCTATGGTTTGTTTCCGATAAAGTAACATCAGAATCAGTACTTTTCAAGTTTGTTTCTGCTTCATCCGAATCTTTACTGGGAGCGCCACAGATAAGCTTGACATGATTTGCTGGCACTAATCCCACAGCACCGGAGTCGTTGCGAGCCTCCAACCACTGACTGTCAATGTTGCGAATAACGTCAATCGTGTCACCTTCACGGACACTCAAGTCCCCATCCACCTCACTCTGAAAGCTATGCAGCACCAATGCTATGCCTACTTCTCCAGCGGAATCGGATGTTTGCTGAGATGCCTTCGCTTCTGATGAAGGTGCGGAGCCAGGAAGTTCATCTTGAGTTTTCGTGAGCAAAACAGGCTGGTGGCCATTACCAGAAGCGGTGCTGTAAGCATACGGGCAATCAACAATAATCTCAACATAGGAGGCAGGGAAGAGTCCGATCTTGCCGTCCAGCTCCCCCTCGATCCAGTCTTCATCCTTATGCTGGATCAGGGTCACAATCTCATTGTCAGAGAAAGAAAGCTCCTTGGATGTCTGGGCATGGAAGGGGTACAGAGTTTTAGCGTAGGGCGTAATCTCGGCATCATGGGAGCGCGTGTTTTCACTGGTATAGGAAGCTGTGTGTTGAGGAGGTTGCTTGAAAGAGGACTCTTGTGCAGATGATGAGCTTGCAGAACTCAGCCTTTCCGCGTAGTTGTCGTTTCCAGCATGACTGTAGGTTCGGCTCGCTTCAACACTGTCCTGCTTACCTCCCTCCCAACTGCCTGCACTGGAAGGATTGGCTGAGCCCTTCTCGTCAATGTCATCCAGAAATTCCACACAGATGGTGGACACCAGCCCCACCTTGTTGTGGCATTCTCCATAGAACCAGTCCTCGTCCACCACTTCTGTGACGGTGATCATGTCTCCTATCTGAAATCCCAGTTCTCCCTCGATCTGCGGCACTACATCCACCAATGCTCTGGCAAACATTGCCTCTGATGTAGCCGCCAGACTGTCAGACCGAGCCTGAATACAGCACGAAAAGTAGTGAATTAGTTTTCTTCTATTAGAGTATAATTAAATCACAGTCTTAATGTCAAAGCCATATTCTAGCCATATTAACAAACTGTGTTTACCATGGTGTGCATCACAAGAATTTCCTGAAACAACACCAGGAAATTATTTTTTATGCATCATTGTGTATATTTGAACAGTATTTCCCGAGGGTGAAAAAAAAAAAGCAAATTATTTTTCTTTGCCATATATTGATTAAATCCCACCATTGCCAACAGCAAAAATACAACACATTATAGAATAATACTAAAAACTACAAGTTAAGTAACAGCGGGTTGTTGTTTTGTTTGCAGAGAGACAAGCTTAGTTTTCTTCCATCCAAACGAAACTATAATAACCACAATGACTATAGTTACAGTTAGGACCACCAATAAGTTTCCTCAGAAGTTTAATGTTCTCCATGACGTGTCAGGAGATTATTTCACTCTCAACCCCACTTCATTTTATCCCACCCACCCCTACACAAACACACACCCCTTAACCCTATGGTATACAAAATTTCAGACTACCGATTCCAGAATGCCTTACTTAGCTCCGATAATGAGTAAGTGCTCCATCCAAAACACTTTCATTAGCAGGCAAGCCAGCTGAAAGCCTACAATGCTATCACTTCTAGATACAATTCTGTACAATCACCATCAATACATGTACGAAAACAATCACTTTGTACAAAAACAATCACTTTCAACAACTTCCTTGTCTCTAGCACGGCAGATAAATTGCTGTACCATTGTTCAGCTGCTAAGTCAATGGCTCTAGGTCACTGAATCAGTTTATGTCTAGTATCTAATTTCTGGTGCTTCCTGGAAGAGTAAACTCTGAAAATTTAAATAGCTTGTGGGTAAAAAAAAAAAAAAACACGACTTGTCGCTCCTTTGTCACTCTCTTCACAACAATGGTCCCAAACGTTTTTTTAGTAACTTCAGAATTTTAACTGTTACAGTGAACCCTCACTACTTCGTGGTTTGACACTCGCGGATTCACGACTTCACGGATTTTTTCATTACAATTGTACAGTACCGTAACAATCTTTTTTTTTTTTAATACTGTTTTATTGCTAAACATTTGTGTCTGTGTACTGTATGTACATACTGTAGATATATCTGTACATTACTGTACTGTAAAGGGTGGTTTGTTAACAGTACGTAAGGACAGGGTTTATAAAGTCCAAATACACAGTAAATACATACTGTAAATATGGTGTCCATACGCGAATTTTCAGCTACCCCGGCCAGTCTCGGAACCTATCTACCGCGATCAACAAGGGTTCACTGTACTCTATTTCATCATAACGAAAGGCATGGATTTTTGTTTGTTTGTCACCTTTGCAGGCAAAATTTAATTCTGATTTAACTCTTTGACTGCTTATGACTAAATAAGTCGTCATACAATAGTGTGACGAAATATGCCAATGACATGTTAACTCGTCATCATCTTTGTGACGTTTTTTTTCTCTGCATATTTAAACGACCATCAACACAAATACGCACTAGTTGGAAAGCCCAGAACATTAGCTCTATATTCTTAAGTTAGGTATGACCTCTCTTTTCAATGACAGTTGGCCGCTGGTAATGACATGTTACCTTCAGACTGGCAGAGCGACTTTGTAGGCTGGCAGACCTTGACCTCGGCCCTTCTGTGATGATCTGTAGTTCCTTGACACAAGACAGCGGGAAAATGCCACGCAAAGGTCCATTTTTTCCTCGCCACCAGTTCTCGTCTACCTGTTCTGTGCCTAGGATTATGTCCCCTGAACCAATCAGCAAAACGCAATTGCTGTCATTAAAAAGCACAAGTATATAAAGGATACAATCAATGACAGCATTAACCATCAGACACATCTATACATGGGCGTATGTGATACACAGAAATGAATTTGCTGCATTACCTTTCAGACCAGCACATCATGTTGGCAAGCTAATTCTACCATGATGCACAGAGCTTATTCTAGGATTTTGAAGAAGTGGGGGCAGGCCCCCCTTCCTTGAAAAAAAGGGGGGGGATTAGGTCCCCCTCTGACCAAAACAGTGGGGGCGTCTTCTCGGCATATATAGGGTGTACACACAAACAAATATCCATACTTGTTTTCTCCCGTGATGTTCCCGGATAAACTGTGAAACAGTCAAGTGTCGCATTCTCTCCAAACAGTAAGTACACACAAATCGCAGACAAAATAAAACACAAACTGGTATCTGTAACCTTGCTTTCACAACTGTTGCATAAAAGCTCTGCTATTTTAGAAGATCAGTCATGGGAAAACAGTGTGACTGTTTTCTTCTCAGTTCCTCCACTGAATTCGAAGTCGAAAAGCGTGCGCTTTTTCGAAGCCATTCTGATTCTGATTGTAAACCAGTTCCAACCGGTCAGGTTCATCAATGCCACACTCAGAAGAAAGGTGATTGGTCAAAAAGAATAGCATCAACCAATGAAAATTTGAGACACATCGCATATATACAAGAGAGCAACTTCCGTTTAACTCCAGTTTTCGCTACGCCCTAGCAGACGACAGAAACTTCACAGTTAAGCCCGCTTCGATCAAGACATGTAGCGGGATATTTCCAATCTCCGCGGGATCGCGAACATGCTCATCGAATTCCTTTGTGGGAAAAAAACTTTTTGTGCGTGATCCCGCGCCCTAGAATAAGCTCTGATGCACAGAATTTACACTGCCTTCAACTTTTGAATTGTACATCTCTTAAAGGCTGATCCTTCCATTTACAATGCAAATCAAAGATTACACATTGAACACAGAGTATGCAAGGTATGTTTGCTTCTTTCACTATAGCTGAGGTGTTTTTAATACTAATAGTATGCTAATGGCCTTCTGCCAGAAAATCTGGGAAAAGAAGACACCACAGATGATCGTTAAACCAGCGCTAGCCATCTTTCTCTGTCCTCAGCAACACCTATGGCTTCGCTCAGTGTCAAGCCAGTCCATTCTCAAATGTTGTCCTCCCACCTCTTTCCCCATCTCCCTCTTCCTCTGCCTCCTTGCACCGTGCCTTGCAGGATGGTCTTTGCAAGGCCTGATGCTCTGGTGACGTATCCATCAGTCACTGATCATTCCAATCCCCAGTATAGGTAATTTGAAACAGTGCAAGAATTACAGGACAACCAGCCTTCTTCTATTAGCAATCTCAGTAAGACCTTGCTGAAAGTCATACCAACTGAAGAACAGATGCTGGCAGAAGAGCAGGAAGGTTTCAGACTAAGGAAGGAGCAAAGTTAAGCAACTCTGCAACTTCTGTATTATGATTGAAAGGCATCTTTAAAGGCTTACATTATGTATTAGAAGCAGCAAGGATTTTTTTTAAACAGTTTTAATTTCAGTGAACAGAACATAATAGCATTAAAGCAGAAACTGCAAACCTTTTGCCAATTCAAGATCTCCGCTTTGATCGGCCGGGAAGTCAACAAGCACCACAAAGACACGCTGTCCCATTCGCGCATCTGGTAGAACCACCACTTCCACAAAGTTTGAGGGGAAAGAGCCTGAGGCGCCATAGATTGCCTCTCCCTGCAACCAGTTGCTGTCCACCACATTGGTAATCTTAATGATGTCACCGACCTGCAGTGACAGTTCACCAGACTGTTGGGCAGTGAAATCATACACAGCTTTCACATATTGGCCAACCTCAGGACCCATCTGTAAAAGAAGATAGTAAAAATTTAAAAAAAATCTGAAGTAAACAGCTACAAAACCTTTTGCCTCAAAGCAATGATATTTGAAAAAAAAATATGTTGAACTTGAAGTTTAAATTAATATGTTTGAATCAAATCCAATGAAATAAACTTTTTTTTAATCTAGAGCGATACAATAACATTTAAAATTATTTTAGAGAATTTACTTTTAGATACAATAAATGATAATCAAAAACACAATACCCACCCCCCATCTCTAACTCCCATCCTCCCCTCAACCCCCTCCCCCCCCCCCCCCCCCTCCAAAATAAAACTAATATTTAAAAAATAATGCTAATTAGGTAATTTATTTTCCAGGAATGACTAAAAGCAAATTAAAAGTTTAAAAAATTATCACAAGAAACAAAGGAATATATGAAGAACTAAAACACTCGGAGCCCCCCCCTTCCCCCCCCCAAAAAAAAAAAAAAAAGCAGCAAGAAACTATCCTACAGTAACTGCAAAAATGGACGTGGGTTACTAAACTTTAGCAATCCCATTCCCGAACGAACGTTGTGGCCAAGTGGTCTAAGGTGGGACTAACTTGCCTTGTCCACAAGCTAGAAATCAATGGTGTCTGACAGGTGTGGGATTCATTCAGCATGTGGGTGTTATGTTTCTCTGAATATTATAATTACTTTTGACTCGGGCATGTCTCGGGGTTTTTCTCCAGGTGCTCCGGGTTTCCTCCCCCAGCAATATTTCAAAAACATAACTAATATTAGGTAGGTTGGGCCAATAAAGTGTCAAAATATTTTTTAAATAAAAAATCAAACTGCAGTTATAGCAAAATGACTAGAGATCAAAAGGTGACAGTCACAGACCTCAAAAATAAAAATGATATTAAATGTGCAAGATGATCATTTTTATACTGGAAAAGCATTACAGTATACAGTATGGTAAAGGACTTTGCGCTCGATTGCTTAGTTCTTGAGTAATTGAGTTTTGAATGAGACTGCTTGCAGAATGTCATTTGTGACATGTGACACCAAACTGTGTATAATTGTGATAATCCAGCTGGGACCAGACAGCATATGATAGTATGAACAAACTATGTTAGTGATTCTACTGACAGGGATGGAGAAAAAATTCACAATTTCCAACTAGTTTAATAAGAAAAATGGTTTTGTTTGTCGTCACAGTCACAAATGACATTCACTATGTAGGAGACAATTCCATTCCGACAAAACAAGACAAGCATTTGAAGTGATACTATTATTTATTCATAACTTATAAAAAGTAAGTTTGACAACATATGTGAAGAAAACCAGCACAATGATACTGAAGCCAGAAATGGTAGTTCTACTGTCATTTGTGACAACTGTGGGAGTGACGCGACAGATTTTGCAGTCACACGTCACAAATAACACAAGAAATACCTTATTGTATGAAAATATACCACATGCACTCCTTGTGAAATTCGATAAACAAATCCTTAAAATCAAATGTATTAAAACACCAGCAAACTTGTTAATAAAAATATTAACTGTGTCATTTGCAACATATGCCAAAGTAAGATGCCGTCACACGTCACAAATGACTTATCATGAAAATGCATCAGTTTAAAAATGTCATGCAATTCAAAAATAAAAATGGAAACGTGAATCCATAGTGGGATCAAGGAAAACAAGTTCATCTACTTTTATTTTTATTTATTTTTTTCTTTTTTCCTTGTATTTATATCAATGTGTTGTTGTTTCCTGTTGTCCGCCAGTGATATTTTTGATAAATTATTTATTATTTGGGTAGCACTTATTTAAGCCTTGTGCTTTTGTGCACCATAATTGGTTTAACCTTTTATTATCTGGTTTGTTGAATACATTTATGTTTAAACCATCTATCACCACACCATGGTCAAGGTAATCTTTTTCGAGAAAAGTGAAATATTGTCCCCATGACCGGAGAAACTTCAGTGGCCAGTCTTGTTGTCTGACCAAAAGCAATGACCTGCAACAGTCCCATACAGCACATTTTAACATTATGTAATCAAGACTAAAATACTTGGAGTAGTAAGTTGGGATCCGATTGTTACAATTTCCTATTAAAAGAATTCTGGAAAGAAAACTGTGGAAAGAGTAATTTTATGGATGTAATTTAAGTATTTTCGTAACAAAAATATTAAAAGTACAGAATCAGATATTAAACTATTTTCCAAATGCAGTAAAAACGAATTATGTAAATATTCCCATACTTGGCCATAATAAAATTTCTAGCCTTTCTTTCTCTTATAAGTTATACTGTTTTTGTACCGAACTGCCATATTGTATCCTGAAACAAAGGCAAGGTGTAATGTTCCTGGCCAGTTGGTTTGTATCCATACATACTTTAAAGTTGTTGTTTTTTAAGTGCCATTGCACAAGGTACATTAATGTAAAAGAAAACTAACTCTGGAAGGAAGTAATGATAATATAGAATAGAATACTATATTTTACCTGGGTTTAGGAGACCCTGCTAAAGGCACAGACTACTCCAAGCAATGAGTTACAGGTGCTGGTTCATTATCATCATGTCTGCTGAGACTTCCTTGTTCATAGAACATTGTAACAGTGGCCATGTGGTCAATTCTTTATTCAGATGCCTACTGATCATCTGCGGCTGACTGTAAGAGGTAGCATTTTGTAGCTCTTCCAGTGCTTTCTTGAAAAAAGCCTTACAACATTCTTGTGGTAGATATTTTTGGTTTTGCGGGTTGACCCATTCTGTGTCTTTTGCTCGGATCAATTGCAATACCATCATTTAAACACTCCTTTCTGTTTCTCCTAAAAGGCCTCCCATCTGTCAGGATCAACTTTGAGTCGCTCTTGATTTTCATAAACACCTCAGATTATTTGTGTTTGGGAGAGGTATTTGCAAAGCTGGCCACAGAGGCCTAAGACCTAAAAAAGAAAAAAAAATTAAACAAAAAGAAAAATGGAAAATGTTATTTCAATGGTAAGAATACAATTTGTCGTCACATGTATTTCTGTAACATATGACACACACAACTAAGTACTTAGAATGAAAAAAGTTATTCAATGCAAATGTTTTAACTTAAAACAATGTTGCAATAAAATTCATGAAACTGAGCAAGCATATTAATAATCTGGACAGCATAACTTGTACAAACTAAAACATTTTGTGTCATTTGTGATATGTTACACGAAACAAAATTGTGTCACAAAATAGCAGTACATCAGAAAATATTCCTAGGCTGCTAATGTAGCTTCCTGTTGAGACATGCTTGTTGTGTCTACACTCAAACACCCTAAAATCTAACTTATTTCACATAATCTGTGATTTATTTATAATAATACATATTTTATAATGTCATTTGTGACGTCAGTGTTTCATTTGTGACTAAAATATAAGTGTGACACCACAAAAAAGACTTACCTTCTCTCCTTTCTGCCATTGAACCAAAGGAAATGGGCTGTTTGACCATGTGCAATTCAACTTTCAGTTACTAGAAATTCAGGATTTAAAAATAAACTGCCTTTAATTATTATAATAACAATACATATGTCATTTGTGACAAATGTGACACCGAAGCTAAAAAGTACTGTATTTTATAGTGTACTTATGCCTACAAACAGCTTTTTTGTTTAGAATAGTATTCTATGCCAAACAAAATGAAAACATTGATTTCTGTTTGATCCAACTTGTATTTAAACCCTTTTTTGATTACTTCAAGTATGAAACACTGTGTGACACGAAAGTGTCACAAATAACACGACTTTTTGAAGGGTAGTTTCTTAATTTGTATATTTAAAAAATCCTATTTAAAGCAAATATCCTGTTAAAATGATCCCTTTACTATCCAAACAAACAGAAGTAAACAAATGGATAGCCCCTGTTTTAAGACAGAAGCCAGTGTTTCCCACAGCTTTGTTTTCAGAGAGTCCTGGGACTCTCTGGTGCAAAATTTCAAGAGTCCCCTTACAAAATTTGAGAGTCCCCTTACAATTCCTACATTTATCTTGATTTTGATTACCAACATCACGGACACACAAATACGCCTCAAAGTCAAACAAAGCTTAGTTTTCAATGCAACTTTATTGAAAATTATGAATAGCCATAAAACAAACAAGCCAACAAAAGGAATACTGTTCTGATAAATGTTACAAAGGAATCCATCATTGACTAGAGGAACCTTAAAATCACATAAAATGACCATAGAACAAACATGAAATAGTCATACGACAATTTACACACATCAATCTGCATGTCCCCAGAACAATTCCAGTGTGGAACTCTTTACCGGCAGTAGTAGCCGAGGCCCCCAGCTTGGCATCTTTCAAGCAGGGGCTAAAGTCCCTCCCATTCTAGCTTATTTTTACATCCTCCAGAAAGTAGTGGTGATGAAGGCTGAGGCTGTGCTGGTCGGGGCCTAGCTCCGGGGACCGTCACGGTAGCCAGATTGGCTTAGCTAGAATCATGAAACCTGTAAGGATTTTTTTTATACCTTCCTTACCACCCTCTATCGTTTGAGTTGCTTCCTTCTTTTTAGTTTTTTTCTTGCTCCCTGCGCGCAACACTGTAGAAATATCAGTTTTGATAGCACAGTGTATACTTTCAGATTCAGACTGACAAATTGTCTCTGTAAAAGCAGTTAGTGTTAGAGGTGACTAAGTCGATGACCAGAAGAAAAAAAAAAGAGACAAAAAAATCTGTTCAACTGCGTATTACAGACAAGATCATCATTGCCAAGTCTAGGGAGAACTGAAAATGATTCAACATTTAACGATTGCATCGTCTTCCGCATTTCTGCGGGTTATCGTTTTCCGTAGCCATGTGTCGAGCGACATGTTTCAGCTTTTTGGAAGGAAACAAAAAGGCTGCGCATGCGTGTCAGCGCGGTCAGTGGGTAGGGGAGATCACCGCGCTTACTCGGCTCGGGCGCACGATAGCTCAGAGGTGCCGGGATACATAACGGCAGTAAAAAAAAAAAAACAACGTTGCGTCCCTTGTGACGCACCCTTTTTTTTTTCTTGCGTCCTTTTTCAGTTTTTGTGCGTCTCTGACGCACACACGTGCGTTTTGGGAAACACTGGAAGCGATCATTATGAACCATGTTGTCTCTCCATCGTTTTGCACATGCTCAGTAGAGCTCTGACTGGATTAAAATCCCAAATCTTCAACTTGGATGTTGCTTTTACCAAATCCAACACTATCTTATCTGCTAAAGCTATGTTTCTTATGTCTATTCAAGCAAATTCCTTCACATAATATTTTAAAATAAAATAGTTGGAAGTGTTTGAAGATGTGAGCATGTGATTATGCACCTTTTGACTTCCAGTCAAATACATAACTAAACATATTTATGTCAACATTGTAATAATTCTTTAAAAATTAGCTGCATGCATATAATACATACAGACATGTACAGTATGGTATGAACAAAACAAAACATCTTAGAAACACTTCCAAATAAGAGAGGCACGGTGGCCTAATAATGGTAGTGCTTTGGTTATAGCCCTGTCCGGGCCATTGTGTTGTGTCCCTGGGAAAGACACTTTACTCCTGTTTCCTACTCCTTCGGATGAGAGTATAAACCGAGGTCTAGTCTGTGTCGCATGCACTCCACCATAACGGACTTTAAAGATCCTGACGCTCATGTCCTAGACGGGTGAGTGCCGGTAACAAGAACATACCCAGCATTTGGCTGCAGCGTCCTCAATAAGTTGAGGTTGGCAGACCCCAACGAAAGAAGAAGAAGAAGAAGAATAACTCAACTGTGGAAAATAGGTTATTACATTAACATAGTTTTGTTTTTTTTTGTGTGTAGTACCATTGACATTTTTATAATTACAATAAAACGGAAAGAAATGTGTCACAAAGCGGGACATTACTAAAAGATTTTTCCTTTAGAACTAAAAAAATGCAAAAGCTGGGAATGTTTGGAGAGGTGAATACATGTCATTGACTGATTGTTGATTGTAGAGTTGTGGAAGATGACTGGTGTGTACACAAAAACGGCAACACAGCTGCAACATGCCCGAAACTCCCCTAACATGTTACTCAAACTAATCGAGACAAAACAATTAAAATACGACTACAACTGCACAGGTCGACAAATACTTCAGACAATTAAAAACAAAACAAAATAGTGTCCTCACGTCAAATAATGTAGGCAGATAGTATTATCATTCCAGCTCCAGAATGCTTCCTCCAAACTTCTCCAAACACAGGCGGTGTTACCCCTTCTGAGCACTCCCTGGTACACTAGTCCACTTAAAAATCTGTTTTAAAATTTGCAACAGTAGTTGTATCAACTATATTTAATAACAAATAACACATTACTTCATATGTTTATATTGCTAACCATAATTGTCATTAAAGCTTTATTTGACGAAGCGCATAGTTTTTTACAAAACCGAGAAAAATACCGAGTCCAACGATGCAAGGGAAATAATTCGCGGAGTTTTGTTTCTAGTTGAAAGGTTTGGATCGTTTATGTTTTTGTTATTAATGTATAGTTTGTAAATATAAAGAAAATACCTTTGATTAAGTCACCAACAGGGATTGAACAAATTGCTGTAACTGTAATGCCTGAAATGCTCATATACCTTGATGATGTGTTGTTTGTTGGGATTAGGCGACAATATCCAGACATACTCCCCTCGAAATCATTAGTTACATCGTTTACAAGCCCTTGCAATGTGGGTTCATGTATATTATGCCTTATGGCCTTCTTTCCGTTAATAGAATATAAAGACTCAAAAACTTCCAAATGACTTTGGATCTGTTACAAGGATGAGGGGATGAGGCTGTAGTTGATGTGCTTTTCCATATGTGGGGCTTTGTAGGCCTGGGCTCCCTTCAAAAACGCCGAACAATAGCCCGACTATCCTATCCTATCCTATCCTGTCCCATAACCCGAAGGTCGTAGGGGCACCACAGATGATCGCCTAACCAGCATACTCCATCTTTCTCTGTCCTCAGCAGCCCTCATGGCTTCACTCAGTGTCAAACCAGTCCATTCTCGAATGTTGTCCTCCCACCTCTTTTTCGGTCTCCCCCTTCTTCTACCTCCTTGCACTGTGCCTTGCAGAATGGTCTTTGCAAGACCTGATGATCTGGTGACGTGGCCATACCATCGGAGTTTCCGTTTCTTCACCACTGTGAGCAGGTCATCGTGTTGTCCAATGGCTTGTGTGATGGTCTGTCGGACTTCGTCGTTGGTGATGTGTTGGGTATAGGAAATGCACAGAAGTCTTCTGTAGCACCTCATCTCCATGCTTTGTATTCTTCGTTGGAGATCTGCTGTGAGGGTCCATGCTTCGCAAGCATATAGGAAGATGGAGATGACCAGAGAGCGCAGCAGTCTTACTTTGGAATGTAGACTGATGGTTCTGTCTTTCCAAATGGGCTTCAACCTAGTCAGGGCAGCAGTTGTTTGTGCGATCCTGGAGAGGACTTCCTGTCGAGATCCATTGTCTGACACAATGGCTCCTAAATATTTGAAGCTGTGCACTGTGTTGAGGGATTGGCCTTGTACTTTGATGTCCGTGTTGATGCCATTGGTGTTGTTGGTCATCATTTTGGTCTTCTTTGCACTTATTTCCATTCCATAAGCTCTGGAGGTGGTGTCAAGCCTCTGTACAAGCTGTTCAAGTTCTTGTTCCTCTCCAGCCAATCCATCAATATCATCCGCAAAACGAAGATTGGAGATTGCTCTGCCCCCTATGCTGACTGTGCCTTCGTGATCTGCAAGAGCATCTGACATGATGCGCTCTAGGAAGATGTTGAAGAGTGTTGGAGAGAGTAGGCATCCTTGACGCACACCGATTGTTGTTCTGAACCAGTTCCCGATGACGCTGTTATGGAGGACTGCACTGGTAGCCTTGTCATACAGGCTTTTGATGACTTCTATAATTTTAGGGCTGATGTTGTACACTTTCATGGTTGCCCATAGAGCTGCATGCCAGACTCGGTCAAATGCCTTCTTGAAGTCTATGAACACATGATATAGATGTTGTTGGTGCTGTAGGTATTTCTCACAGATTATTCTGAGGTTGAAAATCTGTTCAGTGGTACTTCGCCCTGCCATGAATCCTGCTTGTTCTTCAGCTATGATTTGTTCAGCTTGTGGTTTCAACCTGTTGAGTATTATTTTCAGGAGGACCTTGCTGGGATGGCTGATGAGGCTGATGGTGCGGTAATTTTCACACTCCTGAAGGTTACCTTTTTTGGGAAGAGTGATGACAAGCGACTGGGTCCATGGTGTAGGCCATTCCCCACTCTGCCAGATCTTGTTACAGATAATGGTGAGAGCATCAGTCATTGCTTCTCCTCCTGCTTGTAGCAGTTCCGCTGGTATGTTGTCCACTCCAGCTGACTTCCCTTTCTTCAGCGATTGCACTGCTGCCTCAACTTCTTCCCGGAGAATTGGGAGGATTTCTTCTTCTTCTCTGCTCTCGGGACATGCTAGAACTGATGGGTCTCCATTTGGTGTATGGTTGTAAAGGTCAGAGCAGTACTCTGTCCATCTGTCCAAGACTTCTTGTTCTTCTGTAAGGCATATGCCAGACTTGCTTTGGATAGTGGACACTTTGGGCTGTTTAACACTTGTCAGCTGCTTCACAGTCTGGTAGGCCTTCTTGCTGTTGTTCTTGTTCAGATTGTTCTCTATTTCCTGGCATTGATCTTCTATCCAGTTCTCCTTTGCTGTGCGCATGCCTTTTCGGATGTCATTGTTGATTTTTCGGTAGACATCAGCTCCCTGTGAGGTGTTCTTTTTCTTTTTTAACTCTCTTCGTTTATCACACAGATCCAAAAGTTCAGGTGTGATCCACGGCTTCTTCTTTGGTCGGTGCTTGCCCGACTATCCACTTTCTTCAAAATCCACCACAAAACCATCCAAGTCAGATGCTCCCACCTGAAACCACTGCCATCAAGATCCCGGCGTGGCCACAGCCTACAGTACACCCGCATCCCCTGCCGTACAGACCACCGCCAGTCAGCCTTCTTCCCCCGGACCGTCCGCGACTGGAACCTCTTGCCCGCTGAAGTGGTGCAGGCACCGTCAGTCAGCGCCTTCATTACAAGGGCGCTGGCGGTGCTGTAGCCCACACCTCCACAATCCCATACACCTCCCCCCTCTCCACCCTCTTCCCTCTCTTACCCAACAGCCCTGCCCCTTATCAAACCGTTTCTTACCCCCAGTGACAACATATATCGCCCTATTGCGACAATAGTGATCATTATTGATCGTGGTCGTCTAATGGAAGAAGAAGAAGAAGAAGTACTTAGTAGTAGTAGTAGTAATACTAGTACACAGGCAGCGGGAAAGCTGCTCAGGATTGGGGGGGGGGGGGGGGGGCACACACACATTATTATTCACTGACATCAGGGCCAGACCTGGGAAAAGTCGAGGGGTGGGGTGTGGGGGTGTGGGTTACAGATTCAGCGAAGGCGCGAAGCGCCGAGCCTTCTAGGGGGGTCGGGGGGCATTCTCCCCCGGAAATTGTTTTTTTCAAGGATGCAAAATGGTGCAATCTGAACCTTGAAAAAGCCATCTGTGATGGTCTGGGACTTTGAGCTTTTTGAACAATTGAACTGACAAACTCTGGGGTAGAAAAATTATCCTCTGCCCCTCCTTTAAAAAAAAAAAACACACACACACACAAACATTTATTTATTAGCAGAGATGTTTTGTATACTATTATTATTCACTACTTTTTGTTGATCGTTAACGGTATAAAGCTTTACCTTGTAGTTTATGAACATCACCGCCTTGCTTTCACTTAATTCAGTCTTGCTGCACTAGGTTCCTCGGCATTAGTACCATTTGTGAATTGTATCTTCTGGCAAAACAGTTCACTGCCTCTTTGAAGTCAATATCAACATCCCTGTGCACTTTCAGTAAAGCAAGTCCATTGAGTCTCTGTTGCCCCATTGTAAAGCGCAGGTAGTTTTTCAGGTTGCGCAACTGACTGTTTGAACGCTCACACTCGGCAGTAGTGACAGGCAGGGTGCAAAGGTTCTTTAGCATGATGAACAGGTTGGGATAAAAATCCCTGTCACAATGTTTCAGTGCTTCTGATGCCGTGGATGGGATGATAGCTGTCGCATTCTCAGCAGCATTTCGCCATTTGCAAACCCACCGTTGGTATTCTGCATCAAGGGTAGCGTTGTCTGGTAGATCAGACTCCCACAACACCCGGTCAGTCGCCAGTGCTGCGAGGCAGCAAAACGAGCCAACAGAGCAGTGGGGCAGATCATGCGAACAGTCACAGCCAGAACTAAGGTAGTTATTGTCCCACTCTACAAATCAATTGTACGACCACACCTGGAGTATTGCATCCAGGTATGGCGACCTTACCTCAAAAAAGACATTGCAGAGTTGGAAAAGGTGCAGAGGAGAGCTACAAGATTGATCACAGGGATTGGTCACCTGCCGTACGATGAGAGACTGGCTTTTTGCAATTTGCAGAAATTAGAAGAAAGGAGAGACAGGGGAGATCTCATCGAGACATTCAAGATCATTAAGGGGCTTGAAAAAGTTTCTGCTGACAAATTTTTTACTTCATGCCAGTCATCATTCTACCATAGAGGTCACAGCAGCAAACTGTTCAAAGATAGGTCTAGACTGAATCTCAGAAAGAACTTTTTTTCACAAAGAGTTGTGAACCCATGGAATGCACTGAAACAATCAATTGTTGAAGCTGAAACCGTCAACCAGTTCAAGAACCGCCATGATAAAGAGACAGTTAAGGGGGTTAAAATGAGTTCTCAAACTTCCTACCCCGTCGGCCGCGCTCAGTGTCCACTCAGGTAAAAATTCAGGTAATTGCCAGCATCACCCCTTCTGGAACCTGCATGAAACCATCCTGATTGTCTATTAAAGTGCTTGGCACCAGACATAGACCATTAACTGCTAGACCAGCATTTTTGAACCTCGAGTCCAATTCGGTTGACAGGTGTTCCAAGAAAGGAATGGCAATGCTAATCTTGAAATATTCTTCTGGAGTGGTTGCAGGTTGGTTGTCACGGAGAGTCTGTCGGGATGCTTGACGAGGAACAATAACACCAGTTGTCAAAGCATTTGCCATTTTGCTGACTTCTTCACTTGTAGTCGAGAAAATTGCTGATATTGAAAACGGTAGACTGTAAAAACTGACAGCAAATGAAAGTTTTCAAAACGCGACTCTGACGTGCACGATGTCGAAAACTGTCACTTTGATCTACGCTAAGGCTAACGATTATGACGCGTCGACAGGAAATGATGACGAAGGGACGAACTTCTCTCACTGATCAGAGGGTGATGATGATGATTATGATGATAAACACTTGTATTGGTTGATTCCATTAGAAGGAAAAAAAATCCTTTGATGCGCTGGCAAAAAATAAAAAATAAATAAAATAAATAAATAAATAAATAAATAAATAAAAACTACCACTCATTATTGAGGGGGGCAATATATAAGGCTGCCCCCTCCAACATTTTTCTAGGGGGGGGGCATGGTCCACCTGTCCCCCCCCCCCCTCCCTCCCGCTTCCGCCGCCAGTGTAGTAGTAGTAGTGTGGATACCCCGATTTCGAGGAAATGACTCCACAACTTTAGCGTGTGCAGTGAAAGGTGCCCTCAGATTTAATATCAGGCAAAAGCACTCTTTAAGAATGTGCGAGTAAAGCAGTGTGGCTGGGTTTTTAAAAAGTTTGTTAAGATATATATATATACACACACATGGGGTCTTCATCATAGGATGTTTACACTCCTGTTTGTCAGCGATGCCCTAAAGGATACAACAGACAAGGCTGATGCTGATGCTGATTCAGCGCTCAATGAGTTCCAATCTCAAATACGCTGTATAAAAGCCACATACCAAAGTCACTAAACAATTAAGTTAATTATACACAGAACTGCATTTGACTAGATCTAAAGCCAGACTGGGACATGTCTCTGTGTGACATTTGGTTGCAGATATATATATATATATATATATATATATATATATATATATATATATATATATATATATATATATATATATATATATGTGTGTGTGTGTGTGTGTGTGTGTGTGTGTGTGTGTGTGTGTGTGTGTCGGTGGCATGTTTTAGTATTTGATATTGTTTTGTTTTCCTTGATGCTGTGTTGATTAAAACTCGAGGTCTTATTATGTAGTTTTGACAACTCAAAAGTCATATTATATAGTGGTTGAAAACTAAAAAACTTTGTAGAAAGTACGAGCTTTGTAAAAAGTGATTCAATTTAAGCACTGAAAAAAATAGTCTGTTTACTGGAACATAGGAAGAAAAAATATGGTCGGCCGATAGGGTAGGGTTACTTTTTTTTTTCCTGAACCTTTATCACCTTGGGTGTGATTTTTTTTTTCAAAACAATCCCCCAAAAAGGTTTAGGGACGCGCCGAAAAATTTGGCTCGGTCAGGATACCATAAACAAACTTTGGGGGAGGGGGTGGGGTGGCCTTATACATTAATATTATATGTAATAATAATGACTTACGCAAGGTTTCTATAATTCTAGCAGTTTCATTCTCTCTTGACAGGCTCGTAGGATTTTCTGCTGTCAAATGTCAGACCCAAACAAGTGCCTGTTCTGTCGCATTGCCAATGGTCAAGAAGCTAACACACACATTTTGCTGGACCAGGATGGCATCGTTATTTTCAAGGATATACGACCAGCAGCGACTCATCATTACCTGGTTGTCCCCAAAGTTCACATGAAAAATGCTAAACATTTGATGCCTGAAGAAGTCCCAATGTTGAAGAAGATTGTGACGATGGGAAAGGACTTCCTTGTGCAGCAGGGTGGAGATTTGGATGATGCTAGACTGGGTTTCCACTGGCCGCCTTTCCATTCCATCCCCCACCTTCACCTTCATGTCATTTCCCCGCAATCAGAGATGGGCTGGATTGCGCGGGGTATTTTTAAACCACAGTCCTATTGGTTCAAGACTCCAGAATGGGTCCTACAGAGGCTGGAAGGAACGTCACTATAGTACTTTGAACTATAGTACTTTAGTCAGTTTCGATCTGTCTGCGATCAAAAAAAGGGAATTCTTTCCATTTATTTTTAAGCTGCTTTGGTTAAAAATGAACTTAAAATTTGTAAATTTGGTACCATTAATTGGTTCCATTTGTTCCATTTCTGGGTTACTGTATTAAGAAAATGAACTGAAATGTGTTTATTAATTGGGTACATAGCTCGGTGCCATTTGTTATATATTATTTTGTATTATTTCACGGATGGAGGCTTTAATTAATTAGCAACAAGCTTTGCTGTTAGTAATGACGAATCTTGCCAGTTTTGACCCAGTGATGGTCGTGATATGCAGTTCAATTCAACCTCTATACCTTCAAGTCCCCTGTACGCTGATGTGTCCGGGGACGTTAATCTACCTGAACTGAACTGAACTGAACTCTATACCATCCCTTATACTCTCACATGTCTGGGGACATTAACAAAATAAAAAAATTGTTAAAGGCCTCTACCCATTTTTGGCACTCATACTACTTGTTATTTTTTTATGTTGGAGACTAATTACATTTTAACACTCTGCTCATTACATAAATCTTAAATAATTGTTACCTCATGAATGAATTTACTGACATGTCTTTAGGATACTGAATCATAATAATTTAATCTGTTGTAGAAATTTAATTAACGTGTGTTTATATTGAATGTGTATTTAGAATGTGTTCTAAATTAACCGGCAAGGTATATAAACAGTATTAATTCATATTTATAATTTTTGGTAATCTTCATGGTAAAAAATTAAATTTTTGAGTAGTTTTATATTTTAGTGAGAAATGTGGTATAAGCTCATGATTGTGAATAATAATATGTCTTGGTGAGAGTGAGAAGATGTGATATTATCGTGATGATTAAATGTGCAATTGATGATCAAGTTGATCTCAGAAATAAAAGGACAAGAAAATTTACAGTCTCTTGGGTCCCTCTTGTTTTGGAAGTTACTTCCCTTGGACCGTATGGCTGGCGTAGAGAGAGCGCGATACCTTAGACTTTATCGCTCTCATTCAAATAATAATAATAATAACGGAAAATTTATACAGCGCTTTCCAAAATCACAAAGCGCTTTACACAAACAAATGTAAACACAACATGCGTACTTTGGTCAATAACACGCAACCACATACACATCCCAACACCAAAAATAACTAACAACACTCACTCATGGCGCCTAAGAAAAGGCCTCTAAAAAGATGCGTCTTCAAGTTCTTTTTAAAAGACGCTAGTGAAGGACTGTGACGGACGGACCGAAGTAGCGAGTTCCAGGTCTGGACGGAGAAGAAACTGAAAGCTCTACCACCGTGTCTCACCCTGTGGTATTCTGGTACACGGAACATCCTTTCATCTGACATACAGTCAAAAGTTCGGAAAGATAGCTAGGAGCAGTTCCAGAGATGATGTGGTAGCAAAGACATGAGGTTTTATATTTAATTCGTTGTTCAACTGCATGGGAGCCAGTGTAGCTCTTGAAAGAGAGGCGTGCAATGCTGTGATTTCCGTGCTTTGAAGATGAGTTTAGCTGCAGAGTTTTGGACTTGCTGAAGAGGTCTAAGGACTTTCTGTGTGCAACCTACAAGGAGTGAATTACAATAATCCAATCTAGACAGAATGTATGCGCTAATTAATGTTTTTGTTGCTTCTTGTGTGAGATACTGTCGAATGGAGCTTATGCGTCTAAGTTCAATGTATGCAATTTGACAAGGTCGATAACAGTGTCAGAAAAAGAAATAGAAGTAGTTCCAACAGTGATAGTTGAGGGAAGAGATGAGGGGTCTGCAGATGACGGAGAAACACGGATCGAGAGCATCGGTTTTGTTATCATTTAGCTTGAGACGGTTGCTTGACATCCACGATTTTACCTCAGTAACACAATCTTGAAGGGTCTGAACTAAATGATTGTAGTTAGAAGGAGAGTCAGAGTGATTAAGTTGGGTATAATCAGCATACATTTCGTGGCGGACAGAATGTGAGTTAATGAGACGTGAGAGAGGAGAGGTGTACAGAATGAACAGAACAGGGCCAAGCACAGAGCATTGGGGAACGCCAAAATCAAGCGGTTCTGCGGTAGCTTTAATACCGTTTACGAGAACAGCTTGTTTTCTTTCTGAGAGATAAGACCGAAACCAGTTAAGAGCACTGTTTTGGATTCCAAAATCGTTATTGAGACGTGATAACAGAATTTCATGATCGATAGAATCAAAAGCGGCCGAAAGATCCAAGAGAAGAAGAACTGAAATTTTGTCTTTGTCTAAAGAAATCAGAAGATCATTTAGAACGCGAAGAAGAACGGTCTCTGTGCTGTGCCCAGGACGGTAAGCAGACTGATGAAAAGTAAGAAGACTGTGAGCAGATATATGGGAGAGAAGTTGCTGAAGGATGAGACGTTCAAGTAGTTTAGAGAGAAAAGAAAGATTGGATATAGGTCTGTAATTCTTCAGATCATTACGATCGAGGTTGGATTTCTTCAGTAAAGGCTTAACGATAGTAGTCTTCTTCTTGCTGTTGTTCTTGTTCAGACTGTTCTCTATTTCCTGGCATTGATCTTCTATCCAGTTCTCCTTTGCTGTGCGCATGCCTTTTCGGATGTCATTGTTGATTTTTCGGTAGACATCACCTCTCTGTGAAGTGTTCTTTTTCGTTTTTATCTCTCTTCGTTTATCACACAGATCCAAAAGTTCAGGTGTGATCCACGGCTTCTTCTTTGGTCGGTGCTTGCCAAGGATCTCAGTGGCGGCATCTGTCACAGCTGAGTTGGTCATGGTGTTGACATCTACTTCACCAGCTCCCAAAATGAGCAGTGGTGCAAATTTCCCTCCAATTGTGGCCTGAAATAGTTCTGCCACCTCCGGGTCTTGCAGTTTGTCCAGGTCGAACTTCAGTCTAGTGCGCTTTGCTGTATTTACTCTCTTCAAGTGGAGCCGGAAAGACATCATCACGAGATCGTGGTCACTTCCGATGTCTGCTCCAGGAAAAGTGCGTGTCCTGCCAATGTTGATGCTTGATCTGAAGCATTTTTTGACCATGAGGTAGTCTATCTGGTTGTGATGTTCCCCGCTAGGACTGTGCCATGTTCATCGTCTGGAGTTTTTGTGGAGACCAAGCGTGTTTGCCAGTACCAGATTGTTGCATCTGGCAAATTCCAAGAGTCTCAGGCTCCTGTCATTTGTCTCGTTGTTGCAGTGGGGTCCACATGTGTCTCCCCAGTTGTGGTGCGCATCTTGGCCAACCTTTGCATTCCAGTCGCCTTGCACTATGACAATGTCCTCCTTCGGCACTTGGCCAAGGACCGCCTGTAGATTTTCATAAAAATCCTTTACTTCGCTGTCGTCATAGTCTGATGTTGGGGCATAGGCCTGGATGATGGTGATGTTGAAAGGGGCTGCTCTCAGACGGATGGTAATGAGTCTACTGGAGACTGGGCGGCAACCCATGACAGTGGCTAGAATGTTCTTGTGGACCAAGAATCCAACGCCATGTTCGTGCCTGTCATCTCTACCGCTGAAATAGAGCTTGTGGCCTTTCTTGATCGTTGTTTCACCTAGGCCTTTCCAGCGCAGTTCGCTGATACCTAGAACGTTCCATCGATAGAGGTCCAGCTCGTGGGCCAGTTCTTCTAATTTTCCTTCCGCAGTTATGGTCCTGACATTCCAGGTTCCTATGACGATGTTGTTTCTCGTGCGGATCTTGCTAAATTGTTCATCAGTAGCATACTTATTGTCAGCAGATCCAGCTGCTGTGTAGACCTTCATTCTTCCTTTGGTTTGATTTTTGTATTTTTCGATTAGGCATTCCACCTTGTTTTCCGTCTGGGATCTTTCGTCATTTATTTCATTCATGCGTCATTGCATGTTATTGACGTCACCGTGTGCGTGTTTCCTTTCTGGATTACGTCAAGTCTATGTCGTTGGTTTGTACTTGGTCAAGTCGCCATCGCCATCCTTTCAGTTATTCATATTTCTTTTAGTCTTCATTCTAATCTACGTGTTAGTTTTAGTTCTTTTTTATCAGCACGTGTGCCTTTAGTTCGGCTAGTAATTTATCAGTGCAGTTTTAATAAAAGTTGAGTTTTTATTCCGTGATTCATCGTCTTCTGAGTTCGTCGTCCGTAGATTCAGTTTCGACCTTCATCTTCACCTCTAGATCTACGTCCGTGTGCCTGTGTACGTATATGTTTGTGACACTTATCACCTCCGTCCTGGTGGCAAACGGAAGGCGCGGTCCTTGTGTAGCCGGGTGACGACCGATCCGGCATGGAATTAATGGATAGTGTCATCATGTAGTGTGTCTTGGGCAAAAAAAGACCTGGCGGTGCCCAATCCTCTCCAGGCTGTTCGCCACAGCCGAAATCCACGAATACAGTCAGTGTGGCTCGCCTTGGTGTTACACTCCGTTTGATGTTGGTGTTTTCTATCAGTATCTGATTCAGCCCCGATGCTTGAATTCCTGATAGTTGTGTAACTCAGATTCGTTTATTCACGCAACCCGCTCAAGCAGCATACAAGTCACAAAGTCGACGTATGAAGTTTTCCACTTTTATTCAGCACACATCAACAACTGCATACAATCGCATTTTCACTCTCAAATTTTCTTTCCAAATCACTATCAACAACAACACACTCTCTACTTTTTTAACAGTGCGGCGCTTATATAGTCTCTACATACAGGGGAACAAACGAGAATAATCCTACATAAAACACCACAACCAATCAAAATTAATTTCATCATCACGTGACTCACGTCATACAACCTCATTTGGAATGGAAGCTTCCATGGTAACCAACAGAATAATCCACACGCTTCGATCAATAGTAAACAACTGATTCCCGAAAATTCTCAAACAATATCGACCAACTAAAAACACTAACGTTACACAAAGCCTCTACTAATAACAACGCAAAATCAAATCAAAGATAAATACACTCTATTACTGCATGCGTTGCAAAATAAAACGAACAGATCTATCGCGCGCGTCACACACAAGCCTGCCATTGCACGCGCTTCACACATAACATCGTGCGCATTTCATACGCACCATTCGCGTTTCAACGTAACATAACCCCCCACTCAAGAAGAAATTTACCTAATTTCTTTCAACAACGTTGAAACGTAATGCACAAACAAAGTCCTCAATTGAAACTAATTTAAGACTTTCTGAATACTGTAATTGCGCTCAGCTTATCTACACAGAGTCAATGGTTTTCATCTTCAAATCTGCCTGGATAATGTCAATGTTCACAGTTCATTCACACAGAGTCAAAGTTTCTCATCTGCAAGTCTTTCTGGATACTGTCAATGTTCACAGATCATTTACCCAGTCAACGTTTTTCATTTTCAAGTCTGTCATTACCAATATTCTTAGTTCGTCCACACAGTCAATGTTCTTTCGTTCGCAAGGAATCGACGCCCTCGTCAGTTGCGGTCGTCATCGGCCCAGGGTCAAAGACGATGATCACGTGGGCTTACCCGGAATCAGTGCGTCCTCCGTTGTCTCCTTCTTCCATCGGATGTCCGACGCAGTCGACGTTGTCAGCTCCCAGAATGCATTCGCTGGGTCTCACGGTCAGGTTGGCTTCTGCGAGACGGTGGAACGGCTCCCTCAAGGTCTGTGTCGCGTTATATATATATTTTATATTAATATATATATTGATGTTAAAGGGTGAATGAATATATTAAAAGAATTTTATATGAATAGAATCAATTTCCTCTTTTTACTATGCCTAAATCGATAAGAAACAAGAAAATAATGTTGAGAAATAGAAAATAAAGAATAAAAGGAATTACTGGCTATTCATTCGTCCTGTTTGCTTTTTTACAACTAAAAAAGAATACCACTGGTTGATGGTTGATGATATTTATTTCATATGAAGTGATACAAAAACCCGTGAAATCATGGTTCTAAAGAATTTCACTGTTGATTAAAATTGTCACTTATCTGACGTGGATTCCCTGATGGAGAAGAAGAATTGTCTCTTTTGTTTAACTTAATTCTGTCCTCACGTTTGACCAAAAGGATTATCGTCCAGCTGGCTTCACATGGACGTCAGGGATATGACGAGCTCCATGTCATCAGAAGAATAAGCGTTGAGGGTGGAAGTAGGTTAAACGATCATATCAGGAATCCAACAGTCGAAAATATTATGAAGAAGGAAGCAAAAAACAAAAATCCTTTCCCTGCGCACAGACAAATTAACAGGGACTAAATACACAATCTGTATCCTGTTGAATGACCAGCGAGGAACGCCGTTGACGTTGTTTGAATAAGAACCCTGCATATTCACGGGTTATTGTATCTTATTCTCAAAACATAATAATGTTCTTTCCTCGCTGTTCATCCACACTGTTCCAATGTTTAAGAATGCACCAACATTCTTTATGAACTAAGCTAAACATGTTAAATTAACTATCACCATATAAACTTCACGCGCTGAAGAATTTATATGAAACGAGAACAACATGTTAAAATAACTATTATCATACAATTTGCATACATTGAAGAATAATAACGAATCACCTTGATGAAGGACGATGAATGATTCGCATGGCGCAATGGACACAAGCACAAGACTACCCATTCCCCAGCTTCACACATCGAATCGTAACTTACCAGCTCAGGATTCGTTTGTGGTGTCTACGACACGTGTTGTTTAGGGTGAGACGAGCTTTTTGAACCAACTTTATGACCTCAGTCATCCGAAATAGTGGTCTGGCGTAAACATATGTTCCTTGCCCTCCAAGATGGTCGCTCGAATGGTTTTTCTTAACGATATTTCCCACATCCAGCCAATCGAAAGGATAGTACACAAATTGTCTATGGTAACAATAATCTAAAATTGAACTACACTAAATAAAAACAATGTCGCATACTGCGTCACTCCGAAAACAATATTATTATCGTCACTGTCTATGACGTACTGTCTATGACGCATTGTCTGGCCTATAGCAGAATATCGAGGATGCGTCGAGTAGGCGCTTGTATCGCGACAATATCCCCCCGCTTAAGTGAAAAATCAAGAATGCAATTTTTCCTTACACTTACATCGAGCGGCTGAGATAATCTGCCCCGATATTGTCTTTGCCTGGAATGACACGTACAGAGAAGTTGTACTGTTGGAGTTGTATGGCCCATCTCATCAGCCGTCCGTTTTCTGTCCTTGCTTTTTGCAGATATTGTAGAGGCTGGTGATCTGTTTCGATAACAAACTTTGTTCCAAACAGGTATTGTTCAAACTTCCGTATTCCCCATACTATTGCCATGCATTCCTTTTCGATCGTGGCATACCGGCCTTCAGTTTCACTCAGCTTCTTGCTGGCGTACGCGATTGGTTGTAAACCATCACCATGGTCTTGCATCAGGATAGCGCCAATGCCTCTGTCTGATGCGTCCGTCCTCAGGACGTACTGTTTCTCTGGATCAGGGAGACAGATGACTGGCTTCTTGCACAACTCTCGCTTGAGTGACGTGAATGCTTCTTCGCATTTGTCGTCCCACTGAACTCGTTCAGGATGCCCTTTCTTCGTCTTTTCAGTCAGCGGCAGTGCGAGCGTAGCGAAGTTCGGCACGAACTTCCGATAATATCCTGCTAGACCCAAGAAAGCGCGCAAGTCTTTCTTCGTCTTCGGTGGTTGCGCGTTTCTGATCTTTTCAACCTTGTCCTCTTCTGGTTGAATTGTACCTTGACCAACTATGTGTCCTAGAAATGACAGGCTCTCAAATCCAAAATAACACTTGGAAGGTTTTGCTGTCAGATTGCACTCATGTAATCTATCCAACGTTGCTTTGAGGACTTGCACGTGCTCCTCCCACGTCTCAGTTGCTACCATGACGTCATCAATGAAATTACTGACTGCGTCTTCGTTCAGCGGTTTCAAAAGTTTCCTCATCATGCGTGTGAAAACAGCCCCAGCGTTCTTCAACCCAAATGGCATCACAGTCCATTGAAATTGACCTTGCGGTGTAGTGAAAGCAGTTTTCTCTTTGTCCTCTGTCTTCATAGGGATTTGCCAGTATCCTTTTGCGAGGTCTATCTTGGAAAAATATTTCTTCTTGCTCAACTTGGCAAATAGCTCATCGATGTTAGGCATTGGCTCAGCATCGAATCTCGTGGCTTGATTCAATTTTCTGTAGTCAATACAGAATCGGTTGTTGCCGTCCTTCTTTTGTACAAGTACTACAGGTGCGCTGTATGGTGATGTTGCTTGTTCGATGACGTTCATTTTCAGCATTGCTTCAACCTCTTCTCCGATTGCTTTTATCTTAGAATATGGCAGAGGGTACTGTCGAACAAATATAGCTCGATCCTGTTCCATTGGGATGTTACACTCTTGCAACGATGTTTTCCCCGGCAAATCTGTCAATACAGACTTCTTGCGGTCGCAGATTTCTGTAAGCTCTGTTCTTTGCTTTTTTGTCAGTTTGTCGGACAAATGAACATCCGCTGGTCCTTGGGTATTTTCCAGCTGAATCACAGGTATGCTATCTTTTGTTCCAGTAGTATCCTTCTGTTCATGTTCGTCGATCATCACAACGGCGACGATATGAGTTTCCACTTGCTTCTCTCTTTCAACGTACAGTTTCAATGCATTAGCATGGTAGATTTTCTCATTGTCTCCTACTGCAATCTTGTAGTCACATTCATTGATGCGGTCAGTGACAACATACGGACCTTTCCATAGCATCTGCAGTTTGTTGGCTTTATCAGAAACAAGCATGAGAACTTTATCTCCAACGTTGAATTTTCGTGCTTTTGCTTTCATGTTGAAATGTTTCGCGTGTTTAGCGCTCGCTTTTCCAAGATTTTCTCTGGCGATTTTACAGGTTTCTTCAATTCTGTTCCGGAGGTCGATCACATACTGAAATGTGGTCCTAGTTTCTTCCGTCTGTTCTTCCTGTGTCCAGAGCTCTTTCAGAATCTGTAACGGTCCTCGTACAGTTCGTCCATAAAGAAGCTCAAAGGGAGAGAATTGTAGTGATTCTTGCGGTACTTCTCTGATAGCAAACAGAAGTGCAGGAATAAACCTGTCCCATTCTTTTGGTTGTTCTTGACAAAGATGTTTCAGCATACTTTTGATGGTACCATTGAAACGTTCCACCAACCCGTTGCATTGTGCGTGTCTTGGTGTGGTCCTCAGGCCTTTCACACTCAATAGCCTGTTCACTTCATCGGCTAAGGATCCTACAAACTGAGATCCGTTGTCTGTCAGAATCTCTCTCGGAATACCTAAGCGAGTCCACATTTCCCACAATGATTCGGCCACATCTTCGGCTTTGATGGATTTTAATGGTTTGGCTTCGACGTAGCGTGTAGCATAGTCCACCATGGTGATTATATAGCGGTGCCCCCTGTCGGACGCTGGTAAGATAGGTCCGATGATATCCACCGCCACACGATCAAAAGGTGTGTGGATTATTGGCATCTTGCCCAACGGCAGTTTCCGAACTTGACCTTTCGGTGACGTCCTCTGGCATATGTCACATGACGCGCAATAGCGTCTGATGTCTCCGCAGATTCCGGGCCATACGAAATCGTTCCAGATTCTCTTCCTGGTTTTGGTTACACCCAGGTGTCCTGACATCGGCGTGTCATGGGCCAATCGTAACACTTCGTTGCGATATTTCTTTGGGACAACAATTTGTTTGGTCTCTTTACCGTTTTGGAGAAAAGTACGGTACAAAATTCCCTTTCTCCAGCTGTAGGTGGTTTTAGAAGTTGATTTGCGCCCTCCTTTCCCATGCTTGGTCTCACTGTCAGCTAGCTTTCTTGCTTTCTCCAGGGTTGGATCCTCCTTCTGAGCTTGTCCCAACTCCACTGGAGTGACATCCCCGAGCAGAGAATTGGATGTTTTCAATGTTCTATCTGTTTTCCCCACAGAAGCTCTAGTTTGCATTGCTGCGCATACTTCTCGAATTGCGTAAACTGGAACAGGCGTCAGGTTCCCATCCTCAGACTTACGGTAGTTCCCTACAAGAACTTGCTCTACCGGCTGCTTCATAACGGCCACAACAGTCTTCCCTTCAAAGAATGGTGTGTTCATGTGTACCGTCGCAATTGGTAGTGATAACTTCGCAGGCGACGAGGCCATTACTATCTCAATGGTCTCTCCTGACAAACATCGCTCGGGTACGAGACTGGAATCGACGATGGTGATCGACGCTCCAGTGTCGCGCAATGCCGTCGCTTGCTTTCCTTCTACTTCTACTTGGCACTCCGGCGAGAACGGTATCGCCGTACATAATGAACAGAGCTTGCCGTGACTCTGTACATCCTCCGGCCTCATACTTCCAGCTATTGCGGCGGCTGCTTTATTTTCTTTCCCTCCTTTTGGGCATTGTCTCGCCACCTGACCTTGCTGGTTACAAGTATAGCAGGTTACTTCAGGCCTCCTTGTCCTGACGTTGTGGAGCTGCTTCTGCGTTACCTCCACCTTCTTTTTATCTCCTTCCTCATCTTCTTTCCTTCTACTATGCTTGAGTCTATCTCCGAATCTATTCCTGGGTCTTTCATGATCAGACATAGTGGCTTGCTTTGCTGATTCGTAGGTTAAAGCAAATCTTATTGCATCGCCCATCGTTTCCGGCTCCTTTTCTCTGACAAAACGCGCTTGATCAAACGGTATCCCACTAAGAAACTTTTCTTGCAGTATCAAATCACGCAGATCGTCATATGTGTTGTCTTTCCCTGCAAGTTCCTGCCATCTGGATAACCAGAGATCTAACTTGGTAGCGTACTCTTGTGTTGATTCTCCTTGCTGTCTTCTGGCCTCTCGAAATTTTTTCCGATATTCTTCAGCTGTCAGCTGGAATCGGAACAATAATGATCGCCGCAATGTTCCGTAGTCGCCGGCATCAGCATCACTCAACATAGAGTAGACTTCCCTCGCTTTCCCTTTTAGCAAGGTGCCTAGGCGAGGAGCCCATTGATTAATTGGCCATTCTTGAATCTTAGCCGTTCTCTCAAATGTGCGTAGATAATCTTCCAGATCATCTTTGTCTTCCAGAAAAGGTAGTTTTATCTTCAGTTTTTCCTGATAAAACTGCGATGAACGAGAATCCGACGGATCGGCAGCATTGTCGTTGGTGTTGTCACTGTTCACGTGACGAATTCGTTCGAGTTCTAATTCATATTCCAATGTTGCTTTATGTTTCCTTTCATCGATTTCAGCTTGACGCTTCCTTTCTTCAGCCTCAACTTCAGCTTGTCGCTTTCTTTCTTCAGCTTCAGCTTGACGCTTTCTTTCTTCAGCTTCAACTTCAGCTTGTCGCTTTCTTTCTTCAGCTTCAGCTTGAGCTAAACGCGTTTTCTCTTCCTTGACGTAATTGACAAGATCTGGACCCGACAACCCCAACGCTTCTCCTTCGGCCTTAAACTTTAGGAAAGGATCGTTGGCTTCCATTGCTTTCGCTTGAGCACGAGTCGTCATTTACGAATTCCAAAAATGTAATACGACAGGAAAGAATAAATTAGCGTTCGAAAAGTTCCGATTTCGTCACGCCGATTACGTCACGTCAATGACGTTATTTTCCCGAGGAGGAAAAAAAATACAAAATGGCAACTCTTTGAAATATCTTCGAACAACCCCAATGGATTCGTTATAACTATACGCTTTTACCGCAAATTCTGTTATTTGCTATTCGCGTATTAACAGCATAAAACCAAGAACTTGAAAAGAAGAGTTTTGTGTATCCGGCAATGGCACCCTCTTGTTAACACCAGTTCTACTTCGAACTCAAAGATTCTAATTCATTCTTGTAATGTAATTAGAATTGTGATAACGTGTCACTGTCTAGGCTCGAATCCAGTAGCTAAACTTATCAAATTCACAAAAGTTATCCCGCTACCTTTACCTTGATTCGCCTAATAAGATCAACTGTACGTGGCCTTATTTGATTGCCACACAGATACAATCCACCCTGGATGATACACCCGTGTCTCAGGGATTTACTGTGTGTATATTTATAAATTAAAAAATACACTCTAGTATAACTCGCGGTCCGTTCCTTTGTGGCGGATGAGTTTACTAGACCCTTCTGCTAATACTCTCTCACTACGAGTATTCTTCTAATTTTCTATGTCGCTCTTACTTCAGCGAACAGAAATGTTAGGCTACAAAACTGACTTAATGATCCTGTGTGATTATTCCGTTTATCACTGATCTATTAAGCGCGACGCTACTGTCTGTCTACTGTTCGGTCCGTTGAACATAGAACATTTACCTTACCTTCAAAGGTGACTAGCAGGTCAACAAGTTATTTAGTCTTTATACTAAATTATAACTTGTTATCTCTCCCTCTAATATTGACACAGGTCCTCGTGTCTCCGGATTCACTATAACAACAAATGCTATAGGATTCCAATATTAGCTTCAAACACTCAATCGGTTAAGACTGAGATAATAAAATAGACCACCGTTCTGCCTATTCTTTTACAGCATGTAATACCCGAAATTACTGCTGAACATTTGATTGACAACACGTACTGGGAGTCGTTTGCATAAGGTTATAAATATGCAACCTAATTATATCTGTAAATATAACTGGTAAATTATGATCGACGTGGGAAGCTGATATTACATTGGTTGGTAGGGTAGTCCATAAGTCCGCCCATTTGTAAGAGCGGCTCCCTCCAACCTCCCGCGTTGAACAAATGAATGATACAATGATAATTTACATGTACAATGTAGTAAATATCATCACCACCAGTGGTAACACGACTTAAAAAGTGATTGTGACTCCAACTATCACGAGACGAGCCCCCATTGTCGCGTTATATATATATTTTATATTAATATATATATTGATGTTAAAGGGTGAATGAATATATTAAAAGAATTTTATATGAATAGAATCAATTTCCTCTTTTTACTATGCCTAAATCGATAAGAAACAAGAAAATAATGTTGAGAAATAGAAAATAAAGAATAAAAGGAATTACTGGCTATTCATTCGTCCTGTTTGCTTTTTTACAACTAAAAAAGAATACCACTGGTTGATGGTTGATGATATTTATTTCATATGAAGTGATACAAAAACCCGTGAAATCATGGTTCTAAAGAATTTCACTGTTGATTAAAATTGTCACTTATCTGACGTGGATTCCCTGATGGAGAAGAAGAATTGTCTCTTTTGTTTAACTTAATTCTGTCCTCACGTTTGACCAAAAGGATTATCGTCCAGCTGGCTTCACATGGACGTCAGGGATATGACGAGCTCCATGTCATCAGAAGAATAAGCGTTGAGGGTGGAAGTAGGTTAAACGATCATATCAGGAATCCGACAGTCGAAAATATTATGAAGAAGGAAGCAAAAAACAAAAATCCTTTCCCTGCGCACAGACAAATTAACAGGGACTAAATACACAATCTGTATCCTGTTGAATGACCAGCGAGGAACGCCGTTGACGTTGTTTGAATAAGAACCCTGCATATTCACGGGTTATTGTATCTTATTCTCAAAACATAATAATGTTCTTTCCTCGCTGTTCATCCACACTGTTCCAATGTTTAAGAATGCACCAACATTCTTTATGAACTAAGCTAAACATGTTAAATTAACTATCACCATATAAACTTCACGCGCTGAAGAATTTATATGAAACGAGAACAACATGTTAAAATAACTATTATCATACAATTTGCATACATTGAAGAATAATAACGAATCACCTTGATGAAGGACGATGAATGATTCGCATGGCGCAATGGACACAAGCACAAGACTACCCATTCCCCAGCTTCACACATCGAATCGTAACTTACCAGCTCAGGATTCGTTTGTGGTGTCTACGACACGTGTTGTTTAGGGTGAGACGAGCTTTTTGAACCAACTTTATGACCTCAGTCATCCGAAATAGTGGTCTGGCGTAAACATATGTTCCTTGCCCTCCAAGATGGTCGCTCGAATGGTTTTTCTTAACGATATTTCCCACATCCAGCCAATCGAAAGGATAGTACACAAATTGTCTATGGTAACAATAATCTAAAATTGAACTACACTAAATAAAAACAATGTCGCATACTGCGTCACTCCGAAAACAATATTATTATCGTCACTGTCTATGACGTACTGTCTATGACGCATTGTCTGGCCTATAGCAGAATATCGAGGATGCGTCGAGTAGGCGCTTGTATCGCGACAGTCTGCAGATGCTCCGTCCAGGTCTGGGTGTGGACTTCATGTTCGACCAAAGTTGTAGAGCCAGGGACATCGCTGAAGTTGTGGGGAAACTCGCCCATAAGGTCCTTGAGCTCCATCTTTTGACCTTCCGTCAAGCTTGGTCCTAGCTTAACATCATCGATGCCTTCTTTGCTGTGGAAGTCTCCCAGTTCCAACAGTTCCTCGCTGTCAAAGCTGTTGTCGGTCACAGCTGCTGTGGCTGCGTGCACAGTCTCTGATGGCCTTTCCACGTACAGCTTAAGGAGGTTGGCGTGGTATATCTTGGAATGCTGGCCGACCTTCACCTTGTAGTCGTTGATTCCCACCACGGTCTCCACTTCGTACGGGCCTTTCCACTGCATCAGCAACTTATTATGATCAGTAGGTAGCAGCACCAGCACTTTGTTGCCAGGTTTAAACTTCCTGCTCACAGCCCTACGATCATAGTAGTGCTTTCCACAGTCTTGGGACTTCTTCAGGTTTTCTCTGGCTATCTCGAGAGTCTGCTCCAGCTTCTCCCGTAGCTCAAACACGTACTGGTAACTGTTCTTCACCTCTGGGGTGTCTACTTCTTTCGTCCACAGTTCTTTTAGGATGTGCATCGGCCCTCTGATGGTTCTTCCGTACAGCAGCTCGAACGGAGAAAAGCCGGTGGACTCCTGCGGCACTTCTCTGTAGGCGAAAAGTAGGGCGTTGATCTAGCGATGCCATTGTCTGGGCTGCTCGCTGCACAGTTTCTTCAGGTTGGACTTCAGCGTAGCATTGAACTTCTCGACAAGCCCGTTGCACATTGGATGGTAGGGTGTCGTAGTTAAATGCCGGATGCTCAGCAGTCTGTTGACCTCCTTCATGCAGTCAGAGACGAACTGCGTCCCGAGGTCTGTCAGAATTTCTTCAGGCACTCCAAGTCTACTGAACATGTCCACTAGCGCCTCTGCAACAGTCTCAGTGTCAATCTTCTTCAGAGGCACTGCTTCTGGGTACCGAGTCGCATAGTCCACTAAAGTCAGTACCCATCGATGACCTTCTTCACTCGGAGGTCTTATTTCGCCGATTAAGTCTAAGGCCACCCTCTTGAAAGGTCGGTCGATCAAAGGCATTCTCTGCATTGGCACTTTAGGGACCCTTCCTCGAGGTATGGTCTTCTGGCAAATGTCACATGATCGACAGAAACGGCTGACGTCCGCATGAAGTCCTGGCCAGTAGAACACCGCCTGGATTCTATCCGACGTCTTCTTGATGCCCAGGTGACCTCCCATGATTGAGTCATGCGCTACTTCCATCACCTGGCGCCTTAGGGGTAACGGTACCAAGACTTGACGTAGTGGTTTACCTCCGTTGACCCTCGGGTGCTGGAAGATTCTGTACAGGATCTTGGCCTTCACCTCAAAATAGACCGTGCCACTGCCCTTGTTCACGTGGTCTTGGCGGTTCCTGTACTTGTTTAAAGTGCTATCAGCTTCCTGGAGCTGGATCAGCTTATCTCTGTCCACGATGGCAGCTTTGGAGTTGTCGGCGACCTTCAGTGGCGTAGACACCTTGTCTCTCTTGGCCTGGGCCCTGGTAGTAACAGCACCGACGATCTCTGGTCGGCAGGGCTGAGCCGGAGTAGCCACATTGTCCCGTATCAGCTCTGAAAGGTCTCCATCGGGAAATGGCAATGGATCCTCCTCCACAACTTCGACGCGTTGGGTTGAGGCAGGACTCCACTCTGGATCGGGGTCGTCGGGTCGTCTCGCGCCGTCGATATTCCCGATCATCAAATCATACAGCGGCTTCTTCAGGCAAACCGCTTCGACTTCGCCTATGTAGAAAGGGGTGTTGACATGAATCTTCGCAACTGGCGCTCTCACACATTTGCTGTCGGCCATAAGTGTCCATTTTGAATCGCCAGTGAACTGTTCTTTGGCGATTAAATCTTCTCTGACGATGACCCCACTGCAGCCAGAATCTCTTAAGACAGTCACTTCATGATTTCCGACGCGTCCCGTTGAAACAGGCATGTTCTGGACGGTCACAGCTGCGCTGGCGACGACGGGGATGGATTTTCCGTTGGCAAGGAGAAGTTGGCCATCGGTTATGCACTCTTGCACGTCCGCAGGGGTAGCTGTGCGCTCGGTCTCACTCGGAAGAATGACGCTCCCGCCGCACACTTGATGGTCAGATCTACTGGTTTGCCGTTGATTGGAGAACCGCCTCTGCCGGTTGCCCGCCGCTGAATTGTCCGTACTGCTCCGCTGTCCGCTACTTTTGTTTTGAGGACAGTTAGCCGCTCTGTGGTCTGTAGCGTTGCAGGTGAAACAGCCCCTTGAATGCCCTTCCCTGGGAGGAGGCGTGGAGTCTGTCTGTCTCTGGCTCGTCTGGCTTCCCTGGATCTGGTTCACATGGTTTCCAGTCTTCTGAAAATGTTTCGTCGCGCTGGGTGGCCCCAGGGTTTTCCCATGAGCGATGAGATATCTTTCAGCAGCCTCAGTCACATCTTTAAGCGTCTGCAGCTTTTGTTCTTCTAAGTGGGTCGCTAGGTCCTTGTGACAGGCATTGAGAAATTGTTCCTTCACGATCAGGTCATGGAGACTGTCGTAAGACTTCGTTTCGCCTGATAACTCCACCCACTTGTGTAGATATGACGACAGGCGCTCCACAAACTGCTTTGGCGTCTCGTCTGACAAAGGCCGGCATTCACGGAAGCGTTTACGGTAGCCCTTCTCTGTAAAGTTGTAGCACTGCAATAGGGCCTCTTTCAAGACGTCGTAGTCTTTAGCGTCATCGTCCGACAATCTGGTGTAGACGTCGAGTGCTTCTCCCGTCAGAAGTGCACTTAGTCGAATCGCCCAGTCTTGAGGTTGCCAGTTAGAGCTTTTGGCAAACCTTTCAAATCTCGCCAAATAACTGTCGATCTGGTCCTTCCCGTCGACGAAAGCTGGCAATTTTGGAGCCATGTGGTCGCTGACGACTTGTGGCGCATGCTGATTGTTTTGGATACGCGCCAACTCCAGCTGGTACTGACGATCAGCTTCTAGTCGTCTTTCTTCCATCTCTCTTTCTTCTCGGCGTCGCTGCTCTTCTGCTTCTCTTTCTTGACGCCGCTCTTCTCTTTCTTCTCGGCGACGCTGCTCTTCTTTTTCTTGACGCCGCTCTTCAATTTCCAGACGCTTCAGTTCTAATTCTCTTTCTTTTTCTTCACGCAATATTCTCTCCTGGAATTTGACGTACTCCGTCAGCTGTTTGCCTTTTAGATTTAGTTCAACCCCTTTCTGCCAGAGGTCCGCCATCTTGATGCTTTTCTGGAAAGTTCTTTTCTGGAAAGTTCTTTACTGTGCTGTACCTTTCTAGACTGTTCTAGAACAGCACGCTTTCTGCAGTAACGCTGATGCTTGTCACTAGTCGCCTTCGCTGACGCAGGCCCCGCTGTCCTCGTCGTATGCGACGCTGCACCACGCTGGTGTTGATGTACACGCTCCTGTGCTGAAGTAGACGCGACGTCCGCTCGTCGCTCTCTCTAATACTGGCGATGTAGCTCCGAGACTGACCCTCGACGTAGTCTTGCGGCAGCAACGTAGTCCCGATCTGTTGTTCGCTCACGAAGCAACTCTTCAGCGACTACACGCCCTTGCAGTCAACCCGAACCTATCGGTGATGTAGTCCCAGTATGTTGGCCCCTCTCGACGCAACTCGTTGGCGGCTACCCTCGATGACTGCCTCTCGTAACGTTGACTCGCTTGTTGTAGCAGTTGAACCCTTGGCTATGGCGTGAATCCCGGCTTGGCCCCCAAAATGTTACACTCCGTTTGATGTTGGTGTTTTCTATCAGTATCTGATTCAGCCCCGATGCTTGAATTCCTGATAGTTGTGTAACTCAGATTCGTTTATTCACGCAACCCGCTCAAGCAGCATACAAGTCACAAAGTCGACGTATGAAGTTTTCCACTTTTATTCAGCACACATCAACAACTGCATACAATCGCATTTTCACTCTCAAATTTTCTTTCCAAATCACTATCAACAACAACACACTCTCTACTTTTTTAACAGTGCGGCGCTTATATAGTCTCTACATACACGGGAACAAACGAGAATAATCCTACATAAAACACCACAACCAATCAAAATTAATTTCATCATCACGTGACTCACGTCATACAACCTCATTTGGAATGGAAGCTTCCATGGTAACCAACAGAATAATCCACACGCTTCGATCGATAGTAAACAACTGATTCCCGAAAATTCTCAAACAATATCGACCAACTAAAAACACTAACGTTACACAAAGCCTCTACTAATAACAACGCAAAATCAAATCAAAGATAAATACACTCTATTACTGCATGCGTTGCAAAATAAAACGAACAGATCTATCGCGCGCGTCACACACAAGCCTGCCATTGCACGCGCTTCACACATAACATCGTGCGCATTTCATACGCACCATTCGCGTTTCAACGTAACACTTGGCCCTGAGCACGTGGTCGTTGAACCTGTAGTAACGTGAGGTTCCTCCGCCCTGGCCGGTGACTTCTGTGTAGAAGACTTTCGCCCATTGATGCCGTGCTAGCATCACCCCTGTTAGTTGCCTCTTACGACACGCCGGGAAACGTTGGGTCTATTCTATTTAATGTCCGAACCCACAGGACTGTGAAGCGGCTGACAAGTGTTAAACAGCCCAAAGTCTCCACGATCCAAAGCAAGTCTGGCATATGCCTTACAGAAGAACAAGAAGTCTTGGACAGATGGACAGAGTACTGCTCTGACCTTTACAACCATACTCCAAATGGAGACCCATCAGTTCTATCATGTCCCGAGAACAGAGAAGAAGAAAAAATCCTCCCAATTCTCCGGGAAGAAGTTGAGGCGGCAGTGCAATCGCTGAAGAAAGGGAAGTCAGCGGGAGTGGACAACATACCCGCGGAACTGCTACAAGCAGGAGGAGAATCGATGATTGATGCCCTCACCATTATCTGTAACAAGATCTGGCAGAGTGGGGAGTGGCCTACATCATGGACCCAGTCGCTTGCCATCGTGCACTATTCCCAAAAAAGGTAAATTTCAGGAGTGTGAAAATTACCGCACCATCAGCCTCATCAGCCATCCCAGCAAGGTCCTGCTGAAAATAATACTCAACAGGTTGAAACCCCAAGCTGAACAAATCATAGCTGAAGAACAAGCAGGATTCAGGGCAGGGCGAAGTACCACTGAACAGATTTTCAACCTCAGAATAATCTGTGAGAAATACCTACAGCACCAACAACATATATATCATGTGTTCATAGACTTCAAGAAGGCGTTTGACCGAGTCTGGCATGCAGCTCTATGGGCAACAATGAAAGTGTACAACATCAGCCCTAAAATTATTGAAGTCATCAAAAGCCTGTATGACAAGGCTACCAGTGCAGTCCTCCATAACAGCATCATCGGGAACTGGTTCAGAACAACAATCGGTGTGCGTCAAGGATGCCTACTCTCTCCAACACTCTTCAACATCTTCCTAGAGCGCATCATGTCAGATGCTCTTGCAGACCATGAAGGCACAGTTAGCATAGGGGGTAGAGCAATCTCCAATCTTCGTTTTGCGGATGACATTAATGGATGGGCTGGAGAGGAACAAGAACTTGAACAGCTGGTACAGAGGCTTGACACCACCTCCACAGCTTATATATGGAATGGAAATAAGTGCAGAGAAGACCAAAATGATGACCAACAACACCAATAGCATCAACACGGACATCAAAGTCCAAGGCCAATCCCTCAACACAGTGCATAGCTTCAAATATTTAGGAGCCATTGTATCAGACAATGGGTCCCGACAGGAAGTCCTCTCCAGGATCGCACAAACAACTGCTGCCTTGACAAGGTTGAAGCCCATTTGGAAAGACAGGACCATCAGTCTACATTCCAAAGTAAGAACAACGAAGAATACAAAGCATGGAGATGAGGTGCTACAGAAGACTTCTGGGCATTTCCTACACCCAACACATCACCAACGACGAAGTCCGACAGACCATCACACAAGCCATTGGACAACATGATGACCTGCTCACAGTGGTGAAGAAACGGAAACTCTGATGGTATGGCCACGTCACCAGATCATCAGGCCTTGCAAAGACCATTCTGCAAGGCACAGTGCAAGGAGGTAGAAGAAGAGGGAGACCAAAAAAGAGGTGGGAGGACAACATTCGAGAATGGACTGGTTTGACACTGAGCGAAGCCATCAGGGCTGCTGAGGACAGAGAAAGGTGGAGAATGCAGGGCCGAGTTTCAATTCAGCGAGACTATCTAGGTCACAAGATCTCGTTTTTGAGTCAGACCGATCATTGAATGAAACTACCCACCATGCTGCCTCATTCTAGCCTCGTTTTCAATTTGTACACGAACGGCGGTTCCTTCGAATGTGTTGGACGATTTGCGAAAATAAAATCAAATAAAGTAAAAAAAAATCAAATGTATCATCAAAATCGATTAAAAGCAAAATTGTTCACTTACAGTTCTTCACCCCCTCCCATGATCTGGTTGAAACTCGAAGATTTACCATCGAATTATCACCGTAACAGATTCCAAGTAGCATAAACCGCGTACTTTCCGCCATCTTGATCTTGCAGGCAAAGTACCCCGAGAGGCGCCTAGCTCTTTCTCGCCTCGCCTTGCGATTGACTAGCGAGCGAGCAGCCGTAGAAACGACCCAATGAGCAAGATCTACCGAGATCTACCGAGATCTCGCTGTTTTGAAACTCGCCCCTGGTTAAACGATCAGCTGTGGTGCCCCTATACGACCTCCGGGTTACGGGACAGGATAGGATAGGATAGGTTGTCAGTAAGCACACTAGGCAGCTGTCTTCCTATTCATAACATGTACAGCTGAAAGTTTGTAAGGTATATATTGCACTTAAAAGTTAAATGTCTTTTTGCAACCTGTTTTTAAACTTGGAAAATGTTGACACAGTTTTCAAGTGCCTGTGCTAGATTCTTTAGGAGCGTTCCGGCCCTTGTTTCAAGAAAAGTAACTCTCCTCAAAACTGGAACAGCGCGAGTTACAAACAGCAGACGACATTTTTATACTTCAGACTAGATGAACTAGATAACATGTTTTTTGTGTAGATCTTATTAATCAGGTAAAACACGTGATTGTTTGGTCCGGTCAGATTTAACTGTCTCAGTGTCGGAGTGAAATTGTTAAAATGAAAAACCATATAAAACTGAGGTTTTATACTGTGTCTACGCATGTGTTGAAGTTGAACCACAGGCTGTGAAGTCCGTAGGCCTTGCCTCAATTACATACTATACTATCATAACTATGTATAGTATGTAATTGAGGCGAGGCCTACGGACTTCACAGCCTGTGGTTGAACATGATTTAGTACAGACCTCACTTTGAATAATTATGTTATCCAATTCAAAGAAACTAAACCTTGGTTGTGTTTGCTATTTCGATATTTTGGATTTCACACAACTAACAATAGTCAATAGACCCAAATTCTTCTGGTTATATCAGTGAAAGAATTTGTTCTTATTTGTTTCATAACATAATCAGTATAATGACTTTAATGTCACCCCTTCAGCACTATTTTGTTATAATTTCTAATCTTATTTTTTAGATCTGTCTGAAAGTTATGGACAGTTGAGTGTCAAATGGAAGCAGCACTGGACTCTGGTAATACGGATGGTAAATATGAAGTACATTTATGTGCAGCTATAGTTTGATCTGGAATTATTGGTCAGTGAATAACATTGGGAGTTGGTCTGTCATTCGGTCTGTTGCTCACCATATCTCACGAACCACAAAACAGATTTTAATCAAACTTAGTAGTCCTGAGCATAACCTCGGTTAGCGACCAGCTTCCTCTAGTTCATATTTGGTTTGCCTCAGAGGTCAATGATGCTGGTGACAATTCTTTGCTTTAGATAGTAGATGTTATCAAAAACAGTTGACTAAATTTTTGAAGAATTTTGGTATACCGGTACTTCAACTCACGGCAATCATTCAGTAGCAGCCCAGTTGTGGGTCAGTGAGTCGGTCGATCATTACAAATTTAACTTTTTGTTCAAAACACATTTTTACATTTTCTCAAGAATATCTTAACCGTGTTTGTTTATTTTTATTATGCAGATACTTCAAATATTGCTAAGCATTTTATGTTTAATAATAATAATAATAATACAGTACATTTGTATCGCGTGGTACCTCGCAAATGGTAAGGAAAGCGAGCTCGCCGCGCTTGACAACACACGTGCAATCACACACACATACACACCGAACACGTATACACTTATCAAATGGTTAAGTAAATTACAGTAAAACATGGCCATGCAAAACAACAGATAATATGAATACCAAGAACCGAGCAGGTGCCGCCACCATCCATGAACAGATGACGTGACTTGGTAAAAGATTACATTTATGGGGATGGAAGGGAGGGGGAGTGAAAAATTATTGAGTTTGCATGTTAAAAAGGTGGGTCGTTAATTGGCGCTTGAAGGAAACAGTGATGGAGCATGTCGGAGTTGCATCGGTAGTGAGTTCCAGGCAGTTGCAGCAGAGAAAGAGAAAGATCGTTCACCATAGGTCTTTGAGTGAACACGGGGGATAGAAAGCAGTCTTGTATCAGAAGAAGAGCGGAGTTGTCTTGCAGGAGAGTAGACAGAGAGAAGGTCAGTAAAGTATGAAGGGGCAGAACCAGTGAAGAATTTGAAAACAATAGTAGAGAGCTTGTACAAGATGCGAGCTCGAACAGGGAGCCAATGAAGAGATCGGAGTAGAGGGGTGGCATGGTATGTTTAACTTTAAGATAAATTATATTTGCACTTTTTCAAAGGTCAAGGTTATTGTACTTTAGTGTACTATTGTGTGTCACTGTAAGTGTAACTCAGAATTGTCTGAATGATTTTGAATTTTTTTTTTTTTTTTTACATTGATAGCAGTTTAGAGAGTGGCTTCTCATTTCAAGTTTTTATTTTGCTTCTCAGTGTTCCCGATTACGCACAGTAGTGCGTCAATTACGCACAAAATATGAAAAATGACGCAGAAAAATTTGCATGTGTGCGTCCTGTTGACGCACACATTTTTTTCGAATCGCTGAAGTCAAAAATATGACCAACGACTGGCGAACTAATTCACGGCATAATCAGAATCAGAACCCAACTGAGACTGCCATTGCAGACGATTAAAGATTGTGTCGGGAGTTGTCGTCCTTAAAAATCGCATGCGCGCGCATTGTAAACTTCCTCCAAGCAATACATTCACTGAACAGAAGAAATCTTCGTGAATCCATTCTTTGATTCTATCATACACGATCATGTCACTTCTGACTTGGTTGACTGGGCCCAAAACCCGTTCATCCACCGATTTGGGGACTCGCAAAATTTGCACAAGGACTCTTAAAATTTTATACCTGGGAGTCCCAAGGACTCTCATTTTTTGTGTGTGGAGGGAACACTGCTTCTTTAGGTCAGATAAAGCCAAGTCACAGCACTGCCAAAACAATCCACACTTTTGAAATTGCTTATTTTGCAGCTATTATGTTTTAGAATGTCTGAAAATACATTTGTAATTGTATGACTTGCCATCTTGTACATTTCAGTTTTCATGTCAGAGCTTGAGAGTGATGTGGACATACTCTTAGAGTGCCTGAGATGTCAAAAGAAAGATGATTCTGACACCCAGAGAACATTATGTACACTTCGAGATTTTTGCAAGTCTACTAGTGAGTGTTGATGTTAACTGCCTAATATAGTAAATCAATCTTCAGTTATCAAACAAATCATATACCCACAATATATGCCTATTAACTTGTGCCTCTATTGTCAACTGTTGTCATCATGTTAACTTTCAAAACTGTAGACAGGATTGTGTTCTGAACTGTTTAGACCTAGTCTTTTTAAAGTTTGTTTTTTTCTTTTCTTCATGTTGAATTAAATTACAAACTTTTTCAGTGGAGTTGCTTCTTTTGCCATGTCATCATTTTGGAGATAACTCTGCTATGCTTTAAATATAAAAATGTAGCTTATTTATCCAGATTGCTAGATAACCCTTCTTTTTATCAAATTTTAATACAGATGGGGCGAAAGAATACTTTCGCAAAGCTGGTGGACTAGCACAAGTTTGCTCGCTGCTTTTCCAGAGCCGGTCAACTGTTGTCATGCAGGATGCCATGTGGTGTCTGGCTGATGCTGTGGATTGTGAAGGTTAGTGAAATTTACACTCTTGATGATGATGATGATGATGATGATGATGATGATGATGATGATGATGATGATGATGATGATGATGATGGCTACTTTTATAGTGTTGATACTCTCCATGTTGTCATATCTTGCTCAGGGCACATAGGAAATTAATAGTATCATTCATGGCTTGCTCAGGGCACATAAAAAATAATAGGACTAAAGAGGAGAAAGGTGTCAAGATGATGAGCTGCATAGGCTTTAGGTCTTCTACAAGATGTTTTACTCTCATTTGACAAACAGACCAATGCATTTTGCACCTGTACTTTGAATGATTAACTCTTTACCACTAAATATTATATTTATATATATATAATATTTAGTGGTAAAGATATATAAATATATTCACCTCAAAGTGTTATATAACAGTGTGGTAGATTTTGAGGAATTTTTGAAGGCAGTATCTCTAAAACTATTACAGATAAACACTTGAAAAAGGATAAAAGTTGTATCTGTTGTCCAGTATAATTGACTTAGTTGAGTGGTCCTGCTTATGGGGTGGTATAGTCAACTGTTATCAACTGGACTTTTTCATGTTAAACGGCATCAAAGCAAGTTAACTGTTCCCTAGGAAACTCTTTCTGTTTCACATGCCATGACACCGACAAAAGTAAACAATGGTAGTCCACCAGAATGTTGACTCAAGTTGACTATGACAGTAAAAGATTGTTTCTCAATTTTATATAGATTAAAAAAATATATATATTGCTACTAAAGTATGTTGGGCGTTATGAAACTGAATGAAGGTTATTGTGTTGCAGTGTTCAGCCAGAACATGTTGACCAGAACGGAGATGTTCACATTCCTACACAAGATCCTCAAAAACATGAAGGTGGACACGAAATTTCTCAATGCTGCTGTCTTCCTCTTGCATCAGATTGTGAATGGCAACAGTGAGTCGAGAGGATGCAATGTGTCTGCCTTCAACTATTTTAATACAAGTACATCCAATACATGCAATCCTCATAGTTGTCATAGCTAACAGGAAATTTCTCAATGCTGCTATCTTTTTTTCTCTTACTTCACCTAGATGAAAGGACGTATTGTGTGTGCGCCTTTGAATGCATGCATGGCAGACAATGATTTATTTTGTTGAATTGAATAATTTACATCAGGTGTTTTGCTGTTCCATGGATCTTCATTCTGTCAAATCGGATCACACTAGACCAGAATTAATAGGCTTCTTTCAGATCCCCACCATCGCCGCGCTTTTCTTTTCATGGTGCGCATAAACCAATTGAGTTCTATGCGACGGCAATGGCTGTAACAGACAGGCTTGACCTACTTATAGTACTTCGCATCAAACTACGTTCTAAGTCTCAAAACGGGTGTAGATCCCCATTTTCACATCTAAAATGGTTGAGTAAGGTCCCTTACACAAAAACACATCATTTTGGATGTCGTCGTACAAGCATATATGAACAAAATATACCCACGAAATGCAATGCCCATTTTCAAGAAATCATGAAGGGCATGCTTGACGAAATTCGTGACCTTTCACTTTTGCATATTAATGAGCTGCACAACGTCACCAACAGAATCGAGAATGTAATCCCCCGCAAGGTTATGAAGTAAATTTCACAATTTACGAGCGCTGCCTTAAAAGTACAGAGCGTTGATTAAGGTATATTGTGCATGATTTTGAATATTTGTTCACAGTTGCTTAAATTCCATAACCAATCCAGTGTGCAAGATGAACTGAGAGAGAAAGCTCTCCTGGTTTTTCAAGATACAACTGTTACATTTGATGACTTTGTATAACTTTTAGATGTTTAAAACTGGTCCAAAGTCAAATATATAGTGTTTTTTCACAAATTAGGTGCAGGGCAGCGCCTGGCTAAAGACTCTGGACTTGTTGCAGACCTTATCAACATCTTCAAGTAAATGATATAAATATTTACAGTCATATTTTTCCATTACAGGGTGGGGCATCACTGAATAAATATGTAAACGTAATTTTCAGCTGAAAATCACATGTGGAAGTATGATGAGTGTGGTAAGAACATACACATTTTAAATTCCCTGGTGAAGAGAAACCGCACTCAAATTCATGAATCATTTTTTGCATCTTTCTTACTGGTTTGACAAATTTTGACAAGAAACTATTATGGTGGGGTATGCATACCTTTAACCTATAAAGTATAAGTGTGAAATCCTTGGATTAGGAAAATAATATTTTGTGCCTAATTGGTGATGTTGAGATAGGGTATGGTGATATTAAAAACTATTAATATTGTTGATATTGTTTGTGATGACATGGTAGTGTATATTATTGCTAGATATTGTGCAGAAAAGCGACATCTTCAGCATCACGGCAGCAGTTCAGATATGGAAGTTTGGCCAACAGTCCTCAATGCTCTCGGCATGTGTGTCAACAATCCACAGAATGGTAAGTCCTTTAACATGTTTCTTTTGTTTCCAGGTTTTTACCTTCAGCATTTAATATGATCAGCAGCTTAGGCTAGCAGTAATATGCAATGCTCTTGATTTAAAGAAAATATAATTTCTAGCCAAAAATAAAGGTGATGCAATAATTGAGAAAAGATGAGCATAGGTCAACATGATAAAGCTGATGTATTGTCCTCATTTACCTTAAGGAAATTTGAACAATAAAATATGGTAATGACTTAACTAATATGATGTTACAATTATATGTTGATTGATCAATGATTTGTTATTAATTGATTTGTTTGCAGAAGAGAACCAGAGATTGTGCAGCTGCCTGCTTCCCTTGTGTATTGAAATTTTGTCGGAGGAAAAGCACGCTCATCTTGCTGGATCACTGCTGTCCTTTGCTAGCCTGACCATTTCTGGAAACGGTTTGTAGAACTTTTGCATTAAATTCCTAACTTATAACCCTTTGCCTGCCAATAGTGCATTAATGCAACTGTTCTCCCCCATGGATTGTCTGTCGCTGAAATACGCCTTTGGTGCTCCGCTATGCACAGATTATAGTCGATATTTGATGTTGTATTGTGTGTTAGTGGACGAAAACTGTCTATGATTCCAGATAGCTGCCAGTGAAAAGGTTAATATCATAAAGGTGTCCTAGTTTGAAAGATAAATTAAACAGAAATAAAAGTGGAAAATGGAAAGAAAGAACTATAAAGCAAAACTTATAATAATAATAATAATAATAATGTACATTTAATATAGCGCGTTTTCATATAAATGCTCAACGCGCTTTACAATAACAGCCATTTACACAAACATGCTACACATAGAAAGCACAATATTTATAAACAACATCATCAAACAAGCAAAGCATACCAAGCAAGACCTCAACAACATAGCCATACATACAAAGCGTGAAAGGATATACAAGCACACAGTTAAACCACGGCAATACAAACAACAGGGTCATAAAGACAAAAACACTAAGCATACAAGCAAATCATAGTACAACATAATCAGAGCACGACAATTAAACAACATTAACAATTAAACCATACAAACAATTAGCATATCACACGTAAATAATCAGCAACATACATGACAAAACACAAGCAGGGCATACTCGCAGGCAAAGTAAGTCACTGAGATGCAGGCACGGACATGAGGGGTGGAAGGGTGCGGGGGGAGGGGGGGGAATGTTTATGTGTATGCAAGTGGGAAAAGATGAGTTTTTAGGCCTGTGCGGAAAGAGTCAGGGGATGGAGAGTGACGAAGACTGGCAGGGAGAGAGTTCCAGACGAGAGGAGCAGCAATGGTAAAAGAGCGTTCACCAAAGGATTTAGTGTTAACTCTAGGGGTGGAAAGAATGGAGGTGTCTGCTGAGGAGCGGAGTGTTCTGGATGGTGTGTATGTCTGAATCATGTCTGTGAGGTAGGCGGGTCCCGTTTGTGTAAATGCACCAAAAGTAAGGCATGCGATTTTGTATTTGATGCGTGTCTCTATAGGAAGCCAGTGAAGTGCTTGAAGGTGGGGGGAAATGTGCTCAGACTTGCGGATTCTCAGGATTAGGCGGGCAGCATTATTCTGCAGTTTCTGTAACCTGATAAGGAGGTACTGGGGACAGCCATGCAGCAAGGCATTACAATAGTCCAGACGAGACAATATGAACGCAGAGACAAGAGTCTTTGCAGCTTGCTCAGACAGATAGTGCCGAATCGAACCAATACGGCGGAGTTCAAAGTTGACAGCACGAATGATGCTCAGTACCTGTGCATGCATATTAAGGTGGGAGTCTAGCGTGACGCCTAGGTTCTTTACTGTATCAGAGAAAGGGACAATAGCATTGCCTATGGTAATGTACTCTGGGAGTTGAATGGAGGAAGACATGCGTGGAGAAGAGACAACCATGACTTCCGTTTTTTCGTCATTTAGTTTTAGCTTGTTAAATGCCATCCAGGATTTAACGTCCAGGATACATTCTTGCATTGAGCGCACCAGAGTGTCAAAACTTTTAGGATCGGCAGACTTCTGTAGCTGGGTATCATCTGCATAGGAATGATGAAGAACTGAGTGGGCAGCCATGACATCAGCGAGAGGCGAGGTGTATAAAACAAACAATACAGGACCCAATACAGACCCTTGGGGCACGCCATGGCGCAGCAGAACAGGATCAGATGTGCTACTGTTTATGGAGACAGACTGAGTACGGTTGGACAAGTAGGAAGAAAACCAAAGAAGCGCAGAATCGCGGACTCCAAAAACATATTCCAGGCGACTGAGGAGAAAACCGTGGTCAATGGTGTCAAATGCTGCTGATAGATCAAGCAGCATTAGAATAGAAACTTTTCCTTGATCTAAGGCAAGTAGGAGGTCATTTACAATTTTCACTAAAGCCGTTTCCGTACTGTACTTTGAATGATTAACTCTTTTACTTAGAAAGCTGAAGGAATTACCAAAAATGATGAACACATCTCCTATCAGCATACATAAAATGCTTAGCAGTTGTTGGTAGTGGTAATTATTTTTTTTTTTTTGGATTTTTTTTTTTTTTTGGGGGGGGGGGGGTGAAGAGAGAATGAGGTGGGGTGGGGTTACTGTTTAATTCTTTAGTTTATTCTAATTCAATATTTCAGGTTTCAACCAGAACCGACTTAGAACTAGTGGAGGGTTGAAGAAGTTGCTGGACTTGCTTCAACGCTGTGTGCAAGCTGTTAATTATGATGGCTCACAAATGCAGACTGCAGTGAATATTGTCATCGTTCTCAACGAAGTAATATTTGACCATGGTATGCTTTGATTAACACTGTGACACAAATTTTAATGCAACCCTTGGAATAATTGGCCTCGCCCAAAATAAGGGGATTGGAGGCAATGAAAACATCAGGACACTATCCCAAGATGCAATCCTCCAACGGGCAAGGAAATGGCAGGAATTATATCAATCAACTTGTCTTACTGATTTCTCCTCAAAGATGGTCACTATTCTGCGATCTTTTGTTTGGTTTGGTTGGCTGGTGTGAGTGTGTGTGTGTGTTTGTGAAATTGTTTCAGCCAGGCTTCTCATTTTCACCATTTACAGATTCAAATTTCAGTAATGTTGCACTTCTAGTATTTTAATTGATGCAACTCACACTAAAGTGCTCAGAGACATTTATAAATGCAATTTATTATTATTATTATTATTATTATTATTATTATTATTATTATTATTATTATTATTACAGACCTGCCTACCGTTACGATTTAGGCGTATTTTGTTACGATTTTCAGCCCTTACTACGATTTTTACGATTTCCCTAATTTCACTGCGATTTTACGAACGCAAAAACTACGATTTTTCGGTTGGCGTCCGTTCCGATTTTTTTATTGCCATTTTCTCCGCACATTGCCTTTGCACACTAGGGCTCATTTGTTAAAGGCTAGTAGAGCTAGAAGCCAATCAGTGTGCTTTCAACCGCGGCTTTTCATTGGTTACCTAGCTTAATAACCAATCGTGAGCAAGCTAACTTTTATAGCTACAATCGCACCTGTTGCTGGAACACTAGCTTTTCTACGTTTACTAGGGAATTTGCAACATTTCCCCACTGGCCCAGACAGATGCTTGCCGAGTAGAGTAATTAAAATGAAGCGTGTTCGTGATACTGATAGCGTCAGCAACAAGGATTCCGATTGTGATGTCGCCACTGCTAAACCAGCAGCTAAGAAAAAGATTCCAGGACGCGAACAGAAATATAAACCAGAGTACGCTGTGACCTGGAAATGTAATAATAATAATAATAAATTCAGACAGTTTATCTACTTTTTTTGGTGATAAATTCATTGTTTGCTTTCTATTTTCTTGTCTTGCTGCCTATTTAATTTACTATTAATTGCAAATGTTGCAAGATTGTTAGTATTTGGTGTAGAAATATAATGAATTTAAAGACCGATAGATCGATCGCGTGTGAATATGCTTTTTACAATTTTTGCCTCAAAATGTTAAGCTTTTTGTCCCAAGTCGTTACTCATAAAAATTTGGGGGGTAGGCAGATCTGTTATTATTATTATTATTTTTTTTTTTTTTTTTTTTTTTTTTTTTTTTTTTTTTTTGGTGTGTTGTTATTGTCAAATCATGTTTGTGCATAGTGATTTATATATCACTCACTTTTAATTTCAGATGATTGAATTTAGTTTTGATTCTGTGATGCCTGGGTTGGTTTTGTGTCTGGGCAGAGTTGAACAGCCAGGAGTTCATACAGGTTGGAGGTGTGCAGGCAGTGATGGGGCTGCTTAGCACGCCCATACACCTAGATACATCTAGCCTACTACCGCTGCTGGTTACCTTGAGAAACTGTTTGGATACAGGTAACAGGCAGTTTAACTCCTGTCCTTTCCAGTTTGGCAGCACTGCAAAGTCACCCACCCCACTCCCCAAAATATCACTCCTGATGAGGACGAATGTTGAAATTGTATGGTCATATGGGGACTTGTTCAGACTCTGTGCATTTAAGTGTGTGTGTGTGTCTTAGTCTAAATAGGTTGAATTCATGCATGGCTATGTCCCCGTTTATATTACACATATTTTATTGGTTCCCTGCAAACAAATCTTTTGCATTGTAATTTTGGACCTGAAATATTTTACCATCTGTTACCTTGTTTTTGTCATGTTCTGTGGACGAACCTGTTTTGTAAATGCTTGATCGTTGAGTGCTTACAGGTTTATTTCACAATAATAATCTTGTACCCTGTCATTTTTTAATTACTATCAAACTTGGACTGTCATTGCCATTATTATAATTATGTTTTTGTTTGTTCGGATGTAAAAACAGTTGGCCTGACTGCAGGAGACCAAAGTGTGCTGGTTCGCATACTGACGGACACTGACGATGAAGAAGTTGTTAGGGTTGTCAAGAACATCCTTAACGCTCTTCACTCTCGTGGTATGTTTCAATCCTGCATTTGTGTTATGTTTTATTTTTCATTCTAGCTCTGCATGGTAGTGGGCAAGACTGTAGAATGGCACGGTTCATTGTCTTTCTTTATTACCTTTGTGCAAGACCTGAATCCTTCACAATCATTTGCCACAGTATTCACGTTGATGTACGTTGTCTACTGTTATGAATGTTTCGGTGCTGGCTGCATTTTTATGTTTATGTGTCATAGAAACAACAGCTGCAGGAGACGTGCTAAGTGAAGAAAACTCAGCAGATGCAACTGTTCAGCATTTGAAACGTATTTCAGCCAAACTTTCAGCTGCATGGCACTGTGGCAGTACAGCTCAGGTTGATGAGATGGGTCTGCTTGTAACAAGGAACAAGCAAAATGTGAGTCTGTAGTGTCAGTAATTCTTTGATTAAGATGAAATGAAAAAATAGTAAGTCTGCATTTCACAACCTTCAACTCACTTCTGTCCACTTAGATTACCAGTCGAAATCCAGTTACAGAATGAACATTTTATTGCATATTTTCTACTAGACCTTGATTTGCGCAAGTTATACTACATGCATCTTCGTATGAATGTTATCAATTGGCCTTTGAAGAGTCTAAGCGACAAATGAGATGATGTCAAATTTGATTCTATTTCATGTAGTCACCCTGCGCCCACCAATTCTACAGTCAGTATTTTGAATGTATTTCTTGTTTTAGGGGAAAGAATTGTTCAATATATGAACAAAAAGTTTCAATATATTTTGTAAAAACTAAATAGTACATATGTAATAATCGGTTGTGACAGTAGTATTTCTGGGCGGCATAATGTTGGCATAATTACAGTTGTTTAACATTTCGTTTTCCAGGATGCGGGAGTTTCCAATTTGGGTGGTTGCGTGTCATCTGCGCCACCACCAGCATCAGGGTGTCTGACAGTCGCCAGTACTTCGTACACCCAATCACAGCTACGCTGCTCTGCATCACAGCTACACTGCTCTGCATCACAGCATCCAGTACCCAATCCTGTTTCACATCTCCTTCTTAACACTCATACACAGGCAGTGCAAAGTATGCAGTCAAATGGAGCAGCAAGTTTCTCCCATCCGCATCCTCAAGCAATATCAACAGTGGCAGATTCTGGTATTCCAACACCAACAGGAACACCAACTGGAGATCTACGGAGAGCTTCTTCTGGTGTTCAAAGCTTTCCACTGGAGAGAGCTGAAGATTCAATAGTCTCTAACAGACAGACTCAAGGACAACAGCATTTACCACCAGTAGTGCATGCAATGGAAAGAATGGTTTCCCCATATATGGAGTGTGAGGGATTACCACCAAAGACCATGGGTATTGGACGTGGCAAATCAGCTGATCCGCTTATAGATTACACCCGATCATCAGCAGCTATTTATGAGTCTGTCAATCAGGACAGGACAGTTCTCACTGTGAACAGTAACCATCTCCAAAATGCTACGGTTGCAAAGCAGAATATGCCTTTGACATTTAACGTCAGTAGCAATTTTCAGCTGGAAGATCACATTGCCAAACAAGTCAATACGCTGCCACAGGTGACAACTGACAATGAACACACTCAGCGAGGAGCAGCATCCCTCTGCAATGAGTACTTGACAGACCTGCAGAATGTCACAAACACAGTGTTCCACCAAAAGCAGGTGCATGCTGCTCAAAATGCAGGGCAAGGTGCTTTGCAGTCACCAGACCCCGTGTTTCAGACATGCAGGCCAGTAGTAGTAAATAGTCAGGATATCACGTGCAATGAACAATATACCAGTCCTTGCCGATCAAGATCCGTCCACAACGCATGCCCAACACAATCTGTGCACTCAAACCAAGCAAGTTCCCATAGGCCAGATTCTGTGCTTTCCCATCATGCTGGCAAAGAGGAAAATGAATGGACTGCATTTCAGCTCTTTAGGAAGTTCATGTCTGCCTTCATTCACAGCTACTCGCCTATCAGGAGAGTGACTGATGGCGAAGGTGATATAGATAGTGTCCCAATGAATAGTCCTATCGATGATGGGAATAACTTAGTGGGCAGCAAGAAAGTCTCACAAGAAAATGCATTTCATGATAATGTTGAATATGTACACAGTCATAATTATATTGCACCAAAGATGGACAGCTGCATGGACACAGCATGCCCAAAAGAAGACTCTATGGATCAACAATGCACTAGTTTATCCAACAACAATAATTTTCATAAGAAAAATGATGGCATCCAGAGCAAGTGTGTTGGGGGAAGAATGGCGACTCGTAATAACAGTGATCAAAGTAACTTTTCATGCACTTGTTCCAGCTGCTCGCAGTGTTCCTGCAATTCTTCTACATCTCAGTTGGACATTGACAGACTGACTGATGATAACTACACCACTGCGTCTCTGAAACAAGTGAATAGTGCTCATGACACTTACAGTGGGCTTGACCAGATAAAAGAGGTCCCCGCTGTTGATGAACAGAGTGTCAGAAATAGTGACATTGTGCACAGGATGAATTACATCCATGAGCAAACTCAAAAGAGAAAGGGCACTAGCTACACTCATGCTTGTGACCACTTCAAGACAGACTGTATCATTAAAATACCAAAACAACCTGCAAAAGTACTCACTAGCTCATCGCTGTCACATAGTCATTCTGGCCCAAGGTCAGTTGAAGACCGCTGGACTGCTAGGCAGCTTGAAAGCAGCTCAGTGGAGGAGCATTGTAAGAACACTTTGGCTAGGAACACATCCTGCACCTGTGACCTGAAAACTCTTGAAGAGACCTCGTCAGCAGGTCTGTTCAAATCACCTACAGCTCTTCCATTGACAAGCAAACTGCGCAGAGCTCCTTGCAGGACATCTTCACACTTTGCCAATGCACACATCAGTGGAAAATCTAGAGAAGAATCCTATGGTCAGCTCCAACATACCACCCCAGCAAACCAGCACTTGAGCAGGTTCCAGTTCTCTACACTTCAAAGAAATTTGGGTTTTCAGATTAATACCACGTTAGGCTCTAATTGTGCACCACCATCCCCAGCAGTTTCAGAATTTGATCATGCTTTGTTAAAGGCAGCTACCATAAGCGGAGCACCAAATACAGCGGGCTCAATTTCAGGCAATGATGGAGATTTACCAGGGAAGCCACCTGATGAAGGGTTAGGGTCGTGCCATGCAAGGTCAAGGTCTTATGTTGAGAAGCTAGGATTATCCGGCAGCTCAAGAGATGGGTGTATTGGTGTGGAGCTTGTGCCCAACAGTGACACAAGTGATGATGAAGAAGAGATGGACTCACCTAGAAGTGCATTGCTGTGTGGTAATATTAACACCGACTCCGACAACATGCAGTCAGAAGCATCTGAATGCATGTCAGGTCAGTTCAGTGTACTCAGTATAGTTGTTCGTTAAGTCCTCAAGTAATTTTGTTTCTATTTAAACTTGCATCAAAACAGTCTGTTGTTATCATGTTAATGTACAGAGCATGTATACAATTTATCAAGTTCCATAAGCTTAACATTACTTATTTTTCTAGCAATTTCATGTTTGTGTGTGTGTGTGTGCATGTGTGTGTGTGTTTCAGAGGTGTATGATATCCTACAAGACATGCTGCAACAGCAAGAGTTGAAAATGGCCGATCAGCAAAAACAGACCACTTGCCAGGGTATTGCACTCTCTCTCTGTCTCTCTCTGTCTCTCTCTTTCTCTCTCTCTCTCTCTCGCTCTCTTGATTTATATTATGTATGTGTGCACACTCGTCCAAGAATAAATATTTCTTCTTTGTGAATTTGAATGAGTTCTATTCTTATTCTGATTGTTCTACTATCAAACATACATCAACTACCATGTTCTAATATACCATATAAAGCTGAAATAGCCCTACATATCAACCGTCATGACTTGTCTGTGTGGGGATCACCTCTTCTGGTCAAATTAAAAAATGCTTTATAATTTTAAAGTTAGCAATTCCTTGTTTTGACTGTGCGTGTGAAAGACTGTTACACTAACAAGGTGTACAGCCAGTTACCTATTGCTCATCAATGTCTTTTGGTGTGTGTGTGTAACTGTTTCTGTCTGTGTTTGTCTGTCTGCAGGGTGTACAGCTGGCAACCTCGACAGCCGCACCTTCAACATTGCTGTGGAGACAGGCGCCAGTACTTGCAGCAGGCACCGTCGTATCCGTCAGATAGAACGAGACTTCATCCTGGACAGGGCCTCCAAGAACAGGCTGGAGAAAAAGCTGGCCTATCAACACTGGAAAGAACAGCAGGACGAAAAAGCAGTCAGAGGAGACCCGAGTTATGATGGTGTAATGAAGGAAAAAGAAAATGTGAAGAAAAAGAATGTCTTTGACTTCAGCAGTTCCAGCGGTGATAAAGAGGTATTATAAGGTTACAGATTCAAATAGAATGTTGCTGTTTTAGAACTTATTATCCAGTTTGAATATTGTTTTACTGTTCAGAAACATTCACAGAAAGTATTTAGTAGCTCATGCGCTCCGCTGATCATGCTGTGGTAATGAAGAGAAAGAGTAGAGATTAAGACATCACGTTTAAAAATAATTTGCCAGTGAGTCAACATGTGACTTCATTATTGGGCTTTATTTTTGCGCTTAGTGAAGCATTTTATGTTTGAATTGCGCTATACAAAATAAATTATTATTATTTTTGACTGAACTTGATACTCACTATCACCAGCACTGCCATCATGTCCTTTCAGCTTGGGGATATTTAGACCTTTACAGATCATTAATTTATTTATACCGTTTCTGATTTTGAGAGAAAACCACAAAAACATTTCTCTGAAGTGAAGAATATTGTAATAATTTTTTTTTTTAATTTATTTCAGTGCGTGTCACCACCTAGGTATGAGTCAACTCCACTGCCAGTCATGAAGAAGCCGCCACCCAGCCTGAGGAGTGTTGAAATGGGACGGAGGCGCAGGGTCCCCTACAGCAGCAGTGAGGTCTACAACCTGGTACATGGTGTTGAACAGCTAGGCAGACATTGGCAACAAATTTTAAACACCTTCCTGTTTCATCCATCTAGGACGGCTGTGGACCTTATGGAGAAGTACAAGCGTATGCAGGTGAGTTTTCAGTAATAGTGTGCCATTTTTTGAGTCCTCTTCCAAAACATTGGAAGAATTCAATTTCGTAGAGTTTTGGGACATAACTTCACGTCATTACTGATCAGTTGTCAGTGTCTGTCTTAAGATATCAGTGTTATTATTGCATAACTGTGGATGAATCAGGGCAGAGGTTTAGATTAATGAGGGAAGTTGATTTTGTCCCATGTTGTTTTTGATGTCACTATGGTGCATGCAGGTGTCATGTTTTGTGTTAAAGTGTTCTGCTGCAAGTTTTGTGTTTGAGAAAGGTATCTGAATGTTCAGCACTGTTTGGGTGACTATATATATATTTACCCAAATTATGTAGTAAAAGTGTTTCTGTTGGGCAGAAAGAGGTCAAGGTCAGGAGGAGCAGTACAGCCAAACAGGGCATCAAACTCCCATTGTCCATGTGCGAGGAGCGACGCTTGAGGCGAGGGGTGGCCATATTTGGACATAACTGGACAGCCATCCTTCGCTCTGGACGTTTTGCTGCTGGTCGCACTGCTGAGGAGTTGAGAGAGAAATGGAGGACTTTGGACAAGAACTCCTTCACCTCCAAGTCTCTTTGACTCAAAAAATTTGAACGCCTTACTTTAGTCATGCTTGTTGTTGGTTGGTAGAAAGAAATGTGTTTGATGATCATTGGTGTTTGGTCCTCTAGTGATCTACTATTGAGTACTATTGAGAAATTAAATTGTTGGTCATTATTTATGTAATTGATGTTCAATAACTTGTTGCAGAATTAATTTTTAAATTTAGTATTTTATAATTTTGTTAAACAATGGTCAAAATGCCTGCAGAAACTAGCAGACAATTTGGGTTTTTTTCCCTTTTACTTTCACCAATACTCTACTGCTAATTTTAAAATGCTGCAAATTTTTTATTTATTTAAATTTTTTTTTTTTTTTGGGTGGGGGGTGTCACATTCAGATTTATGTATTGTTTGTATTCTATTTGTGATTTTGTTACCACAGTCGATTTCATTGTGCATGTTTTTTGTTCTTTTGGTGCAGAGCACATTTGCACACTTTGTATTGCATGCTTTGCATTTTCTTGAGTTGCTATTGTCCATCTTCATTAAAATTTGAAAGGCAAGTGAATATTTTGTTTAGGCTCTTTTTATTGTGTGCCTATCACAAACCCTTTGTTCCTTCTTGCTTTTTCAATCCTCAGTCAAAGCTACAACTGGTTATCATTGGCACCTAAACTGCGCTCCCGTCACAAACATCCCAGCTGGAATCCAGATTCTCTTTCTCCCTATTGTGTGCCTATCACAAACCCTTTGTTCCTTCTTGCTTTTTCAATCCTCAGTCAAAGCTACAACTAGTTATCATTGGCACCTAAACTGGGCTCCCGTCACAAACATCCCAGCGGGAATCCAGATTCTCTTTCTTCTTACAGGGGACAAAAACAATATGTTGACTGAGAAAGTATGATTGGAGAGCAATGATTAGGTTGGAATCGTATGAATACCATACATGAAAAATGTGTAACTATGCAAAAGTAGATAGTTCTACACTTCATAAATAAGACCTTTTAATTGGTTGTTTTTTGTCGTTGTTGTTTTTTAATTTTGCTCAATTATTTTTTAAATATATCAATAATAACAATAAGGGTGTTTATATAGTGCTCTTTTCGAATGACATCAGTTCAAAGAGCAGTTCTCACGTATAATTTTATACTTAAGGTTAACATCGAATTACATACACTAATAAACTATGAAAGGACATAATAAAAACACGAAAAATAATATTTACAAGTAAAATATAAAATCCGAGTGAGGGAGGGGGATGAGGAGAGCAGCTAAAGAGTGAGGAGGTTGGGGGCATGCGTTGTGACAACGGTGGTCTGAATGCGTTGTGACAGCAGTGGTCTGAATCAGAAGAGAAGCAATGATGATGGCGATGGAAGAAGAGATAAGACGTTTTTAATCTTGACTACTGGGTAGAAAACTTCACAGTGCATCACATTTTTGTCTGTAAATTCCTTGTTGGAATATTGCGCTCAAACTTATATCAATGCCCTAGGAATGACACAAGGAACACACAGGTGCATTCTAAATAATCACGGGTTTAATTTAATAACAAGTTACTAAGGTGTAGATTTCTGTACCCTTATTTACACGTCGTGGGCAGGAAACTACCCGTAGGCTTACCACGCAAAGAGGAGAATATTCACATTAGTATGTCGTGTGTAGAAAACTTCACCTAAACATTTTGATGCAACTATTCTCCCCCCCCCTCGCCCCGTTGGGGTGCCGGGGGTTTCAGTATAAATAGTATCCCCACTTTCTGGAAATTTAGTGTTTTAAATTCCCACTGTCGCTCTTTTTCTCATTTTGTTCTTTCTCATTCCTGCTTTGTTCTATCAATCTGCTATACTATCTTCTTCTTCGGTATACCAGTCACCTACCTTTTTTCTTGAAAACTCTTCCGGGACAAGACTCCTTATTTGTGTGTGAGGTCTGTTGGATCAGCTTGGGAATATTGGACGCTTTCTGCCAGGTGGTCACTAGGGCTTCCTATGATGTTATTATTTAGCAATGTAGGAATTTTATATGTATGTGTTTTGTTGATAATTTATAATGATGTTTGTATTCTATTTTGTTTTTGTAAATGGGGGTTCGATAAGTTGGGGTGAAGCCTCAGCCGTCCCCTGCGTGGGATGTCTTTATTGTAAAGTGACTGGCTGGTGGAGTGCCTTCAGTTTTCCCACTAGGGTTGTTTCAGCAGATCTTTTATGCGGATCAGGGATTGTCTGGTCCTGATTTGGCTCGGAAGAGTCCGCTGGACCTAAAGCAATAATCATGTAATGTAATGTAATGCATCTATTCTGCAATTCATAATTATGACCAAGTTGGAAGACATCAAGACAGCGTTTGCAATTTGCAAAGGAAGGGTAAGAATTTGTGTGTGAGAGAGAGAGAGAGAGAGAGAGAGAGGGGGGGGGGTGCGTGTGTGTGTGTGTTTCTGTCTGTAAGTGTGTTAATGAATCTGTACCTTGTCAGAGAGGCTCAAGTGACACTATTATTGTTTTCAACCTGGTCGCATTTGTGTAAGATGTACGAGTGTGTGACTGTGCTGTATCTGTTAAAATGCTGCATCCAGCCACATATTCCCGGGTAAACTGTTAATATGTCTATGTTGAACGAGATCTGTGAGAAACATCTTTTTACATGTTTGTCTGCACACACAAGTGTAGATCTTATTCTTATGCTATTGCTTGCTTGTGACTGCTGAGACAACGTGCAAACATACTTAGTTTTAAGTAACAGTGTTTAGAGGGGATGGGAATGAATTAAGGTATTGATTTAGCATAGAGATCCCTATTAAAAAAAACAACTGAATCTGTATTGCATTTACTACAGTGAGTTGGCTATAACGCCATTTTCATAATCATATTTGTGACTCACATGCTTGAGAGGTTTTATTGATATTTTCTTTCATTTATTTCTTTCAGTATTACCAGCGTCAGAGTAAAGTGATAGTGGCAAAATAATGAGAACCTCTAGAAATCCTGCAAAAGATGTCCTTGAAATCTTATGAAATTAATAAAATGACACTGAGTTGAATTGTATGCCTACTACCAGGCAATCTCTCTCTCTCTTTCTCACACACGCACACACACAAACACATAAATGACAGAATTTTGGGACTCCTCTATGACGGCCTACTAGCGCCAAAACTAAGAGTTACCATTATCACGAGATAAATGAAATTAACAGGTGTTCTGTGTAATTTACAAACATACCGTTAATCCACATTGTTCATTAATAATTTTCAATATTTGCCACGCTAAAACCTGATAATTACAAATATTATGAGATAATTACAAATATAGGAAAATTACAATTATCAAGGTATAGTTACAATTATTATTATTGAAAAACTACAAATATCTTCGCGTTTTAAATTTTCAGTTTGGGCTTTAGCAATCCAACTGGAAATGGGCCAAAACCAAAAATTACAATTTTCACTTAATAATTACAATTTGTACGTGTCACTTGTAAATACGTTGTTGGTATGACCACCGCCACCATCCACCCCATCACCTATCATTAGCTCTCCCCTCCTCTCTCCCTCGTCTCTTATTCGTTACCAAGTGTCACAGGGCAGCCTGTGTTGAAACCGAGTAGTAAGTGTGGGTGGAGAGTTAATGAGTGGGGTAGTAACTGCGCGGTGTCGTATGTATGGTTATGTGCGTGGAAAGCGTGATTTTTGAACAGCATAGTTTGGCCAGCCAGTTTTGGGGAATGTGTTCACTGTTAGTCAGAACACGTTTGGCAGAGTGATAGACAAGACGTACGGTCTTAGTTCTCTGGGTACTGTGATTCTGGAAGTAAGGTTGGAACATTTATTAACGTAAATAATAATTGGTTCTAGGAAAAGCCTAGTTGGAAATGTTACTGTGGTAGTAGCAGCTCAAGGAAAAGTGTGAGCAAATAACTAAGTTTGTGAGTTTGTGGTAGGTTAGTGTCGAGGTCATTGTCCACTAACGGAAACTACTACGCTTTGGATACCTTACTTGGAGTACTGTGTAGGCAAGCAGTCGGGAAGTGGCTAGCTACAGGTACTATTACAATCGAGCCGTTGGGTAAGTGTGATGGTGATCTTCCTTTACTGTGCTAATGACCAATGGCCGGCTGTTTGGGGTGTTGAACGATAGCTGTGCGTGAGGCTGGGGGAAGTACGGTTGCACTGAGGAGAGGAAGGGTGCGACTGAAGGAGGGAGAATGAGGGAGGAGAATGGGGGTGAAGTGTGATGAAGGTAGGATGGAAGTGGTTGCTGTTGTTGAGGTTGCGGTTGCTCAAGATGGATGATGTGTTGATGATTTCATGTATTCATTTGCAGCATTGTTCATTTCGTGCATTCATAATGTCATTTAGTTTTTGAATTATGTGTTTGATTACAAGAGACAGTAAAAGTAGTCAAGGGAAGTGAAATGGACAGCAGTGGCGCTTCCTCAAGATACAGGAATTAGTTAGTGTAGTAAGGGGGGAGAGTGTGAGGAGGGA